>JAWZSL010000014.1:22245000-22845000 GCA_034769285.1 Lutjanus argentimaculatus | reverse complement strand
TTTAAGAGAGCGAAAAAAAAAAAACAGTGTCAGATTGGTAGTGGCAAATACAGTATTGATGTAGTATCCATATTGATTTTAGACATGAAGAAGTGGTATTGAGTCATCGCTAAATGTCATGTCACATGCCATGTGTTTAACGTCCTGCGTCTTGCATCACGTGACTTATGTAACTTACTCAAGGCCTGTTGCTGGTGGCACTCTCCACCATATGTCATTCTGGAAGTCACTGGCGATTAACCTCTCCTGTTGTTTTGGTATGAGGACTTGTGGAGTGTGCTAGCATCTTTTAGCTCACTATTTTGGTTTTAAATCTTGCAATTTTTCTCCTTTGGTTCCATTTCACTGCTCGCCAACTTTGTGTTTTTTAACTGGAGTTGGAAACCGTTTTCAGCTAAATTAAACCCACTGCATGCTACCTGCTCAACACCAGACGGCTAGTTAGCGCCCAGCTGGTGAAAATTGTGGAGCAACTAGCAGTTTAACCAGTGAAATAGTTATTTCGTAGGAGCTGTCAGCCCAAAAAAGAGCTGAAGGGAAAGAGAATATTGGACTCACATTTTTAAGGTCGCCAGAAACACAGCTCCAAATGAATACTAATGCTGCTCTGTGTCTGCTGGATGTGTAAATAGACACAGTTTGTTGACAAAAAGGGCAACTGCTACACTACTGCACTACTAAATACTTCAACACTTTAGTCTTATTGAATTGAATGATATGGCCATAATCTGTTCAACACATATTTAGGCCCCAAAATTGCTCCCCAGGTGATGAGAGAAATTCAAACTCATTACTACTTTAAGTAATACTTTAACTATTAAGCAAGTTTAATGTCTTATTAATGGGAAACTATTGACAAGGCGTTCATTGGAAGATGTAAAGTTATTTCTAGACAGGAGTGGAAGCTTTTTCAGTTCATTTCAGTGCAGTCAAGGTGTTTTTGTTATCATCTTCTGTGTCTTGATTATGAGAAGATCTGCATCCTCGCCGCCTCTGCATTTGCTTTAACATTCAGCCATGGCTGTTGACATTTGCGCTAACAACTGAGTGAATAAATTAATATATGAATAGGTGACCTTTCCCCTGATAAATCAGATGATTGTCTGTCTTTGTCGTCTCTGTAAGTGAACTTGCTCTATTCCTTGCTTCACGCAACAATCGTCAACCGGTTTAGAACTTGAATTTAGTTCAAAGTGCGCCGGACAGTTATTGATTTCATGTTTTCACCTCCTTGCCTTTGTTGGATTCTCACACTCAGTATTGCAGTCGACTGTCCAGAGCCTGACTGACATCTTCTTTAACTATTCCAGGCTGCGCTTGTTCACCTTGAGGCCCGGGTATGTGACTTTGAAGTGAAAGAGCACTATTTGTTAACTGATTAAATTGCAAAGTCAATATTGCATTGAGTTCTTCACTTTGTTATCAAGTAGTATTGAAATGCTGGCTTTTATATAACAAGGGCTGTGTGTTTGCTGCAAACTCTTGTTCTTGTCTTACATGAAAATCATATTCATAACCATCATGTCACACTAAAACTGAAGTGATGGCTTGGTTGTCCTTTTAAATGATAGTTTGGATTATTTCAAATGTGGTTGTATGAGGTACTTGTCCATAGTCTGTGCGTTACCCACAATAGATGGCAGTTGGCATGCGCCCAGTTTGGAGACTTAGTACCAAGGTAGGAAGTTAAGCAATGTGTTGCTTTGGACAGAGTCAGCAGCAGGTGGATGCTTTATTTAGAATATTTTCACCTCTTTACCTTATCATCAGACAGCCTTTTTTGACAAGAAACTGCTGTTATATAAGCTAAATATGTCTCTCTCTAAAGCCATCAGACTCCTTTGATGCAAACAGTCATTTTGGCTCGCAGTACATGTTAGGGTTGGATCGTATCTATTTTTTCATTCCTTCATACCTTCCTGACATTTCACTGGGGTGTACGGTTTATGATGGTATTTGCGTGAAAAAAGAAATTGTTCAAAGCTGGTGATAGAAGTCACTGTAGCATTTATGTTGTGTGTCTAATATGCAATTTGCTCTTTTAGACAAGTCTTGCTGTACTTAAACATTTATGGCCCATAGCATAATGAATAGATACGAAATAAGCACCCTTATTACATAGATTCTTGCTAAAAAACTCAATGACACTTGTTACAGGAGATACCAGCACATCATTTGGCTGAATAAAAGTGATTTCTAAATACCCAAGTATACTCTAATACCTTGATACCACCCCAGCCTACTACATGGGAATTGCTGGTCTACCACAAGGGTTGGGTGATACGTTAAAAATGTCCAGCCGACCGTCGTCAGCCCATCCATTGGCAAATGACGATATCTTCGTCCCCCCTCCCACCTCCTACTGTCCTCTTGAGTCTCATCTGGGAGATGTGTGCAAGCGACGAATTCCCTATGTTACATACGCTGCGTATGTTCATTATGTCCAGTAAACAAAATAAACTCACAAAGTGTCAAAAAATTACATTTTGTCACTCTTTTACTGAACTAAGACGAGCTGAATTGGCTCGTTAACTCTTCGTAAAACACACTTGATTCAAACTCGCCAGAAAAACATGCAAAACTCACCCCAAACCGTCTTTGTTAGTCTGACCACTGTCCCAACAGCCACCAACTCTGGTTGAAATAAATCCTTACTTCTCATTCCTCACCCAGGTTAGTGCACTAATGGTCCGGCTGAGTGGGTGTGTACTGCGCCGCTGGATGAGAGAGCAGCAGCTGTCACTCTGTAGAACATTACATTAGCAAAATAAAATGACCTATGTCGTCCCAAAAATCGGTCAAAAAAGACAATCGGCGATGGATTCAGCCCATTGTTGACAGGCGATAGATTCGTCCAATAGTCCAACCCCTGTCTGCCTCAATTGGTTAGTGTATGTGAGTTTGGTGAATCTGAACTCGTCCTTTAAAACACTGAAGTCACACAAAAATACAAATAAACTAACTGATTGAGGCAGAAGTAGACCAGCAACTCTGACCCTGCCCACAGCAGTACATTGCTTAGCTTCCTGGATCAGTGCTCCTGCTGCTTCTCCAAACTGCCATCTACTGTAGGTATGGTAATACACTGACTACAGATAATGCATACAGCCCCACTTCAAAAAAATCTGAACTATCCCTTTAAGTTGGATTGAGGCAGGTTTTACACACTGCCAACCAGGGTTAAAATCTCTTCACATCAAATTGTAATAATTACCATGATCAGCCATCTGTAATACAAGCCAACATATTTGGTATAATTATGAGCTAAAATTACGGAGATTCATTATATTAGCTGTGATCATGAAGAAATAGAGTTATTATAATAGCTACTCGATGGCATTACAGTTTCTGATTTAAAATTAAAAGACCAGTTGTATTGGCACACTCTTGTATTGGTCTAACCCTCATTTATACACTAGTCATGCAGCTAAGACTCTTTTGCATCACTGAGGCAGACAGTGCCTAGAGAAAGGTCTGGCAAAAAACACAGTTTTGGGAAAAACGTCTACTTCTGTGATTATATTTGCATTTCTCTCAGCCAGCCTCAATAATCCACGGCATACACTCAAGGACTCAGCACTGAGAATTGTTTTGTCTGCGAAGGAGAGCGTGTTTGTGTGTGTGTGTGTTGCAGAAAGCGAGAGTGTCCACCAGCATTCAATCCCCTCCACAGACAAGGCTGACAGGACAGATAGCCATTTACCTGCAGAGTGCTGGGTCAGCACGTTCAGCCTCTCTTATTTCAAGGCGGCAGGCTGCCAGCCGTCCTCTGAAAGGAAGGAGGAGACAACTGAAAGGTGTTTTTGTTTTGGTGTGACGCTGTACGAGTACTACTATGTCCAGCTGACTTACAGTCGGCTTCTGTTGGCCGCTGCGGTGTTAAAGGAGGCTGAAAGAGATGAGATGATACAAGGTCACGGACTGAGCCAGTATGCAAGTGCGCTCCGCCAGGAAGACTCTTTACCCTGATTCTGCTTGTTGGACACATTTTCATCACTTCTTAAATATTGTATGTGCAATCATGCAAACTTTAGTACACCACTTTATACCTAGTGGTGCAATATTAATGGAGCTCTTCACGCTAACTCCAAATTAGAAAAGTTTTTCTGCTCAGTTTTCTTGTAAAACATCAACTGAGGATGGAGCCTGGGGCTCAAGCCGGTCTTTGCCAGAATAAGTGAAGTGAAATTTGTGAGCTGGCTTCAAAAGGCACCATTTATCAGACGCAGTCCTCAAATTCTGATTATTCTCCTTATGCCGTCTTGGTTTGTTTTTTGTCCAGTTTGTGTGAGCACCAGAAAATTCTTATTTTTTTCTTTTCCTAGGCCTGTAGAACATGTTTATCCTCTTGTATCTGAACACGCACAGCTGTCAGTTTTGGCACCCATGGATGCAAGTCTTTGGTTTTAGAGCCAAACAGTATGTTTTTCCTGAAAGAGATGCCAGCAGACGCTAAAGTTAATAAATTAAATAATATTATTGTCTTCAGAATCAGAATAAGAAATACTGTATGGGTCCTCTGGGGGAAATTGTTTGCGTTACAGTTGCTTCCATTCAAGAATAGAGGCATATATAAGCATATGGAAATTATAAGAATAGAAATAGTAACAGTAAGTATGTAAAATATGTAAAAATATATAATATATATTATAATATAGGGAGGACTTCCTTTTGTGCTCTGTGGTGCCTCTGGGTGGAATCAGTCTCGCACTGGGTGTGTTCCCATGTTTAACCCTCACGTCATAGAGTGGGCGGAAGACACTGTCCAAGATGACATGCAGCTTGGACAGCAGCCTCCTCTCTGACACTGCTGTCAGAAAAAAAAACAGCTCCATTATTCAGTAATTATGAAGTTAAGTTATTGCTGGCATGCCAAAAGGCTGCTACCAGTTTCTTACTTCATAAAGTGCTTGCAAGTTAACTAATGGCTTTATTAAAGGTTAATAAATTATTTACTGATGCTTAAAAAACAATATTGAGAACAGCTTTAGGGTTCCAGCACACATTGGACACTTTTTTTTAGCTCGTTAAAGGACCAGTGTGTAGGGTTTAGTGGCATCTAGCAGTGAGGTCCTCTCACCCTCCCCTTCAAAGTGTGTATGAGAACCTCTTGTGACTGTGAAACTCATGAAAGTCCATATCTAGAGCCATTGTTTTCGTGGTTTGTCCATTCTGGGCTACCGTAGAAACACGGCGGTGCAACATGGTCGCCTTTGTGGAAGAGATAAGAAGGGCTCACTCTAAGGTAACGAGGACACGATGATTCTTATTTTCAGGTGATTATACACTCATGAAAATATACATTTAAATATTATATTCAATTTCTGACATGTTTTACCCATAAATCAATCTAAATCTGACACACTGCACCTTTAATGCATCAGTAGAGGTGTAAATCACAAATCACTTTGCTGATTCAAATCACCTCCAGCTCAGTTCAAAGGTTTGTAGTCGCTGACTATGTGCAGTAGTTTACAATTTTTCCTAAACTATGAGCAGTCGCATCGCTGATCAAATGCACTTCAGTAGGCACAACAGTTAAGTGCCTGTGAAGTCATCCAGGTCATGGTTAACCAAGAAAAGTTGAATGGAGGGCTGCTGATCTTGGTTGTAGATTCTTGAAAACATTTTGCCTCTCATTCAGGGGGCTCTCTCAGTTCTGAACTGAAGAAGCATTTTCAATGATCTACAAGCACGTCCATTTGCCCTCGATTCAACCTTTAGTAAGTGAATGCATCACCATTTATACAGCCAGCATTCGATATTCAGCACTGATTCTGCTCCATCTGTCCGCAACCCAAGCTGTCACATTCATTTCAACACAAAACTAGCCTGTGGCTAATATCAACCTATTGTTTACGACTGAGTTATCATATTATGATTGTGTCTGTGGCTTTTGCCGTTTTTTAATATGCTTTTAACAAGGAAATAACTCACTATATCAAATCAAATTGGACAATGGTGTCCTCAGTCATCAGTGAGGAGCTCCACTTCTAAAAGCTACTGATGCTGAGTCACAATGGTGATTCATACCTCATGTAGACCTGGTTTTAAAATGGGATCTGTATCCGGATACATGACCCAGATTACTGTATGGATTGCATTTACACCTACCTAAGATGTAAGCACGATGCAAGCCAGACTACCACCACTTGTGGTCAGGCAGATCTGATCACATTCCGATCATGTAGCTTTTACACCTTGCATTAACATGCGTTTTTTCTTTATCTGGATACAGATCTCATTGTAATACCAGGCGTATGGGTTGCCAGTCAGTTTGCTTTTAAAAAAATTGTGAATAGAAATTTGTTTGTACATGTACTGAACACCTCCATTCATCAGGTAGACCCCTTCTATTGCCAATTTGATCTGTGACCTTTTGGAAAAGTGCTGCAGGGTATTTGGACAACAACCCATTTGTTATCCGCCAGGCATAAGTGAGTGAGTGTGTGCGTGCATGATCACTGGACCTAGAACTTGTCTGGAGCTAATCTCGAATACCACTGGACCGATTGACCTAATTTATTTTTGTGCACATTCGTGACTGCATGATTCAAATTTGTGAAAAATCCCGAAAACCCTTTTTTTAATGACTTTTTTGTCTTTATGTTTGTATGGCTGAAGGCTTTATGTTTTGTCAAGAACGCCTTGAAGGAGTTTCTTCAAACTTGACACAAATATTCATTTGGAATCAAAGATGAACTGATTAGATTTTGTTGGTCAAAGGTTAAAAACACATTTTGGCCATAACTCAAGATTTCATGTGCTAATTATGACAAAATTACACACAAATATCTAAACAGGAATAAAATGATGAGGTGATGACATTTTATATCCAGAAGGTCAAAGGTCAGCATCACTGCGATTGTGGCAAATCTTGCAGCTGTTGAGACTTTGCAGTAGGTGCTTCACCATCTGTTGCCTAGCAGGGATCTGCACTCTGCTGAGTGTGCTCTTCTAGTTAACTATATATTAGGCCTGTCAAACGATTAAAAAAATTAACTCTATTAATCACAATACTACTCTGTGATTAATCGCGATTAATCGCAGTTAAAATACTAAATATTATATATACTAATATTACTTGTATTTTCTTCTATTCTTTCTTATATAGTGTTGAAGGATGCAATACAGTTAATCCATTACAATTTAAGGATGCAATTTTACAGACTGGTGAAAAATTATAACACTACATTTTGATTAGTGTATTACATAAATGCCTATGTGTCCATCTGCACACCTCAACTTTCATAAACAAGTCACATCCATACAGTCTATGGTCACTTCTTTGTGAATGGAGAATATTGTCCCCCTGAAGCTGCCATACATCTGACAGGCCACCGTCTGTCATAGGAAACACTCGCAGAGTTCCAACTAGTCTGATTGTCACTGTCGCTGTCACTGTCAAACCAAGAGTTTAACAGTGTTTTCCACTCTTGTGTGTGATCAAACCACCGATTGCAGCGAGTTTTACCCGATCACGGGCAGAGTCGGACAGCTCTTCACCAGGCAGCGGGTGGGATGAAGCTGCATTCAAGACGGAAATATGAGACAAACCCCGTCCCGCACTGATTCAAAACGGGACGCGCTATTTAATCCTCAAATACGTGACAACTCAGTATTTCAGCGGACGGGTGACAACTCCAGTGGCGACACAGACCACAGACTGTATACACAGACAGACTCTACCTAAGTCACGTGACATGATTAATCGTGAGTTAATTTTTTTTTATGTGTTAATGTGTTAACTTTGAGAGCCCTACTATATACTAATTATTATTTGTACAAATACATGTTTATTACCCCTTATTAAACTTATTAACATTTATAGCTGCAGACTTGACATCATGTCACATGAGCACAAGAGGCTTTTCATAACCTGGTGACCCCAAAGTTTTAAAATCCCCCCCCAGCATTTGTACAATCAGTGCCTCAGTTCATGTATCTGATATGAGTTGCATCCGACAATAAATAAACTGAAAATTCAGTGTAGTTTGTCTGAAGGCAAACTTAAAGTTTTGGTAAAAAGCTATATAAAAAAAAAGCAGGGCAGAAACATTCCCTTCCTTCCGCATTAGCCGCTTTTTTTTCCTTCCAGCGTTCTTTAGAAGTGTCACAGGGCGGCTGTTCACGTCTTAAGGAGGACACAGAAGTTGCCTTTAGGCGGGGGAATGCATTATTCAAGAGGGTGCACGAGGGAATAAGGAGGGGAATCATAACCAGCACAGAAGCTGCTGATCTGAATATCCTCTGATAGCTCCTAATAAACAGAAGCAAACATCAGTATGAATGTAGAACATCAGCGCGCACATAAGGGACCTCAGCATCAACAAGTCGCGTCACATGATAAGTAGCTGCTCGTGCCGCCGAGTGTGCTCTTAGATAATTTAAAGGGTTTGGTGATCGAGAGGAATTAGGAGTACCGTGCTCAGCGTGCTCAGACCCTCCTCTCCTCCTCAATTATTCATCCTCTCAGAGTCCAGGTCAGGCCTTGTTTAGCACAGATTGATAGATTTTATAACTGGCAGGTTTTTACTAAAGGTTCCAATTATACCCCGGGCTGGGGACAAGCATATTAAACAGGAGATTACGTGTAATGCTTTCTGCCATCGATCTGTAGGGGTCTCTGAGGTGACAAAGTGCAGGAGAAGCCACACACACACTCCTGTCAGACTCAGGTTTTAGCTGAGGGCACGGTTTGTGGTGAATTAGAGACAGCGCACCCGCCCAACTCCCACCTTCAGGTCAGCTTAATTGAACAGAGTGTGATTTTTGGCTTCAGCAGGCACCAGCTCAGACAGTGTGTTTTTTAGACTTTTTTTTTTTTTACAGAGCTGCAGCAGAGCTGAGTGTATGTGTGTGTGTGTGTGTGTGTGTGTGTGGAGAGTATCTGCCAGCTCTCTAATGTTGTACAAGAGCTGAGAATCCAGAAGTTATCTTTGTTGTACCCAAACCTCCAGCTGCATGTTAAAAAGCTTCTTCACTGACTAAAGAATTTATCGGCAAGAGCGGGGCATCTTGTCACACTTTTGGCTTCGCTTCAGTTTTTCTGTCTCAATTCACAGTCACTTATTTTCCATATTAAATTAAGCAATGAGTTCTTGTGCACAAATGTGTAGTCTTTCGATTTTTACTTCTCACATTAATATAGACTTATAAATGGTGAAGTATAGAATGTGCATTTGTGACAGGTTGCCCCATCTCAGGGTAAGTTGCCATACTATGTAGGGTAAATTGTCACTATATTTTTCAACGAGTAAGAACAATAGAGAAAAATAGAGGCTTTCCACACTCATTTTTGCAGGTGAATATCTCATTTGTTTAGATAGATGTTGCATATATTATTAATATTTTCTTTTCTTACCTGCCTCACTGCCCTTAGCATTATATCGGGTGGAACCGTTTAAAACGGTTTCCCCTTTGTCCTTCCTTCTTAATTTCGTTCTGTTTGCGTAACTCCTACAAAAATATGTTTTATCATTTAAAATCGTTCCACTAATTAAAGGCTTATCATGGATCATCCTGTGTATTTAGAACCATTTTCTGGAAAAATTGTTTTTAACAATTTAATTGCTATCAATAACACTGTGTAAATATCAACACACACGTTGTTTACACGCTGCATAGTGACTACCAACTTTAGCAGTTTAGAAGTTGGCTTTTGCAGGGCGGCAGCTTGATAATGTATATTGGTGTAATGTAAATAGTGACATGTGCTATTGCTCGCTATAACACAAGCTAGCTTTAGTACATGACTTTGGTTTTGGCTTCAAAATACACCTTTTCTTTCCTCTATTTTGTGCAAAAAAAAAAAATTGAAAATAGTTCAGTGCTTAATTAGTGTGTGCTCTCTTTGTGTTTTACTTTTATGTTGAAACTTGCAGTCTACATTTGCAAACAATTGGCCTGAATCATCTTTGGCAATGAACATTTTGAACTCTGTATCTACACCAGTAGCGGTCCCTTTATAAAATAAGATAAAAATACTAAAATAAAATAATTAACCATGTAACCATGGCATGGTAGATATGTCAGGCATTCAATATATTTTTACATCCCCAATAAAGAATGACAATAATTGCTTATAAACACGCAAATTAGAATCCTGTTCATATTGGCTAGAAGACTAGTAAAAAAAAGAAAAAAAAAAAGAAAATTGTTCCCAACTCAGATTACAGTATTATATACCACATATCAGGAGCAAAATGACCTCAGAATAGCGAGCTGCACATGACACAGTTAGATTTTTTTTAGATCCTCCTCTCCCCTATTATGTTTGCCATTTTTGTACATGATGTGTATATGGTCATCTTATAGAGCAGTATTTCCCAAAAAATGACAAACCATCACAGCCTAATTTACAGTAGTCCCTGACAATAAATATTGAGAAGAATTAATTAGTGCATACATTAACATTCCTGGCTATTTTTACTGCCATTTCTGCATCGCCTTACATTAACTTTAAGCGTGTTATTGAAAACATATACACATGTTGGATAAAACATCTTTATATAAAAGAGTAGAAGTAGAAGTACACATTTTAAATCTTAAATGTGCAGAATTTCTTCCATAGTCTTTTAATTATTTGGAGACCCAAATAAAATCTCCTGTGACACTCCTGTGGGCCCCAACCCAGTCTGGGAATGACTGCTATAGAGTCTCCTACCAGTGTAAGATCTTGTTGTTATGGTATGGTGTAAAGTCACTAAAAACTACAAAGGTGATGGACCCAAAAATGCAGACTGGAGCACTGGAGCGAGTTCAAATGATAATTTTAATACTAAACAAGAGGTAACAAAAAACACCGGCTTACATGAACAAAGGGATCCAAATGAAAACCGAGCCAGGCAGCAGTCCAAAACCAAAAAACACCAAAAAACGGAAAAATAAATCCAACAGGAAAATCAAGAAATCCAAACGGAAAGGGAACACGCAGGGAGCAAAGCAGGCAGACAGAAACACCAAAAACAACACGACGAACTGACAAAGACAAAGAGACACACAGGGACTAAATACACAGGGAGGTAATCAAACGCAGGTGGGTAGACAACAACAGGTGAAGAAAATCAATGATCAAAAAAGGGCGGGAAAAGAACAAAGACAGGAAGTAAAGATGACAGACACAAGGGAAGCTCAAAACTACAAAACAAAACAGGAAGTAAGACAAGACACACGGAGGACCAAGACTACAGAATAAAACACGAAGTGACTAAGAAAACACAAACCAAGACAGCAAAAGACAGAACAACAAAGACACACAAGGGAAAAATGCTACAAAATAACCAACAAAAACTCCAAACTATAACAGTACCCCCCCTTTAAGGGACGGATACCAGACGTCCCTTCAAAACAAGTCCAAAACAAAGAGTCCAAGAGGAGCTGGGTGGGCGGAGGGAGTCTGGAGGAGGGCAAAACAAAAAGAGTCACAAATCTCAGGCATACAGCCTGGCAACAAGGGAAGGCAGAGTCCAAAAGTCTGTTCACCCGTGGACGGGCAGGGGCCAGGTAGAAACCTCAGGCAGAAAGCCTGAAGACAGGGCAGAGGCGGAGTCAGAGGCCTCAGGCGGGCGGCCTGGAGGCAGGGCAGAGGCGGAGCCGGAGACCTCAGGCGGGCGGCCTGGAGGCAGGGCAGAGGCGGAGCCGGAGACCTCAGGCGGGCGGCCTGGAGGCAGGGCAGAGGCGGAGCCGGAGACCTCAGGCGGGCGGCCTGGAGGCAGGGCAGAGGCGGAACCGGAGACCTCAGGCGGGTGGCCTGGAGGTAGGGCAGAGGCGGAGCCGGAGACTTCAGGCGGACGGCCTGAAGGCCGGGCAGGGGCAGAACCAGAAACCTCAGGCGGACGGCCTGGAGTCCACCCAGAGGAGCAGAGCCGAGCAGGAGGCCGGCGGCGATGGCGAGACCCCTCAGGGGGCCGAGCAGGAGGCCACAGGCGAAGACGAAGGCGGGACCCGTCGGGAGGACGAGCAGGAGGCCACAGGCGAAGGCGAAGGCGAAGGCGAAGGCGGGACCCGACGGGAGAACGAGCAGGAGGCCACAGGCGAAGACGAAGGCGAGTCCCCTCAGGGGGCCGAGCAGGAGGCCACAGGCGAAGGCGAAGGCGGGACCCGTCGGGAGGACGAGCAGGAGGCCACAGGCGAAGGCGAAGGCGGGACCCGTCGGGAGGACGAGCAGGAGGCCACAGGCGAAGGCGAAGGCGGAACCCGTCGGGAGGACGAGCAGGAGGCCACAGACAAAGGCGGAACCCGTCGGGAGGACGAGCAGGAGGCCACAGACGAAGGCGGAACCCGTCGGGAGGACGAGCAGGAGGCCACAGACGAAGGCGGAACCCGTCGGGAGGACGAGCAGGAGGCCACAGGCGAAGACGAAGGCGAGACCCCTCAGGGGGCCGAGCAGGAGGCCACAGGCGAAGGCGGCGGGACCCCTCAGAAGGCCGGCGGCGCTGGCGAAGATGAAGGCGGGACCCCTCTGAAGGCCGGCGGCGCTGGCAAAGACGAAGGCGGGACCCCTCTGGCGGCCGACGGCGAAGGCGGCGGAACCCCAGTGGCGGCCGACGGCGAAGGTGAAGCCCCTTGGGAAGACGTGCAGGAGGCCGGCGGTGAAGGCGGGATCCCTGGGGAAGACGTGCAGGAGGCCGGCGGCGAAGGCGAAGACGAAGGCCAGCCCCCGCTAGCAGAGAAACAGGGGGCCAGCGGCATAGGCGAAGGTGGGACCCTTCTGAAGGTGACTGTGGCCCAGCCGGGATTGGAGGAGCCTGCAGAAGCGAAGACGGCCCAGCCAGAACAGGAACTGGCGGTGGCTGTGGCGGTGACGTAGACAGCCCCGCCGGAACAGGAACAGGCGGTGGCGGTGGCGGCGACGTAGACAGCCCTGCCGGAACAGGAACAGGCGGTGGCTGCAGCTGCGGCGGCCCAGCCAGAGCAGGAACTGGCGATGGCTGCTGCGGCGGCGTCCCAGCCGGAGCAGGAACAGGCGATGGCTGCTGCGGCGACGGCTGCTGCGGCGACGTAGGCGGCCCAGCCTGAGCAGGAGCAGGCGATGGCTGCTGCGGCGACGTAGGCGGCCCAGCCCGAGCAGGAACAGGAAGAGGCTGCGGCGATGACGTAGATGGCCCAGCCCGAGCAGGAACTGGAGGTGGCTGCGGCGGTGACGGCCCAGCCAGAGCAGGAACTGGAGGTGGCTGCGGCGGCGACGTGGATGGCCCAGCCAGAGCAGGAACAGGAAGAGGCTGCAGCGGCGATGTAGATGGCCCAGCCCGAGCAGGGGATGATGGCGACAGCCCAGCCGGAACAGAAGATAGCTGCGGCGGCCCCATCTGAACAGGACATGGCTGCGGCCCAGCCGGAAGAGATGATAGCTGCGGCCCAACCGGGACAGGAGATGGTGACGGTGACCCAGCCGGAACAGGATATGGCTGCGGCGACCCCACCGGGGCTGGAGATGATGGCGACGGCCCCACCGGAAGAGAAGATGGTGGCGACGGTCCCACCGGGACAGAAGGTGGTGGCGGTGACCCAGCCGGAACAGGATATGGCTGCGGCGACCCCACCAGGGCTGGAGATGATGGCGACGGCCCCACCGGAAGAGAAGATGGTGGGACGGCCCCACCGGGACAGGAGGTGGTGGCGGTGACCCAGCCGGAACAGGATATGGCTGCGGCGACCCCACCGGGGCTGGAGATGATGGCGACGGCGGCCCCACCGGAAGAGGAGATGGTGGCAACGGTCCCACCGGGACTGGAGATGGTGGCGGTGACCCAGCCGGAACAGGAGATGGCTGTGGTGACCCCACCAGGGCAGGCAATGGTGGCGACAGCCCCACCGGAAGAGGAGATGGTGGCGGCGGTCCCACCGGGACAGGAGATGGTGGCGGCGGTCCCACCGGGACAGGAGATGGTGGCGGCGGCCCCACCGGAACAGGAGATGGTGGCGGCGGTCCCACCGGGACAGGAGATGATGGCGACGGCCCCACCGGAACAGGAAATGGTGGCGGCAGTCCCACCGGGACTGGAGATGCGGAGGCGCTGGGCAGCAGAACCTCCGTGGCGCTGGGCAGCAGAACCTCCGTGGCGCTGGGCAGCTGGGGTTCGAGGGCGCTGGGCAGCTGGGGTTCGAGGGCGCTGGGCAGCTGGGGTTCGAGGGCGCTGGGCAGCTGGGGTTCGAGGGCGCTGGGCAGCTGGGGTTCGCGGGCGCTGGGCAGCTGAGAAGCATGCCGTCGGCGAGAGCTACGCTTGCGTCTGGAGGGCTTCTCAGATAATGAGTCCAGGGCAGGTTCAGGCAAAGAACTGGCTGGCAGAGGAGCTAGCTTAGCAGGTGGCTGGTGGCTAACTGAGTCCAAGCTGAGTTCAAAATCAGGCACACTTGTGGAATCAATTGTGGCCTGTAAGTCCTGTTTCAGGTAAGCAATAACTGACAAGTTCTGGGTTATTTGCGAAAAACACAAAATTCTGGGTCTCGATAAAAAAGTCCTCTCCATAAGCGAATAAACAAAAAGTCTCTTCTTAAGATCTGTGCAACCCGTAATGGTTGAGCCCAATTGCTCAAACTCAGAGCAGGCCTTTTTTAGCTCCTCATTCACCAGTGCAAGGTCTGCTGGGTCCATTGTCGTGGTCAGTTCGTTCTGTTATGGTATGGTGTAAAGTCACTAAAAACTACAAAGGTGATGGACCCAAAAATGCAGACTGGAGCACTGGAGCGAGTTCAAATGATAATTTTAATACTAAACAAGAGGTAACAAAAAACACCGGCTTACATGAACAAAGGGATCCAAATGAAAACCGAGCCAGGCAGCAGTCCAAAACCAAAAAACACCAAAAAACGGAAAAATAAATCCAACAGGAAAATCAAGAAATCCAAACGGAAAGGGAACACGCAGGGAGCAAAGCAGGCAGACAGAAACACCAAAAACAACACGACGAACTGACAAAGACAAAGAGACACACAGGGACTAAATACACAGGGAGGTAATCAAACGCAGGTGGGTAGACAACAACAGGTGAAGAAAATCAATGATCAAAAAAGGGTGGGAAAAGAACAAAGACAGGAAGTAAAGATGACAGACACAAGGGAAGCTCAAAACTACAAAACAAAACAGGAAGTAAGACAAGACACACGGAGGACCAAGACTACAGAATAAAACACGAAGTGACTAAGAAAACACAAACCAAGACAGCAAAAGACAGAACAACAAAGACACACAAGGGAAAAATGCTACAAAATAAACAACAAAAACTCCAAACTATAACACTTGTATCAGTACAAGGACCCACCTGGGCAAACCAAATCCAATATTTGACTCAAGACGACCAGTCTTTTAGCCACAGGCTTTGCACTGCCTTGCTAGAAGATCTTAAGCCTGCATTAAGTGATTTTTTTGCTCACTTGGGGGCAGTGAAAATAAGTTGTGAACACAGCATTGACATATCATCACCTTGTGAATCGATTATTTACACATCCAACAGTTCTAGAGCCACCTTATCATTCATTTGGGGTTGTGTTTATTGCCACCTGACTAATATCTGATATCCGTAGCAGCTAAATACTCCACCATTTTCAACAGCTAGTTTGCTAAATGTGTCTGTCTGCTGGTTTGGTGCTGAGCAGGCAGTGTACTGTGCACTTATTTTTAGAGCTGTTTGTCTGAACACAACCGCCTGCTGCAGCTAAAAACAAACTCAAACAGTAAAATTGCACCCAGACGGCTAAACAATGAGCTCAAACTTAACAGAAAGCTCAATAAAGCCGTGAGGAGCTGCAGGTTCATCCCCGAGGGCGACACTTTTCACAGTCTCATTGTTTTTACATTATTATTTGATAGATTGAACAAGCTGTCGAGCTGGAGTCCAGCATGGTTGAAAATTTCAATGTTCTTTTGAAACTTCAAGCAAGAGCCACAAATTATACCTTACATTATTAACAATGTGTTAACAAACTGATAAACAGAACCGTTTATTTGGCAACCAAATAATTGTTAAACTGGGACCAGGAAATTTAATCAGCTGTAGCAAATTAACATGAATCATGTTTGTTAGCTAAACAGCAAACTGAAACTCTGGCTGTTGTCTGGTGCTGCGTCACCAAAGATGGATTTGTAGAGAAAGAAACACCATGTGTATTTGATACTTAAAAAGCTAGAGAGTGTGTTTTTACTGTTCAAAAAGACCAACAGATGGATGAGCCTTTCCAGCCTAGCATTAGCATCATATCATTTTCAGACAGTTAGCTAGCAGCTAGCTTGTGTGATAGTGTGTTAGTGACTGACAGCTGGTGGGTAGTGAACAGCAGCTGTAATCTCCAGCTTTTACCTCTGAATACATCATTTTAAACTTCTCAACTTAATAGCACTGATCTCACTCAGTGTGAGCTACATTTGTCAATTTGTCTGTAGAAAACTAGTTAGAAGTTAGACGGTGACTTCCCCAGCTAACTAGTAGCAAAAAGATCTTGTCCCAGCTGCTATTAACTGTCATTTTATCTGATATTTTTCATGTAGAAACAAGATAAGGTGGAGATTTTAAATGGTGAAAATAAGCCTGGAGTTTCATTTAGTAAAATTAAAGGTCCAAGACCTATAATATGATATCATGAGATACTTCAGTAATTTTTCAATATCACAACAAACTGTACAATGCTAACATTTAGTGTAGAAAGTACTGAAGCTATAAAAGTATTATCTTTAAGTGGTCATTCAAGACTTCACTTCAGTTCAGTCTTTATTGTCCTGCCTGAAATGTGGCTGGCAGCAAAATCAGCAGAGTTCACTGACATCTTCCTGTACTAGCTCTGTGAGCAGGTCCTTAATTTAAAAAATAAAGCAATAATTTTTTTTTTGTGTGTGTGTCTAGAGCACTTTTCTTTTTGCAGCAGCATTGAAATAGGTATTGAGTGTTGTTTTTATTTACTAGTGTTCAAAACTAGTGTATCAAAATTGAAAATTCTGGTATTGTGACAAAACATGTTCATGTGTATAATCACCTGAAAATAAGAATCGTTGTTTTTGTTACCTTAGAATGAGCCCTTTATATCTACGAAGGAAACAAGTTCTCCCCCACTGAGGCCGCTGTGTTGCACAGACAGACAAACCAAACACCGGCGGGTTTTGTTGCCACCGTAGGATTTCCTGCAGCAGGGGTAGGCACTTATTTTTCATGGGAAGCCACATGAGAAATCGATCAGGCTGCCGTGGTGTTCTGTATACACACAGCACACCAGCATGTAGATGTCAATGAGCTAATAGCTGGCTAACACAGTAATGCACCTCTACTGTTGGTCATCCATATTTTTGTTTTATTGCCACATTTTGCCCAGGTCTGTCTTACACACTCGGAAGGGGAGGGTGTGGTGAGGCGTTTGCAATCTGCAAGGCCACTGCAAAATGGCACTAAATCCAACACATCGATTCTTTAAGTCATTCATATTGAAATGTTAGACAGAAAAATTGCAATGACATAAATCTCTCAAATTTGTTCAGCCAGTCTACACCACAGTTTGTGGCATTTGTGTAAAACGCGTCTTCTTATTTTATCCCTCATGTGTTTACCTGCGCAGTGTGTCAGCTTTTATACGCTGTGTGTTTCATTATTGACTTTCACACTGGACCTGTCAGTCATTGCAAAGCACATCAGGAAGGAAGACAGGGGTGCTTGACAAGACATGCACATCACCACCCACCCCTCACACACCACACACACACACACACACACACATGCACAGACTGATGCAGAGAGTTTCCTGTGCCGCAGTGGCTCTTGGCATGCCCTTAGTGGGAGGATAGCAGAGATTGTCTGAGCATCCGTGCCTTCATATAAACACAATGCAGTAGCTGATGTGTGTGTGCGTGTTTGCTCGCGCGTGTGCGTAATCTGCAGCAACAAGGTCATGTCAGTCCAAGTGTGTGGGCCCTCACTGATGTGCGTGTGTGTTTTGTTTCCCAAGTGAACAAAGTCAGAATTAAGTTGTTTTAGCTTCAGAACCTGACTGTGCCGTGTCTATATTTTACTGTGTGTTTGTGCGTGCGCGTACGTGTGTGTAGTTGAAGAACTCCCCTGTGTAATTTCCCAGTAGGAATGCATGTTCGTGGAGGCAGGGTGTCCCAGAGTGAACTCCTGTCAAATTGTGGAGTAACGTCACGTTGCATAACTGCAGTGTAAACTCCAGCTGTACTCCTGGAATGTCATTTATCTCCTCCCGATAATGTAAAGTGTGACACAGCACAGCGCTGCTTTGTATGTATAACAACACGCGACAATTGCAGAGTGAAATATGGTCTGAATAGGACAAGATTATTTGGAGAAAAGGCTGTCTGGCTCTTGGTCAGAAGTACGTGCTGCGCCCGTCTTGGCGGTGAATGCAGGAGAGACTTAAGGCGGCTCTGAAATCCTTCATACAGGGAGTTATGGGGAAATCTGCCCGTTCCGTCTTAACTTGTCAGGCTCTTGCGTTTCACTGTGTGAAAAGTCCAACACTGCAGATCAGGAGAGTCAATAAAACCTGCAGAGGTGGCAAAAGTACACACATTCTTCACTTGAGTAAGGTACAGATACTTGTGTAAAAAATGACTCTGGGAAAGACAGAAGTACTGATTCAACTTCTTGTACTCAAAGTATGAAAGTAAAAAGTAGCCCTCTTTGTCAGTTACATCTTGTTTTTACGTTGTTTCTTATCAGGTTACATCTTTTTAGCCTTTTATGGCATTTTTGTCTTGTTACATCTTTTACATCATTTGTCATATTGTTATAACTTTTTCATCTTTCACATTGTTTTTGTCTTTTACATCAACTTCATTTTGTTATATATTTTTCGTCTTTTACATCATTTTTGTCTTATGTCTTTTAATGCTGGTTTTTGTGACTTGTTACATCTTTTTGTCTTTTACGTTATTTTTGTCTTCTTACTTCTTTTACGTCGTTTTTCATCTCGTTACGTCTTTTCCCTCTTTTACGTTGTGTTGTGTTACATCTTTTTCGTCCTTTACAAATTTTTTGTCTTGTTTTTTACGCTGTTTTTCATCTTGTTACATCTGTATTGTCTCTTACATCGTTTTTGTCTTGTTAGACCTTGTTAGACCTACATCTTGTTGCGTCTTTTAGGTCTTGTTACCTCTTTTACAATGATTTTCATCTTATTAGATCTTTATCATCTTGTTACGTCTGTTGTATGTGATATGCACTGATGAATACACCAAGGAATTGTCTTTTCTGTGTGTTACTGTCACATCCATTTAGGATGAAATCAGTCTTGATGCTGGGAAGGTGGCGCACAATGACGCAAAATAATCAATGATGCCGCTCAAATGCAATAAAACTAAAGTAATGAGCCTGTTTTGAAAATGTAAGGAGCAGAAAGTAACGATATTTGTGTTAAAATACAGGGAGCAAAAGTAATAGGTGGCAGAAAAATAAATACTCGAGTACAGATACTTGAAAATTCTACTTAAGTACAGTAACAAAGTATTTGTACTTTGTTACTTTCCACCTCTGAAAAGCAGAATCACTTCTCTTGGTGAATGTCCCACCGCTTGTCCAAAGATTTGCTGCAGTAATGACAGCTTTTTATTTTATTTTCGGAGCGGAGGATGCCTCAGGCTTAACACAGTGCAAAATCAAGTGCCAGCCGAAGTGTTAAGTTTTATTGATTCGGCGATTTAATTTGGGCACAGAGTTGTACTTCATTTGCCGCGGTGCATGAATCCTATGAATATCTTACAAGAAGTCCGTTTGAATCATAGATGGTTTGATCCGAATATTTCAGACTAGAGACTCATTATCTACGGAAACAATATCGAATTAAAATGTCAAAATGTTCATGTTTTGTTTTGGGCCAGATTCTAAACTAAACATGAAGAAACATGTTGTTCTTTCACCATCGTTGGCTCATATTGTGTTTACATCCAGCACATTTAAAACAAGATTCCCTGGAGTGTTGTGTGTTTTTCACTGCTTTGATTTTTTTTTTCATCCAACTCTTATGATTATTAGCTTTCATCCGTGATCAAAGTAACTGTGAGAGACTGACTTTGATAATTCTATTCCATATAACAGACCGAAATGAGTAATTTGGGCTTTCATGTAGTCATAAATCACCTTTGTTTTTTCCAGGAGTGGAAACCTGTATGTCCGGTGTGGGAGGTTGTTGCAGCGAGGCTGAACCTGCTCTGAGGTCAGTGTGGTCATAAAATCTGAAGCCGAGACGTGAAAATGTTAAATGTAGAAACTGCAGGAGCTTGTGTTTGACATGAGGGAGTAAAAACACTTCCTCACTGTCATAACAACGGCGCTGCTGTGCCTTTCTCCTTCCCTGGTGCCCTGTATGAGCCACACGTCTCTTGTACTGTACACATTTCACACAGGCCTGATGAATTCCACTTTAATGCGCAAGCTGAAAACTGCAAGGGGCTGATTTCCTAAAAAAAAAAAACAGTACAAGCAGACTGACTTGATATATGAGGTCTTTGTATGGATTTGTCCTTAACACAATAAAGTTTTAAAGGGTCAGTTCACCTCAAATCGATAATACAAATACAGAAAACAGAAAAGACAGAAAAGACACTTCAATTTCCCATGTCTTCCACATGTTTGAAACATGTTACCACATGCGTCATGTGTTTCATGGGTATATACTGTACATATTAGGCCTGAAACATTAAAAAAAAAAATCCAATTGACTTATTTTGACTGATATTGCAATTGCGATATGATTTGCGATAGTAAAGGTAATGATAATTAATACATCATTATTCTTATTTTGAACATGTTAAACATGTTAAAATGACTATGGTGCGATTCTTTTGCAGGAATGAATGAAATGAATCTGCCTCACGACATTCACAAATTTAAAAACTTTTTGACACACATTTGGGCTTTAACAAATATTGCACCTCCTGTGATTTGAAAATTGTACAAAGCCATATTGCAATTTTGATAAAATTTCATTTATTGTGCCCTAATACATATTACACCATGAAAATGTTCCAAAACCACATTTCCCAAGTGCAAAGAACATTTTAATATGTGAAAAAAACACATGTTCCACATATTTCACATGTGATTTTGCACTTGTTTTTGGTGTAGTTTTTCTGGAAGGGTGAATTACAAATGCCAAATTTAAGAGATATCAGCCGTAGAGATGCCTGCCTTCTCTCAGATCATGTGTTAAAAGTGTTAAAAATATACATCTGACAAAAAATTTCTCTCTCAAGCCATGAGCTGGCTACTCAAGATAATCCACACACCTTGTTCTGAAGTTTAATGCAGGAATGAGGATGTGCACGATTAGCACATTGCACCAGAGATACTTATCGGTAAAACACTTTTATCAATGTACAACGTTATTTATCTTTTGCCTCTAAGATGTTATGCAGCTACCTGCCACTAACCGTGCTAAGTGGGACAAAGATGACATCTCATAAAACCAGCGCAGTGTTTGGCAATATTTTGCTGTAGAAACTGAATATAAGGTTCTATGTAGGGTTGGGGCCGGGTGATTCATCAGTGATTACGAAAATGCGTCGATTAGCATAATCTGCGTCGGAGCATGGATTCACCGGAGAGGGAGCAGCAGCAGTCAAACCTTGCCGTGATCAAATAAAGTGTGAGAGTACTTCAGACAGCATACTTCTCGATAAGCCCTGCAAACTGGACGTGTCTTGTCTCTTTTACTTTCTGTCAGCACCCATGTATGATATACTGGGATTATCAACACACTGAATATGTTGCTGGTAGTAATAGTCACTTATAATGGATTTTCAAGATGTTTCTTCATCACCACAATGTTAAAAGTAACTTTACACCATGTGTCGTCTAACTGTGTTATTTGGCTTTTTCATACTTTCTGTTCACTTCATCAGTCATGTTTGAGTGAGAAATGGCTCAGTCATTTTCTTTGCCCCACACTGATGCAAAAATACATTTGTCAGTGATCATCTTATACCTGCAAATTACTGCAGTGATCAGATAAATCCATGTCATGATCAAGTTTGAAGTCAGGTACTTAAGTAAAAACAGTGATTGCCCAGTTCATTGAGGGGTTAAATATTAATTAATATGCATCACAGCTACTTTTTAATTTAATGTCCAGTATTTTTCTTATCAGGTATCTGATAAATAGGGTCTATTAAATAGATTTATTTTGGGTAAATTCTATTATTAATCAAAGAAAAAAAAATTTTGATTAATCAAAGAATTGATCCTTGGATTAGCCCTAATGTAGGCTTAAACATTATCACCACTGGGCTTACTAGTGTGGTGATTCGGTTGGCGGATGTAGTTTGGTACGTAGGAAATAGTTCCTATGTTGCTCACATCAAGGTCTGTGGATTATCACGAGTAATGATTTCTGAAAGACAGACAGACATCAGGCAGGCAGACATCTCTACAGCTGATGTCTCAAAAAACTCAAAACAATCTAGATGGATAAATAGCATTACAGGCTAGAGGAAATATATGTATTTTTGATTTTGGACTGTAGTTTTAAGACTTTCTACTAGACAGAAAGACTTGGAATTATCACTACAAAGTCCTTAATGCTTGCTGTCTGTTTGTCTCGGTGTAAATAAGTTAGTCATAATAAGGTTTCCTGGAGACATTTAGACTTTATTAGACTCTTCGTTCAGGCACTTATGACTAAATGAGACTTCAGCTTTCCAATCTTGATTAAAATACATCAAAACAGTAGAAGCCTGAGTGCAGCAGTAGTGTCTTTTTGAATTTGAGAAGGCTGAAAACAACAGCCTCAGCCGTTCTCTCTGTTATAACCAGGCTGCATATTTGCAGAAGAAAATAAATGGCTTTTAGAGTCAATCTCATCTTCAATTTGGTTTTTCAGTAGTGAAGAAAAAGGAGATGCAAAGAAGCATCTTAATGAGCTGTGGAAACAGTCTCCTGGCCCCCCTTCTATACAATACCCATTGTTCTGCACCTCGGAGGATGTGTTGAGAAAATACCAAAATGCAGAATTTAGTCAGCCATGGAACGCAACAGAACCACGGCTTGGCTATATCCCTGCAGCAACCGAGAATTAATTGAATGGCAATTTTCCTAATCAGTTAATTGTTTAAGTCATTCATCGAGCAAAAATACCAAACATTTGCTCCACAACTGTGTCTCAAACATGAGGATCGTGAGCCTTTCTTGTTCTCTTGTCATTCTCTTTGACATTTAAGTCAATTTGTCAAAAACTAAATAGATTAGGAATCGACTTTGCACCCTTAAAGTAGGATTAACAGCTTATAGCCACATAATTGCAAATCCCTATTGCTTCCTTTGAAATAATGTATTCATATTCTCTCTGTGCAATGTCTTCTACATTTGTTCACATTGATTATAATTCTTAAACGTAAAAATACATCTTAAACCCTTAAACAGGCACACCAAGAGAATAAATAAATTAAAAATATATATATTTCTATATTCAATCATGAGGTGAGTATGCAAGTCAAACAGCTGGTTGACTTGCCCAGTGAGGGTTATTTTAGGTATGACATAAAAAGTATTATAGGCTTCCATGGAATTTTCTGATTTCTGCAACTAAAATCAAAGTTTTTCATATAAAACATTACAGAGTAAACTATTTTTTACAATATTCAATATTCAGTCGATTTATTAAAGAAATCTTATTACAATGCACGTAATAAATGCACTGTAAATAGTGAAATAGTCAGTGTAATAGAAATAAAAATCCAAAAATGAAAGTAAAATTTATTGTTGATAAAAAAAAAACAGAACAACTAAATTAATTTTAAAAACAAAAACATCTTGAATCTCTAATCTCATTGAACTTTACTTCACAATATCATTGAAATTGGAATCTACGTGTTTTTATTACATTTACACTCTTATATTCATTATTTCGGGGTGCTGCCATAATAGTACAAATCTATTGAAAGGGGAATGGGCCTCAGCCCGCAGCCTCTGGTTGGTCAGGAGGTCAGACTTTGATTGGTCAGCAGAGTCAACCCAAGGCATCATGGGACTGCCAGTCGATTGCTAACAATGTTCTAACAATAACGGTTTTGAACATGAAGAAATGGATAAATAATGCAGAACACATTCAATGTTGGATTTATCATTATGGAGGGAAGGTTTGGGTTCAGTTTACACTAAATGGGCAACTCAACTCAACTTTTTTTCTGGATGAAATAGAGATAAATGTTACTGTCACAATTCTGCCATTCAACAAAATATATTCATTAGGTGGTCTTGAACATGAAATCTGATCTGAAGATTATTTTTCTTACTTCTATTTCAAGTGTAACTTGAAGTCACAAGAGCAGCTTCACACCATCCAACTTCTGTTTTTCTCTCAGCTTTCAGACACTGATATATTTTTTTTTTTTCAACATTTCCACTGAGTGGATAAAATTGGCATTAGACACTAGACACAGTCAGGGGAATAACAATAAACAGCCAAATATGGATTTTGCTGCGTTTCTGTTACAGCAGTTTGGCTGCAAACAAGGTCAAATGCCTGCTTAAGGGTTAAAGAAAAAAAGAAAAACGTTATTTCGACTAAAGTTAAAATCAGATCAGATATCAGACATTCTGCATCTGACTGCTAATGCTAATGTAACTCTAGTGACTCCAGCGTGTTCCTGTGTAACCTTGTGGCATAAACGCTCCGGCGCCCGCTGGCAGATTGTGCCACAGATGTTGAACAGTGCTGCGGGCTGGCCAGAGCCCGCTCTCACTGTTGCTTTTTAAGGGCAAACAGCAGAGGACACTTCCAAGAGGAGGACAGATCGATGGCAGCAGATAGTGTGCTGTGGCAAGTCTCATACCACAGAGAGCAAACGTTTGTGACAGAGACTGAAACACACACTGTGCTCCCTTTCTTTAAAGATTCTGTGAATCATTCCGTCTAGTGGTGCCTGCGGGTGGAGTTCAGATGTATGGATTGCTGAAGAACCATATGGTGCTGGATAATGTTTGATTAGAGTCTAGATATAGCTTCTCATCCTCGACATCTGAATGCTGTACAAGATAACCACACTTTCGTACTGGGCAGCTGGCTCTTGTTTCAGTGGGGTTTGCAGAGTTGGCAGCAGTAAACTGGTGCTGAATCAAAAAGCTGGTATCATGAGGCTAAACAACCTCCAACAGGGAAAAGTTTGAAATTAAGAGCTGGAGATGGTTTTACTGCAAGTTGCATCAGTTTGACGCAGCTTATTTTTTTAAAAGATTTGCTGAAATCAGTTTTTAACCCAAGTCCCTATGCATCCAGAATTTAATTTTGTTTCCTGCTGTGAGAAGACACAGATTAGTACATTTACAGTAAACATCTTTGTATAATATATTCCAATCCTCTTTGGTATATTATGCGTTTTTAAAGTAGTAATTCCCACGACATTTGAGTCCTGGTTGATTTGGCAACTCCTGGGGTTACCGCACTAACAGCGAGGATGGTTTAATACTACTGCAAACACTCCTGCTGCGTACATTTGCTACTCAGATGGTCTGTCTCCCAGAGCTGTGAAGTCTTCGGTGTGTTTATGAGCTTTTAAGTTGTAATGTGGAAACAACATGGATACTACAAAAGCTAGACTAGGGTGAGATTGTAAGTGATTGCAGTGTGATGGGTTGGCTGAGACTGGCGTCCTAGTAGAGTATTGTTGCTACTCAAGTATGCTGAAACAGTTTGAAGTTTTTATATTAATCATATTTATATTATGTTGTATTGATTTTAATAAAGAATGTCCACATTCTCTGATTCCGGCTTTTCAAATGTGAATATTTTCTGGTTTCTTTGCTCCTCTAGGGCAGTAAACTGAATATCTTTGGGTTGTGGACAAAATAAGACATTTAGAGGACATCATCATGGGCTTTGAGAAAGAGTGATCAACATTTTTCACCATTTTATGACATTTTTTTTTATGGCCCAAACAAGTAATCAGTTAAGTTGTTGCTGCACCAGTATCCTGACACACCAGATGGTTTGTTACATAGAACCATCTGGAAAGTCATCTTTAGAAACTATTTGGAAAAGGGCAGGCACTTAAAAAAAATATGTGCAGGTGATTCGATGAACCATCTGTCTCTTGAAGTCTCCAGGCTAACTTCAGCCAATCAGGCTAAAGCCTTCAGTGCTGTTCTTTGCTCTTATTTCAATTGAAGAAATACTCTCCATTTCTGATATAACTGATGCTATTGCAGTATTTATGCTAACTCTTCAAGAGCCGCCGTTGTTTGTTCGGCCCTAAAACCACGGACGCAGCTGCCAAGGAATGCTGATTGGTTGCACCACTTTTGGTGCGGAGCACAAACAAATAAGTTTAAGCTTAGCAAGATGGATTCTCATGTGATCTCGTGAATCCAACTGCCTTAAGAGTAACTGCACCAGTACATTCTCTAAAAGCACCACACCTCACTTGTTATCAAGGTTAATGCTAAAAATAACTTTTAATTTTAAAAATAACTAATCTAGGTCACGTCTGCGTGGACAGCAACTACCAGTTTCAACCTAAAACCATAAAACAAATTAAAAGTGAGCAAAAATTTGAATTAATTACAAAAGGATCATAACACACCAACCAGCGCTTACTTTAATCCACCATTTTTCTCGTTAACAGCTCAGCAAGTATTGTTTCAAAATTTTCATGACTTTCCGAGTTGTTGTTTCAACTTGATTTGGGCATCACATGAATTTTCCCTTTCAGGAAATGTTCTTTTTGATTAGTCGGACACCACATGAATGCAGCATCCTTGAGCAGAGCACCTGGCTTATTTGTTTACATTGCAGCCAAACAAACTTGTGTTGTTTCAATAAAGACATCAGCTAATAATAATCTCAACTATGGTCTAATTTCTGACAAACACACTGTTTCCTGTATCTGCTCCACAATAAAAGGCATCCCACATATCCCCATTTTTTATGTGAAACAACGGCATTAAGATGTACCATTAGCAGTAACTTAATACAGCTTTAAATTGCCTGCAGGGCAGTGATCAGTAAACAGTGAGGCTGATATCAATATGGTTAAATTACAAACAGTAACAGTGGATTACATGCTGAATCTTTGCCTGTGAATGGTTCATTCCATGGTAGAGAATATGGCGGACCCCGCCACCACCATAACAACTACCATATGAAGACTGAATGTAAGTAATGAATTTACTGGAAAAATGCTAACTATCAAACATGGCACTTGAATTTATGTAAATCCTAAAGATGACACCTTTAGATAAAAACAAACAAGAGGAATGCTTATAATAACATCCACAGCTGACAGAGCTCAGAACAGAGCAGGTGGAGGGTGGGGATGTTGTTGAAATAGCTGATGCAGCCCAATGCAAACTGTAAATATCTTATCTTTAGACTGCAGTCATTGCCTGTAGTGGTTTCACAGTTCACTGAACATCACAACACTGATTTTAATGAACAAAAACCACAACTCCCTGTTTGTTTACTTTCATGAAATATTCAGATATTGCATTATCATTTGTTGTATTTTCTTCTTGTTTTCTTCATAGGCCTAGCCATTTATTTTTGTTTTAGTCATTTATTTTTAGTTAACTGATTCAATCCAGCTCCCTAGTTGCATCTGTGGTGCGCTCACTCTTTGTCTGCTGACATTTAGATATCTGTGGAAAAAAAAAGAATATCAAATGCGTCACATCTGTGCCTGAAAAATTTGCAAAAAACTTCTTGCATCTGGCCCATCTGTAGTCTCTGTAGTCCAACTGGTATTTTTAAAATCCAGTTTTCACACATTTTATGGTAATTAACACAGACGCATTTCTTGATTCATTCATGCATTTATTTATCTATGTCTTTAACTGAAAAACAAACTGAATATAAGGAGTATATGCCTTGTTTGTCTGTATGCCTTGTGTTACACTGTAAAGCCTTATGTAAACTGTCAAAAAGTAAGTGAACTCTTTGCTTTTTGCAAAGTAAATATATAAACACCTAGCAGCTTCATTCCCGATTGGTTTTTTTAGGGCTGCACCACATGGGAAAAAAATCACATTGCAATTATTTTGACAAACGCTGGGATTTTGATATGATTCACGATTATTGGGGATGATCATTTTTGCGTCACAGTTTTTATTTTAACTGAATCTGGAGAATCTCAAGAACAGTACTTTTAGGCCAGGGCACATCTGTGGCTCTATAATACTTCATTATAATGCTGTCTTGTCACACAGTTTTCCTTTAGCTAAAAATTGCAGCTTTTGCGATTTGGATATTGCAACAGATCATACTGCAGTTTTGATTATATATTGATTAAAAGAGCAATATGTAACAAGTTTGCATCCAAAAATGAATACTGCAGTTGGAGCCACAGACTGCCTATTAAATATATTGAAATCCTATTTAGTATGTCTATGGTTGAAGCAAGCTGTTTCCCTCCATCTTCCCCAGACTTGAGGAAGCTCAGGCAGGTTGCAGGAGCACCACAGGAGTGCAAGAAGAGTGCAACATTGTAATTTGGCAATAAGAAACGATGACGGGTCCTCCATTGTCAGGTGTTTATAACTGTCAGTTATACTGTCAATGTAAAGCTAAGCCCATAATACTGCAACAAAAGCCCACTGCTCTTAAAAAACCCACTCTGGAGTTTGAGTTCAGTGACTCCCTGCCTTGCTGCCTGCCAGACTCCATCAGCATATTGCTCAGTTTAACCGTTATAAACATCTACTCCTTCTAAAGGATTATGAGTGATTTCTTATGACTCATAAACAGACACTTACTCATTTGGCAAACATTCGGCTTTGATTTGAAGTCTAATTAAGGTGGAACGGGCAAGCAATAACACAAGTTGTGGCTCGGAATAGAAATTTAGAAAGGAGGACACCGCGGCTGTTGTTATCAGTAATTCAGCTTGGCATGTTTCCCTAATTTCTGATGACATATCATGGTCATTTTATGATTTATTAAAGTAAATGTATCACAGAGTTCTCCTTTAATTATGCAATTACATAATGTCAGAAACTGAAAGCAAACTGTTATGTTCTGAGTTCTGAGTTGATGTCCTTTACTGTGTCTGATAGGGTTATAGTCTTCCAGTATGGCTAGGTGACAATGGTTAGACCAACACCTAGAGAAAGACTACAACTTCAAGATAAATGCTAAGCCTGCTGAAGCTAATCTTAGAACCTGACGCTCTGATGATTTTTTTTAAATCTAGTCTCAACCTCCTCACATGGTAATTACATGTCACTGTGACGGCTTCCGCTGTTATTACAGAGCGCCGCTGCCGGGTTGCACCTGCTGAGATCTGTGCAGCTTTATCTGCACGCTGTAATGGAGCTGTTAGCAGATAACACGCTAGCTTGCTTATTATTCCAGGCCTATCAGATCACAAAGGGCATCGGGGGGAGAAACAGGAAGAGAGACAGAGGGATATGTAACTGCCTCAAACATGCCTCTTCCCAGACCTCGCGTCTTCATCTGCAGTCAAGATCACCCGCCACCATCTGTTTAACATGTGAAGCGGGACGCTTTTTTGCTTGTACGAGCGGCCTGGCAAAGGTGCTGCGTTGGGAAGGGTCTCCGGCCCGGTTATGAAGAAAACCTCCCTGATCACAGAGACATTAATTAGTCCAATGGACAGGACGCTTCCTCTCACAGCTCAGCTCTCCTGCAGTGCTGCAGCCCGCCACACAGAATACCATATGGTGTGGCCTTGTGCCACGTTCTCCCATGGGCACAGAGGGAACGAGCTTCAAATGGGCCATGACAGGGACAGTGGGTGATGCTGCAGGCTCTGTTGCCATAGTATTTTGTGTGAAATAATCTCTCAGTTGTGGATCAGTACGGTAATTTGTTACAGAGACGCCGGTGCACACGTCGTCTTCTCTTCCCTTTCTCCTGTGTGTCCTCTCCTCATACTGCTGTGGCACTGCGGTATTTTGCATGCATGTGGAAGAGCCTTAGATAGCCATGCCACGGCTTCATTCTCTGCATCTTGGCATGGAGAATGTGAATCGGCCCGTGGCCAAAATATTTGTGTGTGTGCGCCGCTCTCCTTGGATGATGGAAAAGCTTAGAGGCCCGAGGAGTGTGTGAGTGTGTGTGTGGGGAAAAAAGGTGGGGAATGTAGGCGAGCAAACAAACACTCACTGAGTCATGCACTCCAGCCGTTGCCTCTTTGTGTGGCGACGGTCTGCACCTGCAGCATGCCAGCCATGCTGATGCACATGCCCACAGTGGCTCTGCCTTCTCTCACTTTAAGCAGTCCATTAGCCAACAGCAGCTGAGTGCTGCTCCAGCTAGCTGGGCAGCAGCAGGATGTGTTCAGCTGGCAGAGAGTGCTGCCGCTGGGAGCTCGCGGGAGGCCCATTTGTGCCAAAATAGCTCGCGTCCAGCAACCCTCTTAAGTTTTCTGAATTGCTCCCACCAGAGTGCACTGCAGTGTCATTTTGATGAGTTTTTCATCAAAGTGTGCATCCATTAACATTTACAGAGATGCTTTCGCTTCCTGCACTGTGAATTCCAACCATAGACATTAGAATAAGTGGACAGAGACACTGTGACGTCACCTATTGGTTTGTGGACGACCGCTTGGCATTACAGGGGTTGCCATGTTGGTTTTTTGCAGACAGAACATGCGCGGTACCAATGAAAGCATAGAGCTGGTGAGTGACGTACTGCGACTTGGGCGGAGCTTGGTTTGGGCTTGTCTGTTCAGCAGGACAGTGGCTAAAACATAAGCTTGATCTGAGTTTTGGGATGCTTTGTTGGAAACCAGAAACACAATGGTTGCATCATAAAGTATTATTACACTGTCACATGCTTTTCTAAAAGTGCCATGAATAATTACCTTTAATTATTCATGACCTAAAGAGGCCGTTAAATGTTATAAGGCCAGTTTGACAACAGGATATAATACCAAGGTGATTTACAGAGGTTCCTGATGTACAGATTGACTTGTTGCTGAAGTAGTCTGACCACTAACTGCTGTTTGCTGGCATTAGCTGGTTAGCTCGGTTAGCCATGCAGCTAGCCTTGTGTCTTGATGGGAGCCCCTGACCCACGGAAGGCCTCACCAGAGTGATCATTTTAACCAAAACACAATTTTTCCCTAACACCTAAGCTTACCCATGTTTTAACCTGTGTTGTTACACTATAGAACATAATTAGTTTGTACATGCACTAGTGTTGTCACAATACTGGCATTTCTAACTTTGATACAATACTTGCATTTTTAATAAATATATAAAAAATTTATACCATTTTTGATACTACAGAGAAAAACTGACAGCCCTAATCCTAATTTTTAAATTTTTTATTTAAAGATAAATTCAGTATGTCCCCTACCATTAGGAACAAAAATATTTTATGCATACCATGTCATGAACTCTTTACATTTAGACGTTTATTGAGAGTCCTTTATTTTGAAATCTCGGGTTTGTTTCTGTTTCATTTTCTAGCCACTCAAGCTTAAGATCACTGAAAATGTAAATGGTATTACAGCTATCAGATTCATGTAGCACTCTCTCTCGGTTGTTCATGATGTTGTAGTGACTATCTTTTAACTGTTCATTGTGAGGACTTATTTCATTAGCCTAGCTAAGACTTAAGCTAACTGGCTAGCCTTTCTATCTTGACCTGTATTACTATGAACACATAGTTAACAACAGCAGTCACTGCAGCAGCTGATTAGTGGCCGATCTCATTTTATGGTTCATAATACTTTTAATGCTGCTATCAGCTTGCTCTCCAACACTCCTCCCTTACCCTCGCAGCCCACTTGCAACATCTTTTCCGCCACTGTCATAGAGAAAAGACCACAGTTCAACTGTTCCTGGTGTATCGCTAATGCAGAAAATAAGTATTAGAATCATTTCAAATCTTCAGAATTGATATGTACTGAAAAATCAATATATATATATATATATATATATATATATATATATACATATATACATATATGTGTATATATATATATATACACACACACACATATATGTTTAACATACACATTGAAGAAGCGACGCATACAAGTCTTGTGAGAGTGACAATCTTGGGTTCCCTTCTAGACATGGCCTGGCCCTCTGCCTACAATCTTTCTTGTATCATAGCTAAACAGTACACTAAATCAATACTGTCCAGTTTCATGAGTTTCATGAGTCTTGCGTGTTGTGTGTTGCACAGGACGGACTCATTGAGAACGACTTGTCAATCACACCGTAGTCCCGCCTTCAAGCATACCCTGCATCTATTTTAGTCTAAAAGACTAGACTCAATACAATAGAACCAGTGGAGTTGCCCCCTGGTGGCCATTAGAAAGAATGCAGCTGTTAAGGCACTTACGCCTTGGCTTCACTTGTCAGAGCTGTAAACTCTGTCCACTTCTTCTTCTGCTGTCTATGATCACCACCTCCCTCACACAGGTTATCGTAAAAAGAAATCAACTCCTCCGTGAGACATCGCTGTAATCTCTGCAGCACGGTGAAGCTTTCACAGATTCCTGAGAAATTATGCTCTGATCCCAAATTCAATGGGCTTTTTTCTCCTAAAATGCTCCAGGCTCGCTCATGGGAATCCCAACAATACCTCCTGTGTGTTGCCAGCTGATCCATCTTGATCCTCTGAGATAAATACAGTAAAAGAGTGTGACTATAACTCAGTACGAGCTGAGAAGATATGAGTCCTGCTGTGAGGGCCTCCCTGACACCCACCATTTTCCTGTTGATTTATTGCGTTCTCCATGACTTCTAAGGGTGAAAGGAAATTGGAAAAACCACCTTCGAGGTGATGGCTGTGTGTATAAATGGCAGCTGAGCGTTAGTTGTGTCCTTCCTGCTTGTAGATATGTGAGTCTTGTGGCTGAGTTGTTCTCTCTGGATTTATTCCCACAGAGGACGGCTCGTTCTGATGAACTCATGAATGTTACAAGGACACACACTTGCAAAACGCAGTTGAGCATGACCATTAGCATAATAGTATGCATATGCAGGTTGACACAGGTTCATTGTCACTTCCTTGCGTGGGACAGATGCAGCACTGAAATCTTCACTAAATAAAAGCAATGTTTGTGAGTTGCGTTGGGAACATAGATTAACCTTGAATGCATCATAAATGCCCGACGAAAATGTCAGAAAAGATGAAAGTGGTGGGGATTTTTTTCTCCTAGAAACACTCACCTTGTCATTGGAAACTGACCAAAATCCGGCTCTTGTTTAAAGCAGAATACATTTTAAAGAAAGCCTGAGTGCAGATCAGTTTTCCACTAAAAAGGAAAACTAATCTGAGCCTTGCGCCAGCCGGGTAACACTGTGGGAAACAAAGCAGGTATTTGTCACTGATAAAAGGGTCATGAGCAAACTTGAAACTTCACTGGTTACAGGATGGAAATTTTCACAACAGTAGTAGTTATTTCATCATGTTAACTAAGTGGGATGCAATAATATCTTATATCCAGGGAAAAGTGTTAGTCAAGAATGAATTCTTTCATTAAATTTTATAGTCATTAATATTGAGGTTAATATTCAAAATTTTAAACAGTTATGAGAACCTCCAATTGTCTGGGTTTATCTTTCTGTTTAAAGTGATCATTCTTGCTTCCAGAGTCAAGTAGGTGTTCTTATGGAAATGTTATGGTTATGTCAGAATGCCAATATAAAAGAATCTTAAATATTTACATACATATGAAACAAGTTGTGCTGGAAAAGAGAATATGAGCGAAGAAGATTTTTTCATTTTAACTTGTATTCTATTTAAATTGACCTGGTTTAAAATTATTTCACTTACAAAAGTTCAAACCATCAAAATTCCAAAGCACCTAGGCAGTGTGTAGGTACCTGCAAGAGCTGATTTGGTCACAAAGAATTTAATATCAAGTTGTCAATGTGTTGCAAAAGTAATCAGCCCAAAATTAAGGACTTTTGGCAATGTGGGTTTTTAAGTATACGCAGTAAAGCGCCCTGGATGGCCAAAAAAATGGGGTCCTGAAAGCCCTACGAACAACTGCATAGATGTAAATCAGAATTGAGAGTATTTTTTATAATTGAAGATGGAATGGCCTGAAATTGTTTTGAATAAAGTTATTTTTTTTTGTCTACAAATTATTGTCATATGATGTCAATGTTGGGTGGGGGGGCATGAACTTTCAGCTTTTGAAGTGTGGCATGCCAGAAAAAGTTTAGGAATCACTGCATTAACAGTCTCAACACTGTTTTCCAATGTGACAAAGTGTATAACAGAGCTGGAGGAAAGGCAAACTTTCATATTCAGAAACCTTTTTAAACCAGCTACTGTCAGTCAATGTTATGTGACTGATCAGTCAACACAAACATATCTCAGACATCAGACAAAAGTTTCAGTTCATGGCAATACAACCAAGTTAGATCAACTCATAATTTGGTTCACTGAACGTGTGGTTGGCTCCATATATGGTACTGAGTTATTCTTAAGTGTAAAGAAGTGATTAGTCAATCAGTTAGCCAGCTGAGAGTAAATTGTGTGGTACCTATTTGCTAAAACTATCCAAAAATTTTTAGATTCGAGCTTCTACATGTGAATATGTGCTTTATATTAGACTTGTATGATAAACTAAATATGTTCAGGGTTTAGTTTGGACAAAACCAGGCATCTGACAGCACCATGGACTTGTCTTTTCAATATATTTTAAGATTTTATATACCAAAGAACACTGAGCTAACTAACAGGGTAATTGTGAACAAAAAAAATGAATTTTCAGTCCTAGATGTGCATGTGTTCTGCAACTAAAGATCATTTTCATTATTGATTAATCTTCTGATTATAGACCTTGCTGACAGCAGCCATATTGATATGTATACTTCAAATAAATTTCAAGCTTCTTAATACTACTATTCACTGAGACCAATGGCTACATGGAAGGAAGGAAAAAGCATTAGATGTCAGAATGTTAGTGATGTTAACTATATAGATTTGTAGTAAACAGAGAAAACATAATCATCATATTAACACTAAAGTGAGCTCATGTGCATTCCAACCACTAACACAACCTTGGTTATCCAAAACCCTTTTGTTTCATTTGCGAAGTGCTCAAGAAAATCATCATGCAGCTTGAGCAGCACAAGATGCCGCCCCAAAATGAGTACATATATCAGACCTAGAAGCAGGGCACAAGCTGAGGTGACTGAGGTCAGTTCATTCAACACCTCCACGCCCTCAATGACAATGCTCAGTGTCTTCAGGTGGCTCTTGCAGTCCTTGCCCCTCCTTCTGAATGATGAACACTGTTATGGTGAGCTGCTCCAGGTCCTTCTCAGTACATCCAGCTCTCATGTCCTACAGAGACATACATGACACAAACACAAAACATTACTGGCATCACTTTGCACTGTTATACAGTAACTATGCACTAGGTGTAGGACAAAAATGGCTTTAGGCTGAGTCATACTCTGTAATAACTTGATTATTCTGATGTCTCAAGTTGGTCAAAACATAAAACAACATATATCTTGGCTTGGTGAGAGAGAATAGTTAAACTGGTGAAAATATTCTAAATATAGTGTACACAAATTGATAGATTTTTGGTGTCTAAAGTACATATAGCTGCTGACCATGTCCACAGCTGGACATCGCTTAGCTTCCTACACTGGTGCACCTGCTGCTTCACAGATCTGGGGCCATGTCAACTGCCATCGTCTGTAGGTAATACACTGACTATGGATAAGTACCTGTGTCAGTGGTGTGGAGAGAAGATATTCCTGATCAGGTCATCTGCAGCTTCTCCCATGTTGCTCTTCCCCAAAATCACCTTGAACCTCCAGTCTCGCAGGCATCAAAACAGCCATGGCAGTCTGAGAAGGGGCCACAATCACAGTTAGTAAGGTTCAAGATGTGAGGCAAGTCCCCTCTATGTACTAGGACTGCAATTATCGATTCATCATCAATTAATCTGTTGATAGTTTCTCAATTAATTGATTAGTTACTTGGCCAAGAAAATGGTAAAAAGTCTTGATCAGTGTTTCCCAATGTGTCAAAGATGACGTCCTCAAATGTCTTGTGTCCAAACATATACAGTTTACTGTTAGTGAGGAGTAAAGAAAATGGAAAATATTCACATTTAAGAAGCTGAAATCTGAATTTTCTTTGAAAATTACTCAACCAATTATCAAAATAGTTGATGTTTAATTCAATAATCAATTAACTGTTGCAGCTCTACAGTGTATCTCTAATTTCTTATTGGCAAATGGTGGATTGTGTGTACATTTACTCAAATTAAATACTTTGCGTGAGTATTTCCAATTTTCCAACTTTATTCTTACACTTGACTACATCTCAGAGGAAGATATTCTACTTTGACTTCACTATTTGTTGAAGTTTCCATACCTTTCCTGTCCAGTGAAAACCATCTATCTCCAAGATGTGTTAATTTTAAATGTTAATGTTTTTTTAAATCAACAATTTTTCCAACCCATTGGAATAATTCTACTTTTTAAGCTAAATAAAACTATCAATAGAACTGTGGCACTGTATTATAGGATTTTAACTTACCCTAAGTAGTCCAGTGAGTCTTGTGCCCAGGCTTGCAGTAACCACCATCAGTCCATGAAGAAGGAGGTAAAGGAAGGGAAACCTTACTTAACTTCATTTAATATAACGGGTGACAACAAAATCTGCAGTCCCTGTTCTGTGCAAAACTGAATTCAAAAGCTCAGCTCAACTCTAAGATTTAACCAGTTAAAAAATGTGACCGTATACTTAAAAGTACAAGAAGGAAGCAACAAAAACCGCAAGGGGTGAGGGGCACCTATATGGTGGGCTGTGAAAAATGAATGACTCAAATTACTGTCATTAAATGCACCTAAAATCACACTAAAACTACATGAGCATTAATTTATAAAAGGTGACATAAATTGATGTTTTAATTTACTTCTGTAGTTTACTTTTCTCTGCCATTTACTTGCCCATTTAATTTTTATATCTTATCTATTAATTTACTCTTAAATTTATTGATTTATTTATGTATTTACTTAACTATTATTTTCCCTTTGCATATCTCCCATTTTATTTCCCCAAATGTATTTATTTACTTTTTACATTTCTTAATACATTTCTACATCATTATGCAAATAAAGGCTGTCATTCAAAGTGTGTCATGGAGTCAACTTTTGATGAATAAAGTGGAAAATGAAATTTGAATGTAAATAAATAGCCGACCTATTGCAAAGTTACAAATACATACAAAAATTAGTATCAATTTATGTCACATTTTAAAAATTAATTTATGCATAAATTATTTTTAATATTTGTTTGGTGCATTTAATGACAAATTTATTTCAGTCACGGAGCATTGATGGGTTTATAAAATACAATTGCTTTAGATTTCAAGGTAGTTCAAGCTGACATGGGCATCAGTGTATCTTTAGATTAGTGGATTTTCCTTTCAGAAACCGGTATTATCAAATGGTGATTATTTGGTTTTCAATTTAAAATACAAAATTTGAAATACAAGGCATTTTTCTTAGTCATTTTCAAAAAGGGGTGAGAAGAATTTCAGATATGGTTTGATGCTCATTTTCTATTTCAATTTTCCACAACATAAATACAACTAAACTAAGTAGAAAAAGAGGGAAAATGTATGTTTTCTTCATACTCTGAGTCAATTTAATTTTCTGCATTTTAAAGTAAAAACAAAAACTGCTTTGAGATTTTAATACCAGTTTCTGAAAGGAAATCCAATGACCAAATGATACACTGTGCAACTGGTAACTAGTATGTGCACTTCACTATACAACTTCTTCAAAACTATTAAAATATTAACTAAAACTGTGGTTTAAGCTCAGATTAATAATCATGTTGACACCACATCACCTGCACTTCACTTTCACTGTAATCACTAAAAGTACAAATATTGTTTACTTTATAACACACTGTCCTGTATATACATTCACATTACAGCCTTGTCAACACAACTGTAGCACGTTAATGTAGGATTATGATTTACCTTAAGTAATCCAACCAGTGTTGTGTCCAGGCCTGAAGCAACCACCATCGGTCCCAGGCAAAATCATGTGAAGAAAATAAAAACCATTAATATTCATGGTGATGGTGAGTCATTCAGTTTTAAACTTGAATATTTCTATGGTTACGCAGTATTTCACGTGGCTGCCACGACTCATTATCACATTTTGGCAACTGTTAAACACTTTATGGACCAAGTGAGAAAACTACAGTCTGTAACAGGAGTAAAAAAAACCAACACAGCTAACAGCTAACAGCTAACAGCTAACTAGCTGCTCATTAGCACACTCAACAGCAATACTGACCTGAGTAAGTTAATACTAACCAGTGAGCGAGTTAACGGTGGTGGTTTTCACCCACTCACACTCATCTCCGTCCTTTCCAGCGTGGGTTAGATAAACAGGCAGCCCTGTCACGAGGCCGGTCCACACAACAAGCAGCTCACACCGCAGTCACACAGCTGGGAGATGTAAACAAGCAGCACGTTCACAACGTCAATAAACGACAATGAACTCACAAAATGTCAAGAAAATAAATAATGAATTATAGAAGGGGAAAAATCTAACGTACACCTTCTGAATCCCTACTTTCTCTCTGTTAAAGAACCACTACCAGCTCTTGTAAAAGGTTAACCCTGGTAAAACACATTTCATTCAAACTCAACACAACAAAACAGTCTTGGTTAATTTGAACACTGTTGAACACTCACCAGCTGTGGTTTGGTGAAAATAAATCCTTCAATCACAGAGTTAGATGTGGCTGCTCTTCCTCCTGCTGCCCGAGTGTTTGTGTGTGTCTCTGAATGACAGGCTGTCACTGTCTGCTGAGAGGCAGAGCAGAGGATGAGCTAAATAAAATGACAAAAAGATACACAAACGATATGAGCTAAATAAAATGACAAAAAGCTACACAAACGATATGAGCTAAATAAAATGATAAAAAGCTACACAAACGATATGAGCTAAATAAAATGATAAAAAGCTACACAAACGATATCAGCTAAATAAAATGACAAAAAGCTACACAAACGATGGCCCTAATAAAACCACCGTCGCTGGACTGAGTCAGTAACTGAAGCCCAGACTTCATGTGAGGGCAGACACACACCTGAAGTGTCAGCATATGAACCGCAGCATGTGAGGGCTAACATTAGCCTCATCCAGCTCCACTGCTAATGTGCTCACAAGCAACCACACTAGTACACAATATAAATACACAACTTTCAGTTATGGTATTAAACTGCCGCCGGCACATTACTAACCTAGCTGTACAACAGTGTACCGACAAAATGCACTGAAAATGTTGCCCAAACACTATTAGCATTAGCATGACTGTACACGGACATAACTAAACAATAGTTTGGCTCTTACAAAAACTTAAACAACACAATTAATCAATTCAAGCAGAACATTTTATATCTAACATACTGTGTTATTTGATATCAAAATATGATTTTGCCTTGCAATTGACTTACCTTCTTTCTTTGTGAGCGGGAGAAATATGGCGGCTCAGTGTCAGCAGGAAAAATTTTGAAAAGGCATAGACGTCATGACGTCAGACGCACGATCCCTGACAAAGAGAAACCTAACTGAGGCGCTTTAACTCAAAGCAGAAAAGTGCATTAAACGAACAACCTGTAATTTTAAGTTGATATAGCGCACAAAAAGAAAATTGACACCACTAAAGCAAAAAAACTACATAAAACTTATTCAGAACATTACATTACCTCAACTACTGCCCAAATACACTTTTTAGAGTGTGTGTCAGTTCTTACAACAGGGTCATGAGGCAAGACTTGCAACTTCCCGGTTGGACAGGTGGATTTCACAACAGACGTAGGTATTTATCTCACTGTTACTATGGACTGGAGAGATGCAGATAGATATCTATATCCAGGAACAGTGTAGTGCCAAGAATGAATGACTGTGCTCTGTAAAGTGTAATCTGTCATTGATTACTGAGGTTAGATTTCATAATTCTAAGCAGCAGGGCGAGTAGAGCTGAGACATTCCCTCTCATACATGGATTGTGCTGGTTTCATCTTTCTGTTAAAGTGATGGCTTCTTGTCATCCAGACGTACAGTAGGTGTCTCTTATGTGAATGTTTGTTATGGCTTTGCTCAGACATGACACAACTCTATAGAGGAAGAGTCAGTGCTTGATCAATATTTGGCACCACTACTGAGGAACAGAGGTGTGCTGGAAAAGAGAGATATCGAGGAAGAAGATTTTTCTCAGTTCTTAATTGAATATGCTCAATTTAAAGTTGCACCTGTTAAAATTTTTACATGACCAAAAGGTCAAACAGTCAGAAGTTCCCCTAAGCCCTATGGCAGTGGTGTAGTTACCTTGCGAGGCAGCTGGATTTGCAAGATCACAAGAGAATCCATCTTGCCAAGCTTCAAGTTATTCATTTGTGTCTGCACCAAAAGTAGTGCAGCCAATCAGTGTCCTCAGAGGGACTTCTGGCACGACGGGCGTGGTTTTAGGTGTGACGGCAGTGAGAAGCGTCCATGGAAGCGGCTCGTCTTGAACAAACAATGGCGGCTCCTGAAGAGGTTAGCGTAGATACTGCGATAGCATCTGTTAAATCAGAACTGGAGAGTATTTCTTAATTGAAAGAAGAGTGAAGAATGGCACTGAAAGCTTTTTTCAATTGAAAAATGTTTTTGCTCTTCTTCTGACTGGCTTTGGCAAGAGTTTGACCTGATGGTTCATCCAATCACCTGTCAAGTGTTTTTGGAAAGTGCCTGCCCTTTTCCAAAATGTTTCTAAGGACGACTTCCTAGATGGTTCTGTGTAACAAACCATCTTGTGTGTCAGGTCATGATCACCTAAATCAAGACCAAGACTGATTCATGACCACAGTGTATTAAGACAGAGACCAAGGCAGGGCGAGACAAGTAAAGTCAAGACTGTGCTGTCACATCTTTAGCTCTCTCACTTAAGTGAGCGAGTGGTACAGCAGTGTGTAGCATTTATGTCGGAGCTCATATTAGCTAACGTTAATGTAGTGTAACTTTTACTTAGCTACATAGCGGTATGGGGCCCGGCTCATTATCTCTTATCACAAGCAAAAACATAGCTTAGCTAGCCAGCTTTGCATCACTCACTCTTAGCTTCCTTTCTGTGCCAATAAAAACATTTGATGAGGTCTTAGCGATCTTAGTAAGCGTTGCACTGCAGAATTTACATGCTGCTTTGTGTTTTCTTTGGGACTCTGTTGTGCAGATGAAGTCTTTGTGGTTTAGGTAGCCAAATTTCATCAGAGGAGATTTGGCTGACATCTCCTCTCAGACAGCCACAGCTTCTTCTCTTGCCTCTGGAGTGGGTGGCAAGGAGGGTGACAGCCAGTAAGGGTATGATAAAAATATTAAAATAGATATGAGTCATTATTTGCTGCATTAGAAGCAGGAGTTTTTACATCCAGTCACAGGAATGATGTTGACCAATAAGTCAGACAAAGCACAGGTAATTTGGTGTTATCACTTCAGTCATGGACTTGACCGGTCTTCAAATAAAATCCAAGACAAGACAGAGACCTTCAGAAAGCGGTCTTGAGAGCTTTTTAGTGTCTTCAGCTCATTGTTTTGGTGGTACGACCTGTCATCAGCTTTATTTCTAGTAGCAGTAACTATCTGGTTCTTTAAACAGTTTAAAGCTCTGATAAACCTGCTGTATGCTAGCAGCCTACTGTCATTACATGTTTATTACAATACACACACAATCACAGTGAATCTACAAATGCACAAACATTTGTGTATTTTGAAACTGAGAAACAATGTACTATTTTACTTCTTTATGATTTGAACAACTTGCCAAGATTGAGAAATTCTTTTAATATTCCATGCATTTCCACACCTCACAAGTAAACCTAATGAGGGAGAAGGTTAAGTTATCCCTTGCCTTAAACGTTTTGGCAGTGGGGATCCTCTAATATTGTTTTGAGATGCTGATTGACAATATTCACAATGTTCAACATCTTTAAATGTGGCCACAATAAATATTCAGTCTTTCAGTGAGGTCTGGTTTTAATGACTGCTCTGTAGTTTTTTACACTTTGCAAAGCCCTCCATTGGGCCGGATTGGACCCTTTGGCGGGCAAGTTCTGGCCCTGGTACAGACAGTATAAACATTGTCAGCAGTCTAAGTATTAAGAAGTAACTAAAAAGGCAGAAGCAAAATGCTTATGCCTGTCCCACATTCTTATCAATTTAAGCTGCCCTCTAGGAATAGAAAATAATAAAGAAAATAAATCATTGACATTTGTAACCCTCACAAAAAGCTTAGTAAACCATTCTATTAAAACTGAAAAGACACATTCTTAAATTTATATTAGTGTTATGTTAACAGCTCATGGCATTTCACTGAGGTTGCCAAAAAATCAATTAATTCAGGTAATGCAAAGACTACAGCAGCACAAAGTACACACAGAGAGTTGTTTTGTTGGCCTTGCTTACAATTCTTGCTTTCATCTTTATATATATATATATTTCTAGCACTATATTTATTGCTATGCACCAATAGGCTATAAAACTTACTTGTCAATGATTCTGATTATTTACTATAATCAATGTATCAGCGTTATTTATGTAGTGCTGGAAGTGTTAGGGAAATGTTACCTCACTCTAGGAAGATTGCTGTTGTGACTTTTCCATAAAAGTAAATCAGACATTATTCAGACTCGAGCCCAGCAAGTCAAATTTTCATCCCATCAAGGTGCACGTCTGAAAGGGGCTTAAATTGTGGCCTGTGTTGTCAACAAATAGCTGCTCTGGAATTGATTGCAAGGCGGTTGATTTGGTTTTGCATAAAAATAAACATAATGACAACGTACAGTAAACAGCGCAAAAACAGTGCAGGAGTGAGAAGAAAAGCTGGAGGCTTGTAAACACATCACAGTTAAAGAAAAAAAATGATACGTGAGAACAAAAAGAAAACTAAATTAATATAGACCTAACGCAGAAAGTGAAATCAAAGGGAAAGTGAGAGTGTTGTGTAGGAGGATGTGTGTGTGTGTGTATTTGTGTATGTCTTCAAAGGGAAAGGGAAAATGAGGGTGAGACTAACTGTGTGTGTGTGTGGTGTGTGTGCCGTGCTGAGGCAAAACTTCAAGCAGTTTGGGTCATCAGACGAGTCCTGTTTGAAATTGTTGAGAGATGTGGATTTATTGACAGCTTGACTTGAACTGTGGCACAGTCGGGTTCGCCTCGTCTAATGGAGAACAAACAACATCTTGTCTGGGAATCCAGTGAGTTTTAGGCCTCTGAAGTACCTTGTATTATACTGTAGGTTTGAACTTGTGAACTGCATTGAAAGTGCGCTTTTATAGTGGTACAACAAGGGACTTTAACTGGTGTATTCATAAATAACTTACATTATCAGACTGCCTACTGACAGTTGCTCGGCTAACAGATATGTGCAAATGATATATTGATGTTGACAGCAAGTTTAAGGGGATAGTTTGGATTATTTGAAGTGGGTTTGTACAAGGAACTTATACATAGTCAGTGTATTAAACGCACAATTCTGCTGCTAGGGGTCTCTCTTAAATTAAAACAATGACAAAAGACATATTTTGGTGACATTGTATGGTGACATATGGATCATGGGAGTTGTTATTTAGCTGCTTCACTTTTAAACAACCACCATACCTGATGAAGTGACTAAAATGTGTTCATGGAAGTGGTAATATTGAAGTTTTATTCATGATATGTTCAGTCACGTTCACTGACTTACTTCCTCATGCTGACATATCTGATGTATTCCATGTTTTCTCGGAAGATATAGTAAGTAATTGCTAGTAAGCAACAGCTAGCAGGGAATGAACAAATAAAAACTGCCATTATATGGGCCAAATATCGCTCTTTCTTGCTCGACCAGACTCCTTTGCAATATTTTACATTTTACCTCACAGACCACAACAGTTGCTGCCTTGATCAGTTAGTCTGTGTTATTGTGTGACTTTGGTGAATCCAAACTAGCCTTTTCAAACACTGAAGTCACACAACAACTCAAACAAGGTGACTGGTTGAGGCAGTGGTAGACCAATAACTCTTGTGCTCTTGCAAAGTAAAATTACAGATTTCCCAATGGAGTCTGGTTGGTTTGGTTTATATAACGATGTTTCTTGCTGGAAAATGCTGTCTGATGGCACAGTAAAGCTGTGTTAATTTAAATATAGCATACACTTAAATTGATAATGATGTTTTTAGGTGCCTAAAATACATTTTGTTCCAGACCATGTCTACTGCTTAGCTGAGAGGAGTGTCACAATTTCAAAATCGATCGAAATGAGCTTTCAATTTCAATAATCAAAACCAAAGGCAGAATTGGTAAATGGTCCAGTTTTTTTTTCTCCACCCAGCACATACTTGTGCAGTCTGGTGCATGTCTGAAGAAAAAAACAATTCAAAGACAACACAGTAGCTTACCAGCTGTTATATCACACTTGATACCATATAGACTTTTAAAAGAAGAATTTGAAAATGTAAATGAGGGTTGTCAGAGGGTAAAACCTGATCTGATGATCTTTACAAATCAAGACTCAATAGTCTAACAATGACACAGCCGTCGATGCAAAAAAAAAGGTTAAATCAAACCGAATAATGACCCTAAAATCAAGTTATATCGAATTGTGGATTTGAAGCTTCTTACCCCAAAACACCTGCTGCTCCCCCAAACTGGGGGCTTGCTGACCGCCATCTACTGTAGGTAATACACTCATTATTGATAAGTACCTCATACAGCCCCACTTTAGATAGTCTGAACTATCCCTTTAACAATGCTTATCTGTTTTTGTAATCAGATTATCTTTAATCCTGCTAAACTAAACAGTCAAAACACTTGCGAGTCACCCAGGTGTTAAAATGACTGAGTGCAACATTACCGAAACCGCACCGACCTGTTTGTTGTTTGTTGTCATCAGCACTTCACCAAAGCCAAAAGGCAGCTGTAACTGTGGTTGTAAGGAAATAATTTTCCCGCGGGCAGATTATAGTGGCGCAGAATCCGGTCTGGGATGTGCAGCCATTGTGACAGTCTCTCATTAAGTGGAGCACAGCGGTAGCTTCACGCCGAGACAATTATACACTGGCCTTTGAGGACGTGACAGCACTTTTTGACAGGAACTGATAAAACAGGAGGCACATAAGCTCGCATCTGAAAGCGTTGAGATCTAGATTCATTTACACGCAACATATTGCATGCGTCAGATGGTTTAAAAGTGGAACAAATTGTATTTTTCATTATTAGTACAACATATTCTCAAATTATTTCCATTTGGTGGAGAGAATTTGAGCCCTTGCCATGAGATACTAATTATTCAGACATAAAGTGGGTGGTGAGAAGAAACAAAAACTGCTGGAAGACTTGTTTTGCAAGACTTTGACAATTGTAGCCTGAACACTCGCAGGAGATACAAAAGGGAATATTACGAAAACAAGCGTTTGAAAAGTAATGCCTTTAAGTTGCGTGGATCAGTGTGTCATATTTATATGTCTTTGAAGAATTTAGCACAGCTCTGACTGCACTTATAAGCCAACAAGCTTTGTCTTGCCACCATGTGTCTCCCTGCCCTCGAGCTCCATGATGACGCCCGTACAACCTCCCATGCGCTCCCACACCCATGTCCTCATTTCCCGTCAGCGTGCTCTCAAACTGCTATGTTTCCCCTTTAGCTATGGCGCTTTTTTGCTCCTTTTATCTGAGTATCAGCTCCGAGAGGAGAAAAGTGTGAGGAGGAGGAAAAACTTTGCATTTGTAGTCCCTGCGGTGCACGGCGTCTGGCAGCTTCAGGGACAGACCCGTCAGCGGTGAGACGTCCCGCCTCGTGCATGGACCAGTGGTCTCCAGCACAGCATGAGAAAGGTCAGCTTCTATTAGATACACTGTGACAGAATGATGTCTCCCCAGCAGTTTATACCAAACCTTCCACTGACTCCTGGTAATTCTGCAGTGACTGTGTGTGTTGATATTCATCCGAGAGAGAACACCTTTAATTTAGCCAACTGCCAGACTCTGCTGTGTGTTTAGTTATCTACACTCTTAGAAATAAGGGTTCTAAAAGGGTTCTTCCTGAAGGGCTGAGGTTCTACCCAGAACCATTTGCTTCTGAGCAATCCTCTTTAGGAGGAAGGGTTTGACAAGGGTTCTTTGTATGACTAAGGTTCCATAAAGAACCCTTGTGATGCAAATAAACCTTTTTGGAAGAAATGGTCCCTGAAGAACTCTCGGTAGAACCCCCTGAGTTTGATTTAGATAGAACCCTTGGAATATGAAAACATTCTCGGTAGAACCTCCTGAATATGCTCTAGATAAAACCTTAGATTGTGGCATATTCTTGGTAGAACCCATTGACTGTGTTCTAGATAAAAACCGTTGGGATATAAAAAGGTTCTCAGTGAAACCCTCCAAGTGTGTTCTAGATAATATTCTCTGTAGAACCCCCTGAGTGTGTCCAAGATAAAACCCTTGGAATATATAAAGGTTCTTAGTAGAACCTCCTGAATGTGTTCTAGATAAAACCCTTGTAATTTAAAAATGTTCTTGGTAGAACCTCCTTTGTGTGGTTCTTGATAAAATCCATGACATGTAAAAAAGATCTCAGTATAGAATCACCTGGGTGGGTTCTTTTTGGCACTCTTAGAAGGTGGAAATATTCTGGGTAGAACCCCCAGAGAGGGTTTTGGGTTGAACCATTGCACCATAGAAGGGTTCTTTGTAGAACCTGTCATAGGGGGTTCTGGGTTGAACCTTTCACAGATGGTTCTACATAGAACCCTTTATGTTGGGTTCTAAGTAGAACTCTCCGAAGGTTTTCCAAGTTGAGCTTTTAGAAAATGTTCTAACAGCAACCAAAAAGATTTCTCCTGGGGACAAGCTGAAGAACCCCATATGGTTCTAGTTAGTGCCTTTATTTCTCAGAGTGTAGTCTGCTGAGAGGAAGGTGAGCACGTGTTCTTACTACAGCTGCGTGGAGGAAACATGGTATTTTTTCCTCTGGGGGTGATTCCACACCACTGCAGGAATGTGAAGCTGTCATACAGTTGTTGTTGTGGTTCTACTGTACTTAAGCCTCAGTGTTTCCGTTCGGGTTTCGTCTGTCACCAAACATCAACAGAGACTCACCCAGGAAACTTAGCAGAGTGTTAGGGCTGCATCGTCGTCTTAGGAAAAGAACACCAGTAGCGTGGATAAACAAACACACCGTGTCCCTTAATGCACGGTGCTTTGTAAGAACGTGCCGTGGGCGATGTCTGAGCGCCTTCCATCAGTGCTACAGTGCAGTTGTCAGTGTGTATGACAGGCCCTGTGTGTGATGTTGGTGAATAAGATCCGTGTCCTTGAGCCTCCCATTCTTTTCTCGAGCGACTGTATGAACTGTAGCTGACATGCTGCAGCAGGGCCCGCACATGTCACACAGACGCAGCGCTGCTTTCTAGGAACTAGCATCCTAAGAGCCAGAGTTGTTGACAACATTTTGTGTGGTGATATTCTTTATTAGGAATAACCCTCTGAGATGTTCCGTCTTGTTTTCAGCAATAATACAGTATAAACATAATAAACCAAAACATTTAACAAAAACAAAAATAAAAAGATAATGAAACAATCCCAAACAAAAATAAACAAACAAAAAATACAATATAAAACCATGAGATCATACTCAAGCAGAGCATGAAAATTGATCACTCATTTGTCAATTATAGAGAAGTATTTGACGGTGATAGCATTACATAATTAAGTTGTAAAACATAATTGTCGAGGTATGATAATGAACATGTGCAAGTGATCTTATAATTAGAAGACAGGACATGTTTGAACAGGGCAAAACACGATATGGACTGAATGTTATAAGGTAGCTTATTCTAATCAGACATAAAAGCTTTCTTATTTATTGACATAGGGACTGCAGGAACAGAAAAAATAGCTATGTGGAGTGTCTTAATTGATTGTTTTAACTTTTTAAGAAAGAAATTGTAAAGAAAAAAAAACTGCAAAACTACAGACCGGATACATAAAATCTCTGCAGTTATGTTAAACAGATTGTGATGTTTGTTGTAACTTTGTTGATATCTGCGGTCTTAACTTCTTAACACACACAGGTCTGCTCAGCTCACCGGAGCAGCTGCAGTCTCTCTGACACAGGCTTCAGTGTTGATTGACTATTACTCGTGATGTCTAACCAATCAGATAGTGCTGTGGGCAGGGCATTGGGCAGAATGTAGTAGTGTATCACACTGTACAGCATATAATTATCTATTATATTTAGCATTTTACAGTATACTACAGTACAGTAGAGTATGGTATTAGAAGTATACTGTATAGTCATAGTATTTTTATATTATTATTATTATTATAGCGAGTTTTGTGATCTGTTGCACCTCTAGTTTTTAGTGCAGTTTGTTTGTCCATTTGTCAGCAGGATTATGGACAGATTTTTCTGAAATTTTGCAGAAAGGTGTAGCAGGGGCCAAAGGGGAACCCATTAGATTTTGGGAGCAAATCAATGGGCGGACACACAAATTATTCTTCATTTTTCACAAGAGCCACTCTAGTTATTTCTGTTTCATTAAATTATATGTACCAATGCAGGGGTTTTCTACCCGGAAGTTATTGGAAACAAAAATTGCGATTGGTTGCATTGCATTGCAACATGAATTGAGTTCTTGAGTTGTGATCCCCTGATTTTCCTGTAGCATCATTTTGAGGTTGAAGTTTGTGGTTTTGAGCAAACTGTTACCATAAGTATTGGATGGATTGTCATGAAATTTGGTACAGATATTCATGTTGCCCTCAAAATAAATACTTTGTCATTTTGGTGATCCCTGTGACATTTTCCGTCATCCGCTCCAGCATCAAGTTAAAATGTTAACAGTCCAATACTACAGATTCATGCTAAACTGATGGAGCTCCCATCAAGTTGTGTTTTGTGCTAATTAGGAAAATGTCAGCATGCAGACACATTAACATGATGAAGTTGGTTAACATTATAGTTTCTAAACATCAACATGTCCTTGTCACTGTGAGCACATTGTTGTTAGCATTTAGCTCAAAGCACCTTTGTTTTTAAACACAGCTTCACAGAGCCACTAGTGTTGCTATATACTCTCACCCCCACAATTTGGTGTAGCAGTGGGCTCTAAATACTCTGCTATGCTATGGACAAAAGGAAAAATTCAGAATACTTTGTTTTTGGAATTGGGAATAAAACACATCACCATAGCTGCTGAATTCATCCATAATTATCCATAATTTCGCAGGATCTTAAACTGAAATATGAACCGAATGAGTGTGCTTTCTGCGAAGAGTAACTGCACTGTTAGGAGTGCAAGCAATAGAATTTCAAGCTTGGTGGGTGGATGATTTGATTGAACCAGAAGAGTTTCATATCCATCCAAGCCTTGGAGGTCCTCTTTGTAGAAAATAAACAGGAGTTTTTTCCCCTGGAGCCCTGGACAATTGCAATAACGTCTACCACTTTGCAACAGTACTTGAGCTGAAGCCCTGGAGTGGGATGGACTTTAGCTTTCTGTGACTGTAATCCAAGACATCACTTTCTGCAGCGTATCATTGCTGCAGCTTCACTACTGAACACTGTTGCACTGTAAATCCTTTGTGCTTTTCCTCATCAGTAATGTTTGGCTCCCTCTGACCGCGTTCCTCTTTGCCCCTTACATCATTTACAACCAGTTGTTCCGTTTGCTTCTGCTCCGCCTGACCCTGCTAAAATGAATCTGACCTTAAGCTGAAAGGCCAACACTTGAATCTCCCTCGTAATAAAAACACTCATGAAGTACACTTGTGACTCTTTTAAAGGTGAAACGTTTCCAAACTTAAAATGATGAAGCACTTCAGTCATGAACCTAAACTGCGGCTGCAGACCTGTGTGTTCATTCACAACCACTTTTGTGCAAATTACATTCAAAATCTAATATATTACAGATTACTACTTTAATTTTAATGCAGTAAGTAATAATAATAAAGTAATTTGAAAGTAATAAGTTACTTTAGAGTATTACTGTCTTTGTAAACTAATATGTGACACTACTTTTGTGTTTCACTTTCACCAAAATAACTGCAGAAGTATAAGCATTATAAAATGGAAGAGGGTAATGTTTAATAGCGGTATCCCTGCAAATGCCCCTCTATCGCAATATTTACAGTAAAAAAGGTTTCAGTCATTCCTGTCCATCTTGTGTTGACACCCGCTCCGTGCAGGATCACGTCTCAGTTGTGTCTCACAGGCGTAACCATGATGGGAAGTGTCTATTTACGCTTCAAGTCTATTTTTTTTGACAGAACATGCGTAACTGTTATACTGTGCCCAATAAAAAGGTACTGAATAAATACAGGCTATACATCTGGATCTTTTAAAACCTAAGCAGTACAGTATTTACCTGAGCTTTCTGCTGTAGTTTGTGATGTAGGTTAAAATATTGGCTTGAGTTGGAACAGCCCACATTTTCCGTCATGCATCATCCTTTTACAGTATGTTCTAAAATGCAAATGTTACTTTTTAGCAGTTGTTTGGAATGTGTCTGTTCAGATCATGTTACTTTATGTTGGTGAGCTTCAAACATTACAAGACTGAGGGGACTGTTACATTTGTTGACACCAGCTGTACCAGTGTATGCTACACTTTCAAACACTTACTGTAATGCACCCCACTTCTGAAATTAATCTGCCTTTGGCAATGCAGCATAGTAAAATAATGGCATAGCTTACTAGTAATATGGTATAGTACTTGAAAATAAAATAAAAATGAAAATACTGATACACTTGAGTATCACAATATTATTTTTTTGTGACACTATATCAACTCTGACAAACTCTGTATTGTGATATTGTGATAAGGGCTGCAACTAAGAATTATTTTCATTTTCAGTCAATCTGTCAATTTTTTTTCAAAATTGCTCGATTTGTTTGTTAGGTCAATAAAATATCAAAACATTGGTGATAATATCTATGTCTTGTCTCAAATGTCTTGTTTTATACGTAACATAAAGATCTTCAGTTTAATGCCACAGAGGACTTAAGTAAACCAGAAAATATTCACTTTTGAGAAGATGAAATCAGAGAATTTTGACATTTTTCATTAAAAAATTATGACTCAAAAGGACTATCAATTATCAAAATAATTGCAGATTAACTTAATAGTCGGTTAATTGATTACATGCAAAGACAGTGGTCCTTGGTCCATTTGGTCCTCCGTCATGTGTCTAGTCTTTACTTCCTGTCTTTGTTCTTTTCCCGCTCTTTTGATTGTATGTGTTTCACCTGTTTGCCCACCTGTGTCTGATTTAGTTCTGTCTATTTAGTCCCTGTGTTTCTCTGTGTCTGTGTCAGTTCGTGTGTTGTTTTGTGGTTGAGTTCCTCAGCCCTGTGAGTATTTCCTTTGTGTCCGTGGATTCCTGTGTGTTCCCTTTGTGTTTTTAGATTTTCACTGTTTTGGATTTTTTTACCTTGCTTTTTGGTTCCTTGTTTGGTTCCTTTCATGTAAGCCTGAGCTTTAGTTAGCTTTTGTTTACTATTAAATCACTTTTGAACTCTGCTTCCTCCGTTCCGGTCTGCATTTTTTGTGTCCATTCTTTGTTTCACTTGTTTCCTCAGCATATGTAACAGTCAGTGGTTATACCCCCGCCACTACAAAGAAATAAAAATTGCACTCAAATTGGTTGTGTGCTCTTTACACTATGACACTTTTCCTAAAATTAGATTTAGCTAACAAAACTACCTTGCTTACAATATAGCAATATATCACAATACATTGAAGCCGTAACCCCTGTATCGTGATACGTATCAAATTGCCAGAATCCTGCCAATATATGGCCTGAATTGTTGTTATTAAAAGTAATACTTTACAGTAGTGCATTACAGTAAGTGTTGCTTTGGAAATGCATTGTATTTGTAATGTGTTTACCTCAAAACTGCTCACGTGAGTAGATTGCAACAGTTGAACCCATATGCAAATAATTTGCAGGCTAGAAAGTGATGCATTGTAGTCGCTACTGTCTTTCTCTTGTGCCAGTGCGGTGCTCTCTTTGTGATTACTCCTCTGCATTGTGCTCTCAGTGCATGCTAATGGACAAATGTGATTAAGAGCACAGAGCTGAGCCATGGATTGTACAATGGAATTAGAGTCGTGTTGGGGCCAAATAGTGATGACTGTGCACTGTCAGGGCTCGGATGAGGAGCAGGTTATGTTTGATGGCACTGTGGATGCTACAGGGCGGTTAGCGGCAGCGAGCGGCCCCGCATCTCTACTTCAAACTCGGTGTGTGCAGCCCCTCCACCGCTAACCAGATGGGAGGCTGTTTGACATTTCCTTTGAGTCGTGATGCCACATCAGCTTATTTCCTCCCTCTTGTCATTCCTTATCTGTTCAGTTTATCCTTGATCCCTCTGTCTTTCTGGCCGCCTCATCTTTTGGCCTCTCATCTTCCCTCCTTGTTCCATTCGTCTCTCTGTTTCTCTGTCACTCCTCTGAGCAGAGGGAGAGAGATGACCGGGTGTGCGCGTGCAAAAAAAAAAAAAAGAGTACTCCATGCTGTTGCCATGGCAACTGCATCCAGGGGCCGAGCCAGTACTATTCCACAGACATGCACGCTCCCTCTCTCGCTCTCCCTCCACTTGCTTGACTTAGATTAAAGCTCACCTCTGATGAGAACGAGGAGAAAGAGAAAGAGGCAGGGGAAACAAGGGAGAAGGCTGCGCTTGTTAGGGAAGAGTGGCGTTTCATAATCCTCCAAGGAAACAACGTTCATTTCTCTGTGATGAATCATTATTACTGATGACAGATATCAAAGACACAGATTGTCAGTGAACTGCACATAGTGCACAACAAAGGGAACAGGCAGTGTACTCCTGCACTGTAAGGTGCTTCCCTCTCCTCTGTAGAGGTGTGGGTCGCTGGGTCGACGGAGGGGATTGCGGGTAATGGTCTGTTACAGGAAATTAATGCATTTGCGGGGCTCGACTGCCTCGCTCTATGACATCAACCTGTTTTAATTTGGCAATTAATCTGATTTCATGAGAAGATGTCTCAATAAGGGACCCCACTTACAACAAACTAACTTTGGACTACATGATTGTATTCTAAATTGTGTGTGCGTGTGTCCTCGAAGGGCTTTTTCATTACTGGCTGACATGTATTGTGCAAATCTTTATAAACACTTCAGAGCAACAGTGACCAATTTGGGTATTTAGAAATTGTGTCAGGTTGGCTCTGTGTTCTGTTTCTTTGGGCGAACTGTTTTAATGTAGAGGCAAAAATGTTGGGAATAGTTTGACATTTTAGGAAGTTCTCTTATTCGCTTTCTTGTTGAGAGTTAGATGATTGTCCAGTAAATGAGGAAAAGGGTTAGCTCAGTTTGTTGCCATTACAATCAGCAAGCTAGCTTTTCACCCCCTTTTCCAGTCATTATGCTAAGCTAAGCTAACTGTTCCTAGATGCATTCACATGTTTTCTGGAAAGACATGAGAGTGCTATCAATGTCCTTCTCTAAGTCTCAGCAGAACAAATTAATATGCTAAAATGAAATGCTAAGCTATTAATATAACATACTGTAATGTGACCCAGGAAATAAGCACGACTCTGCTGCCATGATGTATGACATCAATCTGTATTAATTTGGCAATTAGTCTGATTTCATGAGTAGATGTCTCAATAAGCAACCGCATTAACAACAAACTAACTTTAGGCTATGTAATTTGTGTTCTAAATTGTGTGCACGTGTGTGCATGCATCCTTGTGGGCTTTTTCATTACTGGCTGATCTTCATAACCACTTCAAAGCAACAGTAACTATCGATTTGGGTATGGTTAGAAAATGTGTCGCAGTTGGCTGTATGCTTGTTAATTTTTTTTCTGTTTCTATGGCGGATGGTAACGCTTATTATGGTAGTGCCGATGTATGTCAACTCTATAGCCCTTCAAAATCAAAGCTAAATAAGAATCATGGTTTAAAAGTGTGTATTTTGATTAGCATTAAGAGAACTCTGAGCAGCTTTAAAGAATAAAATGGCTGCTCATTACAACTGTGCTGTGAAATAAAGCATTTTGTCAACTCCATAAGACATCATGACTTCAGATATTTCATGTGATGGATCCCTGATAATTGAATAATGTATTTGAACTAGTACTCTTTTCTCAATTTATTAAAAAAATAAATAAATAAAATTAAAAAAATAAGTTCGTGTCCAAGCCGGGACATGCCCCTGTATGTGTCAGCTTCGTCATGAAGAAGAAATATTTTTTTCTGTTATATTCATTAAATATGTTTATAACGATTTATAAAATGAGAAATTTACGTCAACAAAAAGAAATCATGGTACACCTAATGTGTGTTCTTTGTGTGTCCAAATTCAAGTCCTCAGTGGCAAAAAAGCTATTTAATAAAATGATAAATCACTGAGGCTGACCCGTTACAAGATTTAATAGGCAAGAGTTTGAAATTACATTTTTCCAGCATAATTGAAGGGCAAAAATCAAAAACCTTCCAAAGAAACAGTTTTGCCCCGATGCTCAAGAATAATATTCTGATGTTCTATTGTGTGCATGTGTGTGCACGTGTCCTCAAAGGCTTTTTCATCACTTGCTCACATGTATTGTACGAGCACTTCAAAGCAACAGTGACTATCGATTTGGGTATGGTTAGAAAGCGTGTGACGGTCGGCTGTGTGCTTGTTAATGTGTTCAGAGCAGAAGTGAAAAATGTCCACAGTGGGGAACAGAAATGGCTGTTTTCAGATAATTTGTTGTCATGAGCACAGCTCAGCTGAGACAGGTATGCTTGCACAGACGGCGGTAGATGAATGCATGGTGTCATGTAGCCCAGATGGATGTTAAGTGAGGGGGGACGTCGGCTTCTGTTTGACTTGGACAGGATGAGAAAATGCGCACCTGTAATGCACACAGGGGAGACGGTCGTTATTTTCAGCTTGACTGAATCGGACCGGAAGGCGAATGCGATAACAGAAAGACACGGGCGGCGTTGAGTGTTCGCTTCCCTCGCCATCAGAACGCGGTACCCAGTGGACTTTTTCCTCGCCAATCAGGAAGTTTACTTGGCAGTCATATTCACGATTCCACCAGCGAAGGGAAATTGATTCAGCAACTTGTAGCTCAGCGCCCAGCTGGATCAGACAGCACGAGCGAAATGAGGCCCTGAGTGGACATACCACTCCACGCTTCATTTTTGTCCCCAAGGAGGGGAATTCGTTTCTGTCAAATCACTGTGATTGTAAGTAATGGGATGATAGCACAGCAGAGGAGGAGCGAGGAGGGGAGAGGAGGGGGAGGGTTTCACACTCCTTTAACCACGTGCAATATGTCAAGACCTTCTGCGGTCAGGAGTCGGAAGGAGGGGTTTGTCTTCTCTGAACCAGTGTGAACCGGTTGTGTTCCCGCCTCAGTCATCAGCCATGATCGCCCACAACCCCCAGGTGCATTATGTTGATGTGATTTGCGGCTCGCGGTGCAGGGAGACCTCCAGGGTCATACAGAGACTGGATTATGTACAAGGTCCTAGAGTATTGTCTGGGGAGCTCTATAATACACAGGCATTATTCCTTTACGCTGTGAGGTGCAGATCCCACTGAGAATATGTTCACACATTATGTGCCTGGTCTCCCTTTCATAAAAGGTCACAGAGGAACATGTTCCAGGGTCATAACCATCCTATTCATCTGGTGAGCAATCCAGTTATAAAAGTGAGGTGGTGTGTGTAGATGGTGTGTATAAATAAAAAAATACACCTTGGAACACAAAGGTATCTATCCACGGGGTGGTAACGCTTTAGAATAAGGATAATATATTAATTTACATTAGTTAATGTTTAATAAGCATTAACTCACAGTTAATTAATAGTTAACTAATGTGTTTAATAGTCAATTACTAATGATATTCATGGTAACGCCAGTAATGTGAAATTAAGTGTCGTTTAAGGGATACATGTTTTCAACTTTACAATAAGGGTCACAAAGAGCATCAACAGATGGTTAATTATAATGAAATAATGCTTATAACAGGCACATTAAGTTATGAACATCTATATAAGGATAAATAAACAAGCAAACTTCTACATGTGGATCATGGATTATGTCCACCGATCTCAACCTTGAATAAAAATAACTTACGTTGGAAGATGGACAATTAAATAGACAACTATTATCCTTAAATAAACATTTATAAAATTGTTTTCCTTTCAATGAAATGGCTTAGCTATGAACTTCAAGATATACATGCTAATTAGCATTTTTATCAACCATATACTCATATTAATTAGTACCAGTAACATGTAAAATTTTAATAAATGTTAAGAGACATTTATTAACAGTTACATAATGCTTATTATAGCATTAATTAACTGTTAATTAATAATTATTACAGTATTAACTAATGGTAATAACATCTTTATAAACTATAAATAATCTGTGAATTAATACTGTAGTTAACATGAACACCAATAGTAAACAATCGCTATGCACATTAGTTAACTATTAATTAACTGAGTTAATTCTTATTAAGCATTAACTAATGTATGAATCAATGCTATAGATAACATGAATACCTTTAGTAAATGACACATTAGTTAACTATTAATTAACTGTGAGTTAATGCTTATTAAGCATCAAGTAATGTATGAATTATTGGACTTTTATTGTAAAGTGTTACCCACAAGGCACCTTGTATTTTGAGTGTTGATAGTCAGCTTCTTTTTCTTTCTCACTTGAATAAGTGGCCAAAAATGCACAACATCATGTCCACAATGGCTTTTAACAACAGGAAATTTTCAACTATCAGTATCATTCACAGCGAATGTCAAGTTATTGTATCGTTCAGTCTCACAGAGCAAAGAGCTTCATTTTTAATTCACTGACTCTCAATCATCACAAAGAGAGAAATCCATCGAAGGGGAGGCAGAGAAGCCAATTTCTCTTTAACAGACAATGTAATGCACACAGTGTGATTTTTATTTTTGCGTCATGCACATAAAAGTACCCAGCCTGCATGGGCTTATAAGACATTAAATATACAGCTGCAGTGGAGTCTTGACAGAAAAGAATATAAATTTTACACAAGACTCTACTGCGAACAAAATACTTCAACTATGTTGGCTTTTCTAAACTCTACAAACAAAATCTGACACATAAAACACAACTCAGAAGAGAGTCTTTCAAACAGAATAAATATGCATTTTATTTGAATGTTTTATTGAAGAGTACAGTCCTTAAATCAGCATAGAAGATGCAGTAAAAATGTAAAATCCATAAGAGGGACATCATTTTAAACCAGCCTGCTTCTGGTCTTTGAATTTTCTGCTTTAGAGAAGCCTCTACATCAGGAGTTTTGATGACTGAGCGCCGATTTATGGAGCCAGCATACAGTATGAGTGAGGACTGCACAGGAAAACCAATGAACTTGTCGCAGGATTTATGATTAGACTCATAATGGCATTTAACTTTAAATAGCTCAGTGCTCAGCTGGATCAGACAGCAGAGAATTCACTTGTTTGCAGATAAGGCAGATCACTTCGTCCCCTGAAGTCTGACAAAGTAAGAGTTGATCCAGTTTTCCTGAAACCTCCTTCTCTCCTCAACCTGCAGCTTTTCCATCTCACTTCCGCATTAAGCTGCCGAGATGTCCACCAAAATACAATGCTAGCATTGACGAGAGAACGTAATTCCCACAACACTCACAAGGTGCCACTAGATGACGCATGTAAGGGGGACACAGTTTGATTCAGTAGCTGCGCAGTCTATTAGACTAAATGTAGGCTATTGAAAGTGAAAGTATTTAAATGGAATGATGTCACGTTGGTGATGTCACACAGCATGTTTCTGAGGGCTGTCGCTGGCCTGCAGGGTGCACTTTGAGAACCCTTACTCTAAATTTTAGATTTTAAAGGTAAAGGCTAAACAAAGTATGGTAATGATTTAACCTGTTTTTGTCAAATGGGTTGTTTAATATTTCAGGAAATACTTTTTTGTTTAAAAAAAAAAAAAGGATTATTTTATTTATATATAGGTAAGAGGCACACAGGAAATAGGGGGCGGGGGTGACCATTCATTTACTTTATAGAAAATACTCTTATTTGCTTTCTTGCCAAGAGTTAGATGAGAAGATTGATACTACTTTCGTATTTGTCCATTAAATATGAAGCTACTGCAAGGAATGGTTAGCTAAGTTTAGCTTAGCTTAGCATAAAGACTGGACATGAGAAAACAGCTAGTCTGGCTCTGTCCAAAGGTAACAAAATACACTGCTTAAGCTCACTAATTAACACATGGTGTCTCTTTTGTTTAATCTGCACAAAAAACAAAGTCTGTTATTGCTTTTAGCCAATAAATAGCTCAGTACGCGACCCCATGTAAAATCTCAACTTATCATTTTTACAACTTTGTTTTTGTAATGATTGACCAAACCAAATATGATGTGTTCATAAGTGAATTTAAGTGGATTTGTCACCGTTAGCTGGCAATTAAGCTAGCTTTTCACCCTCGCCGCTGGTTTGTTATTTTGAGCTAAGCTAACTGTCTCCCAGCTGTAGCCTAATTTTTGCTGGATAGTTACAAGTGTGGTATCAGTCTTCTCCTCTAACTTTCAGCAAAAACGTGAATAAGCATGTTTCCTAAAATGACAGTATTGTTTTAACATGTTGTATTGTAAATTGAGCAATGTCTGTGTGAAAAGTGACGACCTTTTTCACAGCAGTCATTTGACGTGAAATAGTAGGGTAAAGAAGACAGAGAAGAGTAGGGTAAACACAGGTGTTACTGATGATACTAATTAAGGTTTACAGAGTCAGGGTGCTGCTATTGTGCATGTTGGCTCCTTGGAGACGCTCTGCCAAACAGAACAGGACGTTAATTAATGTCACTGGTAACACCTGTGTTTACGCCACTGTTTCATATCAATGTGGCTACCCTGAAAAAGGTCTATTCATTTCCTCAGATATCTTAAATATGTTTCTGGTGAGCCTCTGTAGAGGCATGCTTGCTGCACACACCTGTCTAAACTGACAAAACTGGCTGCACTTGACTTTCACTTCAGCTAATATTATTGTTCAGTCCACCCACACCTATAACCTATAACTGAAGGCAGCAAGAGCCAACAGACCTTGAGGAAAATGTAGAAATTGACAAAGTGAAGTAGAAGTCGATGGGAGGCCATGGGGAGGTGACTGCGCAGACAAGAAAATAACAACACCTGAAGAACGATGACACATAACAAAACCACATAACTCAAACAAACGACCTACTCCTCTCTGTAACGTTGTTTTTGGGACAGTTCACCCCGAAATCAAATATACATATTTTTTCCTCTGGCCTGCAGCATTGTTTATCCATCTAGATAGTTTTGGTGTGAGTTGCCAGGTTTTGGAGATATCAGCCATAGAGATAGAGAGGGCAGACATCTCTATGGTTGATATCTCCAAAGCTTGGCAGCTCTCACCAAAACAATCTAGATGGATAAAAAGGATCTACATGAAGGGGGAAATATATTTATTTTAGATTTTGTGGTGAACTGTCCTCTATTGCCTGAATATGTTTTTTATTAGACAAATCAAACAGTGTTATGACCTGAGCCCCAGTGCTCTAAAGAATGACACAAAAGTGCCCTCTTGGATGCCCCTATGGTAGATGATACATGATAAAGTGCCCTTTAGGGTGCCCATCCAGTGGACAAAACATGACTAAATACCCTCTGGGGTGCCCTTCTAGTGGACAAAATATGGTAACATGCCCTCTAAGGTGCCCCTCCGGTGGACAAAATAAGGTATGATGCCCTCTAAAGTGTTCTTGCAGTGGGCAAAACATGATAAAGTGCCCTCTAGGGTGCCCGTCCAGTGGACAAAACATAACAAAATATTCTCTGGGATGCCCCTCTAGTGGACAAAATGTGATAACATGCCCTCTAAGGTGTTCTTCCAGTGGACAAAATGTGGTAAAGTGTCCTCTAAGGTGCCCTTCCAGTGGACAAAATAAGGTATGGTGCCCTCTCAAGTGGCAAAGCAAAGACAAAACATGACAAAATATCCTCTGAGGTGCCCTTCTAGTGGACAGAATCTGGGAAAGTGCTCTTTAAAGTGCCCCTCTAGTGAACAAAATGTGGTAAAATGCCCCCTGGGATGCTTTTTTGGGAATGCCTTTCTCAAAATGATAAAGTGCCCTCTAAGGTGCCCTTTCAGAAAATGTGCCATGTAGTGTATTTTATTACAGTTTTAATAGCTGTCATACAATAAAAACAATTTTAATCTTAAACAGGAGTTTGAACTTTTTCACCTTAAATGCATAACGATTTTAGCCATGCTGGTACCCCACCATGTACAGCTGGTGCCCTTTCTATTTTTTTGCCCCTGCCCCTCAAACAGCCTGAGTCCGCCACTGCTGAATCTACACATTACTGTGCCCATCCAAACACCCATATCCACTCATATATGAGTAATAGCACACTTGTCTTTTTTTTTTTTTTTTTTTTGGTTTAACACCTTTGTGACTGAACGAATGCGCTGTTGACACCCATGAGTACTGAAGGTAGAGCTCATGGCCTTATTCATTTTTTTGGTAATCATCATCTTAGTGCTGGAGCTTGTCTTGCTTAAATAGATGATCATTATCTGGCTCAGTGAGGGATTTTATAATTAAAGTAAATGTCCGTGACGGCAAGGTGAATTATGTCTGTTGAAATTGTGTTGTGTCAAGAAGCTACAGCTTTCAGAATTTGTAATGAAGGTGTGATCCTGGCGCTGGTGCCGTTATTGTTTTGGGGTGACTGCATTCATGCTCCAATTCTTCACAGTCTCCAGCTGCAGCGGCTGCTGTCATCTCAGCTCTTTTGATTCTGAGAGAAAGCATGCATTATTGTTCTGACATGGCATTTTGAAGAGAAGCTCTGCTCGGTTGGGACGCTCTTTGAAAATTTTTGCTGTGTTCTTGTCTTTCCTCTGGTTGGTGACGTAGATTTTTTGCTGTGTTATTGTCTCTCCTCAGGTTTGGTGATTTTGCAGAAGCGACAGCGAGTCGGAGGTGAAGAGTGAAAGATAGGAGTCCTCCCAGACAGCAGGGAGCAGCAGCAGGCATGCAGGACTCCGCTTCGGACAGCAAGATGGCCAAACAGGTCAGCACCAGCCCTAATTGCACTAATGGATCACTGCTAAAGCCACAGACTTCCCTGTGGTTGTGTAAAGTAATAATACAGGAAACAGTAGCTTTTAGCTCATAAGGTAGGAATGGGTTCAACTTGGGCTGGGTTGCACCTGCTATCCATAAATCCATTATAAAGGTTTTGTGTAAAGTCTTTCTTACGTTTCACAGTAATTAGAAGCTAGTTTCAAACTATAAACTGGTTAAAGGGGCAAAACAATAAAACTTGACTGACAGTCATTTATAAATATAAGTCTGACTTTGTTTTATTCATAAGTTTATTAATGGAGAAATTATTTCAAAGTTAATAGTATTCATGCATTTTTATATGCTAATAATATGCTAACCTAACCATGCTATTCGACATTGAGTCTGACACCCTGTAGTAAAACATTTTTGAGGTAAAAAAAAAATTATAGTTCAAAATCTTCCTGGCTTAACATGATTACTAAAGAGCGCTTATTGAGTCTCAGGACAATATTGACATGTTATATTAACTTCTTAATCTTTTGTATAAACAGTACAAGCTGACGTAATTTTGTCATTTGGTTTGAGAGGGACCTGATGCGACCTCTTCAGAGCGCGTGCAAGAAGCACCTCTGCAATATATAACTTGGAAATCTGAAACTCAACAGAATAATAATTTTGAAAGAAATCTGACTCACTATAATGAAATGTTCTGGTTAACATTATGGCAGCTTAACTAGTGGTCCTTTAAAGACACTGCCAGACTGGGAGCTTGCAGTGGGGGTATGCTGCCAGAATGGCCAGAATGGGCACCAGAACTGGAGCAGGACAAGCTGGCCACGAGTCGTGTTCAGCTAACAGGACCGCTAACATGAGCTGCACTGCTAACTGTGCAAGTAAAAAGTAACATTAAAGCTATCTGTCCATCATTGTAGGAGGACATCAGAGGTAAAACCAAGCAAATATTTTCTCCATAAAATATGATCCAGTTTCATTAAAATCAGTGAATGAAATTATAAAGCCCTGTTTTTGTACAGTAATCAGTGAGGTCCACTGAGAACACTCACTCATTTTTTCAACCTAATTCTCATCCTGTTTCTGCTGTGATAAACAATACATTCATAAAATTTGTTACTACTGGTTATATGTCCATTAGGAAACTAAAAATTATTAAATTAGAGAAAAAGAAATGAGAGAAATTAGAGAAAGTTGATCCAGATTTCCTGTCAACTGTGTCAAGTTTCCTGCGTATTCTGTTGCCAAACTGAGATGCCTCTTATCCATGCTCTTGTACCTTGTGCAGGTCATTTTATCTGCAGCTTGGTACTCTTGGACAGTTCAGTCAGCTCGCAGCAGTCACACCTCACAGTTACCGGGTGTGTCAACGTGAGAAGTCCAATTTTAATTTAAGAATCGTAAAATTTGAAATCTTAAAACTTAAAAACTAGCTTAAAACTAATCTAAGTTTGAATATGTAAAGAGCTGATGCACCCAGCTCCAAACTTGTTTTAGTAAGCTGAGAATACCATTACATGGCAGAAAAAATAGGGTTCATTTGTTCATATTTCCTCCTTTACAACAGGCCTGCGGGTCTTATAGATAATGAAGATGATACTGATTATGAAGACATTTTATCTGGAGTCATTAACTTACATTAGTTCTTGATATTGCAGCAGTTTTGCAGTTTCTGAAGCAGAGTCTTTGTTCCAAAGAGTCTGAAGACTGTATGATATGTGTATTACCTCAGATCCTTAATGTGATCATACTTCATTTGTTTTATGCTATAATTCTGTGGTTAGTCTGCACAACTGTGAGTCAGTGCCGTTTCCAGTAGATCTACATTATACTGTATGTTTTTCAGTATCTGAATTAGCAGAGTGCATAAAATCCATAAAGCCACAATTCTCACTCTACACCATTGATTTTCTCTCAGGCCAGTGCAATCAAAGAACTTAATCTTAAGGCACTGTCCTGATACAGACAAAGTACTTCAAAGTGTTTTAAACTATTTCAAATATTCACTGAGGTAACTGGGCTGAACTATAACTGTGTCATTTGACTGCCTTTCTCTATATTTATGTGTAAAGGAACAGAACTCCAAGCATCTTGACGAGCACAGAGAAACAGACGACATGTCTGAGAAGACGTCCCCGAACAAAAACCTCAAATCCCCACAGAAAGGCTCCAAGCGACTTAAAACCACCCCCTTCAAAGTGACCCTGCTGGACTCCACCGAGTTCGAAGGAGAAATCGAGGTACGCATGATGAAAATCAATTTGTCGCCGCACGTTTTCTAGAATTAGCCTCAACATGCTTTGAACGAACCCCTGAAAAGCAACTATCTGTACTTCCTTTGTTGTTATTTTTTTTTCCTCTGCGGGCACTTGTGTGTGTTGTACAGTGCTGCAGAGGGAGGATAAAGCAGGCAAAGAGAATAAAAGAGAGGGTGCCACGCTGAGAGCGCACCAGGGGGGCGAAGCCAAAGCAATGTTACACATTTCTGTAATACACACAGCGGCACACAAAAACGTGCACACAAATAGTGCCGAGTGAAAGTCTTCATTCCACAAAAGATATGTGTTGTCATTACTCAAGCAGTGTGAAAAAGGAGATTTTCTCACTTGCTAGGAAAGGAAAGCGACAGCATGCATAAGAGAGGAGGAAAAAGATAGATGTAATTCTATAGCCTTAAATAAATGCACTTTTATGCTTCTATGAGTAGCAGCAGCAGATCAGGTCTATCTTTCCTGCTAAAATATCTTTCCCAGTATTGTGGTTGAAGGAATTTATATCCAATTATCTTGACTGTGGAGATGCAGCAGTATTTTAAGGTTTTTCCTATTTAGGCTCAACTTTCGATTCCAGTCGCTGAAAATGTTTTTAGACACCCAAATCTAGGACATGGTGCGTCTGTCTGGCACCGCTGCCTGTGTAGGTACCTGAGATGACAGAGCTAAATCAGGTTTCTGTCTGGGCCAGTTGATGGCAGCCAGCCTGTGTCACAGCTCAGTACCCCGCCTCTGCATTTCTTCAGCAAGACCTTTGTCTGATGTGACATGGACTGGGAGTGAAGATGTATTGTGCATGTTCATGTGAGGAGTATGACCTCAATACTTTATGAGGACCATTGGAAATGTTCCTGCAGAGAGCATCAAAAAGCATTGATGTTGAGAGTTACATCAAGTCCAAGCCATTGCCTTTCAAAATGACCCATATTAGCAAATTCTGTTGGTAGGAAAACTGTGTGAAAGTGCTTTGTAAAACAGTTTTAAGTGACCGGTCTGATTCATAAGACTGTTTTCTGCTGCCCTGATGGTTAATGTTTGGTTACATTTAAGCAACAAAACTACTTGGTTATACTAAGAGAGTTAATATGATCCAACATTGATGCAAACAGTGGCCTCTGGTTTCAAAGTTAGACACTACCTATGCCCACTCATCCAGTCTCCTCATTAACACGTTTTTGTGGTTTTACAGTATACAGTATTATGATACTTTCCACTTGTGCACAGTCACAAGATGTTATATGTCAGCAAAAGGTAAACATCAGGTGTATATGGAGCTGCCCTCTACATGCTAGGGGTGGTCATAAAACAATATCACGATAATTCACAGTGTTCTGCAATAATATTCTCCATGATAGGACAAAATACTGAAAAATATCTTTGGTCTCAAACTCAAAATAGCTGTTGAGCTTGGAATTTCTGGCTCTCCTGGTACTCAACTGTGTGCTTCTGCTTGAGGTGGTGAAATTAGTTTGTTGTATTGTCCCCTTTTGCCGTTGCACTTTTTAGATATGACTGTGGTTTATTGTGCATCTGATCTTTTGTAAACAAACCACTTCCACACTACTGAAGTCGGTCCCCTTTTGGAACTAACTCCTAGGCCATAGAGCCTTTAACAATTTTACTTTCACTTTATCAGCCATGCTTGTTGCTGTGCATAACAGTATGACGTTATTATGCCTACAAGTCGGAATAGTGGCATTATTACAATGATCTTCTTTGCATGTAAAAAATGATATCAATATATCATGAACATTACAATATGGCACACCCCTATTACATACTACTGATGAACACAGTACTGCTGTACAGTATGAAACTACTAAAACTGCTAAATCTATTCATTTTGTAGTATTCTAGGCTAGGGTTAGCTGGTGTTCTGCCAATATGTGCTACCTATCAAGATGTGCTTCTTAGCGGTTCTCTGGGTTGGGGGGTTGGGGTTAGAGTTAATGTTACTCTGCTATTGATTTGTGCTACAGTAGCATTTTTCAGCAAAGCAACATAAATTGTCAGATCACTGGTTTCCAGTTTCCGATAGCGGAGATAATAGCATGGCTAATGGCAAATCACGGCTAGCATCCTATCACACTCTGGTCACAAAAAAAAGAAGAAGTTATAAATGTGATTTTCCCAAAGATGAATGAAGGAATGAATGAGATGGTAACACCTGTGTGACAACTGGAAGGAACCAGATTCACTGGCGTTTTATCGCATTATTTCACTGCAAATGTAATGTGTGTTAGAGCTAACATCAGGTCTCCCAGTATTTCTGTTGCTTTGGAAACGTAACGTTACCCTTGCTGTGTTCGCTTCAATCAAGCTCGGTGCCCTTTCATAAAAGTTACTGACTGATGGTAATTTTGTTTTTGTTAATGTGTTGATGCTCGTGCTGGTTTAGTCAATATTATTTGGTGAACATTTCCCCCTAGGCGATAGATGAATAATGTCAATGAAATCATTGCTGCTGAAGTTGTCCGCTGTGTTGGCTGCAGTGGTCTGTGAGACTGTGGGACAATGGAGCTCTGTGACTTTGACTGGCTGGCTGGCTGGTTACCCCTGCAGGAGCTTGTGGAACTTCTCCAGTCTGAACATGTTGGGGCACATTTTTGATTCGCATCAGTCTTTGTAAAGCTGTCAATATTCTAAATCTATGCAGCTGATTTCTTGCCTCAAAAAAGTGAATTTAGTGATGAAATACCACACAAAAATCATTGTTGTGATCGCTCCAGTGCTTTTCATTGTGGGATATAGTAGGTGAGGTGGACCGGAGAAACACTTTTGGCATACTGAAGATTTTGCTGTTGTTTGCATACTGTATATGACATGCATCATTTTGGTCAAATCAGTATGTACTGCTAGTAGTATAGTAGGACGGCTTTTAAAACAGACATGGCTTGTTCTAAAGGAATAGTTTGACTTCCTGGAGTCTTGTCATCACTGTGAGGTTGCCATGGAACCGGTGGAGACTCCAGGAAGTCACTGTACAGAAATTATTTATGACAATGCTTACATTAAGATGGGGACTCAGTAGAGACTGATTAAAATATGAATGTCAACATCTGAGCAGCGGAGGCTGAAATGCCACACATCTTTTTCTCTAGCACGGCTCAAGTTCCAAAAACACTGGATCCTACACTGGGTTCTACAGATTACATTAAAGGAGCAATATGTAGCCATTGCTCGTGCAAAAATGTACAGCAGTCCTAATAGCGAGCTGGAGCCATAGACTGTATCTTAAATAGGTTTCGAGTTGTTTCCCCCCACCTCCTCTTCCCCAGACAAGGCAGAGACAGACAGGCTGCCTGTCTCTGAGCAGTTCATTCTGCAAAAATTCAGCATTAATTTGAACTCTGATTTATGAGAAACGGACACACAGAACAGTTATTCCGGTCCTGGAAATTTCAAAGGGGGACACCGCGGCTGGAGCGTTTGCGTCAAGTGAAGCGACTACTTCACTTTAACATGTTTTCTTGATTTCTGATGACATATTGTTGTCATTTTGCAATTTATTACATTAAATATATTACAGATTTCTCCTTTAATGCAACTCAGTACTGTGTTTTGTTTGACCCTCCAAGGTAAATGACTCATCTTTCATTATCTGCCTCCCAAATTCTTAACACAAACTTTCTGCTGAAAAATGTCTCAATCCAAATCTGAGATAACATTATGACATCAGGTTTATTTTCTCAAATTTCAGAAAGCTCCTCCCGAGGCACAGAAGTCATTACACTTCTTACTGGTTTCATGGGTTGAATTGATCTTCATGTGTATAATCAGTAGAGTTATTTGTGTATTTTGTCAAATGAAAAGTTCATATTTATATTCCCCAGACTAAGCCATCAAAAAGTGTTGTTTTGGTATAAATATATTTTTTTGGATTGGCAGTAATATAAAATAATCTTCATTAGCTGCAGAGGGTCACAGGATGTCGTTTTTGCCCAATAAAAGCCTTCAGCAGGCTGTTAGGAAATCTATAGTTATTACATGGTTGCGAGCCAGGTGCAGCCAAGGAGAAAATAGAAGAGCAATGTTATTATGAGCCACCCCTTAGGATACTTATGCACAAGTGCGTGAAACTTGGTGTGTGTGCTGTGGCGTTTGGGGGGGGGGCTTTGGCTTTTTATGTGCGTGTGTGTGTGAGGTAAGAATATCAGGAATGCTATGCTTGCACCAACCGCTCTCTCAGCACTGTGAAAACATTCAGAAACACCTCTGGGCCTTTTCCGCACCACAACAATAGCTCACATTATGGTTATGAAAGCTTTTGTGTCTTAAGTGCTCTTCCTGAATAGTCACCCGTCCTCGCAGCCCTGCCGATCATCGCCAGCGAAAGATGCACAAAGCAACCTGTTGTGTTTTTGGCAATTCCAGTTTTGGGGAGAGCCTCGGACCTCCAGGTCATTGACAAGGCTCGGTCTCGCGCTTCCTGTCTCTAATTGCTGGGGCGGAACTTCACGCATTCCATATCCGAACCTCCCTCGCGCTTCCAGGAGTCGGTAATAACAGCGTTGCGAGAGGGCAGGCCACGCTTTAGGAGCGTGCTCCCTGGAGGAGGTGCAGTTTTCATGGGTTAATTAAGTCTCTTGTCATGGATGCACAACTGAGCCTCCCCGCGGTCCTTGAGCATGACAGGAGGCACCGCGCCCTACTTCTCTCATCCGGTCTCCGCCTCTGATCGCTGCGGTGTAATCTGCTTGACCGTGCGTGGTAAAGCCTGTGTGTAGAGCAGGACTATTTTGGGTGGAACTGAGCGTTTCATGCTCAGTGTGTTGTCTTTTTACACTGCCAAGATTTACTATTAAGTGTCCATTCAGGTGGCAACTCTGAGATCATTATTGTACAGTTGGACGTTCAATTGCTGCAGAGCAGAGAGCGTATAGACTGGATCGACTCGGTCATGGATTATTAGGACTCCGCATTCTGATTTGATTATTTAATTCTTTTTGCTGCTGCCGGTGTCAAACAGACTCTTGCTTTACATTGACTGTGTTGCTGTAGGGGACCCACTGACTGACATAATGGGAGCTTAAGCACTTGCCAAGTGTTGCTCCACCATCCTTTCACCCATAATGAGGCAAAGGAGAAACTCTTTTTCAAGTCCTAGCCTTGAGATATTAAGAAACAAGACAGCAGAAGGATAATACTGCATCTGTTTCCCTGGCAACTGCTTGCTCCATCTCACTGTCACCTCACAAAGTAGGCCCCAGGGGAGGAGGCACCATATGTGTGTGTGAGAGTAATACTGCAGATGTGTGGCTCAGTGTTAGGTCCACACATTATCATGCTTCTTTTTTGCTCTATATATAACAGTGGCATAAGCCCATGTACTCTGGCATTAATACTGTGTTTATATGGTATATTTCAACCAATTTTCTTATTTATATTTATAGATTCCATTTCTTGGCCGTGTTATTTGCACTGTATTTATTTTGTATTTTGTTATTTTTCTATTTTCTTTTCTTTTCTGTCTTTTTTATATGGAATGTTCTTATATCTAGTAGTAGTATATTGCACACATTTTACATACCTCTTATATTGCTATATATTGTATTATTGTATATTGTATTATTATTGTTTTATTATATATTTCAGTATAATTCACATATTTTACATATTTATTATTTTCTACTTTCTTGTGACCCAATTTCTCCAGGGGTATCAACAAAGCATTTCTGATTTCTGATGCACAAATTGATGATGTTGTATTTGCTCTATGAAATTTGAATGAAAACAGTTTTCATATGAACATTCTTTTTCTTGGAGCGAGCAAATCTGGCTGCCAGTGCCAGTAAGTGATTTTCACTTGGTGTGATTTCTTTAAAAAAGTCATGGTTACGTGCCTACTGGCAATCACACTGACAACTGACAATTGAAGAAATCATTGCTGATGGTTTTATTTTCTCACAGTATTAAGAAACTAAATTGTAACAGAAAATAAAATTGAAAATCTGCTCTCCGTGGTGCATTCACAGGAGACTAGTACAGCGTCGTCCGGGGCGTGGCCGTTAAAAGCATGCGCCTGTTCGGAACAGGCTGATTGCTTGGTTCCTGGTGTTGCTGCTTGAAGCGTTTTAAGGGGTCTTGCCCATTCAGAGCAGGATGATTGCTTGTCCCCCGGAAGCACTGCTTGCAGGGTTGTCGAGAACCACTCATCTGGGCTCCTAAGCAGCACATCCGCCGAGTGCAACATCAATGGGATGAATAGTTCTTGAGCAAAGATGTAGAGCTGCTGGAGTGTGCCAAAAGATGCTCCACCACTTGTTCTTTAAGTGAGGAAATATCATATTTAGAGCTTGCATAATTGATTTTTTTTAAGTGCTTGGAGATCGAATCATCAGTAAATCGTATGACCTGATCAGACAGAGTGCAGTTTTTGCAGTGAGAGGCATCTTTTTACAGTTGTTTACTCATTTATTTTTTTTTATGAGAAAAGTATGATGCAGACTCGCGGCTGCAGCAGAGAGAGAGAGAGAGAAAGAGGCCGACTGCTGCTGTACTGATGAAACTATTCATAAATTCGAACATTTGATTGTATTCAGTTATAGCTGACTCATATATGTAAACTTGGCAACCGTAGGACCAGTTGAGCCCTACCCCTCTGTTCTTGAGATATGCAAAAGACGATCGTACATGCATACATACAGAGAGAGACAGATTTCTTTATGGCCTGTAAAGACCCACTGCTTGACTCAGTCCGCAGAGCCCTGGAACCCCATCCCGCTGTTGCACAGACTGCTGTTCACCTCTTCATTCAAAGTTTATTCATACATGTTGCATGTCCAAATTGTTCAACACTGCTCATCCTCTGGTCCTCAGCAAGACACCTGCCCAGTGTGAAGTAGATCAGATGAACGGTTCTAGAGATGAGCGAAGGACATACGGACATAAAGGCAGACTCCTAACTTCAAAGTTGAATGTGTCTGGTGCAGTCTGCACGTGGTGACAATGATCGCTGTTAATCGGCGCAACTGACTCTGCTTGTTGTGCTCATTAGAATATTTCTGTGTTTCTGTTGTCACACTTACAAGTAGTGTGAAATTTGATCAAAGCTCATAAATACTAACTTCACCAGCAGTCATTACAAAGCTGTTGTGCTGCAGATAAAATCATTATTAAATAATCTCTACAGCGTCTGACAAATTGAACAAAAATACAGTTTATTGTCAGCAGCTGTGCTGTGAGATTGGCTGACATTTCAGAATAGGTTGATTACAGAGAAAGTTACAGTTCCCCAGCCACCCGCCCCCACATCCATACTGATTCAATTACAAACCAATCACTATTCAGAAGAACAAGGGAATTGAATTACTTAAAATAAGATTACCCTTATTCCCAATTGTAGATACCAGAACTCCACACAGGCAGGTATAGAGTCTGGCCAGCCAGGTTTGACCCTCAAGTTTGGAGGCTAACCACTGAGCTACCAGAACAACTAAAGTCTACAGTTTTGTTCATTGCATAACTCTCAATGCTGCGTGACAATCACTAGATAATCCAATCCATACTCAAAACAAGTTGGACTAGATTTTAAATCTAAATGTAAGATTATCTCACTTGCTTATTTGTAGAAATATACATTGCTGGGTCACCACTCTGGTCCAGACTGAAATATCTCATCAACCACTGGATGGATATGACATTTGGTACAAATATGCATGGTCCCCAGAAGGTGAATCTTGACTTTTTTCCCCTGACTTTTCCTGTGTCGCCACTAGTAAGTCAAGATTTTATTTATCTAGTAAAACATATCTGCATCAAACAGGAGGAAATTCAATGAGATCAGATTTCCATGGTCCCCAGAGGATGAATTTCAGAAACTTTGGTATTCCCATGACTCACTCCAGAATTCCAATTGTTCCAGTACTTTTGTTCATGGACAAATACCCGCAAAAATAATGACCTTCACATCAGTGGTCATTGTGTTTAGTATTAACAAGTAAATGTTATTATGCAAATGCTAAGGCACATTTCCACTGCTGAAACCTCCCTTAGGGGCTTGGAAGCTTTCGATGAACTCAGTGCGTTTCCACTGCAGGGACCAGGGTCTAACTTAAATTCAGGACATTATTTTACGCCCCAGACCCTCAAAAGTTCATGCTTGGGTGGGGTGGGGGTAATACTTTCCAATGGTATAACCTTTGAGAACTTTGAGGGTGGGGCTTGCATTTCTGAACATTTCATTTCAGCCACCATTATTTACAATCTGTACTCTCAAACCTTTTTTTTTTTCATTGCGCTTCGACACCACATGGAGTTAAAGACAAAAGCATACAACAGATGGAGCGATGACAAAGACCAGGCATTACACTGATGACAAATCCAGCTGGAACTGTTGGTGTGTCACACAAATAATGATACCTGTTCATCGCTTTAAATATGGTGCCATAGTTGCCGTACAGTCACCTGTTTTTAGCCCAGGATGGGCTGAAGGAACCTTTTAGTTCCTTGAAAATAGTTCCTGGGACTAAAAGTTCCAGGTACTTGCTAGACATCATTGTCGCTGAGAGCGTCTTAGCATGCTGATATCAGCATTTATCTCAAAGTACAGCTTGACAGAGATGCCAGCATGGCTGTAGACTCTTGGTCTCAAAAACGGACATCGTAAAATATCGCTTTTCGATTACGCTTTTGTTAAAGTTGCTTTCTTGCCTCCCATAGAAGTCTTGGGCTGTTGAATTGTCTCTATTTTGGTGCTCTTATTGCATCCAGGCTATACTGATCTCTGCCAAATCTGGCCTGAGGCTGCTTCAGTACTGTGAGCAAAAAGGTTTTCTGTGTATCCTGATATTGCCTTGCAAAAAAAAAATAAATAAAAAAATCCAGATTGAAACTCTCCCTTCAAAGTGAAAACATGAACTTGTCCCCCGAGTGTGAAAAGAACTGTTGCTGAAATGCTCACCTTGAACTCTGTCAATAGCGGATGAAATCTCTGCTTACAGCACAAAGGCCAATCTTCCCCAGCAATTCACAGTCCATTTTCACTGTCAAGTGTTTGCTGCACACTGACTGTGACACAGCACCAAATGGCTGAGCTGTTTTATTGTGTGCAGGACCACAGAACAGCAAAGCAATCTTTACAAGCACAGCTGTCTAATGGGGTCTGATATTGGTTATCCGAGTTTTTTTCCCAATAAAACTGAGCTATACCAGTAGCAGATTCTTATGCACATATGGTATTTCGGAAATGAAAAAGAGAATCTTTATTCTGCTTCCTTCTGCATTGTTGTTGACCTTTTTACCACTGCTGTGTCATCTGTGTTTGTCTTTGCAGAAACACTCCAAAGGACAGACCCTGATGGACATGGTGTGTGAGCATCTCAACTTGCTGGAGAAGGACTACTTTGGTCTGACCTTTGCCGACACAGATACCCAGAAGGTCAGTGATTTGTGTGCCGCAATAACCTCACGGGATGCCTCAGTACATAAACATGTTGCTCACAGTTAGAATCTGTATTCCTCTCACTTGTTGGCTGGGGTGGCTCTCTCAGGGGTGCATTATACATCATTCAAAGATGAATGGAAAATGGAAATTTCCACGCTGTGTCTGGGTCTGGACAAGAGGGAGTTGAAAAATATGTGCAGTTGAAGAACAGATGAAAAAATGTCTCATCAGCTCTTTGCAATGTATGAAATTAAGTTTTACAAATATTTCTCAGAGGCAGAGCTGCTCTGGATGCTCGCTGTCTCTGGTTAAGTTTATCAGGAAAATGTGAATAGCTAAGAAGAAAAGTTTGGTCAAAATGACCCCAGTGACTTTTTTGGTCTTTCTTTTATAATAATTCCATTTTTAAAATTAATTGTAAAAATTTTATGGTAATGTCAAACTTACAAAATTGGAACTTAAAAACACTTTATTTATCATTGTTTCATGACCTCTCAGGGCCCACCTCCCACACTTTGGGAATCACTGATCTAAATTTATTCCAACTATCTAACTAGCTAAGTATCAGTATGACTAAAGTATTTTTCCCTGTTTTTAGCAAATGTGTGAAATCCTTGGTTTACTGAAGTTACCAGGGGCGGAAGTAAATAATTAGAGTCAAGTCTGTATTTTTACTCATACTTAAGTATTCATAACAAGGTGTAATCTACTTAGTTACTTTTAAAATCATAGTTGAGTACTGAGTACAATGTGAGTTAAAATCCAGACTTTTCATCTGCATTTTAGAAGCCAATCAGGTGATCTGATCACAAATGGGCCAATGAAAACCAGGACATATGAATGAAAAAACAAAATGCTGCAGCAGCACACATTCAGAGTAATGATGTTAATAATTGATCACTAATCGATTGATTGCCATTAAGAATTTAACCAATTAAAAATGTAGTCATTGTTAGCAACTATTGGTTGAGGAAAATGCACAAAATTTGTAAACCTAGTTTGGAGAGCTGACGGTGACATCAATAGTTAAAAGTAACTAATACTCTGAGTAGTTTTTGCAATGAATACTTTGTACTTTTACTGAAGTATATTTTTCACACTTTTACTTGTAATTGAATATTATTTTAGCAATGTAACAGTACTTGTACTTGAGTACAGATTTCCAGTACTTTTCCACCACTGCTAGTTACTCACCTCTGGTGGTATGTGCATTGATTTGTTGACCTAGATTTTGAGATGGCCACCTCAGTGATGGTTATGAGATGATTTTTCTTTCCACTTCTGCTTGTGAATACACCATTGAATTATTTATTTATTTATTTTTTTCATTATGAAGTTGCTTTGACAAAACTGTTTGCCAGTGGCTGCCTCTTTATGTATCCACATTAGCACTTATTTGGAGTTGTGTTTCTGGTCACATCCTGAATCTAAGTCCAGCATTCACTTTGTTTTGACGTGACATCTCCTGCGAGGCCCTTGTTCTGCTAAATGCTATGTTCACTAAGCAGTTGCTAAATTAATGTGTGAGCTTTTTCGTTCTGGGCAGATGTTTTTCATTGAAAACAGCTTTCTGCTTGCAGCTGGAAACAACCAAAATGGTAAAAATTTGGTAGAGCTAAGGGGACCTTTAAAGAAATCCTCAAAAGTAGCAAAGTCATGATTACTCATTTGAACTACTTTCTACTGAAGAAGTTGTCCCATGTGAAAAGTTAGCTCTGCATTAAATATTAGGGAGATCTGTCAAAAGCTGAGCACATAAATTCCAATTTTTCTGACTTGATTTTGTTAGAAATACGGTGGACCTTCCGTTCCTTGGCTCTGTCCGCTGAGGTTTAATTAGTTCTGCTTCTGTTAAATGTGTACATACATTAAACTTCAACCCGCTCACAGATCATTCTGACAAGAAGAAGGTCTGAATATGTTTCCCTGTGATCTTTGTTGACTTGTGAGGGTGCACAGACCGGGCTTATTATCATTATAATCAAGTAACTGACAGTGAACTGATGGGTCCTAGCTGTCGGCCTACATGAGAGCTCTTTGTCTGATGTGGGTTTTTGGTTCTGATTGATGTGAGTCTCCCTAAGGGCGAGTGTGTGATTGCAACAGGCTGCAGAGGGACCTGCTGCTTTTTGAAGATAGGAAAGATGACAAGCCTAAATCCCTTTTAACATCTGGAGCATAGCCTCTGTCGCCATCGTCAGCTTGCGCACACTTTTGTCCGCTCACATGTTGTGACTTGCTGTGCGTCTGATGGCTGAGGCTTCAGATCGGGCATGATCTCGGCCCCTACAGACAGGTTAACTGCGGTGTTTGAGACGTAAACAGGCTTGAAGTTCAAATATCTTCCTCTCCCTGAGCGTAGGTGAGGCTGTGGCTTAGATCAATATGACGGGCTCATCAAAGACGGGCTTATCAGAGCGCAGCTTGAGACTACTGTCTGGGGTCATCGCTGATTGGTAGACCAAATAAGCCTGAGAATTGAAATGTCATTTCAGATGCCCTTTCTCCATCTCAGTTGGGAGAACGAGGATTTAATCTTCACCCTTCGGGAAAACATTTATTCTGTGTGATTGCTTTATGAACTCAGGTTGCAAAAGCACTAGTGAAGCCTTGAACAGCTGATGATTAAAAGTTCTTCTTCCTGCTTTTCTGTGGAGAAAAGCAAAGCAGCAGAGAGCGCCTTACTAATTGAGTGCTCTTTGGCCTTGGCTGATATAAGATAGATTCAGGGGGACGATAAATGCCTGCGGCTCATTAAAGTCTTTAGCAGCCTGATTAAACACTGAAGGAGCATGTGTATTTGTGCCGGTGTACATGCGTGTGAGTGTGTACGTGAAGGTGCACAAATTGCCCGAGATGTTTGCAGTTTTCCCAACATGGCCACTGGATTGCGCCGTGCTGTATCAACCTTTCATGCTCCTGATTCCACTCTGACTGATGTGATACCAGCTGCCAAAAAGACTGTCGGCATTAATAAGCAGCTGCTGTGTGGTATTCAGGTTAGTGGAGATCACTGTCAGCTCTCAGCACCACAGGCAGCGCAGAGCTACGCTGCGTGCAGCTGTGAGTGTAAGCGTGAGTATCAGTGAACTAACAAATTATATTAACTGCCATTACTGTGAGCAGACTACCTTGTCTGATTATACTATTTTACAGAATATGTTTAGTCTCACTGATTTGTTAGCTGCAGCCAGCAGCTCTGTAAGTCAGAAGGGCACCCTAGAGAACACTTTTTCACATTTTGTCCACTGGGAGTGCATCCAAGAGGGCATTTTAACAGCATTTTTTTTAAACATGGGAGCATCAAGGGCAATTGCCCCGCCCCCAGCAATTAGTTAGCCCCTGTTAGCCCCATCCCTATATTTTAGCTCCACCCCTTTCATAACTCATTAACTGTCTGTTTTAGGCACTTGTGGGGTTAGAGTTAATTTTTCATTGGTGATGATTTGCCTCACCCCCTATACTTTATCCACCTCCCCTGTTATAACTCTGAACCTTTGGCACAGAGTTCATTTTTCCATTGGTGTGATTTAGTCCCACTCCTTATACTTTAGCCGCAGAGGTCAAGTAGTTGTGTGTATGTGTTAATACATGCACTTGTGGATGCATGTGTGTACATACTGTATGTTGCAACAACTGGCTGCAGCTCTTACAAATTTGCTAGCAGCATGGGTCACTGGATGGCGATGTCAGTAAATCGGTTGGTCCAGTTTGGTCCAGACAAGGGTGTCACTTTGTGTTGAAAAGTGGTGGGGCTCAGATGAAGAAATTTTTTTAAACTGTCTTCAATATATGCAAATTTATGCAATGTCTTTGGTTTGGTATGTCATCAAAATAGATCATTTAAAAAATGTATGATAGTGCATCAAAAGGGCATAACCTAGGCTGATACAGAGTCAGCAATACAGAAATACTCAGCATAAACAACATTGACAGCACAAGTAAGAGTCATCAATAACGTCCACAGCTGCGACACCAAGTGCATGTCAGTCAGCCCGGAGATAACAGTATCGAATATTTCTGCCCTAATATATGACAGAGTAGAAGCAACTGAAGGAATAACATTAACAACGTTAGCTAAAGATCATAAATCAACTTTGGTGACCCCCTGACCTTTCCTTTCAGTGCCATTAGCAGTTCAAAATGGTCACTTGTTCTGGGAAATATCTCAGCATCTACAAGATGGATTGGCACAAATTTTGGTACAGGCATATAGTACATCCTAATGACTTTGGTGATCTCCTGACTTTTCATTTAGTTCCACCAAGTTGTTCACGTTTGTCGTTTTAACAGGGGGAGATGGCTCAGTGGGAGCTCGACCCTGACCCAGACCACCAGCCATTTTAATAATGACTATTTTTCCGAACACACCATAGTTTGAACGGTTTGAACTTTACCTCGCATTATGTAAATGCGGCGGCTGAGTGCAGTGCAGCCAGTGCAGGTTAATTTCCTCAGTCACATTACCTGCTCCGCTCCAGAGTTACATCAAATGGGTGTATTTTCAGCAGTGCAGACGTGACTGAATGATCACTGAAATATTGTAGGAATATAGAAATGCTGCTGTGTGTCTCCATAATTGTCTTGTTGTTCCACGACTACGTGTTGAGAGTATATAGGCTACAATATAGTTTAGAATTGAGTATTTAGAGTATACATTTCAGATCCATAGTTTAAAACTTGCACAAACCTCAGTGTAGACTAACATATTCAACAAAACAACCACTCTGCCCCTGAATTAACTCTGCTATTAAGTTAGCAAGGGTGATGCATTTTGGTCATTTTGCTATGAAGGCGGGTGGCACGACCCCTCTCGCCTACTGTCAGCGTGTTAACATTCCCACTGTGAGCATATTGTCATGCTAGCATTAGCATTTAACTGTTAAAGAGCTGTTAAAGACTTGTTAAATGTAGTCACAGTTGTGATATTAGCCTTCTGAATATGGTTGCAGAGTTCTCCAGAATTAGAATGTTTGATTTGTCATAAAGTCAAGTTGTTTTCTGTTATATTCTAATATCAACCCAGCCCTTTAATTCATATTTGTAGTAGCTGTTAAAAATGCAGAAATGATTATTTTAAGAGGTGTTCTGCAGAACAAAAGTAAAATATTCCCAGATTCTGTATTATTGTGCAGTTGCAAAAAGGTAGAGTTGTAGCACTGCACAGAAGTCACATATTCCCTTTTTGGTTACAGTACACTGGGGAAAAAAACAAATTCAGTATAAATACATGAACCATAGCAGCCCAACAAAGCAAGTTAAGTGTAATCCAGTGTAGGGATTTCTGGCTCAACTTTACCTACTCTGAAGGTACCCAGAGATCAGAAGAAATATGTGTGAGAAGGCCAGTCGGTTTGGACTTATGGCCTTCATCAGGCTCATTGAGGAATTCTCAAGCAGCTCAAGTTCTCGAGCCCGGGCTCTGTGGCCGGGTGATGATGCTTTCTGACCCGCGGATCTGCAGCTGAGCACCAGTGTTTTCATGCTATATAACACCATCTTCATCTTCTGCTGCTCATTCCAGCAGTTCCCTTCTTCTGTGAGTGACAGTTTACTTTTCAGATGATGCGTCAGAGTGTCCCGTACCACCTCGCAGTGAAAACAGCAATGGATGAGATATCTCGTCGATGGGGGGAAAGACTTAATAGTGGTGTTCAATACATCCTTTAAAAATGCAACTCCCTTACATGTAGCCATTTTTTAAAATAATATATCTCAATGCCATTTCTCTTTTTATTTTAACGACTTGTGTGTAGGATTTAGTGGGATCCAGCAGTGAGCTTGCGGATTGCAAACACCCTGCCTCACCCACCCCTTCCAAGTGTGTAGGAGAACCTACAGTAGTCATGAAACTCATGTCTGTTCTGTGCTACTGTAGAAACATAGCAGTCTCATAACAAAGTTGCTGCTGCTTTTTTGACCTCTTCACATACTGTATGATCCGGTCACAAATGAATGACATGCTCAACATAAACTGTCAATCAATGAATTATTGTAATTTGGGAATGCAGGCAGGGAGTTAATCTATGGAATATATCTGTATATAGGATATCAAATCAAATGATTCATTTATATGTAATATGCTGATGACAAGTAATGTTCTGTTTCCACTTCACTGTCACTGAAAGGGTTTAAATTTTTGAGGAAATCAACCTTTAACTATAAATACTAACTTCTACTATCAACTTTAAAGCAGATACAAGGCCATTAGGGAAACAATGCTGGAATAAGAGGATACATTTACAATGAGAGATCCCAGCAAATTCAGCAAAAGTAGTCAGTTATTTTACTGTTAAAAATGTTAAAACCAGTCGTAGCAGGGTAAGAATACTTGAGGAAGGCATATCTTTACTCACTCCATTGTTGTCTGTGTGTTGCTGTGTCTCAGAACACTATGATTTACAGCTTCTGTTAGAACTGTGTGCAGTGCACCGCTGATGAGACGCTCCAGCACCCAAAGCAGAAAAGATGCCCCCTATAGGCGAAGCTTTTCACTACATGGTGGGATGTGATGAGATCAGATAGGTTACTGGCTGGCAGTGATTTTGCAGCACAATGAAGAAACAGATGCTTGAATTAAATGTGCTCTCTGCACGTTTGAGCGGCTCAGCAGGGGGGGACCCGCTTTCTTTATTTAACCATATGGAAAGGCTTTCATTAGGAACAGTGACGGCAATTAGAGCAAAATGTGACACCGGGGTGTGCATTAGCCATGTTGCCAGTCTGCCCTGTGTGAATTGTGCCTTCTGTCTTTCAGAACTGGTTGGACCCCTCCAAGGAGATCAAGAAGCAGATGCGCAGTGAGTGTCTTCTCCAAGTGGCTGAGATGATAAATGTTTTAATATTCTATTAGTAATGCCGCGCATTTAGATTTGTTGGCAAATGGACTGATGCAATGTTTATTTTTAATCTGTGGGATTTCTAATTACAATTTTGTACAATTTTTCTTGGACAAATATGATAGTTAAGGGACAGTTCACCACCAAATCAAAAATACATGTTTCCCCTCTTAACTGTAGTGCCGTTTACCCTTCTAGATTGTTTTTGATGTGAGTTGCAGAACTTTGGAAATATCAGCCGTAGAGATGTCTGCCTTATCTCAAATATAATAGAACTAGATGGCGTGCGGTTTGTCCTTGCTGTCACCGCACAGAAGGAAGTGTGCATCTACTCATGGATGAGAGGCTCTTGCTTGTGGCACAGCACTTGTGTGCAGATTTGATGTACTGCAATTCTTAACTTGTGCAACTTTTGTTTGCTTTTTCTTAACACTAGACCATGTGAAAAAATTGAATAATACACTTCTAGAGACTATATAACATTACTGACATTTCCAAAAACAATGTGCATCACATCAGTCAGTCTTTCAGTTTTATTTCAGCAACATCATTGCTTTACAGCATTAATAAGTAGTAAATAAGATACTTTTTTACGTAAACTGCTATATTTAACTGTACCTGCTCATCAAGCAGATCTGTTTGTTAAGATAATACCGTGATAATGATGCTAATTTTCATTAGTGCATCAATGGGAATTCCCATAAATACAGTATTAGCATCGAGCTAACGGCTCTAAGTACTGGTTAATTATATGTTTTAAAAATCAATTTAGCAATCAAAAAATTGAATCAGGAGTCCAACTCAAGAATCATCATACTTAAGAGAACAGATTTTAGCCTCTCGTCCATGAGTACATGCACGCTTCCTTCTGCACCGAGGATACGCCAGGCGGATGTAGTTTGGTAGAAAGAAAATAGTTCCTAAATGAAACTGCTACCACAACGTCTGTGGATTATCTTGAGTAACCCAGTCATGATTTCTGGAAAGAGATATTACCTTTCAGTTTTTCAGATGTATTTCTTTTTCTGCACTTTGGGCACCACAAGCTGAGTGACATCTAGTTCTATTATATTTGAGAGAAGGCCGACTTCTCCAAAACTTGGAAAGTCACACCAAAATAGCACCACAGGTTAGAAGAAAAATCTGTATTTTTGATTTTGGGGTGAACTGCCTCTTTAACCTTCCATCTCTCATTGTAATTTCTCTTCAGATTCTCCGTGGCACTTTGCCTTTGCTGTCAAGTTCTACCCTCCAGACCCCTCCCAGCTCACTGAGGATATTACCAGGTAGATTACAGCTGTACCACACACACTCTTACAGTATCAACAGTTTCAGCTCCTCTAGCTGTGCTGTCAGATGCTCTTCAGAGTTAATCACAGGAGAAATTGCTTACACATGTCAGGTCTGCAGGTGATTTGCCTTTTTTTAAAATTTTCCCAAAGATGTCTGTTTACATAAAAGAATTGTAACAATTTACATGGCATATTTGCCCCGGTGTCAAAGCAACCCAAATCCCCCTCTCCTTTTCAAGGATTAGACCTGGAATGCTACTAACTGCCATGGATTAACTACGCTGAATACTTGTTGGAGCTTGCCTTGGCTCAGGCTTGTTTGACTGCCAACCTCCTCCTCTCCTCCTCTTTTGTCTCCTCTGACAGATACTACCTGTGTCTGCAGCTGAGGGATGACATGCTGTCAGGTCGCCTGCCGTGCTCGTTCGTCACTCACGCCCTGCTGGGCTCCTACACCGTTCAAGCCGAACTGGGGGACTATGACCATGACGACCATGGCTCCGACTACGTCAGCGATTTCCGTTTTGCCCCCAATCAGACCCGCGAGCTGGAGGAGAGGGTGATGGAGCTCCATCGAAACTACAAGTACTGCACGCACCCCTGTTTGAATCACCTATCCAAAAATCTCTAAGCACCAACGAAGATTAATTTAATCTAAGATTAGTTCTAATCAGAGTGAAGCAAAACCAGGTTTAAAAGGAGTAAATCCATATTTAAAATTAAGCAGAGCTCTGTTGCACAATTAAAAACTAATTTAAGTTTAGTATATACTAAATATGAGTTTGTCCCTCAGCTTTCTCATCAGGTGAAAGTTTAAAGTTAAAACTGGACCACAGTTTAAATTAGAGTTTTAAGTTTTCGTGCAACAGAATAAAATTTAAGGTTCGTCCTTGTCCTATTTTTAGGTTTAAAAATGAATCCTTGTGGTGCATTCAAGCCTTAGTCTACTGGCCAGCAGTGTTAACCAGGAAATGCTGAGTACCCCAAAGTTTTCTGTAAGAAATGTAAAGTATGGTTTCCCAAAATAATGAAACTGCTGGATGCAAACTTGCATATCATTGCTGTCCTGTAAAAAACACTTGCCAACAAATTTTGAATTTTTCGATAAAACTGAAGGAGGGAGTGCCCTTTATGAGTTGAGACTTTTCTCCTATTTCTTAAGCCAAACAAACCATTTTTCAAAGCCAGGATGAGGTTGATCATGAGCATATAGTTTATAACTGTAACTAGTGCACATGAAGTTTTCTGTTGTGTTTTAAAACCTATTCCAGGACACAACTGTTCTCCTTATTAAACTTTTTTTTAAACTTGTATTATTCTCTCTGTTGGAGATATTATTTAGCCACAGCCATATTATTCAAGCTTGGAATGGTGCTTGCCTTTGTTTCCTCCAATACCCAATTGTGAGTCACCTCAGTATGTAATGGGCTGTGAATGAAATCATCAGCATTGTTTGGATAATTGTTTTCATAAACATCCTACAATTTAGAACCAATCTGAAGTTATTTCAGTAACTTATTTGTGCGATCCAATCAATTCAGTGTCTTCTAGAACTTCTAAATTGACTGAAAATTGGCCCACTGGATGTTGAAATATAGACGCTTACAGCTTAAACAACCAATTTTGAATTTTGAAAATGTCAAAAGTGAATTCAGCATCCTCAGTAACCCCCAAAACCACTCCAATATTGCCCAAATTGGCTAAGCCTTTGCTGAAATATTGTCCATATAGGTGAATATGTTAATTAATGCTAACTGCACTTATTACGGAGTAATATGCAAGTTACCATCCAGCAGTTTCACAATGCTTGGGACCCATATTTTACATTTCTAACGTAATACTTTGGGGTACTCAACATTTCCAGGTTTACAACAGACTCTATTGGCTGGCAAATGTGATCGGCTGATGTCATCGTGTCAGAACACTTCATCATGCATATGGCTGATAGATGCCATCACATTAACCGCACCATCTGTCATTGAGATGTACACAGAGCCAGTCTTTGCCAGTGCGAGAACACTTTCTCACTTAGAAGGTCCTCGCCAGGCTTTGATTTGGCATTACTACTTGGCATAAGCCCAAATGTAATGCTTGGGGGGATGCATGGGAGGAATTTAGTTGAAGATATCAAGGATATTACGAAGATAATTCTTCCCCCACTGTGCAAGATTATGGGTTTATTATTTAAGAAGGCCTGTTGTTGTTGGTTACAGATATTACCGTTCTTCTGCCCACAGGGGGATGACTCCAGCAGAGGCTGAAATTAACTTCTTGGAGAATGCGAAGAAACTGTCCATGTACGGTGTGGACCTCCATCACGCTAAGGTTGGCTGTTTACAGAAGTTTTAGTGCCAAAGTTTTATTGCAGATTTTAATTAGCGTGAAAGTGGGTTTGAAGAATGCACACAGTGATGCTCTTTAATCATTTCTGCCTCTTTGCTGTCCCTTGTTCCCCACAGGATTCTGAAGGGATTGACATAATGTTGGGTGTGTGCGCCAACGGCCTGCTGATTTACCGCGATAGGCTGAGGATCAATCGCTTCGCCTGGCCAAAGATCCTCAAGATCTCCTATAAGAGGAGCAATTCTACATCAAGATACGACCTGGAGAAGTATGCAATATGGTTGAGGCTAATTCAAAGGCGACTCCATCTGCTTTCTTTTCCAGAAACTCCCACTCAGCTGTTTGCAAAAAGTGGTGATGTAGGTTAGAGCGTTGATGCCCTTCCCTTCCCCTCCCTTCTCTCAACCTACATCAGGTCACATGGGAAAACATTTTTATTGAAGGGCTTGGAAACATAGCATTTTGGTGCTATAAGGTACAGACTTAGACCAAAATTTAGTTGTTCGGCTTTGAATGAATAAGAAACACTACCGGGATGCGAAATAATGACAAAATCCTAAAAACCCCCACCAAAATAATGGATCCGCCCTTTGAATTTTTACTAATCATGGTTAGTGCTATGCAACAGAAAACAGTTTTGTAATGTCTTTTTTAACATTGGATGAGCTATGTAAAGTCTAAGAAAATAACCCAGATGATGTCATAGTGATGTCATCTAGGTTATGTATGTGGTCCTGGGGACTGCAGGTTTATAGCAGATTGCCTACATTATAAACTGTGGGTGTGGCATTTGGAAGGACTGAGTGTTCAAAAGGCAGGATTGTGGGAAATGTGTGACCTAAAGCCACCAAACACTTTCGGTGAAGTGCTCTTGAAATCTGCAAATAACCTGTACCTACATGAACCTGAACCCTACTTGTGGTTTGTGTTTTCACCATAGATAGTGTCTGAAATGCAGGCAGGGTTGTTACCTGGGCTTTAGGCTAACCGCTTTCACTTTCCAGCAGTTGGGAAACAACAGACAAGCCTTTTCTTGTTCTTGAGAAGCTACAGCTTTTATTAACAAACACGTCATGACACACAGTATAGTGTACATTTACATTTGTAAATATAAAGTATAGCCTTTATACTGCTAACCCTGTACACTGTAAAAAAAAAAAAAAAGAAGTTGAGGCAACTCAAAATTTTCAAGGCAAACTTACAGCAACAGATTTTTGAGTTTTTTGAATTTTTAAATAGCCTTAAAAAAGTTCTCATGATCTGAAATCTTTAGTTGAGATAATTTAATTTTTCTTCTTTAGATAAACTTGAATCTTTCAGTTTTAGAAGCTTAACTGTATTAAAAAACTTAGTCACAGCAAGCTGTGAACCTTATTTGTTATTTTTTGGGTGTCTGAAAATAGATTGGTTTTACTTGAAAACATTCAAATATTAGCCATTAGTCACTTTCACTTCACTTAGTTTACTCCATAATTTTTAAAATACATTTTAATGGCTTCTGAAACTCAGGTTTATTTAAAGAAGAAAAGTAAATGAATAAATTAACTGTTCTAACATGTAACAAACTGAACTGAAATGAACTGGGTTGCTTGGTGGAAATACAGGCTTTAAAGTCAGGATATTTGGGCCTTTGCTGCTTTAGTTTTCTTTTTTTTTTAAAGTTCCACAGCTTTATTGAATAAAATTTTATGTGAAATCACTGGATTACTCCTTTAAATTTTGAGAAATACGTGTATCCGCTTTTTCGTAAAGATTCAGGTGAGAAGATTGATACCACTCTCATTTCTGTCTGTTGAGTATGTTGCTTCAGGCAGCAGCTAGTTAGCCTAGCTTAGCTTAAAGACTGAAAACAGTCTTGAGTTCTCTGATTAAGACATTAGATTTTTGCTTAATTTGTGGTATTAGGCTGATTCTTTTAGGCTGTCTATTTACCTCTCACAACTTTCATACAAAGCTAAGCTAACCATCTCCTGGTTATATTTAGCATACAGACATGAGGATGTTATTGATCCTCTCTAGTTTTCTGCAAGAAAGCGAGTAAGCCTATTTCCCAAAATGTCAGACCTTTAGGCCATGGCCTCAGATTATGAGTACAGTAAAAGGTGATGTTCTGTTACAGCTGTTACTGTAGAAAGCCGTCGCACAAGCGAATGTGTGGTCGGTTGTGCTGAGCAGATGGCTGTAAAATCCTTCGCTTTATACCTCCAGTTTTGCTCCTCAGCACGGTCAGGGTCTCTATTTTGGCCCTCCTCATTGTGCTGTGCGGCGCTGCAGCTTATCCTCCATGCTGAGCCTCAGTGTGACAGGCTGTCTGGGCCAGACCCAGTCAAGTGACAGAGCCACACAGTGAGCCTGTGGTTGAGCCAAATAAAGAGCCCCTTTAACAGAGCTGCTGCAGCTGCAGCCACAGCCAGAATAGAGGGATAAAGAGTGTAAATATAGAGCCATGAAATAGTTTTCCTCCCTTTTGCTCCCGGTGTCTGAACATTGGATATTATACTTGCTCTGCCTTGATCTGTTCCGTTCTGTTCAGTCAGCAAAATCCATGTTCTAAATGTGTTTGTTTATGGAGTGGTTGTGTTTATGCTAGCACAAAGTAAAGACTGCTGTATTGATTGGGCTCAGTGTACATGCAAGAATGAGATGTAGTAAATCTACTGATTTTTTTATGAATCAATTAGTTTATCCTCAGCTTTAGTCCCTCAACACGTACACTCTTAGAAATAAAGGTGCTAACTAGAACCGTAAAGGGTTCTTTGGCTTGTCCCTATGGAAGAACCCTATTTGGTTCCTAGTAGAACCTTTTACACTTACAAAGCGTTCTACCGAAACATATCATATAGTAAAAGGTTCCTCCTAGAACCCCCTATAAAAGGTTCTACAGAGATCCCTTCTATGATGTAATAGTTCTGCCCAGAACCATCTCTTGGGGTTCAATCCAAAACTTTTCCACCTTCTAAAGGTGCTAACAAGAGGGGTTTCATCCACACCTAGTGGTTCTACAAAAACCCTTTAATATCCCAAGAGTTTTATCTGAAACCCACCCAGGGTGTTCTACTAAGAACCCTTTAATATTCCAAGGGTTCTATCTAGAACCCACTTAGGCGATTTTATTAAGAACCTTTTTATATTCCATGAGACTTATCTAAAGCCTACCCAGGGGCTTCGACTGAAAACCCTGTAATATTCGAAGGGTCTTATCTAGAACCCACCCAGGAGGTTCTACCAAGAACCCTTTTATATTCCAAGGGTTTTATCTCAAACGGACATAGGGGTTCTACAGAGAATCTGTTAATATTCCAAGAGTTTTCTCTAAAGCCCACCCAGGGAGTTCTGTTGAAAACCTTGTAATATTCCACCGGTTGTATCTAGAACCCACTCAGGCGGTTCTACTATGAACCTTTTTATATTCCACTGGTTTTATCTCAAACCCACCCAGGTCCTACTGAGAACACTTTAATATTCAAAGAGTTTCATCTAGAACTCAGCCAGGGAATTCTGCCAAGAGCCCTTTTATACTCCATGAATTTTATCTAAAACTGACCCAGGAGGTTCTACCAAGAATCCTTTTGTATTATGGAACAAAGATCCCTTGATCTTATTTCTAATAGTGTACTGAATTGGCCTTCAGCAAAACAAAGTGAACTCACCTGGTGCTGTGTCCCCTACACCTTTCTTCACATTCCTCTCGTCTCTCCTCTCCAGTACGAGCAGTTCGAAAGTACAATCGGCTTCAAGCTTCCCAACCACAGAGCTGCCAAGAAGCTGTGGAAGGTCTGCATTGAGCATCACACCTTCTTCCGGTAAGAATCAACCTGGTGTCATGGTTGGAAGGTTCCCGTTCAATGTCTTATCAAGACAAACAAAATGTTTCATTGTATGCAGTTTCATCAAGTGCAGCCGCGCTCAATTCATTACACAGTGCTTTTCAAACATACAGTAGCCTCGCTACAGCTCTCACTTTCATGGCCACCCTGGCTTTACTAGTGATCCTGTGATGAATACTGATTCGCCTTCACAGGAGACTGCAGACGGTGCAAGAAAACAGTTCACACATACAAGGACAGGAAGATGTAGCTCACTATGTAGCTAGCATACAAAAGGCACTGACAGATCTTATAGATCTTTACACTATGTTAAAAGACTCAGCTTTAGTTTCAGTATTTAGTTTATTACCTATAGTAGATGTAAGCAGAAGCTAAGCAGTGTGTATTTAGAATATTTTCACTCAGACTTTTCAGTCTTTTTTGACAATAACATGCTGTTACATAAGCCAAATATCGCTCTCCCCAAAGCCACCAGACTCCATAGGCACAATCAGTCATTTTACCTCTCAGCACACGGAGGTTTCTGGTCCATCGCTCCCTCGATCTGTTGGTTAGTTTGTGTTATTGTGTGACTTTGATGTTTTAGCCTCAGTGAAAGGTTAGTTCGGATTAACCAAAGTCACACAAAACACAAAAGACTGTCAGATTGAGGCAGCAATAGACCCAACATCTCCAGTGTTGTGCGAGGTAAAGTGACTGATTTCCCTAATAGAGTGTGGTTGCTTTGGAGTGAGCGATATTTGGCTTATATAACTGCAGTTTCTATCAGGATAGGCTGTCTGATGCCAAACAAAAGCTGTGAAAATATTCTAACTATAGCCTACACTTGATATTTTGGGTGGCTAAATTATCTTATATTGCTGAACCTGTCCACAGCAGTGCATTACTTAGCTTCTGTGTTGGTTCTCCTCTCTGCTTCTCCTAACTGGGGGCATGCTGATCAGCATCTACTGTAGGTAATACACTGATGTATAAGTACCTCAGCACTTTTCTATCTGATGAACATGGCTGCTCCAAACCACAGAGGACATCTTGATTACATATCTTGCAGCAAGAAGCAGTTGGTCAAAGATAGTTCCAGTGTGATGGATTCCTTTCGGAGCAGATAAAAATCATACATGGAAAATATGCCCTCAGAAGTCAGCTTGAAATCCAGTTTCAGAGTAATTGAAACCATGTCCAATTCAAGCAGTTACCCTACTGTCTTTACCTAGCTGCTGTTTGTTACGTGTTATAGTAAGTGGTGAAGAATGGTCACTGATTACCGTTTTTGTTTTCCTAGGCTGGTATCTCCAGAGCCTCCTCCCAAGGGCTTCCTGGTGATGGGTTCAAAGTTTCGATACAGTGGAAGGACACAGGCTCAAACCAGACAGGCCAGTGCTTTAATAGACCGGCCCGCTCCGCACTTTGAGCGTTCCACCAGCAAGAGGTACCTGCTGTCCAGGAGCTTGGACGGAGGTGAGAGCATCAGTAGTTCTCCAAAGGTCTAAAGTGTGTATTTTCTAACTTATTCTGTTCCAAAGTTGCAGCGTTGAGATGGACTTTCAAAGGAATAGTTGGACATTTTTGGAAGTACTCTTTGTTGCTTTTCTTGGTTGCAGCCAGTGGATAGCTAGCTTAGCTCTGCAAAAAAAAACCTGAAGCAGAAGAAAACATTTAGCCTGGCTCTGTCTAAAGGTTAAAAATCAGTCTCCAAAGCTCAATTGATTTACATATTACATGTAATTTGTTTAATCCATACAAAGCCCAGAGTGTAAAAAACAATAAGTTGCAGCTTCACAGGGGTGCAGGAAGTCACTGCTCCCGGCCTGGAAACAGTCCCACACATAAACTTGTTGTTTCACGCTTTGGCTTTTATATTTGGCCAATGTCAGGCTGGCTGTTTACAACTGTCTTCAGTATTTATTGTAATCTAAGCTGTCTGCTGGATGAAGCTTCATATTTAACAGACAGATGTGAGAGTCTCATCTAAATCGTGGATGTGAATGAGACAACTTTCACAGAGAGCCTGTTTGGTTCGGTTCAAACGAAGTCTGGTTCCTTTAATGATAGTAGTTATTAGGGATGACCCACGTATTTTTTGGCCCCAGTCCCGATCAGAGTCCTTTCAAATTAGTTGATACATTTACATAGCAGCAGAAGATATGAAATGCTCATTAAACTCAGTAGCGAAATGCTTGCAGTGAAGCCTATAATAAAGTATTGCTTATTGCTCATTATGAGGCTGAGTTGGGAAACAAAACTAAATAGAGTACAATAAAAAAAGTACCTGCATTTGAGCTGCTGTATTTTAGGTGACGCGATCCCTTACAATATGCTTAGATCTGCCCTGATACTGATTCTTAGGCAGTAGTACAGGGAACTGCCCATTATTCCAAAGCCCCAATAGTCCATTTTACAAGGACCGAAAGAACGTTATTGATAAACACCCATTGCTCTGAAGGTCCATTGCTCCAGAAGTACACACTATCCCTGCAGTTGTTTGTCCAGTGACTGCCAGTCCTGTCTATGGTGCTGAATCAGTGGGGACTTTGCCCTTAATAGGCTACCTTTCTGCCCTTATACCAAACAACATTTTAAGTGATTTCACTCGAAAAATTTTCTGATTTCGGAATAAAATCAAGCCAGTTTTACCTCAGTTGGTGTGCACCCCATCACCAAAGTCATTAAGTGCATTAGGGTTTGGGTTAGGGTTAACAGCTGCAGGGAGAGTGTGTATTTTCAAAACAGTGGGCATTTGTTTCCAGGATAACAGGCTGTTGGATAAGTGGGCTTTCCGTCCAATGGGATGTCTTTTAGACTATTGGGAACAATGGGCAGTCCACGGTTCTAGTACCGAGGATTCATATTGGGGCAGGACCAGGCATATTGTTAGGGATCCAAAATCTGAACTACTACTATTGTAAATCCATCTAGTTACTGTGAACAGTTTGTGATTTTATATTAAGCCAGCTGTAAGTGACTTCTATATATATATATGTGTGTGTGTGTGTGTATATATGAATATATATGTATATATGTATATATATATATATATATATGCAAATAATTTGAAAACCATAGTAACAAATGTGTGTTTTGCGTGTGAGTACAGAGATTTTTCATGATTTATCAGACAGGCAAAAGAATGTAAAACTGCTGTGTGTACTACTTTGTCCTGTCTCAACCTGTTTGTCATTATGCATAACATGCAGTTGTTTTTTTGTTTAGTAAGACTACATAATGCCTTGTTTTATTTATTTTTTAGGAAATCTGTGTGTTACCAGGGAACAAAGTTAGCCAGTCAGTAACTTTAATATGACTTCCTCACGTTGATTCTGATAATTATCAACGTTAATGGATTGTGTTTAAAATTGGCCAAAATACATTTTTTAAAAACTTAATGTATTATTATTCTCAAGTTCCTGAGTGAGAAGTTCATAAATGTTTTGCCCTGGACTAAGTTACTGGGCTCGTTCAAGGAGGGGGTACTAACATTGCATTTGTTAACATTAATGTTACAAACATTAGACTATAATGGTCGCTTATATCTCTTGTCATGCCACTGGGTCAGCTAAGTCAACGGGATATACAAGAAATGCATAACATTTTATGCTAACTTTCTTCTCTGATATTCGTTCAGTAATTCATCAAACTGTGGTCATAAATAACCTGGTTTTCCAGCACTTCATAACAGGCTAGAAATCAAACCCACTGATGGTTATTTGGTGTCTAAAAATCATACTGACAGGACAGAGGCAGAGGAGAAAATGGTGAAATTAGCTGAGGCAGTGAGAGCGGGGCATCAAGGCCACTGCAGATCATTTTTTGAGGGGCATAAGGCCAAACTGAAGGGCCACAGCAGCTATAGCCTACATGGCCTCCGTGAAATTTCTTCCCCTGGATTGTACCCTTTTAGCATATTTCCCAAATGTCAAACTACTGCTTACAAACCTCATATCAGTTGAACCCGGGCTTGTCTCTTGTAACAATTCAACCCTTGTTGCCGGCAGAGTTCTCACGGCCGGTATCATCCATGTGTGAGAACCACGATGGCCTGTCCCACCGCAGCATCAGCGAGCAGCGTCGCCTCCACAGCCCCTCTGTGGACGAGCAGGAGACGGAGCTGGAGCCCAGTTTGGAGCAGGATGAGGAGGACAAGGACCAGGAGCAGGGCAAGGAGACGGAACAGGACAAAGACCAAGACGGCAACATCACTCCAAGCAGAAAGAAAGAGATCATGGTAGTAAAGATTTCCTGACACATACATTTCCACTGTGCTAAAATTGATTTGTTCATGTTAGAATTATGAAAGGTCCAAAAAGTATAGAACTTTAGTCAACTTGAAGACAACGCCGACCTTGGTGCAGGGAGGTGGTATGGACTGCAGGGGTGCTACTTATGTACAGGTGCAGTAAAAGCTTCCCAGGCCAATTCAGGCATCCAGCAGGGCCATAACGCTGTGGTGGCTTTAGTGGGTTTAGCATTTACTAACTCTTCTCCTTTCACTCCTATTCACTCAGGCTTATATGCTTACACTGCACTGCTCATAAATCCCGCTGACAGCTTTACAGTTTTTAACCCTTCCTCATTATGCTGAGATATGCAAACTCAAGCCTAGCTCTCTGTCGCTAACATGCTTTTTCTTTTTTTAACTCTTGCTGGCGATAAGGAGGAGGCTGGGTCACCAGTTGACAGTAAACAGGAGGTATTTGGTGTCTGGTGATTTGGTCTCTGTCTGTCTATATTCCTGTCTTTATCCCTCCATCGTTATTTCTTTTTCTAAGTATATCTGTCTATTTGTATCTCATTGTGTCTGCCTGTCCTGTACTGTCGAACTGTGGCAGTCAACACTGTTATCATAGAACAAACTGTGCTGCATTGCACCATATAAGCAAGGGATGCTGCAAAGGTTGTGTTTGGACTTATTTGTCATAGTTTACCATCCCAACAAACATTTGACAGACGGTGATTGGTACAATAAAGCTTTCACCCCCTTTTACTCTGTGCTCCAATAACAGTTGGGCAAGCTTTTTACGCAGTAGGACATCGGTCAACCGTCTTTGTTCCTGTTTCCTTTGGCCTAATTAGTTTATGTAGTAGAAAAGCTGGAAGAAAAACTAATTTTGAAGATGGTACAAGTATAAGTTCACTAATGTTAGCAAAACACCAGCTAACTGGCTAGCTAACATGCTTTGCTAACATTGCCTATCAGATGGAACTTAGTCTGACTCACTGGATGCACTCAGTGGGTATAAGCTTGCCATTGGACATCTTTCAGTCCGCATTGCTGCATCCGCTATCTGCATTGAAGTCCCTGGGAAACAAGTGGAAATGTTCCACCAAAACAAGTTCACCCCCAACACTATTTTTTAGGGTCTCCATCACCGCAACCTGGGCCTTACACCACTCAAGATGATTGTGATTGGTTTAGAGAAATAAAAACAAGCCAGGGTGTTTTCTTCCCTATAGCAGAATGATAATGTGGAGATATGTCTAGCTATGCAAGACTAGATGTAACTAGCCAGCTAATAATTGACTAGCTAGCTAGTTAGCTCGGGTTTTGCTAAAGATAAATGAATGGACCAGAACAATAACCATGACGGAAATGTCAGAGAGCAAGTTAGTTAGCTTTTTGCTAAGGGGCTGGACATTTGCATTTCCTGTCTGTCTGACCTGTAAAGATAGGAATTTAAATGTATAAAACAATGCACCTTTTAATTATTTCGTTTACATTTTTAGTTTTCACAGTTGGAAAAATGTGTAAATGTTAAAAAGTACAATTCAACCCTCTAATCTTAGATTTTAAGTAGCTTGTAGTGTTATTAAACATAATGTTGCATTTAATATCTTTTTAATATCAGCCCATGGACCACCAACTGAATACCCTTGGCATAGATTAACTAAGTATAGGAAACAGGAAAGGACAAAGTTGACTGATTTTCTATCGCATATCAAGCTTGCTCACATGTTATTGGAGCACAGAGCAATAGTGGGTGGGGCTTAAGAAAGGTATAAGCAGGTATGCTACAAAAAACTCCACTTTTATACTGATGGTATTAGCGTGCCATATTGCAATCCATTAAATTGCAAAATGTTTACTGGGATGTATTTTCAAGTGATTTCCAAATCTGTCTCGGCATGATAACAAGCGGCCGTATCTGTCTGCCTGCCTGTCCTCTGACTGACTTACCTTCTACCACCCTGTCTCTGCATCTGACCTTGTTCCTGCACTCTCTGACCCTGCACTCTCCACCTCTGACCCCTCCTGTGCTCGCCCCATTCTCCCGCCCCAACTCAGCTCTCTCAGTTGGACCAGGAGACCACTCCTCGTCACAAACAGGAGGTACAGGTTCCTGTCTTCAGCCCTTGTGCTTTTTGTCGTGTGTGCCGCTGTTCCTCCGCACCTCTATCTTAGTCTTTGGGGTTTTTTGCAGATTGAGGTTTGCCTGCAGCCACCATCTCGGCTCAGTGGGTATTTTTATATTTCTTTGGGAATGTCATAGAGATTTGAAACATCTGGCAGCGGTGAGAATACTTCAGGATGCAGCTTTGAGAGTCTCCAGTGTTATAGATAGAAATTAGCTCTTCTCCCTCCTTAAGTACCTATAAAGCATCAGTGCATGTTTCTCACTTCTTGGAATATTCTATCTAGTGGTGGAAGAAGTACTCATATCCTTTAAAAATCCCCACTTACCAAAAGTATAGTAGTAATATCAGCTAAATGTACTTGAAATACTGACTGCATATATACTGCACTTCATTTAAATGTGACATGTTTATTTTATCTTTTTTCAAAACTTTTTTAAAATATAACAATCTACCTGTAAAACCAGATTATGAGAGGATTCAAGAGAAATTTTAAAATAAAACACAAAAATAAAAATTAAGAATGCATATTTTATGACAAAGAGGAATAAATATACAATTGAAAAGATTATGAGTGCATATGTTGACCACATTGTCCCTTCCCTACTTAAGTCACTTAACATTATTACATACAGGTTTAGGGAATAATGGATTACATGTAGCAGAAAGTACCAAAAAGGTAACTGTATTCTGTTACAGTTACAGATAAAAAAGATATAGTCAGATTACAGTTACATATAGTAAAAATGGGGTTTATTAATGGGATTACAAGCATAAAATAAAGAATGACATGCTACCATGCACAGTGCACACACGTTTGCCAATTCATTATCATGGCCTCTAGTGAAAAATGCTTCACTAGGTCAAAATTTTGCCATTTTTTGTCTTTCAATCAATCAATCAATCAATCAATCAATCAAATCAATTGCCCACAACAAAGGAAGGAACAGCTGCACAAACTAATAAACCTAACAGCGAAAGTAAAACACTTAATTAACAATGATTAATTGTTTAGCAACTTTTAAATTAATGTGTGTCTAGTTTGATAATACATAATTTGAGTCATTTTTAATTTCAAAATTCTCTGATTTGAGGATCTAAAATGTGAATATTTTCTGGTTTCTTTAATTCTCCCTGACAGTATTTTTGTGTTGTGAACAAAACAAGGCATTCAAGGACATCATCTTGAGCTTTTATCATCACTTTCTAGCATTTTATGGACCAAACAACTGATCGATTAATTGAGAAAAGCATCAACAAATTAAACAATACAGAAAATAATTGATGCAGTAAAGACTTGAAAAACAGGTCCAAACTTATTTTTTGATTGTGGCAGGATTAATTAATCAATTACAGAAGTAATCAAGTTATATAACTTTAATATTGTGATGCTTGGATTACATTACTGACTATATTTTTTAACAGGTAATGAGTAACTGTATTAGAATGCATTTTTTAAAGTAACCTTCCCAACCCTGATTACATATTAATATGTTATGTACTATTATTAGGTAGTTAGTGCTGATGCATCAATGCTCAAGATTTTACTTAGTTAGCAGTGGTTCTCAGCCTGAACCAGATCAGTCTGAGGCATTGTCCACAAATATGTGTTCATTTTTTAGACTTTTCTCTATTCCTTGCTTTACTGTGAAACACTGGATTTTCTGATCTCACTGGGCCTCATTATCTGAGAAATTACGAGGGGAAAAGTCTCCAGATGTTTGGTGGAGCTGCTCACAGCTCATAGACATCTAAAATGTTAAATGTGCTCAAACTAAACACTTTCTCGCAAGGGGTCACAAGCCAAAAGGTTGGGAACCACTGGTTTCATTTCTGGCAATGCATTGCAATGCAAGCTTATGATATACTTTTTCAACACGTTTTCACTCCCAACTCATCAAATGTGGCAGAAATTCAAACTACGACCCCTCCAGCGTCAGTTTTGCTCATGCAGGGCTCCACAGTCAAGTTACAACAGTAATAATGCCATATTTAACGGGCTGGAAGTGAGAACAGGCTGTTTTTTATGTGAAATCCGAAAGGATAGGTTCACAGTTTTTCATTTGTGTTTTAAGAGTTTTTTCTTCCTGTAATCATTCCTTCTTTTCATACTGGCTGTGAAGAGATCCATTCCTAATTTGCTTCAAGTAGAAGAGATGAGGGATAAATTCCACAGTCCTGGCTTTGTGCAAAAATACCACCCTGAACTTTATCTGTACTTAATTTGAGGCTTCATCAGTCTGAATTAGACAAATCCAGTTGGTATCTTCTTAAGTCCTTTTAGTTTAAGATTGACTTTCTGTTTCCTCAGACTGTGCTTCCTTGTTAAGACACAGTAGAGAGATAGCAAAACAAAAAGGGAATTGTGCTCTTAAAGGTCTGTAATGTTGGAAAATACCAACTTGATTTGCATAAGCCTCAGATAACGCTCAGATAAACTTTGGAAAACCTTTATGCACAGAAGGAGGACTGTATATTTTGTCCACAACCAAAAAACCCTTAGGACATTAGGAAGGGATCTCCTAATGGCCAGTTTGAGGGGATGATTACAGAATGCAAAAACTATTTTCATGCACATATGGGCACTAGAATATTCTTCTGAGATGGAATTTTGAACCTATCCTTTAACGTATAAAGTAACTAGTAACTATAGTTGTCTCAAGATAAATGTAGTTGAGTAAAAAGTATGTAAAGGTCCCTCTGAAATGTAGTGAAGTAACAGTATTAAGTAGCTGAAAATGCTAATGCTCAAAATTGTACTAAAATACAGCACTTAAATAAATGTACACGGTTTATTTTCCACCACCATTTTTCATGATTACAGCTCATGATAACGATCATAACTTTAGCCAGTTAAAAAGACACATCAATTTGAAGCTATCACGTGACTTTGTGATCTTTATGTAAAGTGACAGCACTGTATAAGGTTACCAGCAATTTAAGTAAGGGATAATGCCCGACGAGGTGTCCATTATCAGAAATGAATGGACGACGCGGAGGCGTGAACTGTCCGACGCGAAGCGGAGGACGGTTGCTTCCGCGAAGTCCATTCATTTCTGATAATGGACACCTCGAAGGGCATTATCCCGCTTATACCATGGTCACTTACGAAAGAAATAAATATTAAATCAATTATTAATACGTTAATGTTGTTTTTTACCGTTAAAATCGTAAGTTTTTCACAAGAAGCGGCTGAGTGGACTATTTAATATCTCTCGTTGTGACGCGTTGCCAAGGTAACTGGCTCTGGCCACAGAACCTGCAGCTCGGTCGGCCGCAGCTGTGATATTAGGCCTACTCAGTAGAGGGAAGTGAGATGATTGCTTAACGTTATGTTAAGTGATACAAAGTATCATTTCAGAGGGCAAGTGCACCTCTTACCGCTTGTGTGTGTCCAGAGGATGATGCGAAATTTTGTTTCAAAGAATCAAAGTCCACAGATAGTTTCCTAAATCGTTTTTATTGCAAGAAATATTTTCCACCATTCACTCTGATCATTAAATGTGTATCAAGCAAGTAGGTCTATCCTAAATCATTTTTATAAATATTATCCACCACCTCCTTGTGTCGCATCTCCTTCTTCTTATATTCTCTTTCTCTTTCTCTTCTGCTACATCTCAGTCTTCAAAATTATCAAATTCACCAAATAGGTTAAAGGAAACTATAAAATCACTCATGTTTTGTCTACTGTCTTGCCGTTGTGATAAATAAACTGTGAAATAACGTATGTTAACGTATGTTCTGCGTTTCTGTTGCCACGGTTACCAACTAGCGTTTGAGCCAGAGCATTAATTTAGAACAATAAGGCTATTTGACCAGAACTTTTTTATAGGTGTCCTACAACACTTTTTAACGGACACCCTGCAGCCAATCAGAATCGAGTATTCACCCAGACCATGGTATAATGATTTTTAAATGACATTTTAGAAACTTAAATTTTACATTTTTTAATGATACATTAAAGCACTTCTCTGTGTATCTTTATAGATGGCCAGAGTCACAAGGTATAAAGCATTATGAATGCTGACTTATAATTCAGTCTATCAACTAGTAACGCTACTTTTCTATTACAATAAAACCTTTTTTTTAAATAAACTGCAGATTTTTATTATTTTTATATTTTTGTTCCTATGAAAATTGTTATTCTTTGCACAGAAGATATGTTTGAACTACCTGTAGGAAAGAAATTAAATAATCAAAACTATCACTAATCATGCTCATGGAGGTCATGTCTATAATGTGTTAGAAGCACATTCATAAGGCATTTATAAAGCTTTATAAAAGCCTTAATAAACATTAATAGTCATGCATAACAACTTATAACAAGGTTGATTAAGGTTTAATAGTTCTGGGACGTGTTGTATTCAACATATCATAATGCTTTGCACCTTATAACTTAAACCAGTTATAAAGACACATAGAGAATGGAATAACATAATGATGTCTTATAAACACCGTACAATCACTCATAACTTTATATAGTTCTGTCACTGTCACATAGTCATGCAATGTTGTATTATTACATTTGTAAGACATTATTCCATTTCTAAAAATTATAATTTATAATATGTTATTATATTTGAGAGTAGTTCTCTGTGTGTCTTTATAACTGGCTAAAGTTATAGGAGTCACTTTGGCATGGAGGTATAAAGCATTATGAATGCTAAACATATAATACATTATGTATACATTATGTTTATTTATAAACCTTGTTATAAGTCGTCATGAATGATTGTAAAGAGTTTTATAAAGCCTTATAAATGCATTATAATGTCTTATGAATGTACTTATAATGCATTATAGACATGACCTTCATAGAAATCATAGGAGTATGATTAGTTGTTTAATTTCTTTGCAAAAAATGTCTTAATGTATATAGGGGGAGCAGAATATTGTTCTAAGATGGACTTGAACGTTTTCGAAAGTATCCTTTAACATGTAATGTAACTAGTAGGCTACACTGCCATAAAATAAATGTAGGTGAGTAAAAAATATGTAAATGTCACTTTGAAATATACTGGAATAGCAGTATAAAGTGGCAGAAAATGCCAATATTCAAGACTGTACTAAAATAAAATCCTTTTTCTGAATGTAGAAAGTTATTTTCCACCAGCAGCTGTCATAATAACAAACGAAGCAAATGCAGACGTTTAATTATCCAACAAGGTTAATAGACGTTGCGTATTCATTTCTTCATTTGTCTACTTTGCAGTGAGTGCTTCGGTTCTCGTGTTCATTTGTGTGTTAAAAACTAATTCAGTCGTAACTATAATTGCTTTTGTTTTCTGTGAGCCTCAACAGCATCTTAAATGACATCCCTCTTCATGTGCTACAGAAGTACAACACAAACACTAGCATATTCTCCAGTTAACAGAAGTGTAACATCCCATTTTCTCCTGTGTATATGCAGCATTATCCCACGTCCCGTTCAGTCATGCATATCAGATGTGTTGGTGTGAGCACTGCTGCTGAGGAGGATGTTGACGTCCTGCTAATGCATTCCCTTTTCTCTCCCCGTCTTGTTTTCTTTCTTCCCTCCTGCGCGTTCTCCCCCAGTTTCTGGATAAGTCGCAGGACGTCTTGCTGAAGCACCAGGCCAGCATCAACGAGCTGAAGAGAACCCTGAGGGAGCCCAACAGCAAGCTGATGAACCGCGAGAAGCGTCTGTCAGCCACCTCCCCAACAGGCACGCCGGAGAAGAAGGCTGTGAGTAGGGGCTTAGGCTAGTGGGAGGAGGAGGAGGGGAGTTGGTGGGGGTTGGTCTGTGGGCTTTAAGGTCCACTATGGTCAATATTTCAAATCCAGCGACCTCTGATGCTTGACATTCCATTAAAGTGCATTGATATTCCCGTCTGGCTGCTGTCATGTTGAATTCCTCTTTTTGCTGCTTGACTTGAGGGAAAACAGGTCATATTCTGTCACATGGAGACACTCGTTCTGCAAGTTTGTTGTGTGCTCTTTTCATAGTCTCTGAATAATTCAAGTCTGAAGATATACTGGTATGACTGTAAAAAAAAAAACCACTTTCCATGAAGGTCATGTCTATAATGCATTATAAGCACATTCATAAGACATGATCATGCATTTATAAAACTTAATCAACTTTATAAATGTTTATAATCATGTTGTACGACAGCTTATAACAAGGTTTATAAAGTATTATAAGCAGTGGAAATAATGCAGTATTAAGTTCAGCATTCGTAATATGCGTTAAAAGACCATAGAGGGTCGGACGTTTAGCTCAGTTGGTAGAGCGTCCGACCCATGTATGGAGGCTGTTGGTCCTCTGCAGTGGCCGCTGGTTCGACTCCCGCCTTCGGCCCTTTGCTGCATGTCATCCCCTCTCTCTCTGCCCTGTTTCCTGTCTGCTCTCTGGCTCTCCTGTCAAATAAAGGCAAAAATGCCCAAAAAATAACAATAAATAATAATAAATAATAATAAATAATTAATAATAAAATGAATAAAACTGCTCCTAATGTATCATAAACAGATTTCTAAAATGGAATAACATAATCATCATGCAATTGTAATATCCTTATACAGTGCTGTCACTATTTGAAGCTCACAAACTCATGCTATGGCGTAATAAGACATTATTCCCTTTCAGAGAACTGGAAGTTATAATCTGTTGTGATACGTTAGAGCAGTTCTCTATGTCTCTTCATAACTGGTTAAAGTTATGGTAGTTACAATGTGCTGTGTAACAAAAGGACTCAGATTCTTCTTCCAAACGCTGTTGTCACGTTATGCTTATAAATATATATATATATATAAATATAATGAACCTGGGGGACCTATGTACCTACCTATGTAATGTTAAGGTGTGATGAAGTGAGGGGTAGGGATTAATATTTTCCTGAAAATTACACATTTTGACCACATTACCACTTTAGTCTATTATCTGGTGGTATTAATAATTATTACTGAGGCACAAGAATGTCATTTCAACATTAATCAACATTATGATGAAGATAATATGAACTGTGAAGGCTGCTTGCAGCTTGACCTTCGCTGCGGCTGCATGCGAGGATGAAATGCCAAGCTCACGGCCTGTGATCTGTCTCTGTCTGACTGAACAGCCTCATGGAAGTGAGGCTTCTTAATATTTTAAACGAAATTTGTTAAAACAAGTCATTTGGTGTTTTTAAAGTCATGGTATTGAGCTGAAACAGATTCCACATTCCATTCATGTTCAGAGGCTGCTGAGCGCAGTGGACGGCTCGCACCGTGCGCGCTTCAGTGTTCAACATAGTCGTTTAATAAAGTTAATGATCACTGAAAGTTAAAAAGTAAAACCGTAAAACCGTTTTTTTCTCACTTTGTGGATTCTTCAGGAGATTTTTGGTGTCTTTCTTCAGTGAGGGGCGCTTTTTGCCACAAACCAACTGTTGAAGTTAAATCCATCGGATGCTGCGTTTTTTCACCCAGATGTTTTTTAGATAAAGTATTAATCCAGTGTTCTTGAAGCTTTGGGCTTCACCTGGAATTTTGTCTGATATTTCAAATGTCGCAGCAAACCTCGGACCAGCGGGTTTTATCCCTCCAGTGCAGCGCACAATTTGCATCTCCATTGTTTAATAATTTTAAGTATTTCCACACAAAGCTAGTTGCAGACATCATGTTGTGTGTCTCATTTAGGTGATAGAAACAAAAGTTACTGTATGAGTGCATTAATGATCAGAGGTGTTTGAATTCATGGCACTTTGCGCTTGTTAATTAATTAATTAAAGCGCTCGGTGTGCTCGGCCAGTAACACATAAGAGCAACAAAACAAACACCAGCCTGCATGAAAATTAGATCTTATAAGAATAATATAGCCATACCATGACTTTATTTTCTTTTTCTGTCAAATACAAATTAAATTTATTAGTCTATGGCTATTTTATAACTGCATTTTTTTCTGCTTTGCCTCAAGACTGGAAGTTCGCTGCACCCACAACCTCAACTTTAAGGGGGCATAAAACCCAATGCCCCCTCGTAGATGGCGCCTGTGCTGGTAAATGTATTATAATCAGTGTTGTTAAGGTTACACTTAAAAAGTTCAGTTCACAGACATTAAAATGAACTACTTCATGTTTATAGTTCATAATTTAGAATTTTGAACAAAGTTAACAGTCCAAAAACTGAACTAGTTCACTTTCATTTCTTCAGGGTTTTTTTTAATTAATGAATGTATTTTAGATAAAAGCTCCTCCTACCAGGGACACTGGTCTATATAATGATATCTTACAAAGTGGTGCGCAATATTCATGTTTGTGTATTAAAGCATGAATATTGACTGGCCAGGATCACTAATATCCTTAGTTATTAACAACAATGTATAACACATTTTACACTACACAGCAGACAACTTGATGACTTGAACATCAACATACTGGTGAAATTTTCAGCTGACAAGTCAAAATTCCGACTTTCCAGTTCAAATTGAATGCACCAGAATGCGTGAGAACTGCAAGGAGATGAAGAGGGAGACGCAGCGAATATGAAGCAGCTCTATTTGTCCTTTTTGTCATTGTAACAGAAACCCCAGTCTGCAGTGTAGTTCGCACACTTCATGCCGCACGATCAACCAACCAGGTTTTTATATCGCCTAAAAATTTCTGTCCATAATGGCATGAGCGCTGTTGTTGCACTCAGGAGTGAATGATGCTCACATTCATATTCATTGATCGCAAACTGATCGTTCAGTGCACCAAAAATATGAGTATGTTGAGTAACGCTGCCCTTTTAGTGTTTTCATGCACAACACTGATTATAATGTCTTATGAATGTGCTTCTAATGCATTGTAGACATGACCCTTATAAAAAGTGACACCCAAAAAAGCACATGAGCCTGATTAGCAAAGGTAGTTATTGTAGTTTAATTTCTCTCCCACAGGGAGTTCAAACATATCTCTCCTGTGCAAAGACACCACTGCTCATAGGAAGAAACATAAAAAATGTGCAGTTTATTTTAAGAGGTGTATAATGAAGTGCATCCTGCCTCTCTCTGGTGTACCAGAATAATTCAGACAATATCTCTGAGGTACTTGAAGATGACTGACAAGTAGCACAGAAGGAAGCATCTTGATGAGATTAGTTTCAAGATGTTTTTTGAGATTTACTCAATGTGAGGCACTTGAGAAATAATTACCAGGTTTTTTTTTTTTTGGTTTTTTTTTTTGCTTGATTGCCTAACAGTGACACAATTTTCTTTATGCCGGATCACGAAAGCTCTCAAGCTTTGATCACATTTTGGTAATTAGGCTTTTGAAGATGGAGATTGTAGTCTTCAGATAGGATGGTTCTGTTCTTTGCCGGTACCTAAGCTGTCTTCAGACAATCTCTCATCTGCCGTCTGGCATGATCAGATTATGCCCATAGAATGTCAAACGTTGTCTCCTGCAGAAAATGTAATCTGCTGTGTGTCTCACTCAGGTAAAATGGCAGAAGCGGGAAGGGGAGGGGTATCGTTCTGTTTGACTGACAGTCGAAGGCTGGGAAAAGTCTCTGTGCTCTCGACTGTTTCTAAGAGATTCAGTTGAACTCAACTCTTTGATGTAGTTACAGAAAAAAATATTTGCATTGCAAATGTCTGCTGATTTGGTTTTGTGGATTTGGTGGCTGTCAGGTACACGGGATTGCATGTGTTTAGTTTGAAGTTCATTAAAAAGTTTCTGCAGAATAAGTCAGTCAAGTTCTGATTCTTTATGCTTTTCCTCGTTTTCTCTTCTTTTGCATGAAATGGTTTATTGTGCATCTCTCTAATTTGCTCCCTCGTTTGGAGTCTGAGCTCTAACGGCTGTCCTTCCTTCTCTTTTAAACTCTCTCCTCTGCCTCGTGTCAACTAGTTGGTGGGCCGAGCAATGGGCAAAGACCCTGTTAACAGCCTGTCTGTTGAGGGTTTCGTCCAGAAGACTCTGGTGACTTCACCTGAGGTTGCACTTTTCTCTCTTCTTCTTCTTTCATGATACAGTTTTACTATTTATAGCATTTGTGGAGTGGTGAACCACCCTGCCAACCGTGCATTATTATCACTCACATGTCAGTATACCTTAAAGGACCAGTGTGTAGGACTTAGTGGCATCTAGCGGTGAGGTTGTAGTTAGCAACCACTTGAATATCACTTGTTTCACCCTGCCCTTCCAAGTGTGTAGTGTAGTTCACTATTTACATGTTTTTGGGCAGCCAGTTTCATCCAACAATTTGCTGTTTGCGGTATGTAAACATCAAAAAAGCACACAAACAGCACAGCAATAATTAGAATGACAATACACCACAAAGCAGCTCAACATAAATCAGTATATTTTGAAAGCACAATATGTAAGTAAAAATAAAAAAGATGTATTTTGATGACATCATGAAGTGGCGTGGGATCATGGGAGTTGTTATCTTCCCTTTTAAACAACCGCTATAGCTGATGAAAATCTATCTGACATGACTCAGGCGGAAATCATGTTAATAAACAATGTAATATTAAAAATTTAATTACACTGAGTCACATTCGCCAACTTCTTTCCTCACTCTCTGACGTATCGGACGTATCCTGTGTTAGCAGCTAGCTTGCAACAGCTAGCATGAAAAAGAGCATTATCTTGAAGAAATTATGGATTTCTCTGTGTTTAAATATTGTAGCACACAACTTGACAAAATATTTAACATGTCTCAAGTTTTTAGACATTTTAATACGAACATGTTCTGTATTATCTTATTATAGTTTTAAAGGAATAATGTAAACCCACATTCAACCAAAAAAAAAGTCCTTTCCAGCAAATCCAAATAATTCAAATGCAAGTCCAAATAATTCAAATGCAAGTCCAGATTATATTCACCTAATAAAGTGATGAAAAACAGCACTTTTTCAGCAGTAAACAACAAAAACAGAAACTTTGTTTTGTTTAGTTCAGTTTCACAAATTAGTCCAGCATAGCCAGCACTCTCATACAAATTAAATAAGGATCTCTGGCAAAGTTTCAGGGTTGGGCCAAGAGTTGGCGCCTACTTTATGTTTTTGACATGTCATCGCACCATGACTCCATGTCATGTTTATTATTATCTTATTAAACACAACTAAGTTACCGACATGTGGTGTTGAGACAAAGACCCTCTAGACCCAGCAACAATATCATTGACCATTAGATGTTTCACTGTGGACATCGTCATGTGCCAGTTTGGTAGACATCATCCAACCCTAGTTCAGTTAAGTTAGTTAGAAACTATGGTGGCCACAAAATCTGTGAAAAACGCAAAATACCGTATTTAGAGCCAGTGTTTGGTTTTTCCATTCTGTGTTACAGTAGAAACATGGCAGTTCAACATGGCCACTGTGGAAAAGGACCCACACCCTCTGTCGATATAAACAGCTCATTCTGAGCTAATGAAAACACAGATCTTATTTTCAGGTGCATATACACTAATGAAAACTTTCTACTGAATATTATATTATGCTGCCAGTAGAGACCCCTAAATCTGACACACTGGGCCTTTAAGAAAATGCTATCAAATATTGTACAATGAATCCTTAAGTGGAAATGCATGCTTACCATAACTTCTTTTTGTTGTTGTTGTACATTTTGTTCTCTTTTGTGATTCAAATGATTGTGTAGATTTCATTATTTGCAGTAGCTGTGCTTGGCATGTCTAACTGTGTTTAATCTATACCAACATGTAGGGCTCTGAGGAGTGGGTATTGATTGAAAAACAAGAAACTTATCAACAGGACCATGACTGGAAGGCAGAAGAAAAGAACAAATCTCTCACATCTGATTCCTCGTGGGACAAAAAGGAGCTGGAGAAGGAGATAGACATTACCAAGATGATACATAAAGAGGTAACAGGGTATGACAGGAAAGAAATGAAAAGCCATATTGATGAATTTCCATCGACAAAATTGTCCAGAGAGGCAGATGAGCCTCGGCCGCCAAACAAGAGTCGTTTTGTGATTCAATTATCTGAGAATGCAGACTTGCTTCAAGACAAATCTCAAAGCAAACCATCTGTACGCTCGGACCCTGAGGCGAGCAATGATGTGGCCCTGGGCTCACGCCAGATAAAGGCTTCCAAACCGAGGAAAAAGAGGAGACCACAGAGCTTAAACCTGGGAATGCCTGCCGAACTCATCTACAGGAAAGCAGGAGACAGTGATTCTACTGGGGAAGACAATGAAGGCTCCGATTCGGACAACACTCCAGACAAATCCTCTACAACAGGAAATCATTGTGGATCATCGCCAGGGGTGATGATGAAAGATAGTCAGGGAAAGGATCAGTCTGTCAGGCTCTATAAAGACAACAAACAAGAGAATATATCAGTAGTAGAAGGCAGGGAAGTCTCCACTCAAGGAGCAGAGCAGGTAAAGAGAAAAGTGAGTCCAGTTGGGAAGGCAGATATTGACTTAGGCTCGGTGAACGGACCCCGGAAGATAGAACATGATAGCTCATTAGCAGGTGTTAAAGGGGAGGGTGTAATGAAGGTACGAGGGAAGGGCTTTATTGACAACAAGGAGCTAGCCGAGGTCAAACTGCGACAGGTAAGGACACATGAGAGGAAGATCAGTAGTTCTGGGGGAGAGGATATCGAGGGTTTCATGGCAGACAGGGGTCAGAGGACATCTTTCCACCGCCTGTCGGGCAGCAGCTACCAGTCGGAGATCACCAGGATCGTCCCTCTCAAGCCGGAGCGATCGAAGAGCGTAGCGTGCAAGGACGAAAGGGACAGGACAGGACCAGACGAGCCACTGCGGGCCTTGAGAAGAGAATACCGCTGGTCGGTTGGCTCTCCAGAGGGGCCCTCGGACCTCAACTGGACTGACATGTCCACCTTCCATCCAGCGTTTGCGGCAGACCTGGAGGCTAAGACGGAACATCCCGAAGATCAACCTGGCAGGGGACCCACGGAGAGCCAGTCTTTCGGCTCAAAGATTTCAGCGCTTCCCAAAATGCCTCCCCCGATCCCGCCGGTGAAAACGCAGAAGGCCAGGGAGTCTGGACTAATACTGCGGAACAGCCGAAATGCCGGCAGGGAGCCAAGCCTGGACGCAGCCAAGAAGAGACACTCGGTAACTCTGCTTGGCATCTGCTATTGAGTCATTGGAAATAAAGCATCGCATGAGCTTCAGACAGACTCGCACGCCATTTTTCTTTTTTTCAGTGACTTGAAACACCCATCCATCTTACCTGTCCGTGCCCGTACGAAGAGCAGGCGGAGCGGTACTCTTGCTCCGTCTTGTGGCAAAAACCAATTTAAAAAGTTTGGACATTTTCCCATAATGGCAACCCAATTTATTCCCCCTCCTTCCCATTGCCCTCAACATGCACCACAATGTCTGGCAAATCTGTACAGCTCACCACTGGCTGTGAAAGTTTAAGAAAAAAAAAAAACAAGACAAAAATCAATACCTCGTGTTTTGGTTGTCGGTTTGTCTTCGCCTTCTCTAACTTGTGAGCCTCAAATTTCATTCCAGCTCACGTTGCTCTCTGTCAGAGGGTGGCAAGGAAAGAAAGGCTTACATATTATCATCGCTCAGATGATTTTTGCACCATCTCTGTGCCATTTTCAAACTGGAAACACAAAACAAATGATTTATTGCATACTAATATTACAAATTAAATCACTCATTTGAGAAAAAGGGCAGAATGTACTGCCATCCATTACTTTGTTAGACAGCTATTACCTCCCAAAATTACGGACAAATGGAGTGTAGAATTGGTTTGTGCACAAATGATTGAGAAACTACATCAAACTGACTTACATCAACGGAAATTATAAAATGTCTTTGATCCTTCAGATTGGTGATCATAAATCAAAAATCTGATGCATTATTCTTCCTCTACCCCACCTGGATAGAAAGCTAAGCAGTGCTATAAACACATTGGTTCCTCCAACTGTGAAGCCCCGGCAGGCAGCGAGCAGCCAGACACCACAGCTCAGTGCCTGACACAGTCAGATTTGCTGCTTTCATTTCACTGTTGGTATCATTAGGAGCTTGCACGCGTTTGGCACTGGAATGAAAGGAATCTGAAGTGAAAAGACATGACAGCTTTCATCATTTCCCACCTTTTCATCTGAGTAAAGCTCTTGCATATATTGGATTAAATAGGCATGAGAAGAGGTGTTGCGTAGCTCTCACTGGCGAGTGACAATCACATCAAGATCAGATTGAACCCGGGGAGTGTGGGAAAACATTAGGTGCTCCTCCAAAACATGCGGACCCACTCGCACAGTCATTCTGACGGGCTTTTTGACGCTTTTATTGGACATTCAACTATATTATTTGACACACATTTGAATCCTCCCTAGTTGAAATTCAGGGTGCGTAGTGTTGCAACACTTCCTCAGTTGGTCATTGAGTGGCTGCTGCTATGCTGAAACCTGCTCATTATACGATCTGCACGATTCTCCTGCCCTGCCTCTGCTAAATCTAACAAATAAACTTGGCTGTAGATGTTTTTGTTGCAGAAAGCTCACCTCTTTTCTGTCCTGGAAACTGTATTGCTGTCTCTCTGTGATACTGTAGAGTAGGGCTTGAAATTTGCGCCTGAATCCATTTGGACCCGACTGGATCTGAACAGAGCCAGTGGGCTGAGATTGGGTCTGGCTGAATTTCTCACCTAAACTTGGGTTTGAATCACTTAAAAGACATTAAAAACACTTAATTATTTGCTGCTCTGAAATGTGTGGCTGTATTCAGATTAGAGCCCGACTGATATGAGATTTTTTAAACCGATACTGATTTTAGAAAGGAAAAATTCACAGATATGATGGCTGATATAGTGAATTTTTCAGCTGGAATTAAAATAGACCTTTTCTATGTGGATTGTGCACCGATTTTGCACCGATATGACTATGCAAAGGTAGTCAGAAAACTGTTTTCTTCAACAAAGAACTTTTATTATAGAATATTATATCACTCATTCTTTAGAATTTGGACAAAAATGTATTGTTAGCGGTTTTTGTTCTGCACTCTTCAATTATGATGGAGAAAATATATTTTAACAGGTCAAACTCTTGGCTATTAAACCTTGTAACAGGCCAGCCTTCCTGGTGATTTTATTTTTTATTAAATAGCTTTTTGTGGCTAAGGACTTGAATTTTGTCAACTCTGTCTGACACACAAAAAATCCTGGTATTATAAAAATCTATGTTATCATAAGGTGTTGTTAGTTTTAGATTTTGAAGGCTTTTAACATATTTTTTAATTGTTTGAGGTTGCATGAATTTTTGTCTGGGACAATGTTGTTTTCTGGCACAGAGCAAATTTAGATATTAAAAGAAATAAAGCAGACCAAAACATTTTATAAATTACATATGTTTCATATATATGTAAATGGAATTAGAGTGTTAGTAGTAATATTTTTTAAAGTCATGATTTGTTCTTATTCTCATGAATGGGTGATATATTGTATTTAACATATTAAATAATCTTAATCTTAAATATACGTATGCCAACCAATTCTAGACAGGTGCACTGACAAAATAAAGAATAAATAAAAATAAAATAAAACAGCTAAATAAATACTGTTCAGTATCAGTCAATTGCTGAATATTTTAATATTGTTTATATATTGCTGTATACCGGTAAACATACAGTATATGCCAATACTGATACATGTTCAATAGGCCCATATCAGGCCAATATCAGATCAATGTATTGGTCGGGCTCTAATTCAGATTTGGAGTATCACTGTTCAGTCCACCAGGATCCCAGTTTAGGTCTGGAGTGAAATATTTGTTGCTCAGAACACACTGAGCTCATGTTTTCAGGCTCCAGTCAAGCTCTGCTGGTAGGATCTCTGTCTGTGTGTGCTGTCAGTCCACTGGCCACTTCAGCTTGTGCTAACCTTCACCTGCTCTCTGTGCTCTTTCCTCTGCTTCCCCCTGCAGGAGCCCGTCTCCACTCCTGCCATTTATGAGGAGCCGTTCGCTGATTTCAAGGTTATTCATTTGTATTTAAACCCACCTCCATATGCTCCACCCATCATCTCTTTTCCTCTCTGCAGCCCTCGCGGCTAAACTGCATGCCTCCTGACTTACTGCACCACTTTCTCCTCATATAGAAAAAATGATGACGTGTGTTTCTTTTCATTGGCTACTCAGATGCCCTCATCCATCACCATGATCCGAGTTTGATCAGTGCATTCAGTCTGTGTGTTCTAAACAGACTATTGCTGGCATGATATACTGTGATCTGATTAGCTAGTGTGCTTGTAATTAATGTAAGTTGAATTATTTTAAATCGGCTGCCTCAGGAACTTCATTGTAATTCAATGGCTCCCCAGACTTTTTGACTTCTGACCCCTTACAAGCTTTATGTCAGATCAGCTAAACTGTTGTTTTCCTCCCTTGTTGGAGACCTGTTTCCTCCAAAGGCAGAGTTGTGACTTCAGAAGCTATAAATCTAACAATAAGGTTGTAAAGTTTTCAGGTTAACTAATTGCATAGATAGAGAAGTTGTAAGGCCTTTATTTCATGCCTTTTCAGGCTATTTTTTAAATCAAGAAATCATTGTCATAGAACCCACATGTTAATTAAAAATAGAAATGTTGCACTTAATCTTCATGGAATGCTCAACAGCATGGATTCTTTTGGCTTCCTCATTCATTTTGTTCAGGAAAATAAACTTTATTTTGATTATTTACAGCCCTTATAGAGTGCTGCAGGGCTGACCTATTTTTGTAGGCCAACTCAGATGTTAGAATCGTTCTGGTTCTCTTGAGAAAAACCCAGTGGTATTTTTCGATTGGATTTTGGAATATTGCAGAAAATAAACTCCGTAGCAGACTAAAGTTTATGATTTTGTTTCACAAGATAATCTTCACAAATGAACACGACATTTCATAATTTTTGAAGCATAAATGCAATCACCAGAAGTAAAGAGATAATGTAAACAAACTGCACCATGGTTCATGACTTAATGTCACCACCACTAAGGGACTAGTGTTCGGCATGACATTTAATGTCCCTGACAACCTCTGTAGTCTAATTTAGCTACTTGTTAGAAACTACCTTTTGAACCTTCAAAATTCACCAGTGGGGTATTTACTGATGCATTTTACAGCATAAAGCAAAAATGTTAGAATCCTTCAAGCTTGTGTTAACCAGATCTTGTGTCAGGCATCTAACCTGTTCAAAAAACCCACTGACTTTGAAATGAGTGACCTAAAGGGCTGATATGCTAACTCATTTCTGAGTGTTTGCACACGTTCCACCTGAGCTCTATTAAATGTATCTCTGTTATGTTAGGTGTCTAGTTGTCTCTGTCCTTTAAATGCTTTTCACTCATTTAAATATATGTTATAAAGGGAGCTCAAGCACACCGAATCACATGAATAGCACTAATCAACAGCTGAGATGGCAGCTGTCTGCTAGTTACTATTAGCAGCAGTCTAATAATAGCAGGCTTTTTTTCTGCACCATCATTTGATTTAGCTGCTGCCTTATTTAGTTATGTGGTATAATAAACTAAATTACAAATATATAGGTATACTGGCTCATTAAATGTGTATATTTCAGTTAATTAGTATAATTTAGCTAAAGGTATCCATGGTTAGTAGGCTGCAGTTAGCCACTACAGTTTGGCTTGGTTTTTAGCTTTGTTTTTTTGTTATTGCAAATGTAACAAAAAGGTGTTTTCACAGAAATTAATTTCTATGGCATAATAATTTTTGATTGTAAAAGAGGCGTCAAAAGGCCAATTCTGGTCCTAACTCAGTTTTAATCACATATGTAGCTACTGCATTTAGCCTCTGTAGGGTCCAGTAGCCTGACTGATACTGGTGCCAGCTAACATAGGGAATTAAAAATTTCCATTTTGATATAATATACTTAATAATAAAATTCGTTATCTTAAATGCCATCAGTGGAATGAAACAGTACACGTAACTGAGAATATAAGAATTATAAGTAACTAGATTGAAAAACAACAACAACAGGTGGTCTGGTAGCTCAGTTAGTAGAGCATTTGCCCTGTGGACTCTGTGGAAGCTGTGAGTCCTCAGCAGCAGCTGTTGGTTCAAACCCCACCTATGGCCCTTTGCTGCATGTCACCCCCCACTCTCTCTTCCCCTTTTCTGTTTTCACTTCAACTGTCCTATCCAAAAATAAATAAAGGCATAAAAAACAACGACTCAAAAAGAGCAAAATAGCCTATATATTAAACTTGAATTAAGAAAAAGGATCACAAAAACATAAAACATAGTTTGTAGAAATATTTCCTTTTCTTTCTTTTATTTATCTCGTGACCCCTTGGGTTGTCCTAACCCCTAGTTTCGGAACCAAGGTTGCAATTCAACTCCTACTAACTTTTAATTTCTGACATGATCGCATGCCCCACGATTTTCTACCATATGATCAGGATACATTGCATGTACAGCATTATGGCTTTGAACTCCACCCTCAAACATCCGGATGATACCCCATCACATTCCATGATACACTCCTCATCCACCATCTGCAGCTAAGTAACCTCACAGATCGGTGACCCTGTGTGTGTACCTGCCCCAGAAGGAGCTCGGGGACCGGAGGCCCCAGCCGAGCATACCCTCCGAGGAGGAGCAGGAGCGGGACACGGTGGCCTGCATGAGGGAGACCCACCTGGGCATCGAGCGCAAGTGCTCCAGCATGACGGTCAGCTCCACGTCCAGCCTGGAGGCCGAGGTCGACTTCACCGTCCTCATGGACCTCCACTCCGGCGTGGAGGACTTCTCCAGGGGAATGTCGGAGCTGGGAGAGAGGGAGCGACAGCCCGAGGTGGGCCGGGAGGACTTTGAGGAGACATCCAGATTCTACTCCGCCCGTCTGATGGGCTCCCGGGACAAGTCTCCCATAGAGGAGAAGCTTCCAGAGGAGAGAACACATCATGAGGTAGACAGATGAGTGTTTTCATCCTTCATCATCATCACACACTGGATTCACCCTGCCTGGCTGGACTTGGAGCCATAATTACCCGGTTATGCAATTTTTATTTATTTATTTTGTTTGTTTTTGGACCATTTCCATTGTTTGAATTTTGTTACATTGGTTCATGTTTAATTTTGTTCAAAACCGCATATTTTATTCTCTTTGATGTATTCATTTATAAATTTTTCACCCACTTTATTTTTGTCAGTTGCGTCAGTGTTTCTTTGAGTTCCCCCGCTGTTGCGTCATCATTTGCATGTTGTCATCCTCTAAGAAGACGTATTTCAGTGTTTGTTCCTTTAAGTTAACAGTGTTCAGATGCTTTTATCTGAAATGTACGCTGCCTCTAAGAAACGCGTCGTCTTTTCAAAGGTCTTCAGAGGTCTCGCTGTGAAGAAACTGCTTGATGTCGTTTTGACTTTACTGTTTGTGTTTTACGCAGCCTCCTGTGGCGAAGAAAGACCCCAGCGCTGTGAGCGTGGCCCATATGCTCAAGAGGGCCGACACCAAGACGGAGACGCACACGAACGGATCGGAGATTCACCCCAACATCATGAATGTCTCACCGCAGGTAGGGCAGCAGTGAGAACAGAAGCGATGTGAACAAATCTTATTATACTTTCATGTACAGTATGTCGCTGTAAATTCACACATCTGCTGCCTTTGGTTTTTCAAAAATGGCTCCACTGCTTCAGCCAGCGAGCAACATTGTCACTTACAGTAAACTCTATACCCAAACATTTTAAATTAATTTAATTTCTTTACCATTTTCAGTCTACCTAAAGTCAGCTTCATGTTTTTATTGGGACCCAACATTTGCTAAAGCAATTATTTGACATTTTGGGAAGTATACATATTATTAAGAGATAAAACTATGTTAAATGTAAAGAGATGTTAAAAGTTACTTAATGCTTATTATAGCACTAATCAAGTCTTAATGCTTATTATGGTATTAACTAATCTTATTAGCATCTTTACAAACAATAAATAAAGTACCATAGTTAACATGAACAGCATAAGTAAATGATTACCAGACACATTTTGTTAACTATTAATTAACTGTTATTAACACTTATTACTGCTTTATATAATGTTAATTAATTGACATTCATTTGAAGTGTTAGCTATATTTGCTTTCTTGCTGAGAATCAGATGAGATGATTCATATCACTCTCATATCTGTTCTCTCTGTTCAATATAACAGCCAGCAGCCTGTTAGCTTAGCTTTGGCTAATAAAGGCTGAAGAGAAAAAAATACCATCCTGTTGCAGACTGATGAGGTCCTCTGGTTCTGGTGGCTCAAACATGTCTGAACAAGACCAGTAAAGCTACTAGAAGAGCATCCACTTGACACTTTAGGTAGCGGAGCAGAGAAAAGTGCTAATTTTTTCATGATTTTGAGACCTAATTTTATATACTTAGCAATTTTTGTAATCATTAAATTTTGGCTGGGCAGGTAACATTACATATCTCAAGCTCAGAACACACATTTGCTGTGTTTTTACACAGACTTGTTTGAAAGTTTGGGAAAGACACTTTCTTGCTGATAGATTAGATGATCACTCTCATATCTGTCTTTTCAATGTAAGGCCTGCTGCAGCCTGTTAGCTTATAGCTTTGAATAAAGACTGAAAATTGGAAATCTGCTAGCCTGGCTCTGTCCGAAGGACACAAAATCCACACACTGGCACCTTTAAAACTCACTACTTAAGTTTCATCTTGTTTTTTTTTACTCCATACATGAATGAAAGTGCAAAAAGCAGCACATTCTGGTTTTACAGGAGGTCATGTGACGGCTCAGTGACTTCGGGAGTCTCCACTGGTTGCTTGGAAATCACTGTCGTTTTTACACTTTTGTTTTTGTATGGATGAAACAAACAAGAGAGAACATGTTCATCAGAGATCTTTAGAGGTGTGGTAGGCGGTTGCCTTTGGTAACTTTGGACAGAGCCAGGATAGCTTCTTCCCACTGTTTCCAGTCTTGATGCTAAACTAAGTGAACCAGTTACTGATGGTAGCTCATACACAGATACAGATACTGCATTGCCCCCTGCTGGTCATTGGAGGGATGCATCAACGCGGCCGCCATATTGGTCAGGGAGAGCAGCTTCTAATGCATGTGTGTAGATAAAGGCAGGAGGTCTATCTAAAATTAAAATCATCACAGCCCTAAATTTTCAACTGATTTTCAAGCAGTTTGTGTTATTAGAAAAGCCAGGCCTGTATTTATAAAAAATGATATTTGGTTAAATTAAGACCCTTTAATTTTCTGTTGATAGTAACATTAATATTTCAATAATATTTAATTTTAATGTTAATAATATTTGAAATGAACTTACCCCTTGTAATTTGTAAGTATTTTCTTTTTTCTTACTGCATGTAAAATGGCTGCCATTATTTATTAATTGTTGAAATAAATGAAGACTTAATTAATAAAAAAAACACATAATTACTGCAAACACTAAAGTTAAACAATTAAATACATTTCTGGCAGGCTTATAATTCAGTTTTAATTATATTTTTAGTAGAATATTCACATTTTAAGTCACACATTATATACAAAGAATATACTATATCCAGTGTATCAGCAGGGTTGTGCTGAGCTGCAGTGTAACAGATGCACTGAAAATAAAAGCACCAGGGAAATGACTCGTGTTCATACTAGCAAGATAACCGATACAAATTAAGCACTAATCTCATATAAATGCATAAAAAGATTGATGGTGTAGATAAATATCATTTTAAGCATCTTACTGATGACTTTAATAAATTAGTTTAACTTAGTATCAGGACACTTAACCTAATGTTAGCTTATAGGAGAAACAGAGATATCATATATTTACTTTAATAAATCATAAAATGACCGTTATATTTCATCAGAGAACAAGAAAACACGATAAGCGGAAATATTTGCTTCTCTGCCAACAACAATTCTGGACCAGAATAACAGTTTTTGTTTGCCTGTTTCATATTATTCAGAGTTCAAATTAATGCCAAATGTTTGCAGAATGAGTCAGTGTCTGTTTATGAATCGTAAGAAATTATTAATAATCTTATGTTTATGACGGTTAAATTGAGCAAAATGTTAATGGAGTTTGGCAGGCAGTCACTTAACTCAAGCTACAGAGTGTGTATTTTCAGAGCAGTGGGCTTCTGTTTTCAGGATAACAGGCTCAACTTTACATTTACAGACAACTGACAGTTATAAACAGCTGATCAACTTACAGTCAAGGACTCATCATTGCTTGTTATTGTCAATTTATGATGTATTCTGCTCCCGCAGCCTGCAGAGCTTTCCTTGAATCTGGGGAGGAGGGGTTGGTGGGGAAACAACTGCCTCAACCATGGATTATATATTAAATAGGATTTTGATCTATTTAACAAACTGAGGCAAAAACATGAGGCAAAAACATGAGGCAAAAACAAGCAGATTTCCCAAAATGTATTTTCAACATGTTTTTTTCTGTTTAAATGAATCAAACAGACTTTTCTTTTGCTCTTGTTCTTCTCTTGTATTTCATATTTCATACATTACTTGCTGATATATTTTGAGCTACAGTATTGGTGGAAAGGGCAAGTGAGGGAAACATCACAGGATCAATCCCATCAGTCACCCAACAAAGACTTGAAATGAAGAATTTAATATTTCTGCAGAGCTGTGGAGCTGGTCCTGATTAGAGGAGGAAGCATTTTCTTTGGGCTCCAGTGACGTGAAGGCCATATTCCCCTGACAGGGATGACATAATAGCATCATTATGGGGTGATTAAAGTATTGACAGTGTATTAATGAGGATGATGAAAGCAGGTGCGAATCCCATTCATCTCCGGAGGCAAAGATTTGAGTGCCGGCTCTGGCTGGCTGTCCCACAGGTGCCTTATTAAAATGTAATCATCACTGGGCTCTTTAGCCATTCAGCTAATGGTGTGGATGAACTTCGGCAATGATGTAGAGAGGGTGCCTTTGAAGTGCCACATCAGTGTTGAGTCGAATTTTCTGAGATGTCAGAGTGGGACACAGTCGTGTGTGTGTGTGTGTGTGTGTGTGTATCTGCAGCAAATGGAAGATGACATCATCGATAGGCAGACAAAGATCTCCGGCACCGACGCTGTTTGGCCAGCAGAGGGAGCCATGTAATGCCTGTCAGCACAAAGGCTTGCCTGCTGCCAGCTGTCTGCGTGTCATGACAGGCTTTTAAAATTGAGTAACATGTGCCATCAGACTGCTGTAAAAGGAATTTGTTCGGCTTGATGATCCCCTTCATAAACAATTCATCAAGTTTACACATGCTGTCAGTCATGACAGTGAAATATGCTGTCAATACAAAACCTTTCACAACTCATTTAGGCACAACTTGGCGTCGACAGAGCTAAAGAGATCATATCATACATTATTTTTTAATGTCCCTACTTTGTATGAAACTTGAAAGGGAAGTTCATCCCAAACTCAAAAGCACATATTTTTCCTCTCAACTGCAGGGCTATTTTTCCATCTGTATTGTTTTGATGTGAGCTGCAGAATTCTGGAGATATTGCCTGTGGGGATGTCTGCCTTCTCTTGCATATAATGGAACTAGATTGCACTCAGCATGTGGTGCTTAAAGTGCTAAAAAATACATTTGAAAAAGTCAACAGCGATGTCTCTTTTTAAAAATCATGACAAAACTTACTCAAAATAATCCACAGATCTTGTTGTGAAGGGACTTTCTTTCCAGTAAAAAGAAAGTAGTTCTGCTATTAAACTGCTATTAAAAAGTGAAAAACTCAACTTTTGAACTTCTTTTTTCAGAAATAATGACCAGGTTACTCAAGATAATCCACAGATCTTGTTGTAAGCGAGCGAGCAAGCAAAGTATATCTATTTCTCTCTTATGAAATCATTTTCACAAACAATAAAACACTCTTATGCACATCTAAAAAAAAAAAAAAAACATAAAATAATATAGGCCTAAATAATAAAAAGAATATACAATACAAGGGAGGCCAAAAGACATAAATTGACATAAATAAAAGATGGACACTGCAGCTCCTCTTTCTCCCACTGGACAAACGTGAAGCCAAAATATCACGGATTCGAGTGCTGCCATCTTGTGATGGTGATGTCATTTGGAGCCAGATTCTGCACAGTAGTGATCAATGTTGGAGCTGCGCTTTAGAGTCCCCGCCCACACAGCCGCCAGACTCAGTCACGAGCAGAGCTCAGCTGTCAATCGTGGCATGAAACCCTGTCAATCATCAAATAACTAATTTAAACCAAACTTATCAGAAAAATGTACACTTGAACAAGCATCAGAAAATGGAAGGAAAAGAAATGTATTTGATGTGTACTTTCATGTTTTAGTTTGGCCCATGTCCTATCTATTAACACTGGGGAGGCAGGATTTATGACCTGTACTGCAACCAGCCACCAGGGGGCGATCGAGAAGCTTTGGCTTCACTTTTAGGGAGCTCTCATGTTGTCCATTTCTATACACAGTCTCTGCTCTCCCCCAGTTGTAAATCAGACCAATCAAAATGAAATGACAACTACTGATAATGATATCTTAATATTTAGTTCCCAAACCGAAAATCATTTTTCAAGTACAGAAGTCTCGCATAGAAAAACTGGAATGATCCGTAGCTTATGGTTAGGTTAGCAAACTTTAACTGATGATTGCTGTGTTGCTGCCATGTCACATATATTTTATATTTAAGTTTTTATTATAACTAATTAATCAGGAAAGTACTAAAAGACAAGACGTAAACACAGCACACCTCACCAGCAGATATGTTTCCCTCTCATGGCTGCTTAGACCCTTCTCACCACAGGTGTAACTAATGACATTAACGAGGCTCCAGTGAGCCCTGTCAGTGAGCCAGCAGGGATGACAGACCTTTGTCACGGCAGACATTTTGACTCGAGAAGCACAGGTGAAACTAATTTCGTTAACGATGGCTCGGTTCCATTAAGCGTCTCAGAGAGCCGAGACAGATGAGCCAGCGAGCACAATACAAAGACTCTGGAAGTATCTCATCTAAATGGAAAACGCTTGTTATTTATGTGATCAGTTACACCCGTGCTTCTGCTGCAGTGACTGAAAAAGACTTCATACTTTCTTTCACAGCTCTTTTTTTTTTTTTTTACTGAATTTCACATTTAACATTAATTGAAAAAAAAGGAACCCCATTCCTAACCCACAATGGACATGTCCCCCCCCTTCTATGATGTTAAACTTTCCCCACTTTATAGAGGAATCTACAACTTGGTATGCACGTATATCAAAGTGTGCGCAGTGAAAGGCCACAGTAAGTACAAGGCCCTCGGTAATATGAAGTGAAAGAGAGAAATGAAAAGCGTTTGACCTATAATGAGAGGTCAAGCAGAAGCGGCATGTCCAGGCCCGAAATGTCAAAAACCGTATCAAAGATGTGTGTGGAGGGTTGAACCATCATGATTTCATAATTTAGTCCTGTACTTGTGTGGACGGATCATCAAAGAATGTCAGAAAAGATCCCCACTTGTACAGTCTTTACTAGGGGATATTATATACCCGGGCTGGGCAGCAAGCCTATATGAGTATTATATTGTTATATGCATTGCTCTCATTGTGTTAAGAATTTTGTGAAAACACCAATAGTCATCCGTGCAATACAGTGGCAATATCAGTAAATATCAATAAATTATTGTGATATTTGTTTTTGTTCACAACACTCAGCCCTATCATATAGACTTCTTATCCTCTAGCTATGGCGCATCATAACATCTACTGTGATATGAAGTCTACACCACTTCTACAGTCACAATCCATACTAAATACTACTGAGCAGGTGTTCAGTATGTGCTGTGTTCACACTAGAAAAGTGACAAAAAAAAAGTGCAATCAAACACACAGTATGCATACTAAATACAGTCCATTTCATGCTTGCCACTCTCCCACAATGCAGTGCACAAAGGAAATGGAGGAACTGCTCATACAGCAGAACAAAACTTAGGAAAAACATTTGTTTTTGTTTTTTTTGAGACTAACAATAATCACTTATGAAATGTTGTCAGAGACAACACATAGATGAAAACTGGACTAGAATCCAGAACAAGATAAGAGACAAATATGGCCAATTTTGAAAGAGCTTGTTTGCATTTCAGTTTCTTGTTGCATTTTCTCTTCAAACAAATTGAAGAGCACAACTGCAGTATTTTCAGGTTTAAATTACCTGTCAAATGTTCTGACACTCATCACTCAAATTCATCCAAACAATGAGCCATAATATTAAAGTTACACGTGTCACTGCAGTGAATAATTAGTGTGTAAAATGAAATATTTTATCTTGTCTAAAAATGCATTTAAATTAAATATATACCAATACAATACATAACACGAACATAAAGTAACAAGTTACACACAACGAACTGTTCAAGCTCTGCTGGCGAGATGTTGCACTACACACCGTACAACTAAGTAGTTTTAGCAATTTGTCATGTAATTTAATATTTTAAGAAATATGTTAATACCAGAAAAAAATAATGAGGACATGGCCTCTGCGTCCTAAGTGAAACAACTTAATGTGTTGCATTTAATGACGAATTTACAAGAAAACCAAAGTGATTAAGAATTTGCTGTAGCCATTTTGCAGAGTTTGTTAAATTTCTCCTCACTCAACAATTCTCAAAATTTTCCAAGGGAGTCTGGGTAATTGCAGTGACTAGTTTAATGGTGAAACCAGTTGAAACAGACAGTGTGTCCACAAACATCTACTACTTATTCTGGCAATTAAGAGAGCCCAAACACAAACCTTCATTACAGTAAACCAAATGATGTAACTTAGAAGATGTGAGTTGAGCAGGGGTCCTTCACTGTGGTTCAGGACACATTGAACACTGCTGCTCCAGTCACATGTTGCCCAAACCACCTTTGAATTTGGTCTTAGCGATCAAATCTAAATGCATAATCAGTGTAAACGTCCTTCTGAAGTTGAATTGGCAGCAGCTTTCCAAAGTCCCTGTCATGTCATTAATATTGTATCATTACTTCTTGGTATAAACTAGTGTATTGATAAAGTATGTTGATTTTTTTGTATACTAGCTGCTAAAACAGTTTACTGTGTAGTCTGGATTTGGGACACAGTCAGGTTGCCAGTGATGATGTCTTTGAAGCTGCTCTAATCCATATTTTTTATTTAAAAAATGGATCAAATGACTGAAAACAGTGTCTGCTGTTTTAAGTAGACAGGATATCGCTCTTTGTGGCTCCAATATTACTAATGACTGGTGTATTTCTAATATGCTGATTGAAGTAATGCGTCTTTGTATCCTCACTTTTTGCATTTCTTTGATGTTGCTGGATTTACTTCATATTAAAAAGTTAATAAAGACTTTTCCCACAAGCCTCACTGCTATTAAACTTAAGTGCAACTGTTTCTGCCTCTCCCTCAGAACTACGGAGTCGTGAGTCCACGGGAGGCTCCTGCTGCCCTTAAAGAAAATGGCTCCCCTGTAAGTGTCTTTATACATCAGTGTGACAGCTTGAGTGTGTGTGTGTGTGTGTGTGTGGCTGTCTCCTTTTGCAGCCTTGACCTTTTACTTCATATCTGTCTGAAGAGGTGTAAAAATGAAAAAGGTTAGACAAGAACACATCTGCATTGTGATCTGAGTGGGTGAGCCAAATGTTGATGACAAGGTAATGACTCAGTCTGATGAAATGGAGTAGATGTACGTGCTTCTGCCAGTGTTTGGAATGACTGATTCCTCTGAGTGCTCGGTAGACTTTTGTGCAAATGTTTTTTTCTTACTTTTATTCCATTATTTTTATTTGACATTTCAATTATTAACAGAAAAGCTGAAGTTACGTTCTGTAGGTGGCTGTGGCGTCTTAAAAGGATACTCCACCCCAGACTCATAACCCACTCAGTATGTACTCACCCCTATGCCGATGTGAGGATGGGTGAAGATCTTCAGTTCACAAAACAATCCTGGAGTTTCAGCAGAAAACAGGCTTGCAGCCAAATCCAGTACAATTGCAGTGAATGGAGATCAAATGTAAATTAAAAAAAAAAGAACACAAAACAAACACAAAATGTCTCCATCCTGCTCGTGTGGTGTAATCCAAGTGTCCGCGAGACACTTTAATGTCACGGCTTGCGGACACTTGGATTACACCAAACAAGCAGGATGGAGACATTTTGTGTTTGTTTTGTGTTTTTTTTTTTTACATTTACATTTGGTCTCCATTCACTGCCACTAGCTGCAACCCTGTTTTCTGCTGAAACTCCAGGATTGTTTTGTGAACTGAAGATCTTCACCCATCTTCACATCGGCATAGGGGTGAGTACATACTGAGTGGATGATTATTTAAGAGTGGAATATCGCTTTAAAGGTTCCCTGTGGAGTTTTTGACCTCTAGCAGAGCTGTGAGTGGGTCCTCCTCTCAGGTTGGTGTCGCAATATAAAGTAGTCCCAGTATTCTCACACTATACCACTGATCAACAGGCAGTGATAACGTGCCACGTTGCGCAGCAATGCACCAACAAAGGCGGGACAAAGAGGACTGCAATCTAGAAAATGTGGATGTAACACTGGATTTGAAATACTTTGAAAATTGTCTCATTTATGCTAAACATTATTCAGTCCCTCCAGGATTTTACAGGATGTTTTTGGGGTTTGTTGTGGTCTGAAATGCTTGATTTCATGGAAGCTTTACTTAAAAATTGCAATGCATTTTGCAGTGGTTTTTGGCATTTTTTTGCAATGAAATTGCAGGACTAAGAGACGTGCAAAAAAAAAGAAGCCTTTTTTTGTATAATTCATTAAAAATCAAAGGCAACTTGTTCCAGAGAGAACAAAACCACACTCTGTTCTGAGTGTTTTAAGTAACCTCACCAAAAAGGCTCAGGATTACAAAACTGCTTTATTTGTAAATGAAGACACGCACCTGGAGGGTATTTCACAAAGATGCAAAATCTTTTTGAAGCTCAAACTGCGTCAAAACTGCAAACACAAAATTAGAAGTGCACATTGCACTGATAAATGCCAAGACAAAAAACCCATGTTCTTTTCAGTACCTGTGACAAAATAAAAAAATATATAAATACAAAAAAAAAAAAAAAAAAAGAGCTGAGTCAGTTCATTGTGACGTACATGTAAGGCATTTGTGTGGGGGACAGCTATGATTGCTACAGTTCATGGGAAGCAACGATGATTGGTCAAATCTGTGGAGAAGCTGCAGGGTTTGGACAAATTTGCAATGTCATTCAGAAATCAGGGGATGGTTAAATTTGCGTAAATTGTTGTGATCACAACATTGCAACTTACTGGAGGAACTGGATAGTTATTGTAAATGAAGTGAATGAATTGTCAGTTAGTTGTAGAAAGAATTCTTTATCCACATGTCACGATGTATTTAATGACCGGCACAGACCAGCGCCTCTGCAACCCAAGAGGAATATTAAACGCCTCCTCCAGCGTCACCATGCTTCTTGTGTCAGAAACTTCTGATTCTTCTTCTTAGTCTTCGGGGTAACTTTTGACTCTGAGGTGCGCCCCCTGGTGTATCTGTTGTTTAACATCCATGCCAGTGTAAAGGATGCATGGATGGGGAGTTCAAGTGACGGTTCACCCCAAGAAAATTAGCACCAAAACTACATTTGAACTGTAGCGTCTCTTTCCAGAAATCATGTCATATACACAGACCTTGTTGTGAACAGTTTCCTGTAGGAACTAGTTTCTTTTTAGTAGAAAATAAGCAATGCCGGTAGAGTCTACTGCAGAAAGAAAAGAGTTCCTACCTGAAACTGCTCACAACAATGTCTGTGTATTATCTTGAGTAATAAGGGTCATGATTTATGGAAAAGAGACATTGCTTTTAGGTTTTTCACATGTATTATTTGGCACTTTGAGCACCACAGGCTGAGTGCCATTTAATCCTATTATGTTAGAGAGAGGACAGACATCTGCATGGCCGATATCTTCAAAACTCTGCAACTCTCACCAAAAAGATGTAGATGAATAACTAACACTACAGTAGAAAAATATGTATTTTCGATTTTGGGAGTGAACTGTCCCTTTAAGGATACATACGGTGTGTTTTGGTGAATGTAAACATAAAGTTGCTTGCAGAAAAACTCCACAGGGCACCTTTAAAGACTTGGACATTTACCAGTAAGGAAAGACCTAAAGATAAACAAATTATGGGAAATGTCTTTGGAATCTGACCCACACTAGGGACTAAAAATCAGGATGCCTCAGGCTCTGAAGCTTCAACTCTGACCATTAAAAAAAAAATCTCGTGTGTATTTCTTGTTCCCAGACTATATAGAAGTGCAATACTAGCCTACATCACTAGAGTACCTCTTAAATGGAGTTTTTGCTCCGTCCTTGGTGAGACAAACTTGGCTGTTACTGATCTGATATGTACAATTTTCTGAAACAGCATCTAAAGGGCCAGTCTGCAGTTATTCCCAATTTGGCTGTCAGTGGTCTGCAATCAATAAGAACCTGAAATCCATTAGAAAAAAAAGCAGCACACTAGTACACGGTCATTCTTTTTATGCGTGTGGAAAAGTGCCTCACAAAAATGATTAGCTCATGAAAAAAAATGTAAGTATTAATGTGAATTTGAGTCAGTCAGGACTTTGTAGGTGAAATGGTGAAAAATGTCAGTGTTTTCCCAAAGCCCAAGATGACGTCCTCAAATGTCTTGTTGTACTCACAACCCAATAATATTCAGTTTACTGTCATAGAGGAGCAAAGAAACAAAAAAAAAATCACATTTATGATGCTGAAATCAGAGAATTTCTTTAAAAAAATACTCAAACAGATTAATCTATAATCAAAATAGTTTTTTGTTTTTTTTAAAAAGCTTTGTTTATTGGTGTTTTACACACAAATTGACAATAGCTTTAAGACACTTGAAAGTGACAGTGTCATGTGGTAACTGAACAATAGAAGAATCATACAGCACATCACTACAAAAAAGAAAAGGAGAAAAGAAAAAAGAAAAGAAACAACAATAACAACAGTCAGCTTGGTCATATTTCACATTTTACAGTAAGCATGATTACCTCATCCTTCAAGTCATAAATTAAAAATGGAAGAGAAAAAACGACATAAATAAATAAGAGTAATAACTAAATTAGATAGAGTGGGACCTCATTTGGGTATAACTGGGAAAATAATTATCTCTGCGTTGGCAAAGAAAGGCCCACACATCTTTTTAAATTTCTTAGAAGAGCCCTTCAGTGTATATCAGATTTTTTTCCAGCTGTAAATTATTTAAGATTTCCTTTATCCAGAGTGTGGGAGGGTGGTGTTGGTGATTTCCACCTCATTAATATGAGGCATCTAGCCAATAAAGTTGCAAAAGCTATTAGATCTGCTTGATGCTTAGACAAGGGTAACTGAGAGATGTCAAACAGAGAGAAGAATATTCTATAAGAATATTCTCCCAAAGCTCATCAGAAATCCCCTCCCCCAGTTCTTCCTCCCAAAGAGCCTGAGACCCAGAGAGGGTGAAGAGAAGCTTTGGAGTTGGCGATACACATACATAATCACGTTTTTCATCTCAGGGACCTGGGTGAAAAAAGCATCTAGAAGTGTGTCATCAGGCAGATTAGGGAAGTGGGCATACCGTATGTATTGTGGGGCAGAGGTAGAAAAAGTTTGTAAAATTAATTTAAAAATCAATTAATCAATTAATCATTGTAGCTCCATTTGTGATAGTTGGAGACCCCTGCTGGCTGAAACACTGAACACTACGTGTTGTGTTATGAGCACATGTGCCTGCAGTGTGTCCCCGTGTGTGTGTGACTACTCTCTAATCAATGTGCTGCAGGTAAAAGCTGGCACCCAGGAGAGGGAGTCTGTTGTGTCCCCGCTGACCATCACCGCTGAGAACGTCACCTCAGCAACCACAACTCAAGTTACCAAGGTAACACCTTATCTGTTCCCATGGTTACAGTTTAATGACTGGAGCTTGGAGTCAGCCCACGACGTCTGTATATAAGGGTATACTGTTATATGTCTCATCTCTCTTGGTTGTTGTTGTGGAGTTGACGGTGAAATAAAATAAATAAATATAAATTATTTGTTTTTTTTTAATTGACTTCTAAATAATAAGGAATAAACAATATTTAGATTCGATCGCTACACAATTGAATGTAACAATGTCAGGATTGTCTGGACATTTAAGTGCGAGTTAGACAATGTAAAACAATAGGGATTCAATCTATTTCCACTTCATGACACATTTTATATTTGTTGTTGTAAATGATTAGTATCTTTAGTGATAAAATCTGCTGCACAAAAGAACTTAATGTTTCTGAAGAACTGGTGCAGAAACACCACAGTGATGAGATTTTGCAACAGAGATGAGATACAAACACAATAAGAACAATGGTTCCTTTGATTAGACTCTTTTTGATCCATAAAGGGGAATTTTTAATTCTTGTTAATGAGCTTATGATTCATTACTTGTATTTTTTATTTTTTTTTGGCATTGTGCAGACTGTGAAAGGAGGATACTCAGAGACCAGGATCGAGAAAAGGATTATAATCACAGGAGACGATGATGTGGACCAGCATCAGGTGAGGAGTGTTATAAAAAAATACTGTGAGAACCTGCAGTGTGTGTTCAATAAGTCATAAGGCACAAGAAGCCTATATAAAAGGTTTATGACCCATGCGCTGATGCGTCGTGTCCCCAGGCCCTCGCCATGGCGATCCAGGAGGCCAAGCAGCAGCACCCCGACATGCTGGTGACAAAAGCAGTGGTTATCAGGGAAACAGAGTCTCCCACTGAGGAGCTGCAGCAGAAAGCAGAGGTGTGTGATTCTCTGCAGCGTTGACAGTCTGGTCATGTGATCAGAGTGCAGGTTACAAGATTATTACACTTTCATGTGCATGGATCGATTACTGAACAGGCCTCTCGGGCACAGAGCATCTGTTTGAAGTAACTGCGAGCATTTCTTGTTAGAATGTAAACCAGGGGACTACAAAGAGATGAAAAGAATATAAGGAAACATAAAATGACTAAGAGAAGCACAAACACCTACGAGAAGTCACAAAATGTTTACAAATGCGGGCAAAGTGACCACAAAAGACAAAAATAAAAAATAGAAAGGACACAAAACCACCACAGAGATACAAAACAACCACAAAGAGATACAAAGAAGACTACAAAGACATACGAAACAACCACAAAGAGAGAAAATAGACTACAAAGACTTGACATGTCCATAAACACACAAAACAACCACAAAGAGATAGAACTGACTACAAAGACTCAAAATGACTACAAAGAGATATAAAAAGACCACAAAAAGTTACAAAAGGACTACAAAGAGATACGAAATGACTACAAAGACTGACAAAGACCACAATGACATACAAAACGACTACAAAGATTTGACATGACCACAAAGAGATACAAAATGATCACAAAGAGATACAAAACAACTACAAATGAATACAAAATGACTACAAATTGATATAAAAAGACCACAAATAGATACAAAATGACTACAAAGAGATATAAAACTACTACAAAGAGATACAAAAATGACCACAAAAACTGAAAATGATTACAATGACATACAAAATGACTACAAAGACTTGAAATGGCTACAAAGAGATACAAAATGACTACAAAGAGACACAAAAACAACTACAAAGACATAGGAAATGACTGCAGAGACATAAAATGACTAGAAACAGTGTTTTTTGTTTTCCATTTTTGTGCCCAGGGGCCTATTATCTCCTATCAGTCCATGCTTACATGCTATGACAGATATGTGTGTTGTTGTCTCATTGCAGTCCTGATTGGTTTATGGTGGCTCCTGAGATGGGGTGGGGGCGGGGAAGGACAGGATCCTCCAGCTGTGTGTCTCCTAACCCCGCCCTGCAGTACGCCACCAACCGGACACAAGGACTCTCTACCCTGCCTGTGTACACACCAACACAAGAACAGACTGCGTTCCACGATGCAGTAGACCTCCACTCCTGTCCCTTTAGACAAACCAACTGTGACTCAGCCTCCGACCCGAACCGGCCCGGCCCGTCCCAGCCCTCCACCTCCTCACGGAACAGGAAATGTCGTCTAATGGATGATTCACCGCTTGGTTTAATCGAGTGAAGTGATGCAAGATTGAAAGTGAAACCCGGTCACATCTGTTAGTATTTGAAATCACCTCTGTCAGAGTCATTTATCTGAAACTTTGCTTGCATATTATTTAAAATAATACATTCTGGCTCCTTTGAACCATAGGGGTCATTTGAATCAATGAGTTTCCACCCCAAAACCACCCTTGCCCCCAAACTCCTTCCCTTACAAATTACTTCTGTTTTACGATCCCAAACATCTGCCCTGATCTCAAACATCTGCCCTTTGCTACTATAACATATGGAACGAATAAGATATAATAGCAGAGGAGGGTTGCGTGAAAGGATGGGGACAATGCTGGTGGTGGAGGAGGTGGGATGGGGAGGTTGGTGCCAAGAGCCAAGAGGCAGCCTTTTGCTCGTTGTCGCCACCTCCTGGCTGTGACACCTTCAGTATAATCAACAGCTGTCTTATTAGCTTTTTACATTTTTATCTATAGAGGGTCTAATTTATGTCCAGTGTTCGCTTGTTTATGAAATATGTATAATATCAGATGATTATAATCTGCATGATTCAACTACAAAATAGCCGAGGGAATGAAAAAAAAAATACACGGACATTTCCACATTTGACACCCATAAGAAGCTCTGAGATGATGGGACTGAGCACCTACGGAGAAACTGCAAAAATCACTGGGGCCAGTGAGGAGTGGACACAGTGATCTTGATGGACTCTGCTGAAGAAGGACAGCTGTGTAACACTTCAGTGGACAGCTGGAACTCCAACATTCAAACATCACTGTCCTCGTCCCATTCCACCATCCCCTCCACGCTCACTGTTACCGTATTCATTTCGGTGTCAACTCGCCTTCTCCGTGAAGAAATGCTGGTCACATGTTTCGGGTACAGTTACAGGATTTTTAGAGAAATTTTAATATAAATAATGTTTTATCTAATAAGTTTTCAGAAATGTGACTGATATGTTTTCATGTTTTTCTTACTTGATTTTACTGATTTCCATCATGAAACAGAGTTTAAATGTTATTCTTGCGGTTTTGGACGTTTCGGTCGTCATGTGTCGTGTGAACATGCTTTTTTTTTTTGCTGTTGCTTTGCTCCAGGTAATCAGGGTTAATCAGAGAGAACGAGAAACTAGATTGCTACATTGTGACATTGTGATGCAATAGAGGGAAATGCAGACATGGAGACATGCAGTGAGTTGTGGGACAGGCCTTTGGTCGTCTGTATGCTGTTCAGTCAAGATCTTAAAGGACCAGTGTGTAGGATTTAGTGGCATCTAAGTGAGCTTGTGGATTGTAAACACATAGCTTCACCCTCCCCTTCCCAATTTATAGAAGAACGTATATGGCCAAAGATAGTAAAAAAAAACATGATAAGCCCTGTCTAAAGCCTTTAGGTTAGGTTTTGTCCTTTCTGAACCAGTGTAGAAACTTGATTTTTCAACATAGCAGCCTCTGTGGAAGCAGTTCTCAAGCAATTCTTATTGTCAGGTGATTATACACGAATGAAAACACACAAACATACCCCCTAAATTTTACACAATGTACCAAATGTAATTGATGTCACAGTCAATAATCAACATCAGCATCATATCCATTCTTTGAACCTGATATAATTGGCCGCTTGGGACCAACGCAACAAGTTGTAAACACAACTTTGACATATTATAATGGTAAGCGTGTTAGCTAACAGTTTATTTCAGCATCTATTATACACTGATGTCCACCTGTCCTGACTCTTTAGCTGCTTAATTCTCCACTATGTTCACACACTCACTTTGTCTGCAGTTTGGTTGTAGTAATAGACCACAACGATTATCTAAAAGGGCTAACATGCTACTTAGAGTTGAGGGAAACCATAGAGTTGGTTGATGCTTCTCTGTGGGTTTATTACTATGAGCAACAGCTTTCACATTACACATAGTCATTTGATTCATTCATGGTGTAAAAAAAAACTCACTGCAGCTTTAAAGGAGCAGTGCATTGGATCTAGTGGCGTCTAGAGGTGAGATTGCAGATTGTAAACAACTTCCCCCACCTTCCCCTTTGTGTAGGACAACTTACAGTGGCTGCAAAACTTCCAAAAAATGTTAAAGGCCCTCTCTAGAGCCTGTCTTTAGTTTGTCCTCTTTGGGTTACCATAGAAACATGGCGGCCTTCGTGGAAGAGGACCCACGCCCTCTGTAGATATAAATTGCTCATTCTAAGGTAATGGCCACCTGGTGAATGTAAGTTCAATTTTCACTCCCCTGTGAGCTGCTAATTTTTCCACTATGTTCACCAGCTAGTTGCTAAATTTGTCTGCAGTTTGGTTGGGAGTATAATAGCAGAACAATGAGCTAAAAGAGGCTAACACGCTACATAGTGCTGAGGAAAACTGCAGTCTGGTGATTATTATTTGTTGGTTCGTTCCTAGACAGCTGGTAATTTTTCCGCTGTGCTCACTAGCTGGTTGCTAACTTTTTCTGCAGTTTGATTGTGGGCCTAACTGACCAAAACAATTAGCTAAAAGAGGCTAACGCATTACGTACAGCTGAGGGAAACCACAGAGTTGGGTGATAATTCTCTGTGGCTTTTTTTCTATTAGCAACAGCTTTCACTTTACACATTTGATTCATTTACAGTGTAAAAACATTGGTCATAGTAGCTTTTAAAAGCAACTTCCAAATGTGAAAAATGGATTTTCCAGTTCATGTTCAGGCATACTGCCTGAAAAGTCCAAAACCCCAAGATTAACGTGGGTACTTTTTTGTTTTCTGTTGGATTAACTCTTTTTAAGTTATGGTGTATGAGTTTGTAATTGTATTTATAGGAGTGGTGAATGTGAGGCCTGTGCTTTTCCTCCCCGATCCCCGTTAACTGACAAAGCCGAGACTCATTATAGCGTGACACACTCACCCACAGAACCCGTTGGCTGTCACAGAACATATATCCTGGATGACCTTTAATACTATACTATGCATCACTTACTATCATACATGAGAATCCCTCTGATGGAGCCTGACCCATGTTAGCCGTGTTGCCGTCATTGTTAACTTTGTGCTACTGTTAACCGGAGCAGTGAAGCGCACTGCTTGTGAGATTTGCAATAAGCAGCCATTATTATTCTTATCCTCTATGTCCTCTAAAGGGAGAAAACTGTGAACTCTCATGCGTACCGAAGCGTAACCAAAACCTATAACACACAGTTAGTGATATTCAAAGGAGCTTTTTCCAACACTTGTGACCATGGCTTTGTCGCCCTCGTCGTCTAACCCTCCCATCCTCTCCCCCGACTTGAAACTGTCGACCTGCTGTTAATGTGTCTGAGGAAACAACTGATGATTTGTATATTCTATTTTGCTCTGTTTTATTTTTTTTTTTTCTGGTCATATGACACTGGACTGTTGTGAAGGCACTTGCTTGCAGTGAAAGCAGCACATATACTGCAAACCGCTGGGAAAAAAAAATTTACCTGTCTTTGCTGTAGTTTTGGACACACTACTGATGGAAGAGAAACAACTGTAGGCATCGGGAGAGAAGTTGTGTATTGTAGGTGAAGTGGTGAGTTGAAGGATGGAGGGCCTGTATTTATATATAAATATCCATATTCCTGTGTATTAGCCTGTAAACTATGTAGAAATTGAAAGGAGCAGGGATGTGTTTTTAGGTTCAAGAGATCAGGTAAGTATAATCAGAAGGATGGCGGTGCGGCAGAAATGTCCCTGAATGGGTGCCTTATGTTCGGAGCAGCCACAGTTATCAGCACTTTAGCTGAAAGTGCTGTTAATCACCACCAGGCAGATGTAGAAACAACCTCCCCTCTCGGCCCAAGGTGAGGAGGAGAGCTGTCGTGAAAGTGAATTATGGTCTTGTAAAGAATGTGACATTGAGCGCGGCAACAAAAAAAAAGCCTCTCTGAGTCTGGACTGTTAGTCCTCAAGCAAGATGAAAACATTTATCGGCCCCATTAATGTAGACAAACCAGCATAGCACAGATTATGGATATGAGCTCTTTTTTTTTTTTTTTTTTAATCCGTGAAGAGCATCAAACTGCTCTGCTGTTTAGCCTCCACCTTCAATTCTCCACTGCCTTTTGCTCTACATTCCCCTAGTGCTTGGTGGTGTGTATTTGCTGTATTTGCATTCAGTCTAAATGGAAAACATACATGCATAAATAAATGTCTCAGTATGATTCAAACACTGTCTCTGATTCTGAAAAGAGGGCAGATGGACGACTATATGAAGAAGAGAAACTTGGGAAATGTGTTTTTACCCAATTATATGACATAATTCACCATATAATGTAATAAATTGTTGTTTTTTGTAATATACGGCTGGATGGGTGGATGGAACTGTTGTTGCAGTGAAGCGAAAGGAAAATGACCTTGTTTTGTGTCACCATCTTGTGGCCAAAGTCGGCTCATGCTGTCGACTGAAACCGGGCTGCAGACTCAAGTTATTTGTGTGCTCTTACTGCCATCTAGTGTATTTTCTACAACTTCACTCTAGATATGAAAGGACTTAACACACATTTATGGAAAAAATTCCATAAATTCACAGCATTTATATGTTATTAAATGAATGTTCTGACACAAAATATAAAGAAGACTTAGTGCTTTTGCCTTAGTTCCATAAAGGAGCATTGCACAGATTTTATGCATAAAGATTTGAGTTATAACTAAAGATAATATCTATAATTTATTGTCATGATAAATAGATTGTTTAGTGTATAAAATGTCAAAAAAAATCTGAGCCCAAAGAGATATCTTCCAGCAAATGTTTGACTAAAACTATTAATCGATTAACAAAACAGTCGGCAACTAATTTTCTTTCAGTCGACCTTGCAGTGCTAATCAAGGTCAGTTTATTAGTCTTGAGAGGTGCTACAAAGCCAGTGAAAACAGTGGCATCATGTCTTCTGAGACTCTGGTGATGTCACATGTCACACAGGGTTATCCCAGGCTGAGCTTTGAGAGCGCTCATCTGTAACAGAAAGCCCGTGTGAAAAATTTCAGATGTCCGATTTAAAAGACATGGCTGTTTACCCAGCATGAAGAGTCAAATAAAGAGATGGTATCATGTTGCATCATGGGAAATGTACGTACCAGTGCTTTCAGAATTTGACCCATACTAAGGACAAACCGTCTGGATGTCTGCTGCTTCAGTTTTGAATTGAAGTGCAGTACTAAATTACTGGAAGAAACACCTCTGATTAAAAAATTATGATAAGATATATAAGTAAAGATACAACAGTAACTTTCTATGAAGATCATATGGTGCATTCATAATGCTTTATGACTGCTCTCAAACACACATGATGCTCCTGATGTCAAAAGTCATAAAACACTTAAGATGTGACTTATAATGAATTAATCAACAATCAACTGTAGTAAGGACTCAGTGTGCTATAATAGTCTATGCACAATCATAAGTTATCACTGAATGTGTTAAGTAAAGTGAAGCACATATGTATGCATTTATAGTTTTATTGCATTTTATAATTTTAGTTTTTTTCTTGGTGGTACGTAAAGTGTAATGCATTTTCATGCATTTAACACAATCTATGTTCCATCAGAAGTTTATGTAGGACACCAAATTGTGGATAAGTATATTTGTCTGCTTTAGGATTGGAATGTTAAGGTAATATATATTCAAAGTAAGAAAAAATAAATTATATTTTGTCAGGGTTTACAAATGTTATATTAAAAATAATCTCTGCATTTTAATGTCTTACACAATAATCACGATACTAATAATTACGATAATTACGATATAGCTTGACTCTCTTAAATGTATGAAAATGCATTACACTTTTCTTACCACTAACAACGAAACATTATGATGAGGTTATTAATTATTATAGATGTGTACTTCAGCTTGTGATTTTGCATGGTTTATTATAGCATGCTATGAGCCCTTACTGCAGTTGATTGTTGAGGTTTGTATTGGTGAGTCATAATGTAATAAGCTCCATCAGTCAGCCCCAAGTGTATAGTTAGTCAAGAGCTTCCATAAGACACTTGAACTTATAATTTACTATAAAACACATCTATAATCTTTTATGACTGTTGATATAGTGCATCAGAAAGCATCAAGGGAGACCAGGGAGAGTTGTAAGTGTTGTTAGTTGTAACACTGTTGGTTTAACCAAGTGAAAAAGGAAAATAAATACTGTACTTCTTTTTTGAGCTCAGAGGATTAGTGGCATGTCTCTGTGAGCAACACTGTGGATTGTACCACCAAAAAAACGATTTTCAGGTAAGAAAGCAAAATCTTTTATCAAGTTTTTTTTTTTTCCAGTGTTCATTGTATTGCAGATAGAAAGGTTTGACTTCCATAACACAAAGTAGCTGCTTCTCTAGTTTAATTTGATACTTTGCATTTATGCCACCTTCAAGCCTGCACACGCTAAAACACTTAGCTATGTAATGGATGCTTGGGGTGGGGACAGTTGTAACAGTTCATTAAGATAATGAAAATTTCTGCATTGTGTCACAGTGTGTGTGTGAACACGTTGGAAACTCAAGGCAAAAAGAAGTGTGGGTCAAGTGTGTACATTGTTAGTTCTGGGCCTGCAAAGCCTGCAGCCCACAGCAGCCATCTACATTTACCACAACTTTGACACACACACACACACACACAACATAAAGTGTTCCTGTCACATCAAATTGTTTACTTGATTCAGAACTGTTTTTTCATTCTTCAATAAAGTTTGTTCATAAATTGGAGCTAATTACCACTCATTGTTACATCTAGAGCCACCTAGTATTATAACTCCTCCCTCCAGTAGTGTTGTATGTAGGTTGAAATTAACTCACATAATCTGTGATTGCATAGTAAATGTCCTGTAAGTTTTCTTTGTAGTAGACAAATATGGGCACTTACTGTGTATTAAAGTTTGGAGATGTAGCACGACTAGTTACTCATGTTCCAACAAAAGTATTACTACCACCCCTACCGCATGGACTATTATAGCACTATCCTTACTGCAGTTGATTGCTGAGTTGTGTATAGGTGAGTAGTCATAATGCATTATAAACCTATCAATAGTTTATAACTAAGACCTGCAAATTCAAAATTTTGATTTTAACATGTAAAATTGCTGCACTGTTTCAGTTTAAAGAGTGACCTACATCGTCTCTACCTGTTTTCTGCAGACGTTACTACTTTTACTTTTACCTGAATACTTAAGTTAAAGTACTAAGTGAGGCACCACAGTAAAAGTAAAGTTACTTTACTTAACTTAGTTCTTTTACTTTAGTACTGCACTACATTACAGGACTTTAAATGCAGGATTTTACCTGTAATGAAGTATTTTTACATTGTGGTATTAAAGCTTTTACTGAAGCTTACCTGAACCTTAATGACATATTTTGAAGCAGCAGCATATTTTGCCAAAAATCAACTAGTTTGCAGATATGATAACTAGTCAAAGCATCTATAAGTCACTTGCATCTTAAGTATTATGAATGCATTATAACTCAGCAATGCATTATAGAAAAAAGTCTATCTCTCTGAACTGTCAAGCTGTCTTGTGTCATTCACTTCACTTGTATTCTGACCAAATGCAGAGACCAGAGGAAGATCACTCCTATATGTCAGTTCTCACAGAGGTCGTACGCATTGATGGAAAGACCAACAGAGCGTGACATTGTTCTATAAATCAATAAACTTTATTAACACAGTATAAACAACAAACAGCAACAGAGGAAAGCCTCCTGTAGAGCGTATATGGACAGTAGACCCAGTACATGTCAGAGGGGCTGACTGAGACAGAAGCATAGACATGGGGGCTCGACCATGGTTTGGATTATCATGGTACACGTACAGTATACACAAACCTATCAGATGCATGAACCTTTTTGCATGTTCCTAAAGCCATTCAGTCGGTTCGCGGGTGGACAGAAGAGAGAGGACAAAGCACAGTCATGCTGAGCGACAGTTAGCTACAGTATGAAACAAGAGTCGTTACATAAAAACCAAGTAAATCATCTCTTTAGAAAGGTTCTTTTATATAAATGATTTGAAGTGTACAAAACAGTATATTACACATTTTCTTGATGCATGATTCTGAGCGAGACCCAGTAGCCTACAGTACACTTCCCTTCAAAGTACAAACTACTGAACTGGATTACAAGCTACATACAGACTGCACTGTACTGTACCTCTGCAGCACAGCACTCCCACATGGCATCAGGAGACTATGGGAAAAGGAAAAGATCAGCAGCATCGTCTTTTATTAAGAATACACACCTATAAAAATGCACCAGGCCCTCGTAGTACATATATTGCCAATATCCCATGCGAAACAGCAGAATGCCATTCAAACTAACCTCAGAATTGCAAAAAGGATGCTGGCCCCCCCTCCCCAATCCTGACCTACCTATCGACACAGCAGCATGTAAACATCACCACGGCTGCTTCATACGACTATGTTTCTAATGTTTTTGATATACATATGATAAGTTAAGGCTCTTTAAGGACCTGAGGATTTTGAAACATATGATGAGGCACACAGAAGGCAAAGAATAGCTCTAGACACAGGGCTAACTGAAAGAATGAGGAGCAATGAGACAGCCACGAGGGTGGTCCGGTCACACCAGTGCAGTTCAATGGCCAAGGTATAGAGGGACCCAGGGGGGAGATGCTCTCCAGAACAGCACGGTGCTATTTCTGGCAACAAGCTCAGTAACAATCACATGGATGGCTTTACGGACTCCATTGACTTTTTGGGAGTTTTTCTTGGTCACCTTCCCAGAGAGGACTGGCACCAAAAACACGGCATGCTAACACATTAGCATGCAGAGTGTTAAGGTTTGGATTTTTTTCTTTTTGTTTTCATGCCATATGTAGCAGAGAGAGTTACTGGTCGCTGTAATCATTCTGCGTCCACACTGGCTGTGAAGTGATATCCCCTCTGAGTGCAATTATAATGTCATCTACAATCCTCCATACGTGCAAACTTGAATTCTAGACCCTTTCTTCAGTTGGAAAAATGTAGTGGGTATCTTTGTAGTGGAGTTGGTTTCATGTCTGTGTTTTATTAAGCAACAAGCTCACATGGAACTGTTTATGCCTCTAGGGATGGGAATCAAGACCTGCCACATTGCACACAAGTTCCAAGTTGTCTGACCCATCGTATTCCTTGGAGCCAAGCTTGGGAAGTAACGGAATACATGGAGCGGGATTATGTAATCTGGATACAAAAAAGGCAACTTTTCCATTACTAGTTAGATGTTTTTGGTCTTTAAATCAATCAGTCAATCAATAAATTGCAGGGAAAATGCAAGGAAGGAACAGCTGGAAAAACTAATAAACTTAATAACGAACATAAAACGCTTACAGCTGCAACAATTCATCTATTATCAATCAACCATTAAATTAATTTGCATACATTTTCATAGTTGATCAATTGTGAGAATCAATTGAGTGATTTTTTGAGAAAAAAATCCAAATTCTTTAATTTCAGCTTTTTAAATGTGAGTATTTTCTGGTTTCTTTACTCCTCTCTGACAGTAAACTGAATATTTTTGAGTTGTGGACTAAATAAGACCTTTGAGGACGTCATCTCGCGCTTTTTTCACCATTTTCTGACATTTTATAGACCAAACAACTGATCAATTAATTGAGAAAATGATCAACAGATTGATCAGTAATGAAAATAATAATAAGTTACATTGCTGCTGAAAGGTTACAGCAGGGAAGATAACAGTGCTAGCTGCAATGTCTGTAAAATGATCATTTCAAGTAACAGTGGAAACACCAGCAATATGCTGAAACATCGTTCTGCACAACGTGGGCTTAAATCCCAGGAATGCCATGTATTTGACACTGTGCACGAGTGCCACTGCTTCTCAGCTGAGCAGCACATCAAGGTAAAGGGTAAATATCATATGTTAAAAAAAACATTAGTGCCACGCAGAATTGGCATTTCCCATTCCTAACCTCAGCAAGGAAACATCTGGAGAAAAACAAAGGAAGGATTTTGTTAGAAAACGAACAGAACTTTAGGAAACTCTTGTTAGCTTAAGCTGAACTTTAGAATGCATTTGGTTTGTTTTTTTTTAACTTTTTTCTGGCTTTTTTTTTTTTTTTTTTGGCTTTTATTGGTGAAAGCTGAAGAGACAGGAGGGGGTCAGGGGGACCATGCAGCAAAGGGCTGCAGTAAGGACTCAGTCTTCGTACTCGTGCTCGTCTCCACCAGGAAGGTAGAAGGTCTTTTTGAGAGAACAAGGGCTGTGTTTTGTCCCCCGTCTTAGCAGTGTAGCCATGTAGCGAAGGGCCAGTGTGGACAGGAGGAATGAATACAATGACTAATAACTCAATATACATATGGTATGTGGGTATTGCATTAAGACAGACTTGACAAAAATCCAAACCTATCCCTTATGTTATCAGTGCCAGTTAGCATCAACTGATGTATGAGGAGAACCCAAAGTTAATATTGTTATTCTGCAGCTTCTGCAAAGTCAAAGAAATAAGGGATGCCCCGGTCATGTCTTTTTGCCCCTGACAGTGCTTGCCACTAGCATTTTGTACAGCACTATTATAGGTCAGTTTGACTGCTTTGTATTGGGATCTCCGCCTGGTGTCAGCATAAATTAGGCTATAAATGCTGTTACTGTACAGTATGAATATGGAACCATGAAAGGTCAGTCTTTTTGGTTTCTTATGCTGTCATCAACATGCTTTTGCTTTGTTTGTTCAATCAACAGCGCAGTACAAAGAATTTCTCTAGGAGCAATGCAACTACAGAGTGTTTAACCACAGGTATGAAGTACTCGTACGAGGGTTTTCTAGCAGATATTATGTCATTAGCAAGGTTTTTTTTTTGGAAGTATTGAGCATATTACTAGATAAATGACACTTGGATTATACTGCAATAGTGTGAGAGTTTTTAAACAGGTGTTTTGCTATAGTTTTGCTATTTCAAAAACGTGAGTGGCATCATCATCAACTGGATAGCACGTTTTTTGATTCATTCTATGTTCCCGTGGAGGCACTGGCATGCAAGGAAAAAAAAAAAATCATTCAGGAATTCAAGGCAACACGGGTGAGTAATTGATATACAAATCATTTCGGGGGTGAAGTGCTTCTTTAGGTTAGTTAGCATTCGACAATGACACCAAATCAGCTGAGAACTGACTCAAATATTATGTGTTATTGATCAGTTTTTGCAGTCTGCGACTAGAAAGCATTAATCTTTTTAGCTTAATTTTCTGATTGCATATTTTTACTGAATATCAGCTGATAATGAACGGCAGCAAATTGATCTGGGCATCCCTAGAAAATCTTAGTCCACCTCATCAGTGAAATCCTTTTTTTTTAAAATCAACTTTAACTGGCTAATTTTGTCCAGAATGCTAATGCTAACACTTTACCAGCATGGTAAAGGATTAGTAAGCATCGTCTAGACACAGATGATTTGAAATGCTCATCCTCTCTTCATATACAGCACTTGGCAAGGTGACCAAAAGTGGCAAACACCCAACATGTCCGTGCAGTCCTTCGAGTGAAACATTTGTGATATATTGCAGAAAAGTACAGTGATGTGACAGATAACAGTTAATAGTTCATTCACTTGAAGAAAAAAACAAAAAAAAACTGCTCTGGTCTGTTGGAACCAGAGTTACAAGTCTTATCTTATTTTAGAACACAAAAGGTGCGCTGTCAGCTCACATTCTTAACCTCCAGACTGGAAAATTTGATGATGTTGTTTGCCATGCACTTTAATCGCTCTCGCCCCAGTAAGCCCAGACCGACTTCAGATTGATTAAGAAAAGAAAAATCTATAAAAGCTCAACATGTCATACAAAAAGATGCATATAAGACTTTTTTCTCTTTATTTTTTTTTCTTATGAAAGCTGCTTTGGTAACAACATAGTCACGACATCGGTCAATCTCCTTTACTTAGCCGGGGTGCTGAAGGGGACTCCTTCCCTGTCATCTCAATGGCGTATTTTTTTGTTTTTTTTTTTTTTTGTCAGCATTTCCCTTCTGCCTCTAAAATCTAAATGAATGGATCTAGTTACACCAGAGTGGGCTGTGTTTGCGTTCCGCCGTGGAGCTGTCTGCACATCAGATGCAACGTCTGCTGGGAGCTGTTTGTCATAAAGATGTCCGCGCTGTGAAAGACAGTGCTATTGTGCTGAGGGCTGATAGAGTGGAGACCTTGGATGCTGAGCCGACTGCGTTGGGGCCTGAAAAGGTATTGAAAAGAAAGAACGAGGCTGTTAGTGGAAAAAAAAAAAAAAAAGCCCCACACAGACTTTTTGGCATTTCATTTCTTTAATGGCCCGCCTCTCCAGCCTGCTTTAGTAATTACGAGCTGAAAACATTCATTTCCAAAAATGCTCGAGAGTTATTACTCAAGCAGCGGAATGAGACGTTGAAAGTATTCTAAATAAATTGCTCAACTTTTCATGCCACGATTGCATTATAGTGTCACGTAGAGGCCATAATTACACAAATGTCTCTCATGTAGCACATTATTTTCCCACTCTCTCTGTTCCTTTGGAGATGATGATGGCTAATCTGTTCTGGCAAGACAGCAGCAGGGGAGTGGATTATTCAGCTCTGACACGAGGGAGCCACTAACTAGCTCTCCACTGACCTGGTATCCTTGGGATGGTGATCTGCCTGCTACTGCTGCCTTCGCCTCCCTCTCCGAACGGCTTTATCTGGATGATATAATCCTCGTCGGTGGGCAGGGCGAGCTCCACGGAGGTGGTGTTGGTTTCCATGACGTTGGGGCGGCTGTGTCGATTCTTGTAGAGCACCTGACGATGACAAGCTGAGAGTCAGGCGTGGTAGCCATGGCAACAAACACAATATCATTGTCACAACTGACATAAGATATACCATGGCTATGTTTCTTTGAAAAATTGGAGTATAAAGTGAACCAGAATATATTTATTTCTGTGTCACCTGCATCATCTTAAAAAAAGGCATAGACATAGAAGGCATAGGAGAATATAATAACTATGTAAGATTAAACTTTATAGCTTAAAAGAACTAAGAACTCAGACCATGGGGATGTGAGGTGGGGGATGAGGACAGGGATGATGTGTGGGCAAACTTATTATTAGGATCATGGGACATTCAGATGGACGTTAGAACATTTTTTAGAAGGTAGGCTGGAAAAAGTTATGTAAGTGAAAATTACAGGGATGGTATAGAATGGTGCGCTTGCCATGTCCCCCAGCAGGGGCGCTATTATAATCAAGATAAATACGTTTTGGCCAGCATCTCCCATATAGTATCTCACACATTCAAAAACCTCATATCTATCGCTGAATTGATCTGAATCTAGTGATACGGATCACGCCCATTTCTGCCTCTAATTTATTTCTTAAAATCGTGAAATATGCTAAACCTATTATTATGCACTTCTCCTCGACTGTGAATCCCATCTGCACAAAACTCATCGCATAGAATCTATGAATACTCATGAAATTAGGAAATTATCGAAAGAATTGTGATAGTAAAAAAAATAAGGCACTAATCAGCCACTAGGTGGCGCTTTCACACAAAATTTGAACAATACAATACAAACACTTTCAGACTTATCTTAGGTCGTAGTTTGAAAATGAAAATGAGAGTCCACAAAGTGCTCTTCTTGGTAACGAGAAGCAATATTATATCTTGGCAAAGGTCAGTCCGATGAAAAGGAAACTGGGGTATGTAGTTTGCCATGCCCCACTGAGTGTTACAGGCCAGCTCAATTAATATTGATTTATGATGTTTTTCAAACTAAATAAATTAATAAATAAATATTAATCTAATCAAGCAGTGGCATCAGGTGGACACAGGGAGTACTGCAGAATGAATCTTAAATAAAACGCACACCAAGTGCAAGATATCTATCTATCTATCTAACTAATCTAATGAATATGCTGTATGTTATGAAATAGTCAGTTATGGTACTTTTAAATGCATTTGCTACCTCCATAATGAATGAAAAAGGAAAAACCAATAAAAACTTGGGGTCCAGAAAAGAAATCCACAATTTTCTGATATAACCAAGCGCCTACATGAGTGCTTACTTTGTAACCAGTGACCTCTGACTCATTCTCCAGGGCTTTGACCTGCTCCCAGTTCAATATGATCTTGGAGTTTGATGTGTTCCACATCACTTTAACCGGCGGCTGACTGGGCGCTGAGAGGAGGAAAAAACACGTTATTCACCTCAAAGGAAAGCTGACCAGTCACCAGAGCGGTAATTAGTTTGGATACTTGCGTGGTTTTTTGGTGGTGACGTTGACCGTGGTGCTGGGAGGTCCCGTTCCTGCAGTATTATACGCCCTCACTGAGATGTAATATGTGGTGCTGCCTTTCACTCCACGGATAATAGTAGACGTTTGATTTCCTACAGTCCTTTGCACGCTGGCCGTGTCTTCCTTCTCACTTCTACTCCAATACCTCAGCTGAAAAGCAACAGGGCAGAACCACAGACGTGAATGCAAGAAAACACGACGGACACCTTAAAAGCTTTCTGTTACACCCTGTCAATGAAGTGCAAACTGGAAACAGGCGGATGTGAATTCAGCTGAATGGAGGATGTGAACTGATCTGAAAACAAGCCTGAGCAACATGTCACCTTGTGTACCTTTTGCTCGCCATGTGCTACGTGCCACAGACATGTGCCATGGTTTAACTTGCGTGTTAAAAACCGAGGTCGAATATGCAAAAGAAAGAAAAAATGGAAAACAAAGAAGAAGAGGAAAAAGAATCCTCAAAAATCCCCCTGCCATCAACTTCCACTGATAACAGATTTTCTTTGTCACCCTGCTTGTCAAGGCTGAAATAGCTGGCACGCTTGACAGCACAAATATAATTTGTCTTCCCTCACAGGAACGGTTTGCTCAGGCCCTGCTCTTCTGTTGACTTTGAGTGGTCAACAATTTATAATTCTGGCACTTTATGCAATCCGTGGGTGAAAACAGCGCCTTTGTTCACGTCTTGGATTTCAATAATGAGCGGAATTAAAATGACAAGAACTAACTGAGTGCAGAGCCAGTGTCTGAAACTGCTTTGTTGTGTGGATTAGAAGCTAAACGTTCTATCCCTTAGAGTATTGCATCAGTACGCTAATCAGGGTGGTTACAGTACTTAGGTAAACAACAAGAGAAACACAACTAAACCCACAAGCACGGGACTAGGCTGGACTATTATGCATGCAGCAAGCTATTATCTCCTATGCCCAAGGTGCATGAGCCTGAAACACTCATCAATAATAGAAGAGAACAAGACTCAACAGCATAAGTTCCCATGTGCTTGTGCGCACACGCACTCAAAAACACATTTGCATCCAGTGGAGGCACATACAAACAAGGTATTTTCAGTGTGGCTCACCTCGTAGCCCAGCACTCTTTTCTTGCTGGCATTCCAGGGCAGAGCTTTCCACGAAACTTCAATCTCGGATGCAGAGAGGCTCTTGGCACGGACCCTGGTGGGCGCTCGGCCAGGCTCTGGAGTTAATGTATAAAGACTCTGAATGATTTTAGAAGTAACACTGAGCTTTGATGACCCCTCAAAGTGGGAACATCAAAACTGTTTCAAAGCTATGTCTTTCATCCAAACAACACAGGGAGGGAAGTATGTAGAAGATGTCTGTACGGGCTGATAGAAGAGCTCTGGCTGCCGCCATTTAGACTCAGAGTGGATCTAGTCATGTACTCATGCATTAATAGTGGCTGAGCAAGTGGATGCCTACTCCGTAACATGTTGTGTGTGACATGAGATTGTAACGCACCTTCCTCAGCCGAGTAGATGGTGGTGACGGGTCCGAATGGCCCTTCCCCCTCGTTGTTGTAAACCCCGACCTTCACGTGGAAAGGCGAGAAGGGCTGGATGCTCTCGTTTTTAAAGACGTATCTGGACGCTTCAGGGGATGGTACGGCGGCCTGCATCCATCCCGTGGCCCGTGGGGTCGGAAAGCCACAACGTAGCCGAACCCCGCTCCATTCTGCAGCTCCTCTGGTACCGGCTTCAGGAAAAAATGGAATTTAAGCACTTAAAGGGAAACAATGCCTAATCTCAATACAATTATGTGCATAAAATAGATTTGTATTTATGTAAAACTTTTAATTCATCCCTTAGTTAATGAATTGAAGGGAGTACTCAGATTATTGAAAGTGGGGTCAGGGTCAGGGTAGAGCAAAATGGATCTTAGCCACCTGAAAAGATCAGTATTAATTGAAGTGTAGGCTATACAGAACATTGTCACTGCTTTACCTTGCTGTCAGATGGCCTTTTCTGATGGGAAACCGGCATTAAATAAGCCAAATTTCACTTTCTCAAAACCAACCAAACTCCATTGGCAAAATCAGCAATTTTCCTCCATAGAAGACAGGACTACTGTCTTACTACTATACCACCTCTGCCTTAATTTGTTCATTTGTTTGTGTTATTGTTTAACTTCTGTATTTGAAAAGGTTAGTTCAGATTCACCGAAGTCACACAATAGCACAAACAAACTAACCGATTGAGGCAGCTAAAGACGAGCAACTCCCACATTATGCAACTTTAAATTACAGCTTTTGCTAAGGGAGTCTCGTGCCTTTGAAGAGAGTGATATTTTGCTTATATAACAGAGGTTTCCCATCAGAAAAGACTGTATGATGGCACAGGAAAGCAGTGAAAATATTCAAATATAGCCTACACCTAAACTGACATTTTTTTTTTTTTTTTTTTTAAGTGGGCCTTTTTTGTGGCTAACATACATTTTGCTGCTGAGCCCATCTTAGTTTTGGTGCTGCAGCTCCTCTCTGCTTCTCTGAACTGGGGATGTGTTGACTTCAGTAGGTAATACACTGACTCATTAACAACCTCACTTAAAAAATTCTGAACTATCCCTTAAACTTTGCCATTCATTAACTGCAATATATTTTGAAAACCAAAGGCTAAAAAGGCTAAAAAGGCTAAAAAGGCTAAAGGTGATGTTTTGCCACAAATACAACATGCTGTACACACAAAACTATTACTGGACACATCCATTACACAGTACAGTGCACTCAGCATGATACCATACCAGCAGCTGTTGTCCGAACTGATAACATGCCTCATACATTTATAGCTACACACTTCATTCTAGTGGATAAACCCACCCTCTCACCCTTATCCACTAATAGATACTACTTGCTCATATATAAAAGCACTTCTTGTTTTAGCCCTGCTAGAGGGAGGCCTGATGGTACTTTGACTGTGGCTGAGATGTCTCAGCTCTGGGCCAATACAGACATTCATGGGAATATAATGAGAATCACAACGACTTCGGTGCGCCCCTGACTTTTTATAATGAGTATTCGTTGAGTATGCTTTTGGATTTACCAGAAACCTTCGATACAGTGGATCACAATATTGTGGTTACTAGGTTATAGTAGGGGTTTTCAAATGTTTTCATGTCAAAGACCACCACGAAAGATGCAAATTAGATGTGGACCTCCAAATTTAGAGGATTTTTTTTTTGTTTGTTTTGTCAAGTGTTTTTTTATTTTTAGGTTTGAAGATAATAAAGTCTTCATAGTCAATGAATGATCAAACTAGGATCAATATAAATTACAATTAGTCAAAAAGGACAAGTTTACTTTTGCTGGATAACCCCTCAATCCAACTCAAGGACCCCTGGTGGTCCCTGGACCCTGGTTTAAAAAATGTGTTATAGCATTATGGCTTCAATAAGCAAATGGCTCCCAAATTATATTGCTAATTGAAAACATTTTGTAAATGTAAATGTGGGACTTTTATGGCGTGAATTACTTGTAGTGCCCCACAGTGTTAGATTCTGGGACCCCTTGTTTCTTCCATACACAAATGAGCTGATAACAGCATCTATGCATCCATTTTGTTGACAACACTAATTTCTAAGCAGTTTCAATTGAGCAAACTTTCTTTACAATCAACAAAAAAGGCCAAGTTGTTGTTCCAGCTTCCAAAAAATGTGATTTCCCTTTGCTGGGGACCCCTTACAACCCACTCAAGGGCCCCAGTTGGTCCCTAGACCACAGTTTGAAAACCACTGAGTTATGGCATTATAGCTTCTTTGGACTCACTTACAAATGATTCCCAAATTACATCGCTAATTGGAAACATTTTTCGCAAATGTAAATGGCTGGACTTCAATGGCATAAAGTACTAGTGGTGTCCCACAGGGGTTGATTCTGGGACCCCTTTTGTTCCTCCTTTACACTAATGGCCTGATAACAGAATCTTCATCTATGTTTCTATTTTTGTTGATAGTTTGCTTCTTTCACATGAAATTTTTCCACACACATTTTTAAGTACTTTAAATTGAAAAACACTCTTTAAATATTAAGAAATGTCATTTTGTGATATATTACTGCCAAAAACAAAATTTGTTTTACTTGACTCATGTTCATTTAGTTTGGAGTAATACAACAAGGCCAACTGTTATTGTCAATAACATAAATACTTTGGTTCATGACAAATTTTTGGAACTAAAGTGAACTAAAATAAACTTTTCTACTCGTGCCTCCATCAGGCAAAGATCTGAATATTAAACAGAAGATTTCCCATTTGACAATACTGACCCCAAGGCCTGCTACAGGTAGTGCACTTGTAAAATTAAAAATGTAACTGCTTTTCTGTATGGAGGAAAATGCCTCAGGAATTTGCAGGGCTGAGGCAAAATAGCGGCTTTGTTAAGCAGAAGTTAGACTTTAATTGAACTCTTGCATATTGAAACATCAACACTGGTTCTGTCAAACATTTCACAGCGGGAGCTGATGGTTTTGAGCAGCTTGAATAAATATAAGCTTTTGGAGCTGGAGTGATATGCAGAGGCTTTGTACAAAAGAGGGAAATGAAAAAGAAAGACGCAAAAAAAAAGAAAAAAAGAAAGGGAAAACAATCTGAAACAAAGTTGGGACTTCGAAGGAACCATTGAGTTTAATTATCTTATTGAAACCTCAAAAGCATTTTTCTCTCCCCTAGGGTGACAGCAGCAGTTATTGCCTCTCTGTTCTTAAAAATGAAATGCCATACATTAAGCCATTCAGCTGTTATTAATGAAACAGAAGCCCAGATCCACAGAGAATAATGACGTCTGGCTCCCTTCTCCATGGGTGAGGGGGTCCTGAGCGAGCATGCTTACCTCCCATGTGATGACTAATTCGGAGCGACTGCCACCGCCTCCACTCACATTAGCTGGTGTGACCTTCGGAGCTGGAGAAAGAAGACAGATCAGCTTAGCCCTGTTGGCTTCACACGACGCTGAGAAGGCACGTGTAATCATTTTCCAGGTTACTACTTCCAAAAGGCAGAGAGAGGTAACTTTCTGACACATTTGAACCTCAGCATCTACAAAATCTTGTAAGATATCAGCAAACTTGTCACAGCTGAGTCGTGTTTGCAGTCATGGCCTGCCTGTGGTACTTTTTATACCAAAAGACACCAAAAGAACAAGACACACAAAGGATGTAACCTTGGTGAATACAGCTCTCTCTGGGTAGATTTTTCAATGCTGCTTTATAAATATGTTTTTTTTCTTCTTAAGGTTCAATTTCAATCAGATTTCAGATTCTTTCTACAGCAGCTCAGTATCACAGCTGTTCATGAAGTAGTCACGAAATGACACGGACATGAATCTTCCATTCTTTCAGGACACGCAGCATCGAACACGAACATAGTATGAAAGCCCTAGGTAAAAGGCCTGGGTGGGCAAAACACAGGACTTTTACATGACAGACTGGGGTTTTGGTCTCAAGTGAGACATAATTACTGTAATTACTTTAAGAAAGCACTTACTTTAATCCAAACTATGACATTTTCCTAAACCTAACCAAGTGGTTTTTAAATTTAAACCTAACCAAATAGTTTGGTGCATAAACCTAACCAGGTAGTTTTCAACCTAAACCTAAATAAGTAGTATGGTGACGAAACCTAACCAAGCAGTTTGGTGACCAAACCTAACCAAGTACTTTTGGTGGCTAAACCTTGCAAGGAGTTTGTTGCATAAACCTAAACATATAGTTTGGTGACTAACCTTGACCAAGTAGCTTGGTTCCTAAACCTAACCAAGTAGTTTTGGTGCCTAATCCTAACCAAGTAGTTTGGTGCTTAAGGCTAACCAAACTGGGACCGTCACCATAACCTGACGTTGCATAATTGCTATTGCTAACCTGACCACAGAGTGAGATTAACAGTGGATAACACATTAAGTCTGAAAGCAGTGCTGAGTATCACAAAAAAAGCAAATATGTGTCCATGTACATGAATCTTATAAATAAATTTTGTGACTATTTCACAAACTGCTGTGAGAATGTGTTGGGTACAGAAATGAACACACCCAACATTAAATCTGCATTTTGGTAAATTTACCAGCCTGCTTGCACCGCTAAATCTCACTAATTAACAGAGGTGTGGACTTGTGTCACATGACTTTCATTGAATTAAGCTGCAAGAGAAAACCACGAAGAACAAACGTTACATTGAGCACCAGTTGGAGAGAATTATACTAAATTGACATTTGAAGTTGCACAAAGAATGGTAAGTCAAGGCCAATAATAAAATAGTTAGCAATCCAATGCTTTGCTAACATTAGCTTAACAGCTTAACAGCAACTTTGTACCTGACTTGCAAAAAAAAGACCCACCTGTGCTAACTAACATGTTAGGTTTGTTTGTTTAATTGGTACAATAACCAAAGTGTTACAACTTGTTGATTTTACACTTTGGTTTTTGTAGAGTAAAAAAGAATAAAGAAATATAACAATTAACCTTAGAGGTGCTGTTTCTGGGGTATTCTGGAATTTGTTACCTTTGAACAGAGCCAGGCTAGCTGTTTCCTACTGTTCTGTCTTTTTTTTAAACTAACTGTTCCTTGGCTTTATCTTCGTTTTAAACAGAGACAGACAGAGTTGGCTAAGCATCAATCCTAGTATCAATCTTCTCATCTGACTCTTGGCAAGAAAATGTTCCTTCATGCTTAGAACCATCCTTTATCCTTTATTCCTATTCCTTTAAAGAAATTAAGAAATTAAGTAAATGACATCTGTCTTGGAAGGGAAGAGCAAACAAACATGATGAAACAAGCATATCTGAAAGCAGCATAAGGACATTTTTTTCAGTACATACAGGTCCCCTTTGTCCTTGCTTGTTTAGATGGCTTGCTGGGCTCGCCGGTCCCGATGGTGTTGCTTGCCAGGACTCGAAACTCATACTCCACCCAAGGGCTCAGGTCTATTACTGTAGCTGTCAGCCGGTGGCCCCCCACCACCTCAGGAACTGGCATAAAACACAGTGCCCCCTTCAGTAGCAAGAAACTTTGTGCGGGATATGTTGTGTGTGTGTTTTCTATGTGAGTGTGTCAGCTTAGCATCAGCAGCAGACTGTCCTCCAGGCTGACAGGCCTGGTTGGACTCCACCACAGGTACATAGGACAGGTGTAATCCCTCACAAGGACACATGAAGTACACACAAACTCAAAAAACAAAAACACAATACAGAAGAATCACATATGAAGAGATACACTGGCTAATAACTTGCTAATTTGCAGGTATTAATTTAGCTCTCTGGTAACACGTGTAATATGTTCAGCCTGTTCTCATTCACAGGTTGTCAAATATCAATGCTTTGTAACGCCTCATATCTCATACAGACACTAAAGTGCACTTTGTGTCACAGGTTTCCTGACTTCAAAGTAAAACCATCTATATGTGGAGATGTAATTTAAAGAGCGAGAAAGTATGGAGGTGTAGGGGGGGATGAATGGGCCAAACAAATACAGGGCTTTCACTTATGAGGCCAGGTTTGTGTCTTCAACAGCATCTGAAGTTTTAAAGGACTTATGTAAGATTTAGTGGCATCTAGCAGTAAGCTTGCAGACTGCAAGAAACTTGTTTCACCCTCTCCTTCCAAGCAGGAAAGAAAACCTATGGTGGCCATGAAACATTCTTTAGAATATTCTATTAAATTTCTACCATATTCTGTCAATAAATCCCAGTACATCTTACACGCTGGACCTTTAAGTTAAGGTTGAGCCAATGTAGAAGTTTTCAAACTGGTTTGATATTAAGCCAAATACCACATTTTTCCACTAGGTGTCGTACACAACTCAGCCACCCCAAAGTGGAACACAATGACAGCCCAAGAATGGAGTTGCAAGTCAGTATACCACAACATCCTCCTGAGAATGTTTCACAATAAAAGACTCATTTAGAAATGAAGGGGTATTGTCCACCAAAACACAGGAGGACTTTTAATTTGTAATGGTTACAGGAAGTGTTGTGTTTGTATTCACAGCGTAATGCAGTAACATTGAGGGCCAACAGGAGTGAACCAAACAAAGGTTTTTGTACTTTCCATCTGCTATGTTACTTGGTGCACTGGCTAGCTACTGTGCTAACGTAGCAAATAGTCAGGATTATATTGGGAAAATTAGGTAGTTGTTGTTTATTCACTTTCCAGCTGTGTATTTCACAAACTAGCTAGCAAATTAGCTCTGCACCATCATCTGCTCAGCTGTGATGCATATTCTGCTACAAGGGCTGCGGAGACCACCTAATTTTCCCATGATGCCTACAAAGTTAGGTCTGGAACACGTCAGCTAACAGCAAAATTAACAAACTATTTGATTTGTGTTCTAAAATGTAAATGTTACTCTTTGGTAGTGTTTGTAATGTGTCACTTCTGAAAGTGGTGGTTTTTGGTTGTAATTGTCATTTTTTTGCTGGTTTATAGTTGTAACCATGACTGAGGAGGCTGTTTCATGATTGCAGCTGTATTTTATTTGTTCCAGTGCTGAACTTTGTTAAAGTGTTCACGTGATCCATTTTTTGTCTCTTGTAATTTGTCTGAGTATCTTCTAATGAGTAATATCGTTCAGTCATTATCATAAAAAGTTTAAGCTCGTACACCAGTCAGACGAGTAAAACCAGAAACCAACCCAGCCCTACTTCAAGTTACATAAGGTATGTGTGTGACTTTGTCACATACCTCATTTCACTTATGTCCAAGCATCACCTTTTCTAAACCTAACCAAGTAATTCTGGTGCCTAAACCTGACCAAATTGCGATGATATCTGCCACGTTTTAATCAGCCTTTGGGACAGTCTCATACAGACACTGAAGGGTACTATATGCATCAGTATGAGATGCCGAGAGGCATGACAAAGCAGTGTTTGTATTTGATGACCTGGGATGAGAGTGGGTTGCCAGATTCATAACAAATCATCAAAATCACTGTAATGCACAAAATATAGAAAAAAAACAACTGATGATTCCACAAAAAAATGACAAAAGGTCAATTTTTTCTGTTGATGGAGGAGCTCTGTCCACCTGCAAGGTCATAAAGTAGTTCTGTTTGAAATATATGATCCTGATGAGGTAAATCAATGAGGCCAGTAAAACTATCTTAGATCAAAGTGTCCTTAATTCACAAAAATATCAATAGAACAAGGTATACAGTACTGCATAAATGCACATAACACCAGTCATGCGTGAATGCTAAGGGCCCCATTAAAGAGGATGTGGGGAGAAATTACACCGGTGCTATCACTTAACTACACTATCAAATTACAGCCCTGGCAAGAAGCTTCATCATCAGGATGGGATCCATGTTTCAGGACTCCCAGGAGTCAGATAAAATGGCGGTCAATGGTCATGCTACGATTGCGTACCATTTGGTGCTGGGGTAAAAATTACATCTCCAATATTCTCACAGGCGAGGCAGAATGAAGAGCGGCCCCCTCCATGTGATTGGAGGAGGCCACGGCTGGTTGGAGAGAGCTTACCTGTGGTGACAGCCTGCCACCCGAGGGAAAACGGTGTCCTGGCCTGGATGGTGTATGCCGTAATTGGACTGTGATTATCAGGACCAGGCCTCCAGGACAGAGAGGCTGTGGTATCAGTGATTTCTTCTACATGGATGCTGGTGGGGGGCCCCGGGGGACCTGATAGATGGCATAGCCAGGCAAGGAAAAAGGGGGAAGAGAAAGATAGAGAGACAGACGGAGGGAGGGAGGGAAGGGGGAGGAAATGTAAATCAGGAAGAGATGGAGAGATGGTAGAAAGAGTGGCAGTGGTTTTAGCACCTGCGGCTACTGTAGCGAAGTCAGTTCACTGTGAAACCTTCGGGAGCTATTTGGTCTAATTAGACAGTAAATTTCCTTTAAACCTTGAAGAGAGATTTGTCTATTTGCTTCCTTTTTCATTCTATCCCTTTACTTCTTCATCAGTGAGGCGCAGTAAACATTAATCACTAACAAACCCCTGCCTTCTTCAGCTGTAGATGACTGATGAATAATTTAAATGTTTTGAAACCTTAAACACTGGCGAGCTGAAGGATGTGGTCAGCAATGTGGTTATTTTGAACTGTAGCTATTGCAGGGAGGATATAGACTAAATCAAACATCATGATATTTTTGACTGAATACCTTGATATTGATATTACCGGTATTGCAACTTTTGGAGCTTATGTGAAATGTTAGCACAGTAAGATGTTTGATCATTATCAGTAATGTGGATATAATTGCTGAGTGGGTAAAGCGAAATACCAGAACAGGTCCTCTGTGCAAGCAGTGTATAAAAACTCATATTTACATTTCTCGTTAGGTGGTGATCTCTAGTGGGTGTAGCACTTATGACAGGAAAGGTATAAAGAGTGAGAATGTCTGTAATCAATCACAGAACTTTCGCCCAGGACACTTCAATTTTCAGCACATCACTTCACCTCACGTGAGTTACATCACTTTCCATCAAGTGGCATGCGTAATGTACTGATTATAACCACCAACCATGATCTTTTCCCTAAACCTAGTAGCTTTTATGCCTACACCTAACAAAACTGCAACCATTTTACAACTTTAACCACATGTGTAATGTCACGTGATTTACATAATTAAGTTAAGGTTCGGCAGCCCTGTCACTACCAGGACTTCCCACCAGTAACATTCTGTTGTGTAGGTATGAGGATGTGTTGGCTAGCACAGTCTGGTATGTTCAGAAAATGACTTAACTCTACTCAGTGGTGCAATGTAACAGCAAAGTACATTTACTTAAGTAGGGGAGAGTGGGGTAAGTAGTGCCAATTTTTACTTAAAGTGCCTTTTACGCAAGGGGATTACAGGAATGCCTCCAACTAAAATATGTACATATAGTTTAGAATGTTGTGCATCCCTGGGAGCAATCACTTTGGATCTTAAATAAACTGTTTGAGAAATATAGCTTTAGAAAAAAAAGTGGTTTTGTGGCACAACTTGCCCCCAGTGCGGGGTAAGTTGTGCCATTAGTCAGAATACACTGGGGTAAATTGTGCCGTTGATAACTGAAGTAAAAAAGATCATTTTAATCTCACAAACGATAATGCTATATAAAAGCAAGACAAATTCAATACAAAAGTACTTGTTTAATGTTTATTTAAAGTTTTAACATCATCAAAGGCCAATTTGCTTCAACAAGGCCTAGCGCCACATGAACACATGCTCAGAACAAAATGAAAATTCCAAAATGAGCACCTAACTGCATCTGCATCTGAATATCTTCACAGATCACTACTACTGGACATTCCACTTGTCAATGCTGCAGGGGAATGTGAACTTGTGCTCCCTTCTGGCTGTACCACCAAGCTTTTGTGGTGTGGGTAGTTTCTTGAGCACATCACCTCTAGGGATGACTCCTTCATCATTCTCTCTAAATGTGAAGATGGGCTTTCCATCAACAGACCTCTTACAACTTTGCTTCAGAAACTTTGCACTGATTTCATGACACCTAAGCCATGAAACATTGCTGCTAGTGTTTTAATATGGTCAGCTAGCTCTTTCTCCATGTTCTCACTGAAGACTCGTTTGGCGGCTGCTGTTCTTTCATAGCCTGGCTTTGTTACTTCTCCTATTTTTTTCTTATGCATATATCTTTTTATGGTCATCCTGCAGATCTTCATCTCCTTTACAACCTGACGTATGGTCTTCCCCTGTTGCACCTCTTTCACTGCTCTTTCCAACTCCTCAAGAGGAGTTGAAACCCTGTCTGTCTTCCTTTTGTATCTGCGTGGCATGATGGATTTTGGTCTAAAATTAAGAATGGCACATAGTTTTAGTGATCAAATGTAAGAATACAATGTACAATAACAATAAAATACAATAAAGTAATATATAGTAAATAATCATAAGTTGGGGGAAGTTGTGCCACTGGCACAACTTAACCCAGGTCCTTTTGCACAAATTACCCCAAGCCCACCATTTTGAAAAAAATGCATCCCCCGGCTGTTTTGAGCTAGCATCATGCTAACTGTATAGACTCATGATGTAGCTTACTAAAGCACTAAAACATGTGTGAACTGTTTTCAAAGTTTTCTATAATTGTTCAAACACAGCAATCAAAAAACCTTAATCATAGAAATTCTACTTTAGAGGGCAAAAAAATGTTTTTCGAACTTAAATGTGCTTACCTCTCAAGCCATGTGTCTCCCTTCTTTGCAGGATGAGCGAAATGGATGCCTCTTCAAAAATATGTGGTCACATGACCAACTTCTTCTATGGTTTTCTAAATAACAGGGGTGGCACTACTTGCCCCTTGGCACAAATTACCCCACTCTCCCCTACTGTATATAAGGACTTTAACCTTAATTTTAGTATTTCTATTTTATGCAACTTTATACTTCTACTCTGACAGAGGCTGACAGCTTTAGTTACTTTTTCAGATTACAATTTTTCACACCCTTCCTGTCCAGTGAAAGGCATGTATCTCCAAATGTGGTGATTTTGAAGGTTTGTGACAAACTGGAGGATCAAGTGTTCCTTTATGGGTGAAGGAGCCTGAAGCAGGACAATCGGTCACCATAAAGCTAAACACAGGGTTGTTTGTCTGACACCATGAAAAGCTGACTTTTTAGAGATATGTGATTCTGTAGATTAAACTACCCAACTGTATATGAAGTTGTAGTTAAACTAAGCTCAACCTTAAACATACATACTACAGCAGTAAAATGCAGTATATTAATGGGGCAGTGATATTAATCCCAAAACATCAGATATAATAGTAAAACACTGATAGGGACTATTTTCTGCATCATGACTGCTTATACTTCATATTTTAAGTACATTTTGTACTTTTACTTCAGTAGGGCAGAACCTGACCTATATATCTGTTGACCAATATTACTGGCCCCATATTATCAGCCAAATGTTTATATATGTCTATCACAACTATATCTGTCTGTGTCTGTATCAACATATATTTTGTCTGATACACACCTACATGATTTTTTTGTTTTGTTTTTAACAGAACATAATGCAGGTTGTCTTTATTTGTTAGTTTTATCACCAGCAGTTTTATATCACCAGTAGTTATTTATTATTAATGGAAATAATAGTGAAAGTTTAATCTTTCTCTGCCCTGGTATTATTTTGGACAATAAAGTTTATCATTAAACTGTAAAATATACTGCCTCCATTACAATGTCACAAGTATTAACCACTTGTTATCAACGTGTTAAAAATGTGCATTTATGTATATATTCTATATTCCATATATTATATTCTCTATAAAGAATACTGATCGATATATCCATATCAGAATCTTTATTGCCTAATATCATTAGGCCCTAGGATCTGAATATTACTTCTACCATTGATTTAAAAGACAACACTTATGCCATATCACGCTATAATGATGTCCAAAATCTATGAGACGAGTCTCATATCACAGTGTCAGTATTTATTGATATATTACCTAGCCCTAATTAAAACATGTCCATTCTAAGCAACAGCAGAAACAGAATGAACATCCATTGATTGTGGCTTACCTCTGACAACCAAGTCAACAGCGATGGAAATGCTGTCCACCTTGGTTTGCACGGCGCACGTGTACTTCCCCGCATGCCTCAGCTGGATATTTCGAATCATAATGTCTCCTGCCGAATGCTGCTGTCATTCAGCACATGCACAATCACACACAGACACACACACACATACAGACACACACACAACACACACACACACACACACACACACAGTTCCATAAGCAACATGGTAAGCCTCCAGCTATTGTAATTCAAGAACAATACTGACTCTCCAGCCATAAGGGTGAAAAAAAAAAAGCTAAACAGAGGCTCATTCTCATGTATGTGTATCCTGAATAATAAATTCCTCACGCAGCCTCTCCTTCCATATTCTAAAACAGAAATACCTCTCTGTGTTGAGCACACATGCTTTTATTTTATCACTATAATTACAGAAGTGTACTCACTCAGCTTGATTTTGACTGTGGGATAGAGCAGTTAGAGTTTTAAGAAGCTGCCTAATGGCTAGTCTAAACACTTCTTTAAGGGAGCCTTTTATTCCTTCTCTAATTGCAATTCCCACGCCTACATTATCATTTCATCAACAGAGCAGCTTCTTTCATAGTAAGGCAGTTATTTTTCTATGGAGCTGCTGGTAGCTTAATCAATGTAAGTGTAGATGTAAAGCAATTTATTAGGGAGAGGAGGCTGTAAATAACAGCACAGAAGCATCTAAATCACAGAAGAGGCAGGAAAGACACCTCAGTGCTATATTTTTTTCTTTACAGCTGCAGTTTTTGAATGTTTTTATGGGAAAAATAAGCCTGCGTATAACATGCTGAGATGTAAGCTGCGAACCTTTTAAAGTATACAGCGAGCTGACTGAGACTGGTTGCAGGGTGTGTATGTAAATTTCATTTTAAAATAAACCACAGGCAGCAATTTTCTGGCCATAAATAATACACTTGATACAAACATTCCCTCTGCACTGCGGCGGAATTTATTATGACCCTGCTAAAAGAAGAAGGAGTGTAATATTGATGTACCAATGAATCTTCAGTGTCACCCCTTGACCTTTATTCAGAGAAATCTCTGAAGGGGTTGGAAAATAAATCAATGTGTTGGGTTGTAGCAGAAAAGAGCACAGTAGCGCTAATAAAAATGAGCATTCTTCAACACACCATAACAAGGTTTTTTCTTAATTATTCAGTGTGTGTTCCAGGTCATCTGAGAAATGACTATAAACTTATTGGGAGATCAACGTGAGCTGTTGCATGAATCTCAAAAAGTACTGCATGAAAAATGCTCAATATCCATTAGGGAAACCTGTTAGCTCAGAGTGCAGAGTTAGTGATTTGCATGTAGTCATCTGGTTGAGAAGACCTGTTGTAAAGCTCAACAAGTGGAGGTGCATTTGGAGTTTCAGCGTGGTGACAGCTGATACAGAACAGGTGCGACTGGTGGCTTCAGATGGAAAATACATCATGTTATTATGCTTATGATCTGCTGGTCCACTTTTTTCCAGTTCTGATCTTATTCCGATATCTGAATTTTGACATCTGCTGACACTGATACTATAATGATACCAGTGCTCTTTTGGTTGGTGGTAGTAGTAGCTGTAAGATTACTTATGGCTGAAACTGAACTTCAGTCTGGAAAGATTGTGTAGTTTGTGTAATGCAACTTATGTAATGGTGTGTAATGTGTTTGGATATCCACTGATACGGATATTAGACAGATACCAGAGCTTTCTTGATGTTCATGACGATGATGATTATGATTATTCTTCTTATCGTTATTATTATTATTATCTCTACTAGCAGTGGTAGTAAGATGGCATGACGCTGAAACTGAACCTCAGTCGGGAAAGATTGTGTCGTTTGTGTAATGCAACTTGTGCAATGGCGTGTAATGTGTTTGGATATCTGCTGATACTGATATTAAACAGTTACCAGTGCTCTTTATTCTTGATGTTTATGATGATGATTTTGATTGTTTTTGTTATTATCACTATTTCTAGTGGTAGTAGTAGTAAGATGACATGAGGATGAAACTGAACCTCATCTGGAAAGCTTGTGTAACTTTGTAATGGCATCTTTTACAGCATGTGTAGCTGATAGGCTGAGAGATTGCCCTCATTTGCATAATTTCCCATGATGCACTGATGAGAGTTTAAGTTTGCTGTTTTATGTTCCAAAATGCTATTACTATTTGTTAGTTTTTGTAATGTGTTTGTAATGCATTCTTAGTGTGTTTGTTGTGTTTTAAATGTGGTATGGTTTATGTTGGTTATTTGGTTATTTTTGTGTGCTAGTTTATTGTTGCACCATGAGTAAGGGGGCTACACATTTCTTTAATACAGCTAAATAGTTTCATAGTAATTTCAAATGTGTTTCCCTTATATTACAACCAAATGCAGAACATAATTGAGAAGCGCTACTCACTTCTTAAAGTGCTTTGCTTCAGGATAGTGTTTGCAAATAGAAAACATGTGGTGTTGTAAAATTTGATTAGAATGTGTATTGTATTCACAAGTCTGATACCAAATGAATACCATACATCAAATTCAGTCCTATACTCAAATTGGATTGGATCAGTTACATCTCTACTTATAATGTTTTGGAGGAAAAAAAGTCACAGTTTGTGCAGAGTCTTTTTTAAGAACATGTCTGACTGATGTGTCATTCTTAAAGTCCCCCTCCACTCAAAAATATGTTTTTCTACTCCTACAGCTGGACGTTTTAGCTTCACTGTGCAGAATGATGTACAAGCAGAGTTTGACACTAGAAGGCTGAATGTTTCTACATTCATCTCCTGAAAGTGGAAAGTTTTCTCTGTGCTCATCGAAAATCTGATTTTAACAGGTGGAACTGTGAGCGGGATTTGTGACACCACCACTAGTTTGGAAGTTTGTCCTGGTCCAATTTGCACCTTGTACAAGTGTGATGTAGACACTTGTCACCAGTCACATAGACTTGGATGGACTTTACAGTGAAGTAAGAGACATCTTGAGTCCAGGAGGATAAATTTAGAAATGAACTAAATTAGCATATTCATAGATTATTACTTTTAATCAGGTAGAAGGAGTAGTTGCCCTGTTAATGATCATAATGTGGAAATGATACTTTTTTGGAGGAAAAAACAAAACAAAACATCAGACACGTTAATGTTCAAAGCAGATTTTTTGTATATGTCTTAACACATGTCTGTAGGATCTTTATCACTCCACCAAATCCACACATTTTCATATATGTGAAGCTTACTTGTATTCACTGCTGGGTATCTCTATAACTAAACATGGCATATCTGATGAAAATCTAGCGTAGAATATTTTGATTGTGGATAGCAGGCACTTCACACAATGTTACTAATAAGGGACCCTCTATGTGCTTAATTTCATATTTGGTAATGTTACTTTTATTTTTTTTATACTAATGTTAATGTTGTACAGTGTTGGGCAAGCTACTGAGAATTAGTAATTACTTACGCTTACTAGTTACTTCTCTTAAAAGTTATTAAATTACTTCACCAATAAAAGTCATCAGTTACTAGGGAAAGTAATTTTTGCGTTACGTTTAAAAGCTCCTTCCATTTTATTATTATTGTTGCATGCATAGCTATATTATTAATATTATCATTATTATTATTATTATATTTGTTTTTAGGCTTTTATGCCTTTAATTTGCAGGATAACTGAAGACATGAAAGGAAAGGGGGAGAGAGAGCGAGGGAATGACATGCCTCAAAGGGCTGTAGGCGGGAGTTGAACCCATGGCCGCTGCAGAGGACCCACAGCCCCAGTACATGGGGCGAACACTCCACCAACTGACCCACCAGGTCACCTTAGCTATGTTATTTTAGTGTTGGTATATTGTTTAAGTGTTGCTATATTATTTTCTATCATTCAATGTACTAATTATTGCTAAAAGGAGTTATTAATAATATTAATACTCCCGACCACCAGTGGGTGGTAAAATTAGTGATCCCACCTGTAAGCTACACTTTTATTGCCTATTTTTACCTATGTTTAGACAGTGGGATTTAGTAGAAGAGGACCCACAGACCAGAGGTTTTACTTATAGTTGAGAAATATTTCAGTAATGCTACAGTGCTTCCTCTTGAGTACAGATTTCCAGAGCAAAATTGCAAGAAAACGTACTGCAATAGAATTTTGAGTTTTAAGCCCAACTCAAATTCTTAAGTTAGAAACTCAAACCATTGTATTAAAAAAAAAATATTGAGTAAAGTCATTGAAGTGAAAGTAAATGTTAAAATTTTAATATATTCAATTAAAACTTTAACTTTTCAGGAACTAAAAAAAAGACAAATTGGATTCATAGCTCCCTGGTGACCAACTTTTGATTTTTTATTGATTTATTTTTTGTTTCTAAAACTCGAAGATTCAAGTTTATCTACAGAAGAAAAGTAAATGATTTCAACTAAAGATTACAGGTCACCTACTCAAAACCTTTTAAAGTTTAATTCAAAACTTAAAAGTCTGTTGGGCTCAAAACTCAAAAATCTATTACAGTGTGTTGCCTTGAAATTTTAAGTCGTCTCAGCTATTGTTTTTTTTTTTACAGTGTACTCTTTCCAAGACTGATTTCTAAATGTGAAAATGTCGATGTCGTGTATGAGCTGTCATGACATTGTGGTGACTTGATTTCTAATTCCCTGCTGCACGTGCATCCTCAACAGTTTGTGAACTGGATTCCGTCTTTGCAGCTCCCACAACATGACAGCCTGCTTAAAAATCAGACACCTGATAGCCTTACAGGTTTTGAGAAACCTCGAGGGATTATGGACTTACACCTCCCACTTTTTCAAAAAATCCTCCGTGGCTCCCGAAGTGGATGAGCTGCTCGTTGAAGAACCAGGTGAACTTGAGCTCCAGGGACGGGTCGTGGCTCACTTGGCAGGGCAGGACCACGCTCTCCCCAACGGTGACGTCCAGCGTGGTCGGCAGGGTGGTTATGATGGTCGGCTCTGAAACACACACACACACGTGCATGGTCTGATCAAACATGCCGTTCAGCTCCCCCCTTTTTCCAGGCATTATAATTCAGCACAGGAAATGGCTTTGCAAAAAGCCGAGCCCTTCCATCATCCTTATGGATATGTCAGACTCAGTTAATAGAAGGATATATGGGACAGAGCACACGGCAAACTAGGGCGCACAGCTACAATAACTGGTATTAGTTTCGGCCTGAGCTCGTCTCTGTGGGGACTCGTGGGGACATGTCTCTCCTGCATCCTGAGAAGCCTCCATGTGTCACTGCCAGCTCAGTCTTCAGCCCGGAACTCCCCTCGATCGGCCCCCGAAACTCCCAAAACGCACCGCCAGGAAAACAGTAAACAGCAGTGAGCACTTCTTCCAGCCGTCACTACTCTCTTTTCAAGCCTGCAGTGCATTACAATGGCATCACAAGGGAATAAGGCAAGCGTCCCCTATCTGCACTTGTGTGTGAGCTGTAGCAGAGGAGGAGGAGGAAGGACATGAGAGAGGAGAGGCGAGATGAGAGGCTGAGGCTTTGTTCTCTGAGTGTACAACACCTGTCTCCCTCTTGGGGGTGCTGTGATTACTCGGTTGAAATTGCCACTCTGAGCACACAGACTAAATTAACCATGGCAAATGATCCCTGGACAGGCATAGATTCATGTAGAAAGTGCCGGCAGTGCAGTCTTCATCCAGAGTGAATTCGATACCTTCATTGTATTGGCCCCCTCTCCCTCCACTCCCCGACACACACACACACACACACACACAAACCACCACACACTCCCAATGTGATTTATCTAGTCACTTTCTGATATCAGGCCAGAATGCTATCAGCTGCTAGGTTTTGTCATATACACAATGAAAGTGTGTGCGAGAGGGCCGGGCCTCTATAGCCGGGACTAAATGGTGAACGATGGCGGTGCAGTGAAAAACGTCGTAATAACACACAGGAGGTATTCAAGGGTCTGTCTGCTCTCTTTCTAAAGGCCGGCCGCAACTTGTAGAACAAGTGCAGGGAGGAAAAAGGAAAAAATTTAAAGGGTAAGAAACGCACACAGAAAAGTGTCAGGACTGTTTTGCAGTTGTTTTCGCGGCGAGACAGTTACTCCAAATGACGCGAGGAGGAGGAAGCAGGAGAAAACAAAAGGCTCAGGAAGAATCTACAGGGGAACACATTACTAGACTGGGTGGCACTGACAAAGATCACTTTAATCAAAGATTCTTTCTATTCAGAGTTCAGCACAGGTAGGTTTAAAATGAGTAAATCCAGATTTAATATTAAGCAGAGTTCTGTTGCATGATTAAATACTAATCTCAGTTTAGTAAATCCAAAAGTTTAGTGATGTAAACTTAAATCGAATAGAGTTTAATTAATATGAAGATGCTCTCTTACCCAAATTAAAATAAATAAATAAATAGAAAATAAATTTTAGTGCTGTCAGGACCTAGTAGAAGGGGTAGAACTGTTGACTTTCAGTGGTTACGTATTCAGTTGTTCTGTTTGCTAGCTTGCTAAAAAGTTTTTTTAAAAAAGTTATACTGTTTGCCAACTAGCGAAATAGCTGATTATATACGTTATATTAAAAACAAATACATTGTTTGCGAGCGAGCTAGAAAGTTAGCAAAATATTGTGTTGTTGCTAGCTGGCTAAATGTAACATTTGCCAGCTTGGTAAAAAAAAACAAAAAACAATAATGTTATATTGTTTGCTCGCTAGCTAAATAGTTCAAATATTACATTGTTTGTGTACTGGGTAAAAAGTAAAAGTAATGTTATATTGTTTGCTAGCTAGCTAAAAAGTTAACAAAATGTTGCATTGTTTGATAGCTAGCTTAAAAGTAAAAACAAACAAACAAACAAACAAAAAAAACGTTATAATGTTTGCTATGTAGCTAAATATTTAAATAAATATCATATTGCTAGCTGGTAAAGTTACAAACAATAAAAAAATATCTATTGCTAGCTAGCTAAATGTTTAACTAGCTAAAAAGTAAAACAAGACAAGCAAACAAATAAAAAACAAAACAAAAACAAAAGTTATATTGTTTGTTAGCTAGCCAAAACTTTAGCTGACTCTTCATTGCTCGGCAGAGAAATAATTTCTCCTCCTTTAAGTTCCTTTAAGTTTAAACATATTAGCAAATTCTCACCTGGACTGAGAGAAAGAGGAGACACAGCATAAAACTCAGCTGGGTCAAGTCTGTCCCTTAACTCTGTTCAAGGAACTCAATTATTTTTCTCAATCCATCTCATTAAGGCTGTTATTTTTAAAGTTAAACCTCCCGAAGTGTAAATTTAAAGTAAATACTGGATCACATTCTAAATTGGAGTTTTAAGTTTTGGTACAACAGAATTAAATTTAATCTAGGTTTAGAGTAAAACCTAACTGAGGTTTAAAGAGAGGTTAAAGTTCAATCTCTCTAAATTTTACGATAGTTTAAAAGTTTGGTGCAACATAATTTAAAGTCATACCATGATTTAATTAGGTTTAAAAATGAATCTTTGTACAACATGGAAACAAACTACAAACTTTTATTTCCTCTTGTGTTTCTTCTCTAACCTGACCTCTCCTCCTTGCGGTGTGCGCTGCCCGGTCTCTAACTGCCTCCAGGGATTCACCGGGACGATGATGGTGGGAATATGCTCCCTTATTACCCTCCTCTGTCATCATTTGTGACGGATTATGGACGACCAAGGTTGGTTACACAACCACACACTGGGCTCTTGAGCATAATTTGATTGATTTCTATCTTGTATAATGCCTTGTTACCTATTGCCACTGTAAACGAGAGGATAGTAACCCGCTCACTTAGCGAGGTCAATCAGAGACGAGATAAGAGCGTGTTAACGCGCCGCTGAGACAGACACCTTGGAAGTACTGCTCAGGTGGGTCTGAGCTCTGTTCACATGTTTCAGTTTGTACTTAAGAGGCAGAAAATTTTAAAATATTCTCTCCAGAGTCTCCTGCTGTTATATCTTGCAGTGTTTAACATGAATAAATGACAGTAAATGACTAAATAAACACATATTTTCACATATCTGTAAAGGTTAGTTGGCCAATAAACTCCACTGTGCTGTACTGACTGTTAAAATCAGGAGAGTTGTCTTAAAAAGCTTATAAATACACTTGTGCTAATAATTGTCATTGAGTGGTGGCTGTAATATCCAAGCTTGATAATTCTGAACCAATTTGCTTTAGCTTCCACGACTAAAAGAAATTAACTATCCACAAACATATTTTAACAGGTAATTTAAAAAGCAAAAAGACACCCGCACACTGTCCTCTGCACTTACAAGATGACAACGCAATGAAATGTTTTTTTTTTTCTGCAAGAGTTTACACATTGTTTTATGCCTATATTTTGACCGATGGTACCATGATGGGTTTATTTAAGCTGCATATTCTATGAACGATATATTATTTTCTTTTACTCGTTCACTTTTTGTCTTTTCTGGGGACACAACCAAATTAAAATTCATATGTTTGAATATTTTTCTTAGTCTGGTATATTTTCTTTGTGCAGCTTACACATTATGATATTATATGATTTTTTTCTGCACATGATTTAACATTTTTTTTATGTCTATGGTACCATGGTTTATTAAAGCTGCATGTGTCTATGAATGATTTAATTGAATGATGTAATCGTGTAGTATGACCTGATTGGTCTAGATTAGGGATACTCAACTTGCTTTGCCCAGTGGCCACTTTACAAAATGACAGAAGCCTAGGGGCCATTTAATAAGCAAACAAAATTAATAATGTTCCTTATCAGATAAAATGAATACAATTTTCTTGCATTACTACCACACGGAAACACTGCACTGAAGCTAGTGTGTTTCATCAATCTGCCTTTACTTTGCCACCTCAAGCATCAAAACACACTAACCACTTGAGGTGGCAAAATAAAGGTAAAGTGATCAATCCATTTTTCATTAAATTTTTCATCGTTGACCTTTACATATTCGCTTATATCTGCCATGTAGCAAATCTGACCACAGCAGCTTCATGCCATGTGTCAACATTTCTGCATAGAGGATGTTATGCTTCCTGATAAAAAAAAAAACAGTAGAAATCAACATTTTTTTGTAAACTAGGAAATTGTTGGAAGGTTACCTGGCACCCAATGGGGGCCAGATTTGGCCCCACAGGCCACAAACTGTGTATGCCTGGTCTACATAGCTTTCAGATGTTTCTATGAACAATGTCAGCTTGTAGTGTGACCTGATTGATCCATGTGGATTCCCAACCTTTTTCTGGTGTTCCCATTATAGAAGCTAAAAAGAAAAAAAAAAAGTTTGTACCCCACCCCACAATTTTTATCAGTCATGAACAATAGTTGGGGATGAAACTGATAAAAAAAGGATTCAAAAGTCAAAGTCAAAGTAGCAAACTCTTGTTTGTTTACTTCCCCTACATAAATCATATTTATTCAACTTTTCTTCACCCTATATTTCTCCCCTGGTCTTCTGTGCCCCGATCTGTCTTACGATCTGTGGGCATCCCCTTTATTAACACAGATCAAGTCATCATTTTGTAGCAGATGAGACTTTATCAATAAAATGAGAACATTAAGTTCTCATATTTAATATGACAAATTAGTCTCTTTTCATTGTCCAAAACTGCCCATGTAACTGTTCCAAAAACACCTCATCTGACCTAGTTAAGTTTTGGCAGCTAAAGTCTGGTTAAGGTAAGAGAAACTTGGTATTTAATGGTTCCAAAATATCAGAATAATTTTAATGTTTCCCAGTAGATTTGTTTTATTTGGTACTCATTGTAGGAAAAACAGAGTCAGTGTCCAATTGTTTCATTGCCAAATAATCGCCTGGGGAGTCTTTAAATACGCAGTATGTAATTCCTACTGCTGTAGAGTCTCTTAATCAAAATAACAGCAAAAAATGTAGTTTCAGTGACATCTTGAAGTAGTGTGGAATCATGGGATTGTTGTCTTTACTGTTAAACAACTGCCACTGCAAACATAAAAGCTATCTGACATGATTCAGGCAGAAATCATGCTTCCTGGATGAGGAAATGTATTATTATTGTTGTTCTTTTTATCCATGTTACATTTGGTCAAAGTCACCGACTTCCTTCCTCACTCTCTGATGTCTCCACAGAAGCTTTAGCAACTAGAGGTAAGTAAAAACTGCACCATTACCATGAATAAAATTATGGTTTCCCTGAGACTGACCATTATTGGAGACATTATATATGGTCTAGTCATTTTAAGACATTTTAATGTGGAGTTGTTACTATTATACCTTTAAATCAGAGCACAGCAGATAAGCTGAACAAGAAAACATGAAATTTGTCTGCAGGCATGTATACAATTCAAGACATGAGAGGAAGAGAAGTTTTCAGTAATTAATGTTATTTTCAGTAAACTTAAGAAATTGTGTAAAAATTAATGCCATGATCTCTGATGTCACCTCCCTAAAAACCTTTTGAGAGGGTAAAACAATGGCACACTTCATCATTTTCAAATAACAAAGGGCTGAAACTGCGTGAGATCATTTTTAGGAACACATAAACATAACTGAGTATTTAAATTATTTGAACACACAATCGATGCAATCATTTTCTCCATGAGTGCTGCATCCACGCCAAGTGGCATTTAAATGTAAAAAAAAAAAAAACAGGTCTGTTAGAGATTTTAAAACTGATGATCCCCAATGCTACTTAATGATTAAATGAATAAGCATTTGACAAATAGTTTAATATTTAAGTGACATCAAGTTAGAGATGTACTGATCCACATTCCAATCCGATTCCAATATCTCAATTTGGATATTTGGTTATACCGATACTTGATCGATACCAGTGCTATTTTTTGTTTATAATTATTATTATAATTATTAACATTATTATTATCATTGACAGTAGTAGTATCAGTAAGATTACATGAGGCTGAAATTGAGCTTCCACCTGGAAAGCTTGTGTAGTTTGTGTAATATAACTCATTTAATGGTGTCCCTCAACCACTTTGGGGTGCTGCAGGATTAAGGCTTGCGACATTCACATGTGCAGCTGATAGGCTGAGACATGGCCATCATTTGCCATAATTTCCCATGATGCATTGCTCAGTTTAAGTTTGCTATATTATCTTCCAAAATGCAAATGTTACTATTTGTCAGTGTTTGTAATGTGTCTGTAATGTGATGGCCTATGTTGGTAATTGTCATTTTTGTGCTGGTTTATTATTACACCATGAGTGAGGTGCCTAGTACATTTCTTCAGTCCAGCTGTATAGAACCACAGCAACTTGGAACACGTTTCCTACCTAACACAGTGTTTACAAATAGAAAACACATGACAAACATGTGGTGTTGTGCAATTTAGATTAGAAAGCAGATCAGTGTCAGAAGTCTGATACCTGCTAAACGCCTTACGTCAGCATTGAGCCCCGATATAGATATTGAATCGGTTCCATATCTACATCAAGTTAGACCAACCTTATATCCTATTTGTGCCAGATTAGGATTGCCTGGGGACCTCGAGCAATTTGTAATAATGGTGGAAGTTGTATGTGATCTTAATCCCATGCTGATCTGCGATGTCCATAATTTGTGAAAGTAAAAACATAGAGGTCAGGTTTGAATCAGCATCTCTGTGATTTGGGGTCGTATTTTTTTTTGCAACTTTATTTCTTTCTCTGCACCTTCTTTCTGCCCCTGCCTCGCTCCAGAAGTATGAAAGCTGCATTGGCAGTTATGAATGAAAGTTCTGACAACATTTTGGGTGCAAATTCAGGAGGCTCATGTCGCTACACAGCATGGAGGACCACTCGCAGAAAGAGGGAGCTCAAATCCATCACAAGAGCGAAAGATGATGAGATGGATGACATGCACGACAGCGTGTGGTAAGAAACATTTTTCCATCCTTCAACGGGCCTGACATCAGACAGCAGAGCCTTGACATTACATGCGAGCGATAATGTCAGTAAATTTGAGTAAAATACAGACTTTGGGGGGGGGGGGGGGGGTCATTTCTGAATCACATGCCCCAGGTAATACTTGTCCCGTGTGAATAGGGCTTTAAATAGCAACAACAATCATGGCTCTACATGCCATTTTGAGGCTAAGGAACTGAGGGAGGTGTGGGAGCCAAACAGATGACTTACTGACACCGGCTCACAGTGGGAACACTCAGAGAAGCTGTGCAACAATAACATATGGTTGAGCAGGAAACAGAGTGAGCTAACGGTTACCAAATGACTCCCTGCTCCTCTCTGAGGCGCACCGACATGCCTCACATGGCCAGTTTCACCGGTCTTCCCACAAACAGCAGCCATCATGAATAATGCTTGCACTCCCCTCCCAGCTTTGATGGTCTGAAGCTGTAATGTGTGGGCGTAGATTCTCCTTGAGTGTGTACACACCCACACACCCACACACACACACACACACACACACACACACACGAACACAATAGTTTTTCACACAAGGTGAGTGATGCCAGCTTGAATAATGCAGAAGGGAGGGTGTCGAAGAGCCACGGGCCACGTGATGCGGGGATTCTGAAAACAAATTTACCGGAGCAAAGCCTCACCCTCACCCTCTAAGTCCTTCAAACGGAGATTCACGCAGAGGATCCGGAGGCATGCAGCTTCAAGACAAACACTAACTTGTAAAGAAAATGGTTTTTCACTGGCAGGTCAAAAGCCCTTTCAAAAAAGGCTGCACAAAACATGTCGTGAGCATGTCAGGCCACGGTACATGTCATGCATTCAAAGGCGCATCATGCATTCAGTGTTGTTGAACATGGAGCTTTTCAGTCAGAGGTGGAAAAGTACAAATACTTTGTTACTGAACTCAAGTAGATTTTTTGGTATCTGTACTTGAGTATTTCTTTTTCCAACAGCTTTTTAATTTTATTCCCTATCTGTACTTTTGACTCCTAACATTTTCAAAACAGGCTTGAGACATGGGTTTGAATGCAAGAGGAAAACAACGTAAAGAGATGTTACGAAACAAAAACACTTATAAGAAGTAACAGAGGAAAACAACATAACAAGATCAGAGCCCTAGAGATAGAAGAGTCGCGACACTCCCATGGGACTCCATTGTACGCTTTCTTCCGGTCTACTTCCGGGTCATGGAGCCTCGAATAGTTCCAAACATCGCTTCTACGCCGACGGACACCGTTCATTTGCATTGTTGGCCGTCAAGTATATTGAGAGGTAAGTTGATTAAATAGCTACCTCTTTTGAATTTTCAACTGTCTATATTTTATCAGAGGCTCTTTATGATGCATATGCTGAGCTTTATTTGTATGTGCACGGCGTAATTATATATTTTTTTATCTTGGTAGACGACCGATTTTCTGCTACTTTTTTAGTTGACTCTGCTAGCTGTGAAGGTATCTCCAGCGATAAATTGATTAAATCACTACCTCTTTTTAATTGTCAGCTCTCTATGTTATATCAGAGGCCCTTTGTGATGCATATACTTATCTGTATTTGTGTGTATTCGTAGATGACCGACTTTCAGGGATGAAGATGAAGATGAATTCAGATGAAGAGGATGTCTCCCCACACACACACACATTCGTCATTTGATTAAGTTTTATTTGAAAAAGAAGAATTATGTCAGCAGTCCAAGTGAACGCCTTCTGTGAGCAGGAGTCATATCTCACACACACACACACACACACACACACACACACACACACACACACACACACACACACACACACACACACTTCTTGTTGTTTCACCAATTGTTCAATAAAAAAATACTATTTCATTCATCAAAGCATAATGAGTTGTTATTCTTTAATATATTTGATATATAATTTGTGTATGGCTTAGTCTTAAAATGATACTGGTTGTGTGGTCAACTCCTGCCTCATATTATTCTTATTTGATATATAATTTGATATATATCATTTGATACTTCGTGTATGGCTTAGTCTTAAAATTGTACTGGTTGTATGGTCAACTCCTGGCTCATATTATTCTTTAATATATTTGATATATAATTTGATATATATTATATATTTGATACTTTGTGTATGGCTTAGTTTTAAAATTGTTATGGTGCTTCAACTCCTGCCTCATCAGAAGAAGTGGGCTGGACACTAAATGCTGAATGGACTGTTGCTACTCTGCTTTTCAATCACTCCCAGATCACGGGTAAGTGAATTGGAATTAAAAGCAAAATCAAGGAAATATAGACATTCTCTGGAAATACAATAATCCAGTTAACATCTTAAATCATCTTGCATTTCAGTGTAAAAGTCGATTCCCCATGGTAACACGAACGTGAAACTTTCCCTCCAAAACTTAAAAAGGTATCTACGTACTTTACATAGTTTTCAGTTGTCACCTTACCACTCCAAATGTAAAACTGACATTTACAAATATGCAGTAATGCAATGATAGTCAAACAAGAACTTGGATATGTGATTTTATTCATGTTTACCATGAAATGTCGCAATCATCGCTGTCAGTCACATAGAAGAACATGACAGCGCAGCGTGTGTTTGGAACTGTTCAGGCTTACATGAACCACGTGACCACCCCGCGGCGAGATCATAGAGTGTCGCGACTCTTCTATCTCTAGGGCTCTGAACAAGATGTAACTAGATGAAAATCGCATCCAACGAAAACGACTAAAAGATATAACAAGACGTAAACAATGTAAAGGTGTAACAAGACGAATATGATGTAACAAGAAGTAACAAGACGAAAATGACATAAAAGACGTAACATGACAAAAATAACGTAACCAGATGAAACAATGTGAAAATAATATGACAAGATTTAACTAGACAAAAATGATATAAAAGAAGTACCAAGACGACAATGACGCAACATGAGGAAAATGTTGTAAAAGACGTAACAGGACTAAAATGACGCAGCAAGATGAAAATGACAAAAAAGATGTAACCAGACAAAAATGACACAAGAAGATGAAAACAACGTAAAAGATAGAGGACAAAAATGATGCAAAAAGACGTAAACAACGTAACAGATGTAACAAGACATAAAAAGAAGAAAATTACTTTTTATTTTTATACTTTGAATACATTTCAGGGCCTGTATTATTTTACTTTTTCTTATATTTTTACACAAGTATCTATACTTCTACTTAAGTACAGAATATGTGTACTTTTGCCACCTCTGATTCCAACCCTTTGTATTATCTCTCAGGTCATTTTGGAACAAAAAGGTGGTGACTGTTAGAAATCATTCCACCTCCAGATTAACAAACCAAGAACAATGCTTTCATCAGCACAGCACCAGCTCCTCCCACGCACCTTGTTTTGAATGCCACTCATTTTCAAAAGGACAAATCAAAGGTCTCTCAAGGACGAACTTCAAGTGCGGGAAAACCTTGTGTACATCTCTCAACAGATACATACAAGATTCACTGAATACTGTATCTGTAGGCTGTGCAGTGGCACATCTGTGATAACCTGCTGGTGATCACTGACAGATGGCTGCTCATTATTTTTCTACATGGCTGTCAGGAGTCGCACGTTGCGTTTGTTTCACATGTTGCTGGCAGTCAACATGGACCAAAAGGTTTGCTTGAGAACGTGCCTCCCAGAGTTCGCTGTAAAACTGGGATGTTTTTATGTCCATTTCTTCCATTCAGCGGGCATGAGACCAGCAAGTAAACTGATCAGATGATTCATTTTTCTGTCTTACATATCCAAATATTCAAATGCCCAAAAAAAAAAAATGACAAAAGCAATGTCCAGTGAGCCGGACTGCGTCACTCAATTCATGTAACTTTCCAAAAACCGTCAATCTGACGTTCATGCCCACGTTTGTGGAGGAGAAAAAATTGGCGGGGCTTGAACTTCTCCCTTCGACCCTCTTTCTTCATTCTTTACACAACTATTCCTGTCACTTTCCATGGGTACAACTGAGTGCACTTTGAATGTCTTCCAATACAGATTGTCTGAAAACATGCGCCATTATCTAAACAATTACCATGTCTTGTTCCCCTCTATGCCGGCTGACTTCCCGCTCTAACTTGGATTGTGGCCATTTGGAACAGCTGAATACTATTTTCTTGTTGCACAAACTAGTTCTCTTTGAACAAATCCTGACCATAAGCGCCTATGGTCACACTAGTGGCTCTGTGAGGCTGTCTAAATGCAAATGTAAGCATGCTAACATGCTCACAATGGGGTCATTCCTATGTTCCCTGGGTCTTATGTTTGCAGTGTCCTCTATTCCCAGTGTCCTACGTTTACCAGTTCTACATATATGCTCTCCCAGGATCTTATGTTCTCAAGCCCTTAAGGAGAAGAAGAAGAAGAAACTTAAGAATGCCACAGCCCATTTGAAATCTGAAAATATTCTGTGGCGCACCCAAACTTTTAATCACAACTCTAATCAACACACAACATTAATGGTACAGTACCAGTGATGAGATATTAGATATGTTCCACTAATGTGACAGGTCACCAAATATGCTGCAACACCTGTTAAACTAGGTCAGACAAATAAAAAATAACATGTAATTTAAATGCCAAGGCTTTGTTTTAATAGTTTTGATTACTTTTTAAAATATTAATCATAAATATTTAGTGGTCATTTCAGACAAATTGGTCCTGGTCCTTAGGACAGAGATTTGTCCCCCTTACAATGATAATGCTAACATGTTGATTTTTAGCAGGTATAAATCATTTTCAACATCTTAGGTTTTTCTTTTAGGGTCTTATGTTGCCCAGCTCTTTAGCACATACTGAGTTAGGGCTAGGAGTTAGCATAGAACATAGGACCCTGGGAACATAGAACCGTAGAACATAGGACCTTGGGAACCTAGGACCCATAGAGCCGCTCCCACCACAATGACAATTCTAACATGCTAATGTTAACCATTTCTCACCAACTTAGTTTGGTGTGTTAGCATTCTAACATTTGCTAATTAGCACTGAACACAAAGCAAAGCTGAGGCTGATAGTTTGGTATTAGATCAGCAGGTGTTTGCTATTTTACATAAATCCAGACCACACCAACATATATAAAGGACTATTCAAAGACATTTATTAGTTTCAGACTCTGGAAAAGTGGAAAAACAGTCAAATCCCCCATACTGTACCTATGGACTATCTCACACATTTAGGTTATTCTATGTGATCTTTGTTTGAAAAGTAATATAATAACTAATGTAGTAATCTTTCCCTTCTTTTTACTGTGCCTCCCCTGAAACTGTTTGGGCCCCACCTGGGGAGGCTCACCTCCTACTTTGAGAACCTCTGCCCTAGAGGAACGTTAAGGGATCACCAAAGCAATAACAATTCATCCTGAGGGGAACATAAAGGTCTATAGTAAATTTCAAGGCAATCCATTCAAGAGCTGTTGAGACATTTTAATAAAGTTTGTGATGGCACTAGAAGAAAAGTCACCAAAGTCATTCAGATTCATCCTCAGGGAATCAGAATGTCTACATGCTATACTCCATTTTTACTTTCCAAACATCTGCAAAGCAAATGGTTGCAATGAAGTATCAAAGTGTCGGAGGCAGGCTTGGGGAATAACGGATTGCATGTAAAAGGATTATGTAATTAGGATACAAAAAAAGGTAACTGTATTCCATTACAATTACAAAAAACGACATAATCAGATTGTTGAAGTGAAAATTGGGATAATCAGCAGGTTTGCAATTTTAAAATACATTTTAAAATAAAGAATGATGTACTACCATGTACAGTTCACACACATTACATCACAATTCTCAACACCACTGAGGTCACAGTGAAACCAGCTGATCTGACAGTTGCCAATTACCTACACAGAACAATCGCTAATGTTAGCTATACCGACCAACCAACAGCTAATAGCTATGCATACCAACTGCAAACATTACCTACACAGACAGACTGCTAACGTTAGAGGTAATCCAAAAGTAACAGAAAGTAATCAAGTTACATTACTTTAATATTGTGATACTTGGATTACACTTACTTTGACTGCATTGTTTAACATGTAAATAGTAATTGAAACAGACCACATTTTCAAAGTAACCTTCCAAACCCTGGTTGGAGAGATAAAATCACCTTGAGGCTCTGCAGAGGCAGACAGAAGTGAACGCAGTATGATCTCCAAAGTTTTGACTTCACTGACCATCTGTAATGATCGGAGGCAACCCTAATTGCAACGGCTCATCTCCAGTGTAATCAAAATTCAGGGAGCACATCTATAATCAAGTGCAATTAATCTGCTAATATCCCCCCAGTGTTGGAATAATGGGGACATTAACAGGGCTCATCTGTTGTGACTGCTCCTCGGCTGTTTGCTAGGTGGCTCATTCACAGCAGGAGACGCCAAATGCTTTTTGACAGGTATTTTTCAGTATTCATATCGCCAAAGTCAATTTGAATAAACTACTGTCATCTCCCATAAGGGCTGCTCCTGCAACACAAATTTCCCCCGCGCTAAACAGGTTTCCAATCCTCAATGAAATAGTGCATGTAAATTACCCCATCCCATTTTCCAAACAATATCGATTGTGACAGAGAGGCACGAGATCATATACAGGAACATTTGTACATCAGCTGCAGAAAACAGCTTTAACATATGATGATGGAAAGGAAGCGAGTGAGAGAGGGTGTCAAATAAAAACCGTATTCCCTTTCACAGGAATAATAAGTGGATAAAGGCGCCGTCTATTTATGCTGAGGAGACATGCGCGGGTGTGTTTCCTTGCAGCTTGATTGGAAAATCACATATAGGCCATCAACCTGAACCTACAGTGAGAGCAGCAGGTTTCAACCCCCCTTCCCCTGATTGGCTGGGGGGTTCTGTACCATTTTCATTTCACAGTGTGTGATAAATGGGTAAAAGGAGAGCGCAAGAGTGTGACTGGCAGAGTGTGGCAATGCTGTGCTTTTCATTATGCCTCCGAGTCAGGCTCTGCGCTTAAAATTTCACAGCAATTAACACGACCATGTGCAAAAATACAAATACACTGACATTTTGCACTGTTAATTTCTTCACTTCAATTATGCAAAGTTTACTGATTATTTTTGCGGAAAGGAAAGAGTGGTAAATTGGAGGCAGAGTGAGGCATCAGCATAAATCAGCAGCAAGGTGCACTCTAAGCTCTCCCCACATCCTCGACTGCTGCTGACTTTAAAGCATTCATAATATATGAAATCTGTCTTTTATAATTCAACAGAAAAAGGAAACATGCCTTGATAGTGATTTACAGAAGAAGGAGCTGGTATAGAGTTTTTTAAAAATTCCATTATGATATTATGTGGTGTGTCTTCTGATAAAAAGGGGAATTACTCTATGGGTGCAGTACAGGACGTTCCTCTTGCTGATATATTGAGATTAATCAATGTTTTTTTTTTTTTTTCAAATTATTCAAACAAAATTAAAAATGGATTCATGTTTCTGCTGGAACTGCTTGGAAAATTTGAGAAAAGGAAATTCCAACTGATATTTTTGTTCGTTGACAGTGCATTCCAAATGATTTTACAGATTGCTAACTTGTGGAAGAAAGATAATTACATGGATTGAACATTCAAAAAAAAATTATAAACCACAGAAGAAGAAGATGATGAAGGAGAAAGAGAAGCTCTGTTTTCGAGATAGAAAATTGATTTAACTTCAGAGAGATGGAAACACACTAGAGACGGGCAGTGTTTCAACTAAGCATATTTAAAATGCATATTAAATTACTTTTGAGTATTTTGTAAGTTATGTTTTGCTGTGCAGGAACAAAATAAGATGTAATTTATAACAAAATACTTTAAGAGCTTATATTCGGGTATTTGAAATACTTAAAATATATTATTTAATAAGTCATTTTATTCTCAAATACGACACATTTTAATCCCCAGGTTTAAACTGCAGCGATATACTGTAAAAAAACTGTGGGTCAGTATCACATATTAAAATAAAAAGTTGTATTTATTACAATACAGGATGGGCTGGGGACAGCTGGTTATCATGCTAACCTAAGCAGATATCTCTGCACCACCATACCTAGACGTCTGTGACATAACGTCATAACTGTTACTTATTCACATTCTATTGATAATTTTAGTTATTTTTTGAACGTTTTAAACTAAACTTCTTACACATTGCTCCTTTAAAGGTCCAGAGTGTGAGATTTACATTGATTTATTGGCAGAATAGGGCAGAAACGGAATATAATATTCGGTATGTTTAATCACCTAAAAATAAGAATTGTTGCCTCTTTGTTGCTTTTGAATGAGACATTTATATCTTCAGAGGGCCAGGTCCTCATGGCGGTGCAACATGAAGGAGCCTGCCTTGTTGCTACAGAACCCCAGAACAGACACATGGTCTAGACACATTTTTTGAAAGTTTCACAGCCACTGTAGGTTCTCCATAATATGGTCTTCCAAGCATATTATGCTTGGAAGGGGAGGATGAGCCTGACATGTTTGCAATCTGCAAGCTCGCCGCAAGATGCCACTAAATCCTACGCACTGCTCACAAGATACAACAAGATAACTTTTTGTGTATATGTGACCATCTCTGCATACATACATACAGACATATAGCACTTCTCATCATATATTCTGCGGAACTGGAAGGAAGGATTTAGGTGAAAAGGTCTCATCAGCACCAATATAGGCGAGCAATCAGGGTGTACTGCTTGTCTACACTGAACTATTTTCTCTCTTAACTAGGTAAAATCAATGTTCTGAGTGAGTCTTCCAAGCACAAGCTTGCCCACGCGGTTTTGCCTCAGCATCTCAGAATATGCTGCTTGTAGTGAAATGCACTGGTGGTTGTATTTGTCTCAAAGACTTGATGCGAAGATTCCAATAGTCTGTTGAAATATACATGTAATCTATACCGAAACCCTCTGAAATATGAGGCATGAACTTTTCTCCCTAAGGCTAATATACTGAAGATCAATAAGTCTATAAATCTGCACAAGCCAGGCAACAAAGAAGGTCAGAGGAGAGCAAATAACAATAATACAAATGAACCGAGCAACCTCTGCGAAAAGAGGGTCACACTGAGGGTATAGTTCACTGAATATGTCAGCAAATCCCCCAGAAACCAGATGAGGTGAGAACACTATCCCCTGTGGACAAAAAAAAAAACAAAACAGCAGTGTGCACAGAATAAAGCCGCTCAGTGCTCATCAACTTATACCCAGCTGACATTCATTTTCAATGAAGGCGAGACGCATTTCATACACAAAGGCAACTCAAAGTGCTCTACATAATGCATTCAAAACCACACACACAAAAAAAGAAATGTGCAAATTAAAAGAATATAAACCTTTTTAAAGAAAACAAGGAAGTTAAGAACAGAGATTTAAGTACACGACAGAAGGGCAATAAGGTTCATGAGTTCAAAGTTTTTGCAAGTTTAATATCCTTTGAAAGTGTGTTGCTGCTCTGGTTGGTGCGCAGTAACTAAATGCTGCTCCTCCATGTTTGGTTTGGACTTTGGGAACAGTTCACAGCTCTCGACTTGATGACCTGAGAGGCTGAGAGGGTTCATGTGATAAAAGACAGTCAGAGAGTGTTTTGGTCCTAAGCCATTGAGAGATTTATAGACAAGCAGCAGTGCTTTAGACTTTATCTCTGACACGCTGGAACACTACAGCGCAGCGACTTGAGAACTGGTGTAATGTGTTCGGTTTTCTTGGACTTCTGCGCTTGTTCTCGTGCTTGTAACCCATTCTAGCAATCTAAACTTCTGAAAATTAAAGTGTAGCATCTCTAGGTCCTGCTTGGAAAGGAATCCTCTGATTCTTGCTATGTTTAAGATGGTAGAATGCAGACTTTGTAAATGATCTGACATGTCTGTGCAAGTTTAACTCTGACTCTGAAATCAATTTATCACTTCTTTTTTTTATTTTTTTTATTGTGATAAACAAAGTTACATCAGCTTTGTCTACATTAAGCAAGAAAAACTTCAGGCACATCCACTAACTTATTTGTTCCACACCCTTGCAGAGAGAATATGAGACTGTAGTTGCTCGGTGACAGATCGAGGTAAATGTGGGTGTCGTCTGCATAATTATAATAGTTGATATTATTATTTTGAATCATGTGGCCTAAGGGGAGCATGCAAATGTTCAATAGAAGAAGTCCAAGGATGGCAAACCCCAGACATAATGTTAGTATGCTCAGATGCATAATTAACATTTTGTGATTATATATATTGTTTGCCGTTTTGGAGAATAAGGCACATATTTTTACATACTCTTATTGTATATATTTTGTTCTATTATTGCTAGGTTCTATCTGTATATATTGCAGTAGATTGTACATATTTTTACAGACCTATTTCCTATTTTCTATTGCTTATAATTGCTACGTGTTTTTCTATCCTTGACTCGGAGCATCTGTAACGTGACCAATTTCCCCCCAGGGATAAATAAAGATTCTGATTATTGCATGCTCAACTCTGCCAAAAGCAGCATTAGGTCTATTAAGACTAGAACTGAAATCTTGCCTGAATAAGTTTCTGAATTAATATCAATGACAACATTAATGAGAGCTGTCTCAGTACTGTGGTTGGTCTGAAATCAAGCTTCAGTGTTAACAATTTGAGAATAAAAAGTTATTTAGCTGTTAGTGGACGACTTTTTCAATTATTTTATTAACAGCATTTGATGTTCGTCCGTTGCTGGTAATCACATGCATCCAGACGACTCGTTCTTAGGAGTGGCTTGATGACTGCAGTTTAAAAGGCTGCAGGAAAATTAGCTGTTGATAGAGAGCTAATGACCATCTGCAGTAAAACTGTCACCAAACAGCTGAAGACATTTTTAAAGAAGCTTGCTGGTAGAACATCAAGACAGCAGGTGGTTGAAAGATGCTGCCCAATTTCATCCAGAGCTCTGTCAACAACAGCACTAAATCTTGCCATTTTTACCGTATTCCTTCCATGTGATTGTGGATGGTGGTTTTTTTAGCATAACACTGAATGTTTAATGGCTGTTAATACCTAGGAGTTTTTTTTTTTTTACTGAAGCAGTCTGCAAACTTGCATTTCTCAATGGAAAGGAGTTCAGATGTAATTGGTGCGGGGTGATTGGTCTATCAATGGTATTTCATTACTGACACTGTTGCTACTAATGTTGGAGAAAAATGATTTTTAGTCCTTTTAAGTTTTCTGCACTCATTTTTCTGGCATTCCCTCTTCTGGATCATTATTGATTCAGCGTTTCTCCATGAAGCTTTTTGTTTACCAGAGGATGATTTAACCCCGACAGGAGCAATGAAATCAATGACAGTCTCAGCTTCGTAATTGAAATCTTGTGTGGACTTTAGAAGCGCTATACACAACCACATAAAACGCAGAAGTAATCTGTTACAGGAGGGTCAGTGATGGTCAGAACAAATGCGTGTCCTTGATTGTGGGTGGGTTCATCTATAAGCTGAGCTGAGCTGAAGCTTTACTCTCAAAAGAGTCGTTTTTGACCAAAAAAAATTAAAAAAAAGAAAAAGAAAAAAGAAAAAAAGGAAGATAAAAAATCTGTTTGGAGCTGCAAGTATTAAATTCTCCATTTTTCCATGAGACTTTTCTTTTTTAGATTTGGCAACCATATCTAGCCTAAGGAGACTCAAGACTAGCCACAAGCAACATTTAGATGAAAAGCTGCAGAGCCTTGCATAGAAATATCTCGTTGACAAAATATTAAAACTTGGAGATAATTGGAGATTATAAGAATCGCTTTAGGCCTACAAAAATGAAAATGATTTGAAAATTAAAATGTGAAAATGTAAATGTAAATTTTTTTTGTCAAAGCCACAGGGAGCCACTGGAGTGGCTGCTGACCCCTGGTGTAGGAGAGGGCCATGACACTTGTGAAAAAACCCTCAAGGACCTCTCCTGAGCCAGTGTTTGATTTGTCTGTTCTGGGATACTGTAAAGACTTGACGGTTCAATCTGGCGGACTCAGTGAAAGACGAACCTCACCCTCTGTGAATGTAACGGGCTAATTTTAAGGTAACAGAAACACAACAATTCTTATTTTTAGTTGATTATACACTAATCAAAACATAATCATGAATATTGTTCTCTATTTCTCCTATATTCTGCCAATACAGCTCAATAAACCTTTGATGACAACAGTCATAAACATCCATAAAGACTCCTTCATGTCCGTGACAAGTGTCATGTCATGGTTATGATGCTTTAATATCAGTCTTATGCAAAACCCTCGAAATGAAGTGTTACCAAAAGTTCCTTCTCTCTGTTGTGAAGTGTAATAAGTCACAATATCAGTGCAGAAATGCAACCCTCAGCCCCAATGATCTTACAACACTTGGCCTTTTTCACGCCGCATATCCTCTGACAGCACTGGAGGCACCAAGTCAGTGAACTGTTTTCAACACCTCTGCAACCGAGATGTGTCTGTTTCTCCAGTGATGACAGCACCGAGAGAAAAAAGCCCTGCTCCTCATGTCCTTATCAAAAGACGGGGAGAGTGAAGTGGTTGGAGGCTTCACAAATCGGTGTCCTTCCTCTCTATGTTGGTCATGTTTTATTTATGAAATTGAACACTTCAGGTTAGTTTTTTTTTTTTTCCAGGAGCAGAATGAAATATCAAGCAACACTACGCGCTCTCTGAGTGGAAAAACATGCATGCATTGAGAAAAGGTGTCCGGTGCTTTATTGGTCAGGGTCCCCGCTGACTGAACCGCAAAAGAGACAGTGATGAAATGGAAAGAGGAAAAAGGGAAATACCTTTAACAGTGACGCTTCCTGTGCTGCTTGCCACGCCAAACTGGTTTCTTGCCACGCAGGTGTAGAGACCTGCATCGGATTTGGTTGCGTTCCAGATCCGAAGGTTACCGTTGCCCAGAATGGAGACCCTGGTGTAAAAAAAAGGCAAATTTAATTTATAACACGGCTGCAGCAACAGCTTGTACTACTAGTTACAAATGCTGCTATGCATATATTGTAAAATTTATATGGCATAGGGTTGACAAAGCAGCAAAGATAAGTGACTAACACAGCAAAGAACATTTCTCAGTGTCTCTAATTAAGTTCTGCTTCTTGCAGATGACAACGATGAGCAATAGGACTGTACTTTCCAGGGGTGATTAATTCAGCACATGACTTCAAGATATCTAGGACAACAGTGGCTTCATGCCCTTTATGCGATGGCCACAAGTGCTTCAAAAAAGGTCGAAAGGCCCTAACAAAACTTGACATTTTCTAAATAACAAGCAAAAATGGAAATTGTGCCCTTGAAAGCAAGGTACTGTGGGAAATCAAGGGTGGACCACCTCATCAAAAGCACTCTGAATTTTAATTATCTGAAATGCTCTGCTGAGTCTGCGGACTGTAAATATGAAACGGCGTCAGCCTGATTGTGAGAGAGGGTAAAAATGATGTGTGGCCGGTAAATTGCTCTCTTCACCTATGAGCGGAGTCAAAAGAGTCAAAGCAAACAGATTCAGCCACTGTTAGATGGCATTAAGGGAGATTCGAGCAAACTGAAGAATTAACTACAAGGTCACGGCTGATATTGTTCACCGACAGTTCTTCATTTATACACACAGACACGTGTGCATTATTCTACAAATGTGCAGGAACACGCATTAACACTTAAAGCTGCAACAGTCAATATTTTCATGTCAACAATAAGTGAAATGTGAAATGACTGCTGTAATGTAAAAGAGGTTGCATGAAGTGACAAACAGAGAATTCACCCAACTTTGCAGTTTTCAACAGCTTCGCAAAACGTTTTAGCATCTTTCACATTGTTTTTGGGTTTTACGCTCCATAACTTCACTGTTTTGCTATGTTTCACACTCACAGCTCTCATCAACCTTGTTTCCAACCACACGGTTCTTTTCAACAAAAACTAACTGACTCACAGACAGACAGTAAAGCCGGTAAAAAAAAAAAAATAGTGCAGCACTTAGCAGCTAAAAGTTTGTCTCAGGAGCTGAACCCGTTCACATCCCAAGTCATCACTTAACCGACGTTTTCTCACCGCGCCTCGGCATCAGCAGCTGTATGACACCATGCCACAAAGTCTTTTTATCACATTGTTAACATTGTGACAAAGCTGCAGTTTGGATAGCTTTAAGCAAAAAACTACATGGGATAAGATCATGTTTGGGGTTACAATAAATATGTTGTGTTATGTACATCCCGTGATGTCACTGACACGACTTGCAAGACGAAAATCATGCATGTGCAACAAGAACCTTAAAACGTCTAATAATGTTTTGGTTTTCACATAGGACATGAACCCTGGGCTCCTGGGTGAAAGTCCTGTGATTGTTTGACCCATCCATCCGCACAACCTCCTTCAGACGCCAGCTTATACTGTTGACAGTCCAGTGAGTCTCATACAGCTACAGATGTGTTCACATTCAAGTCACTCAAAAGCCTGGTGTGTCTATTACTGTGAGCATCTGTATGAGGTGCAAAGGGGCGTTGACAAAATGTCACTATTTGACAGGTTTGGAATGAGAATGGGCTGGTAGAGACCAAAGCAGAGCTACAAGGAATACTGGACATTCATTATGTAGCCAGAAATGCAATTCCAAATGACTTATAATGTTTCTCTGTGTTTGCTGTACATGTAAACTTATTGCACTGCCCCCAAGTGGCCAAGAAAAAGATCACTCAGCTTGTGTCACTTCCAGACATCTGTGGTCTTTTCTGGCTGCGTCGTCACATTACAGCTGTTATCTCATTGGTTGCGCTTTGAAAGGTCAGCAGCAAATGAGGTCAGCAGCAGAGCCGGGCAGTGCACCACACCAAGGGTAATGGTGCCGCTTAGCCAGCGCTCTTTCCACAGGAAAACAATGGGACAGCCAGCGCAAAGTGTTTTTTACTGCGGATTATGCGTTTGGGCCTTTAGCTAAAGTGATGCAATTTTGTTTGAGTTTAAAAACAGCTAAAGCTTTAAACTCTTTCGTAAGCAGTAACAGATCTCCAAAACCACAGTAAGTGATAGTAATAACAACAGCAGGATTTAAACCCCTTCAATTAAAAACTGCGCTATGAGCGTAAAGACAGTAAACCTAAAAAGTAAATTGCCTGAGCAAAAACAAAAACATCAAGCTGATAGATGCCATGAAGCTTCACAGAACTTCAGTCACATGATAATTCCAGCCCCCATGGGATCCACAGTTAACGTGAAACTATTGATGATAGCTGCTTCAATATTTCAGAAAAGTACGATTTAAACCCTTTCATCTGACAGGTTCTTGGCTATTCCTTTTACCCTCTATATTCACTGCTTTAACTGTAAAGCACTAATTAAAGCAATATCTTCCTCCTTTATTAAAATACTAACATGACTGCATTAATTAACAGCTCAACAGGACTGAAATTCAAAGCAACAGAGCCTGTGTGTCAGCACACTAGCTGCCTACACTGATGTCACTCCCTTAAATCAGCTTTAACGCATTCCTCTACTGCTTTTGATTGATTCAAAACAGCCATTTGACAGTCAAAGATAATTGATGCTGCAGTCTGAGCCGAAACAGAGAGGAGTTTAATAGCCACGGCAGAAGTCTAAATGACACATGACACAGGGAGCAGTTCATCAGCCTTCACTGCTTTTATGTGAGCAGGGTGTTTTCTTGTTTGCACCAGTGATGCGTTAAACTGGATGTACTCGCGAAATGCGGCTGATACAGTGTGACACAGTGTGATATTTTCCCCCCAGCTTCACTGTCTACATCGGGTCGTTTTCAAGTGGCGGCGGGGGTGATAAGAAAGTGCAGAGACAGTTAGTGTAAGAGAATCTACTTGTTAAACCACATGGTGCTGCTGAGTGGGGGCTTCTTGGTTTATATCAGGCTGAGAGAAAAGTGCTGAATGCAGAGTAGCCAACAATGGCCATCAGTTACATGAGGAGCATATCGCTGTGTGGGATGGCCCACAGTTAATGACATCAGAGCCCGAGGCCGATAAATTTGAAGAAAATGGCCCATTAAATGGCACCACAGTCCTACAACTGACCATAGACCCGAGCAGAGTAAGCATAATTAAAACAGCTACTATACATTAATTACATTGCATTGCTGGAGCTCTGTATATACAGCAAAGTGTGTCTGATGAAAGGAAATGGTGAACTAAAGGTAATAGTAAAGTAAGTTTTTACCACATATGCATGTGTTAGAACTCTGGAATGCTGAGAGTAAGAAATGTCTAATCCTCTCTGTTGGATCAGCTCTTTTGAGGTATCTACGTCCCCTGTATCATTTAGAAGGGCAGAAATAAATGCAACACTTCAGTCCTGAAGAAATAGAGTTTTGTGTTTTTCTGCATATTGATTGTTGTATGTTGCAGAAGATAACAGACAAAACTATTTGGTTGCCACTATTACATATTTTTTAGATTTTAAGATTATGGACCAGGCCATGCAACTATTGGGGCCTTTTTTTTTTTTTTTTAAAGAAAAGCTCTGCATAGCAGAAAAACATATAATGAGCAATTTAACAACATTTAACAATAACTTTTGATCCAATATAAGTTTTCTAAAACAGCTCTCTCTGCTTTGCTGAGTGTTCACTGGTGTGCAATTTACTCTATATTGTCTTTTTTGTTTGTTTGTTTGTTTGTTTTCAAAGATTTCAGATTTTTAATTTAAGAAATATTATGATGATGATGCGGCTAGCTTGGGTGGGTAATTGGTTGGTTGTTTGATTGGTTGCTTGCTTACGTGGTTGGGTGCTTGTTAATTTGTTTGTTTGTTTGTTTGGTTGGTTGCCTGTTTGCTTGTTTGTTTGCTTGCTTGCCTGTTTCTTTGTGTGTTTGCTTGTTTGGTTGGTAGTTTAACTGAACACTGTGGTTCCTGTTAAAGGCCACCTTTTTTCTCTGCTATTTACTTGTTCGACTCATCCTCAATGCTCGTCTCCATTGTGCCAGGCGTTTGCAGGGCATTATCAGAGCACTTATTTGGTTTTGTGTAAAGTGCCTCTGCATGACCACCTCAAATTTGTCAGCCTCTGCTATACCATCTTGAGACCTTGAGCACACTTAGCATTTCTCCATTTTTTGGCAAAGTGTCTTCACAACTTCAGTGGCTTCAAGTTCGTCAGATTCTGCCCGGGACCTTGACTCCATCTCGTTCCTGCCAGGGACCTTTCTGCCGCTGGTCTTCCGTTTCCATCCTGGTGGCAAGAGTTTGCTTTTTAGCTGAATGACCCTCAGAGACCCCTTTCGCATCTGCCTTTTCTTGGAAAAGAGCTTCCAGGATTTCAAAGTCCCTTAGACTGTCTGTCTCATTCTGGTCCCTTAGGTCATTCTGCTTCCAGAGCAGCTCCACAATTTCCTGTTGGAGACCATTCTTTTCTTTCTTCCCTGCCTTGAACCTGTTTTTTTTTTTTTTTTTTGTTACATCCTCAAAGCTCTTCTGCATTTGGTTGAGTGTCTGCAGGGCATGATCATAGCAACTCTTTACATGCTCTGCTTCTTTGCGAAGGGCCTCCGCAACTTCTATAGTGTCTAAAGTTTGTCTGCTTTTGCACGGGCCCTCAACTCCATCTCCTTCTCAAGCTTTTGATTGAGACACAACATCTCGTGGTGGTGACCTTATTGTTTATTTTCATTCATTTCCAGCTTGGTGGCAAGAGTTTGCCTTTTGGCTGAATGGTCCTCAGAGACCCATTTCAACTCTGCCAATTCTTCGCAAAGAGCTTCCATGACCTCAAAGTCCCTTCGACTGTCTGTTTCCATTTGGTACCTTAGGTCAATCTGCTTCTGAAGCAGGTCCACAATTTCCTGTTGGAGAATATCATTCTCCTTCCTCTTTCCCTTGTACCTGTTGGTTGCATTGTCATAGCAAGTCTTTGTCTCCTCTGCTTCTTTGCAAAGTGCCTCTGCAACCTTGATCACCTCAAGTTTGTTGGCCTCTGCTTGGGCCCTTAATTCTCTTTCCTTCTGAGGACTCTTCTGAATTTCCAGGTACAGGTCCTCCACCTTTGTTCTGTCCCCAGCACCGAGCATTTTTGCTGTAACGGAGGGCTAATCTGAGATTTTGTGCATTGCCACTAGTTTCTGCATGAGTTCATCTACAATGCCAACAGCTTCATCTGCTTTGGCCTCGGCCTTGGCCCACAAGTCCCTCTCTACCTGGCCCTGATGGTTGAGCTCTGCAATGTTTTGCTCTTGCTTAATTTTCTCCAGTGTGAGCTGAGCTGCAAGCATCTGGTATTCAGTTGACTGCATGACCTCCAGGTTGTGGCAAGGTGCCTCCAAGGCTGAGGAGGAGACCACCTCCACACTGGTCACCTTGTTGCCCCTCATGGCGTTAACTCTCTTAAGCGCTTTCTTCAGTTTGTCAATTTCTTGACCCAGGGCCATTTTCTCTCTCCTCTTTGCTGTGAGCTTCTTTTTGAAGTGCAGTTTTATCTCTGTATTATCCAGCTGGAGGGTGTTGTAGTCAGTGGAAAGGACCCTGCACTCTACCTCAAACATCTCAAAGAGGTCTGTGTTGTGTTTGTGACGTGTCAGTGTCTCCATTTATATTTCCAGTTCTGTCACTGAAAATGCTCGTCTGCTAATAGGCTGATGAGAGCTGTGTCTTACACATGGTAATGAATTGTTGTCTCTGATGAAGATCTGTGCTTTTCCTTTGTGGAACTGCTGATACTGAGCTGCTGACACATTACATATGTCCTCCCATTAAGTATTTGTGAAAAAATAAATCAATGATTAAGAATTTGATCGATCAGGTAAAGTTTAATTGATCTACTATCAAATAAATACCTGAAATATTATTTTAGAAGTGCGCTGCATGTTATCTGATATTCAAAGTATATGTGTTTAATGTGTAGGCATTTTTGTCTTTACATGTTTCATAGGCTATGTAATGCTATCAGAGAATGTGCACCGTGTTACTGTGGAAATAAAGCTTTGATAGAGGAGGAAAAAAACACATTTGGTATTGTTTGGTATGAGCAAAATGTTTATGTTATGCAATTAATCAACTGATCATTAATGTTTCCTTTCCTTGTATCATTAACCAAGGAAAGCGCTTGCAATTTGCAATCCTATTTTAAAGTTTTTTCTTTTTAAACACTCTACAGACAGTTTCATAGAATGTTCCAAGTTCAACATAAATCATTTTTTGTTCAGTGGAAGCTGAAGGAATCTGGCCTTGTGAATATGTTGAGCCAAAAAGACACAACAATTTTATCTAGTTTTCAACATCACAGACTATATTCAAAAATAAGGCCATGCTGTCTGTAAAAGGAACCCAGACCATATGAGTCTCTCAGATTAATAAGCCTACAGACAAAAAATAAATGAGAAAAAGACTCAATATCTTTTTTGCAGAAGGAACATAAAGTGGGTCTAAAAATGGGAATGAAAATTCAGCATGATAATATCTGTGCTAAATTTTAAAATTATTTCCTTTAACTTTAATAGGGACTAAAAATCTATTAAATTCAGTCCAAACATCCCTCAAATGTAATGAAACATCATGTTCCAACAATAAAAACAGTTGGGACTTTGAATAGAATTAAGAACACTTCTTATATGAGCGGTATTAGAAGGACATTCCTTGAGAACCTTTCCACCAAGCCACACAAAGGAATCCCCCCTAAGAAAGGTTTGTGTAATAACAATGCTTTAAAGGGAAAGTTTGGATTATTTGAAGTGTAGTTGTATGAGGTACTTAACCATAGTCAGTGTATGTCCTACAGTAGATGGCAGTTGGCTTGCCCCCAAGTTTGGAGAAGCAGCAGGAGTACTACTGTGGACAGGGTCAGCAGCAAAAGGTATTTTAGCCACCTAAAAAAATCAGCACTAGTTTAAGTGTTATGCTAAGAGTTGACACACCTCTTTGAACAACTCTTATATGAGCCAAATATCGCTCTCCAAAGCCACCAGACTCCATTGGAAAAATCAATAATTTTACCTTGCAGAACACAGGAGTTGCTGGTCTGCCACTGCCTCAATAAGTTGGTTTGTTTGTGTTATTGTGTGACTTTGGTGAATCCGAACAAACCGTTTAAAACACCAAAGTCACACACAAACAAACTAACTGAAAGACGCAGTGGTAGACCAGCATGTGTTCTGCAAGGTAAAATTTCAGTTTTTGCCAAAGGAGTCTGGCTGGCTTGGACAGAGAGATATTTGGCTTGTAAAACAGATAACAGCGGTTTCATGTTGGAAAAGCGGTCTGACGGCAAGGTAAAGCGGTGAAAATATCCTACACATAGCATAAACTTATACTGTTATTGATTTTTTGATGAAGATTTAGCTTTTTATTAGCCTTTTAAAAATGTATCTGCATTCATATGCAGATATCTGCTTATAAAGATTATCTGAAATGTTGTCTGGATCTAAAACATCAAAAACCAAAAGTTGTAAATCTGCCTTTAAACAGTGAAAGGTGCATGAAAGAAAGCCTTACCCGGGATAGCCACTGGCTACACCGGAATCCCCGAAACACTGACTGTTTCCCCCAGAGGCTAGCTGATTGGAGGATTAACGCTGATGCTAAATTTAAAACCCTTTGCAAAAAACAATAGATATACTGCATCAAGCTAACTATACTGACGATTTCTGCTGCTTGAATGACATCTTTTTTCATGTTTCTGCCACCTGTACTCCTGCTGCTTCTCCAAACTGTGGTGTGTTCACTGCCATCTACTGTAGGTAATACACTGACTTTGATAAGAACCTCATACAACCCCACTTATAATAATTCAAACTATCCCTTTAACTGGTGACCTTCTTGCTATCAGTCAGAGTGAAATAAAGGAGGAAACATTTTTTTTAACTAGAACAAGCTTTGACCCACTTCAAGTTAACCAGCACACGGCTCACAGCGATACCTCAACATAACTAAATACCTGCATTTGTGCACTGGGCTCTGTGTATTCACAATCCCTTTATCCTCAGGGACAAAACAGCTATCATGTGACCATGTGCACCATGCATCTTGTAAGAGGAGGCTCTGTGAAGAGCGAACAAGTGGTGCCGCATGCGGGCACAATGGCTCTTATAGAGAGTTAAATCCTCAGTAGCCCTCCTGCGGAGCCGAGACTGTTCCTAGCCATCCACCACACCGTCTACCTTTTTTTGAAGCAACTGGGGAGGCACTTTGCTTTCACAGATATTGCAAAGAGAGGAGCAGACCGGCTGTCTGCACAAGTGCCCTGCGTTTTAGTCTGAAACTAATGGAAGAGATGTGGCAGATGAGGTCAAATACAGTAGAAGTCGAGCGAGGCGCAGCAGTGGTGAATAAGAGATTTACTATTAACACGTTTCAGTTTTGCTCTTGCCTTCCCTCTTTCCCAGACAACATGTCTGCGCGATGTGCCCATTATGTGAGGAGACATTTCCCACCTCCATCCCGGGAGAAGCCAGCGGAGGGGCAGGTATCAATAATTCACACGTGAGATGAACACAAGTGCCACTCCTTTCATCCCTCGCCTCGCGCAGGTTTAATGGACACAGCAATAATTCTCCTAAAAGGCGGCGATTATTTTCGAACAAGGCGAGGTGGCCAAATGCACTCATGTAATCCCCCCTCCACAAAAAACACAGGTGTGTGGATTTTGGGCGAGATCAAGCCCCGAGGACAGGGGCTGTACAGTGTTGATCCTCCCTCTGCTCTGTGACAAGATGAAAGAGACAAATAACATCAGTCACGGAGCAGCCATCACGGGCACTGTGAAGTGGAAATCGCGGGAAAAGAGTCTGCGCCGTCCAAAGTAAAAGCCTGTTTGTGTTATTTCCTTACATTCTCTTTGAGACGCTGTTAACAGATGCAGACGTTGGCTTTTTGTAAGCTCCCTCGCAATCAAAAAGGCACTTGAAAGCCCTGTTTTGATGTTTCATTCAGACATATTTCGTCTTTGATCTGTTTGATAAATTCTACATTGTGAGAGGAAACTGTCACAATCCAAATAATGAGTCGCGGGAAAAAGGCAAGGAAATTGTGCGTCGAGAGCGGCGGCTTTGAACTAAGTGCGGGCCTGTGTTTCTAATGGCAACAGCGGGAACCTCGTGCTCAAATAGTAAAATCATGTTAGCTCGCTTTCGACATAAACACACTGACTGGCTAATGCCGTCGAAGAATGGGAGAGCTCTCATAAAAATTCAACATACAAACAATACGCCTAATCACAGATTAGATTCTGATTTGAGAGTTTCAAACAGGACCGCTCATGAATACTTAGTGACTCCGAGATGCCACGGCTGATTGGTGGCATGACTGCGGGGTGGAGGCCTGTATTCGTCTCTACTTAATTAACAGGGTAAATAAAACAGGCTTGTGAAAATAGGGGTTAAGATTCTATCAGTGGAATTACTCAGCCATGAGACCACAGGAAGAGAGATCGTCACAAGCTTACGGTGATTTCACCATATAATTAGTCTCAGCTCAGGCCTTCTATACACAGAGATTACTGCCTCAGTGCACACACAGCCTGCTCAACTCACCGTCGCAGCAGCCATTCACTTCCAAATACCCCAGACTGGCTAAATGGAAAAAAGTAAGTGTGGGAAAAAAAGTACTGCAGGGGATGTGTTTGATATTGTGTTTGCCAGGCGCAGTAAGCTCACAGATAAGGTTGAGGTGTTACTATTTCCGACCCGCATTGACCATCATCGACCTACCTGCGGGTGATGTTTCTAATCATAATTGTATCAAAACGTCAGTGTTGCTAACAGCGCTGGAGGCGAAGGGGGCTGTAATGCGGCGAGTGTGCGGAAAAAGAGGCGAGGTCACCATATCCTCTGAGCCGGGGGGACAAGGGGTGGGACCCAACTTCAGGTGTTGATCTATGCTCTTGACTGCTTTAAAAACCCTGAAGTGTGTGTGTGTTGCGGGGGGGAGGGGCCGTCTGAGATAAATTGAAAGGCTGTCTCTCCTAAGGTTCCCCACAGTGTGCCGTGCTGGAGAGAAACGGCCTTGTCAGCAGCATAAATCAAGCCCAGCTGTGCGGCGTAGACCCAGGACGCTAAGACCTGCCGAGCGCCGTGCAGCCGTGGTACAACTTTTCAGATGTCTGCTTTATGCGGCATCATGACTAAACAAATGTGCATTCTCTTTTTTTGTGAAGTTGTCAGCATCAAGGTTAACGGTCAATTAGAGACTACAAAGCAGCTACGCTCCTGATTGTTTTTTTGGTTTTTTTTCCATTGTTCTTTCCAACAACAAAGCGTTTGGCTCACGTTGGTGAGACAGGGACACCTGGGCATTTAGTTTTGACAAGTCTCCGATATAGGTGTAATTGATATTGATTTTGGCTGTACTCAGACCTGTACCAATGACTCTCACCTTGTCAAATGGATCATGAGCTGCAGCAAATGATCAGAGCATCACCACATGGCTCTATGATAGGAGATGATTAATCTCTGTTAACAGATATTTGCATATGGATGAATGCAGAATCTGGAGGCAAGGGACAAAATTTTGCTATCGGAAGCCTTTTGGTTCCTGATCGTAGTCCGTTTGTTGTGTGAGTAGTATTGACCAATCACAGAGAGCAAAAGAGGTGGAACAAATTGGCTGAAATGTAATCTCGGAACCCATCAGCTATCGTTTGATGACAATTCAGCCCCCTGTGACTCTTCAAGGATATGTGGTTATGAAGAATGACTGAATATGCAGATATCAGTCAAAGATTAGCCGAATTGTTGTCTGCACCTAAAACACAGACAAAAAGTTCCTAATCAGACCGTAAATGATGATGCATGGAAGAGGAAGTCTTGGCTGGGATATTAATTACGTGGATATCTGCTGGCTACAATGGAAGCCCCGAGTCATTCGCCTTTGTCCCTAGAAAAATTGTTGTCTCATTCCGAGATTTGGAGCTGATTAACTCTAAGGTAATTTTAAATGCAGAGCTATGTCAAACTACATTTAACAAGCTAACTATGCTTATGATAAATCTGTTACTTGAGGCATTTTCCAGGTTTGTCCCCTGCCAGTCCACAGTTTGGTAGCAAACACACAACTAAACTTAACTAAACATTTTTTAACCAATGAAATGACACATACAATAGTACATTTCTATGATTGGTTCAAATGGTGTTCACACCAGAACTGAACCACTCCAGAGACCACCCCTTCGACGTGGGCCAGAAAGAGGTTGTCTGGTTTTGCTCTGGAGTTTGAGTCCAGCGGTCACACCAACCCAAAAGAAGTGCATCAAGGGGGTAAACGCTCCAGGGTTTGGTTCAACCAGACTAACAAGACTAGTTTAGTCAACCTGGACCTCTGTCCTAAGCTAAGACTTCTCTAGGACCATCAATACCTAGAAAGTTTTGAGTTAAATGTTCTGAATTAAAATATTCATGTTCTCCCACAACAAATTGTAATAACTCTGGTGATATCTTGACTTTCGAGTGCTACCATAGGTAAAAAACCTGAAGGAGAATGACATTCCTATTAGCCTTAGTTAGCCTTAGCTCTAATTTTTGACTTGGCATGCAGCACATCGAGCAAATCTAGACAGTTGTCTCACAGTAAAGGCCTGAACAGACTCCCAAATGGACCCGTACATGGACTGCCACAGACACCAAAGAGGCTTAGTAGTTCCGTCCATACTATTTTCTGGAGTCCACATGGAGGACGCATTCCACACATATGCAGATGGTATTTTGTTGTTTGTTGTAGCACAGTGGCCTTGTGGACACAGTATCGTCAAGTCCGTGCCATCACAACAAATTGGTATTACACGGATGTCCACTCAAAGCCTACACCTGCAACCCCTGATGGCAATATTTATGTCATGCGGACCCTCACAGAATATATCATTTTGGTTTAAACCTGCAGGCTGTGCTGGTTACCTCGATCCCTTTAATAAATGAAAAGGGCCGCTGAATATTTAAACAAACCTGACCCCAAAAATATAAAAAGTATGTCAAGACGCTCTTTAATTTTAAAATTAGCCTTGACCTATTAAATGTCATTGTTTAGTTCACACAACTTTGTATACTTACAAAGGTCCAAAAGTGGAGCTTAATAAATGACTATAGTACCACAAAACCTCATGAGACACTGTATGACCAGATAATGTTCTCTTACATGTGACTAGTGTCTTATTACAGGCTGAGCAACGGATATGTCAAATCTAACATGTTTCAGATGCTCTGAGGCTTAATATTTGGAGTATTTATAATGTTACAGGACAGGTGTGGAGAGCTGTGAGCAAGATGACAGTTAGGAGGATGGAGAAATACAGTACAGGTAAAAAAAAAAATGCTAAGGCTTGTGCTTTAAATATGCCAGTGAGTCAGTGTCAGCCTGATCACATGATGAAAAATGCCTGGTAGCCAAATAAAGGGGGCACAAATCACTCCCTCAGTGTTGGAAGTTATTAGGGAGCTCGATTACAGTTTACCCTAGCAGTCTTTGAGCCGCACAAAAGCACTGTACCTTGCAGACAATTACCATCAATCGGCTAGAAAATGCCCGTCTGACAGGCATCTTTTGGAGGCGTCAATCAAGGCTCAACAACAATATAACAAGAGCCTTTGCGACCGCTGTTGCAGGGAGCTCTCGCTTTAAGACAGAGCCAATGATTAAGAATGACTGACACAAAATAAGCACTTATTCTCCGGGTCTTAACAAAGGCATGCTCTGTAACTGAAAGCAGGCTTATGTGCTGTGTTTTTTTTTCCATTCAGCTACATTAACAGTGGAGTAAGTTGCAGGCAATACTTGAAATGACTTCCCTTTTGGTTCGCTGTGTATTGACACTTGTCTCCAGGGCACCAGCCAGCATTAAAGCTTCTTTGGCAATATTGTTGCTTTATAAAAACACGGCCAGGGTGTTGGGCTGCGACGCAAGTATTAATCTCTTACTCTATGAAATGCACACTACGGCTACTGCAAAAGTGTGTTACCATGAGGTAAGCAGGGAGATGGAATATTCCTCCCCATCGCCTCAACAGCTAGGATGAATTACTAACAGTACAACAGTTTGTTAGACCAGAGGTTCTCATTTATTCTCTCAGCCAAGAATCCCTTACAAGATAGAAAATGTACTGGGGAAGCCCTCATGTATGTTCCTTGGAATAATTTGAGGAAGCCCTATTTTTCTTTTTTTTTAATGCTACTTAGCTATGTGAAAGAACAACACAAGATAAATGTACTGGAAAGATATTAGATATATATTAAGACAAAAATACCCAAAACATACATATGCACACACATTTTAAAAATCATACATGTACATATACATGTTTTATTTATTCAAGTTAATTAAACCTAAAATATGTAGTGTTTATTTTCATAACACTTCAGAACTTATAAACATGAGTCCTTCTAACTTAAAATCTTTTGACTTCAAATAATTAAGTTGAATGAATGTACTATACAGAGTTCAATCAAGTCATTAAATTAAGTTTCTAGAGAAACATGATCAGTATTATTAGACTTCCCAGCATGCATCTTGTTTTTTATTGTAAATCATAATTTGTTTTCACAATAATGAAAACACTGTGAACATGACGATAATCAAATCAATCTAAAAAAAAAAAAAAAAAAAAAAAAAATCAAATTTATTTGTAATGTTTGGCCATGTGACCGAAGAATTGTTGGTTTGACTAAATATCTTAAGGCTACTGAACATGTTTTACATAGTACAACTGAATTAATATCAAGTTTATTTGTTTTGAATCATAACATAATTACCTCAACTTGTCTTTTCAAATTCAGTCAATTTAAAATTTTCAGGCAACCTGGATAACTTTTTTTTTAGTTAAAATAGTTTATTTTTACAGTGCATCAAGATAGTACATTTTATTTATAGTGCACACATAAAATAAAATGTGTATCTTAAATACTATGCGTAAAAAATATAAAATAAATATAAATAAGCCAAATTCAAAAAAACAGAAAGAACAGTAATATGGCCAGCCTGGGACTAGAATATGTTACGCCTTGAATGTAATCTATGACATAAATATTAGATAAGAAATTAAAATGTTCTTTGTTGAACTATAAAGTTAAAAAAAACAACTAATATTTAAAAAAAAAAATCATAATCATTAAAATGCATGAATCTGAAAACTTTTTACATACCCCCCGGCAGAATGCCATGGATGCTGAATGGTCCCCGGACCGCTATTTGAGAACCACTGTGTTAGACCATTTGAATATTGGATGTTCCACCCCAGGAATTAGTTACTAGATTTATTTTTTAAATAACAGGAAAAGTTTAGCTTCAATTTTCATAATACTGAGATAATTAAATGTACAACAACACACTTTGGTATCTGGTCTCATTTTAACAATAAAGGGGATAAAGTGCTCAGGATCACATATGGTAATGTCCCCAGGCATGACAGTGTTGTTAACTTGTTATCACTGCCTATAATGAAAAAATTACAATAAAAAAAAAACTGAAACTCTCTTTCACACACACATAATCTACTGTCTAAGGACCTTCATGCAAATGAACCCTCTCAGAATAAATGTTGTGTAAAAGTGTGTGTTTTTTTATAGGAAGGGTCTTAATGAAGCAGGCTGAGTGAGAACATGATGTGATTGTGTTGGTAACTGCGTCGCGAGGAGCGGGGAGTTTATCGGCCCGGGCCGTGGAGACGTTTGTGTACGTACTTTCAGAGGATTCCTTTAATCACAAATTGCTCTCCTGGTCTCTTCCCCTTCCAGAGATATTCATCTCTTCTTGTGTGCTGAGGTATCCCTCCAGGAATAAAGAGCACACACATGTTCCACAGGAAATTGTCAGAGGAACCAAGATGGATTACTCATGCTGCGCTGGCGGATTCTCACTTTGAAAAATGATATCAGCCACAGTCTTCCAGATAAAAATAATCCCGGCGAGCAGTACATGGGATGCAGACGGGTAAAGAGGGTTCTGACCTAATCTCAGCAAACATCTCAGAATTCACTTTATCTCTGGTCTGAGATTTATTTGAGTTTAGTCAGTCAGCACCAGATTCTTCGCAGAAGACTGTTTTACAATCCCCTCCCCCTGCTTCTCCAGAAAAGGAAAAACTGCTAATATAGCAAATATACAGCTGGACTAATAAATGATTGAAGATTTACAGCCTTACATGATCTGAAGTCTTAAAGATTTAAAGGATATACTCAGTGAGTAACGCAGTTGGATGTAGGAGGCATATTGCTGGCAGGTACATTGATCAACTAATCATTTTAATGGTCTCCAAATACAACAAAATCAATTAATGCCTTTAATCACGACTGACGGGCAAAGGCTGATGTCCAGTCTGTCCATCAGGGAAGTGTCCTCCAACATTCATCACCCTGTCCAGAAGTCTAAGAGGCATCAGATGCATGTTCAATTGTTAAGTTTAAAATTTCAGTTAAGCTATTAATATCTCAAAGTCTGCTCTCTTTCCTCCGTGCTATTTCTCTCTTCTTATACTGTGCATGTGGAGACAGAGTGGAGCTGTAGTCATACATTATATAGTCAACAATCCTCAGCGGTTCAGTAAAACCTCGGTGGGCAGAGTCAAAGACCCATCATTTTTCTGGCTAAGTTTAGAACGCTGCTGACAACCCGCTACTTTCAGCAACTTTTTAAGACCCTTTTGGCAGCTTTTGATCTAAAAATATTGAACGGGATGACCAATTCACACACCCTTTCAGACAATTTGAAAAAGTATCACTGTGATGTATTTTAAGAGGAAATCTGTAGCCTAGCGAGGGCTCAGGGTCTCCACACATTATCATTGTGCTGTAGGAGAAAAAAAACCCGCTTTATCCCAATCACAGTCATCTTGTGCGACACTGAGCCCAGGATGCAGCAGCAGAAATAGTGAGGGGAAGTTGTTTTGGTGGAACATTTTCATGTGGGAAGGGAAGCCTCACTTTAAAATGGCTAAATCCCAGTAAAAGTAAAGGTAACAGCTGCTTACTTGTTTATGTTCATGCAGTCACCAAACAGGTGCTAACTTGCCATTTTCAGCATGTAGGTTGCTAGTTCGGAGGTTGTTGTTGTTTCCCATGGGGATGGGGACTTAGCAAATACAGCACATGTCACCTGAAACCAGTGCCCGAAGGCAGGCTTAAACCCACAGTCTACATCCAGTGAGTCAGACTAGTTGTAATTCAATTTAGATTAAATACTAATTAGTTGAACATAACATTTGCACCTGTTTAAACTACTCCTTACACTTCTGATCTTTTTGGTTTCCAAAGGCAAACAAACGGACTTCAGTTTACTTACTTCTGTTCAATTCCTGGATGCCTATTGGATCATGACCCCAAAAATTCTAAACATTTGAGGCAAGATAGCCTAATATTGCTGTTTGACATAATTTCAGACTCCAAAAAGGGTCTGTCCAAGGGCATTTATTAGTTTCTGACTCTAGGAAAGTGTGTAAAACATTGAAATCCCCCCCAGACCACTGTATCTCTGGACTATCTGTGTAACCAAATCACACATACGTAGGCTTTTCTGTGGGATCGCTATGCAACCTTTGATAACTAATATAATAACTTATGCAATATTTTACACTTCCATTTACTGCCTCCCCTGAAAATGTTTGAAGCCCCCCTGGGAAGGCCCACCTCCTACTTTAAAGACCTCTTGAAACCCTCTTAAACTTCAAACAACTGTCTGAACTAATACAAAAAAATAAGCAAGATTCAGTGACTTCAAGGCCTAAAAAACTAATTTGGGCGATTAGAGTTGATGCTAACGTCTGAGTGACAGACTTGACAATCTCCTCTTGTATAACCTACTAGAAATGATGTCTCTAATTCAGGAAAATGCCTATAATCCACCCTTGCAGGACCACAGTGAGCAATGTGGAGATCACGGGTTACTTGTTCATCTAAACCAAATTTATCTGATGATCACAGCATGTCAAACACGTGGTACAGCCCCCCTGCTTAGAGCCACAAATATATCAAACTAGTGATTCATTATTATCTACAGGGAAGTGACTCGGGAAGCCGATGGCCAAGGGTTGGACACACAGCATGAGAAAACAGGGCAGAAGAAAAGCTAGTATTATGAAGCCTTGCAGTCCTGCTCCTTACTGTTAGTAAAACATATTCAAGCCATCATAACCTGCAGTAGTTTTCCTATAGCTTTCTATATAAGCTGACCTTCCAACATCATGAATCCCATGCCATAATAAATTATTACTTCATCACTAATCAATATATCTGTTTACCTAACCTTCCTTCAAAAAAAAAAAAAAAAAGGACTTTGGCTCTTCCCACTGAGATTCAAACCAGCCAATGAGATTATTTCCACCTCCTGAACAGCTCTAACTCTGAGACATGTTTGGATAAATAAAACATTTAATCTGCTATGCGGATGTGTTTGCTAGCAGGCACCTCTGAACAGTATCGGCGTTGTCTGCAGCTGCCAGGATCAGCAAGGCACTAATCCTCCTCTTGCTCCCATTCTCAAGCGAGGAGGGGGGGGGGAACCCGCACTCCTTCACGTGGCTTTTTTTTTTGTTTTTTTGTTAAGCTACGGCCAGGGCGGAGAGGTGTCGGGAAAGACAAAATGAAAAGCACCAGTCAGCTGTCCGCGGCAGCCTTGTCAGGTAGTAAACCTTTCCTCAAGGCAAAGTAATGAAGTAAGTCTTTCCGGGCACATAAGCTTTCAGTATTCAGGCCTGGCACGCTGCTAACCTCCACGGAGAGTCAGAACTCCACTTCACAAGCAGATGTTCAATTAGAGGCAAATGAGGAAATTAGAGATCTGATGAGAAAAAATGTGAAGTGACATTTAAACATGATAAACAATGTTTTTAATAAGTTTAACAGCATGCAGGCTAGGAATGAGGAGACAGAAATAGCAGAGCTGGGCCGTCCGTTCACAGATCATTTAATCACCACTTTTATTAATACACCTGTTTCCATACAGGGCTTATTAATTCCTAGTCTTCATAATATCAAGCCCTGAGACATCTGATGAGACTCTTATTAAAATCTCCTCGAAACAGAACAAAGGCATCATGGAAAGATAAGAAGATATGCGATAAGTAAATTAATGCAAAGTTCGCCGCTGTGCCTCTTCCACGGTGTTGGTGTTCTCCTGACGCTGATTCTTTCTGGAGTGCGTCTGGCAGAGCAGATGGGCCTATAAATGGAGATCACTCTGCGAGACATCTCTTCATTTACGTGACAGCCATGCTTATTTGCTCTGCCAATGTAGGAAGGATATATAATATGCAAAAGGGACAGTTTACCAGTGGGTCATGACTACAGATGGAATCCAGCCAATCCAGCTCCAGCGAGTGTTGCTCTCTCCACAGTCTAATGGACTAATCAACATCCAGGCCACATACAGATGCCCTCCTGTGTCTTCTCACTTTAACTCAGGAGGCCACTCAAAAAGTTGTCGTGTTGAGCTCGCACCTACAGCTCAGACTAACAGACCCCACTTAAAGCTATAAACACACCTAGCAGATAATTTCCAAACTGCTCCCGGCATGAAATGAGTCAGAGAACATCCTGCAATAGTAATTTCTCATGCTCACTGATTCATGTGCCGCACATGCTCTTCAACGTGTGTGTCAATAGTTTGGCAAAAGTAAAAAGCAGAATTTAAAGAAGCCTCGAGTGTACATCTGAGCTCAATTTGTGACAAGTGATAAAAAAAGAAATATGGGAGGAAGCAGAGGCCGACATCCGGGCCAACTTCCCGACGGCATTTCATTTCTCAAAGTAAATTGCGCAGACTTTGAGAACAACTGGCCAATTAGCATGTAAAACTGCTCAGATGTGGCCATATTTGATAGTATTTTCTTTGACAAAAGTAAGTGTAATTGGGACGTGTTAAACTTGGAATTATTGTGAAATGAGATATAAAGCTCAGAGACTGATGGCTGTTTAATTCTTTAACTCTTCACAGGGGCTGGACAGTCAAACAAGGCCTTTCAAGCCTGAAGTTGACAGACTTTAAAATACAAGGAACAAGAGGAATGGACTCGAGTGACATGTGACAAAGTGACAAATTTGATGACTTTGAACTCAACAAAATCAAAAAAGACTTGCATCTCGACTTGGACTTTAACACCACTGACTCCTGACATCCCTTGGACTTGATCCTTTTGAGTTGAAAACTGGTATCTTAAACCAAAGATTAAAAAGTCTGTTCTTTTTTTGAACCAATTTGACAGCTTCTAATCCAGTGCAGGAGAGATGCATGAAGAACTAACGTTATGCTACTAGGCTCCAAAAAAATGGAAAAGTTCACATACAAAAACAAAAAACAAATTTCAGTATGCAAAAATGTGCAAGTCGAAAATTACAGACTGAAACTTCAAACTTTGTTCTAAATTTGAAGTTGCTCAAAGAACGGTAAGTCGAAACTAACGCTAACATAGTTAGCAAGCCAATGCTTAGTTAACTTAGCTAAAAAGCTGAGTAGCTTTGTAAATCTGCAGCTCACTCTTATATTTTGACTCCAAATTCAAAGTTTACTCAGGACTTGACTTGGGACTTGTCAGTCTTGACCTGGGACTTGACTTGAGACTTCCTTGCCTTGACTTGGGACTTGACTTAGGACATGAGACTTACTTCTGACTTGCAAAACAATGATTTGCTCCCACCTCTGCTCAGAACTATGAAAATAGTTTTCATGTTGTTTTGACAGTATTCATCATTGTAGAATTTTCAGTGAAATTTGACAAATATGGATACAAATCGAGTTTATGGTATATGAAATGGGGAAAAGAATGCATCATGATAGGTAGCAAATTTTCAAACATTTTCCTCTAACTCAATAAAAAATCAAACTATACATCAAAATTAATTCTTTAATATTTTTTAGATTCAACAAAACCATCATTAGTTATTTTATTTTTATTACTCATATCTCAATATTTGTGTTTTTTTTTTTTATCATAGTTTATTTATCAAATCAACAATGGCTCTGCCAAACAAAACAATGTCAAATGAGGTGCAGTTACTGCTATTTTGATTTAGTATTGATTAAATTAAAATTAATACATTTTTAATTGGTTACATTTTGAACAGCAATTAATTGATTTATGATTAATCATTAACATCCTTACTCCAAACCTGTGCTGCTGCAGTGTTTTGTTTTTTTGTCCATGTGTCCCTTGTTTTCATCGGCTTGTTTGCTACTAGATAGCCTTTTTGGCTATAAAAATGCAGATGAAAAGTTTGGATATTAATTCAAATTGTACTCAGTATGCAATTATGATTTTAAAAGTAACTAGATTACATAGTGTAATGCATACTGTAGGCATTACGTATATACATACAGTAGTATGACTTAAAGTACATACTTGAAAATCTACTCATAAAAGTAGAAGTACACCCAAAAATACTCACAGTTATTTGACTATTTGTAATTAGTTACTTCCACCCTGATAGCATGTCAGCAAGCTATATTTCAGGTCCGTCCAAAAAATCCTGATCACAGAGATCATGAAAAACAATTCAGCATGACATACTGTAGTTCTCAGCCTTTTTTCACACTGTTTTCAGACAACTGTTATTTTCTTAAAGTCAAACTGAAATTACAATTCCTTTTTGCATTTTATATTTGCGTTTTACTTCATGCTATGATTCAAATCACAGAGCAAGCTAGTTAGCTTAACTCCTAGCTTCCCAGTTTCCCAGTGATATAAAAACCTCCAGACATGTTGTACAGGGACACAAGTCTTACGTAAGTTGGTACAAAACCAGCACTATGTGGGCTTGTTGGTAAAGTGTAAAAATGTCTTATGTTGACATTTTGAGGCTACAGGCTACAGGCTGTGATGTGACAATTTTGGCGTGACCTTAATTTTTCCCAACTTATCCTGCGCACGATTGTACACAGATCTTTTGACACATCATGTTATAATTAAAGCCACCATTCTGGCCAATGATGCCAGAAAATTGTGCCATCTGGCCAGAAGACACTGGTGTAAACACTTCTATTTTTAAGCCTGCTCATTGTAGTGTTTTCTCTTTACCCATGCCTGTCCCGACTGATTGTCTGAATAAGCAGTGATTTGCTCGCAATGTGTGATAAAGACGCAGCTTGTTTGTACTGACGCACCATGAATGCACTAACACAATAAAGCAGTGTTGATTTAGATGCTTTAAAACCACTGAAGAGGGAGTGTTTTCTAACAAGATTAGTGCTTTTGTCTTATCGTGTCACAACCAAACCAACCAATGAAGGCTATTTTTTGATCACTGGCCAAGCAGGACACTATGACAATGGCTGCTGTGAGATTTTTTTGGCAGCACTATGCATTTTATTTTTAGACAAGGTTTTCATGAATGCATCAAAACCTAACTTTAACTAGTTAATGAAAGAAGGTGAGATTGGTGTTAATTGTAATATTTTCACCTCCCACTATCTTTTGTTGTGTATTTATTGACAGTGAAGAGATCCGTGACTTTCAACAGTTTTGAATTAACTTTTAAAAAGAAGGTTTTGCATTGGCACTCAGAATACTGGAAAGTTCCTGACAGCTTTACTAAGCCGTGATATACGAATTTTAAAATCACCAATGTTTTGGAGACATGTTTTACAGTCTCTAGCTTCCCCCCTCTCTCTGGTACCATCCTTCCTTTATGTTTCTGTCTGTGTGCCATGGGACTGTACATCTCTGCTTGTTTGAAACCACTAATCTTAGGTAAGAAAGAGCTGATAAAACTTTGAACAGATGTTACCTTGGCAACAAGCTTCCTGTGCTCACCTTGTTCAAAGATGTCACTCAAATGGTTACACTCCCAAGTGCACAGTGACTGCTACAGCTACCTGCTAACACTGGTCCACCATTTTACACAGTTCACCATTCCATTGTGTGTAACCGTACCTGATAGTAGTTTCAGGCTGAAATCACTGGAGAAATAGAGCATGTTTGGAACATACAACTACTGTCAGCTTCTCAAAATCTCCTTTTAAAGGACAAGAGATCCACAGCTGATGTATGAAGAAAAAATAAGGTGCCAAATAACCATTACAGTACTTTCAAAGGGTGAGGCTGGGTTATTTGTATTACCTACAGTAGATGGCAGTGGACGCGCCCCTAGTTTGGAGAAGCAGCAGGTGTATCAGTATAGGAAGCTAAGTGATGTAATGCTGTGGAGAGGGTCAGCAGCAATAGTTTGGGCTACATTTAGAATATTTTCACTGCTTTACCTTTCTGGCAGACACCACTGTTACACAGAGGCAAAGTCCCTCCCCGCCAGTGGACCACCAGGGGGAAAAAAATATGAATGGTGGCACATTTAAAGGGACAAATATTTTTTTGATCCTGTTTAAATTGTGCCACAAATAACACTTGTTGTTTGTTAATGTAAAAGATAATTTTAGGAGTCAAGAAAGTTGCAGCTTGTTGTAATACCGTTTAAGACGTAATTAGAAAGACTACACACCCAGAAGTCACATACGTGATGTCATGACATTCTCCTCCAAAGGCTAATGCTAGCACTAAAGCTACAATGAAACCAAACTAAACCACGACAGCCCTATCACAAAGTGTGGCTTTATTTTAATTCATGATGGGAGCAATAAATTGTGTCTCTTACTCTTGACCACCATTCATATTTTTTCTCGTTTCATGGGGAACGTCGCTCGATATAAGCCAAATATCGCTCCTATGAACCAACCAGACTCTGTTGGCAAAATCAGCAATTTTGCCTTGCAGAACATGTGAGCTGCTGGTCTACTGCTGCCTTGATTGGTTAGTTTGTTTGTGTTACTGTGTGACTTCGACGTTTCCAGAGGAAAGTTCAGATTCAGCAAAGTCACACAATACCACAAACAAATGAACCGATCAAGGCTGTGGTAGACCAGCAACTCCCATGTTCTGTGAGGTAGAACGACTCTTTTTGCAAAAGGAGTCTGGTTGAGCAACAGAGAGCGATAGTTGGCTTATATGACCAAGGTTTCCCGCACTAAAAGGCTTCCTGACAGGAAGTTAAAGCAGGGAAAATATTCAGAATATAGCATACACTTAAACTGAGTGATTGATTGATTGATATTTTTAGGTCTGCCTTTTTTTAAGTGGCTAAAATATGTTTTACTGCTGCCCCTGTCCACAGCAGTACATAACTTAACTTCTGACCGCCAAAAACTATGGGTAATACACTGACTATCCATAAATATCTCATACAAGCCCACTTAAAATAATCCAAACTATCCCTTTAATGAACCATCAGCACCGTTTCAGGCCATATAGAGCGATAACATAACATTTTCTTCTCCCATTCAAGCCACATAGATCATCAAAGCAGACTGTCCCTGCAAGCAGAGACACCTCAGTTCATTACTGCACACAGATATATCAGGCAGGGAAAAGGTTTTTCATTTTAAACCTAAAATATAATTTGTGGAATCCTGAACTCCTAAATTGAGTTTCTGAATGTCACAAATGCTAATATCATTAGTTGGCTCTGTCCAGAGCCCAGAGAATATTAATGACTTATTATTAAATCTGAAATCCTTTAATAAATGCCACTGTACTACCTTTCAGCAATTATTTTCAATTAGTTGAAGTACTTGGGATTAAAAATAAAACAAACAAATCAATACATGAAACACATTTTTTGACATATTGTGTGTCATCTGTGTTGTGCACTTAGGGACACAGCAGGAGCCCAGCTGGCATTTTGACTGGGCAGCGGTTTGCCAGGTGCATTTTGTTCTTGGAGTACCATCTCCCCTCAGCAATTATAATACACATAAAAAGGCCACATTCTGCTTCCACAGGAAATACAGCCACCAACAGGGTTCATATTTTTCCTCCCAGTCTAAATACCTTTTTGAGCTGTACGATGCATAACCTAGAGAAAGAAAAAAAAAATCATACAGTGTGATAAAAATAAAAAAATAAAAATAAAATATTTTTGCATAAAACATTTGCATCACATTGCCATATCTCAAACCTATTTTAGATGTATGACCTTTTGGGCTGCGCTTACTAAAAGGATACCCGGGGCATGCTGAACCTCCGACCGTCACTCAACTAGCAGGAGAGGAGAGGAGCAGGGTGTGAATGTTAAAGAGCAAAAAAAAATATCATGTATTAATGAAATATCACTCAGTCAGATTTTCCATCTAATGGAGTTGACGTCTCACAGAGTTGACAAAATATTTTTTTCATTTCACAGTATAGTCGTAGTGAGTGGGCTTTTTATTTTTTAAAGTTGCTCAGAGTTCTCTTAATGCCAGTTAAAACACACATTTAAAAACATAATTCTTATTTAGCTTCGATTTAGAAGAGCTACATGTAATGGTTGAGACACATTTGAGCAATTATTATTGAATTCATTTGTCAAAAAATATAAAGTTTACCAGTGCTTGAGCAGTATTCCCACCTTTTTTTTAAACCAGGAAGTGAGACAGGGGTCCTTCAGGTATAGCTAAACCTTTTTATGCCTTTCATACAAACAAAAATGATTATAATAGCACATTTTTATACCTATGTTATCAGAAGGTGTGTTAGTTTTAGACTTTGGAGGCTTTAAATACATTTTTAATTTGCTTGAAGATGTAGCAAGGGTGTTTTTTTGGTACAGAGCAAGTTTAGAAATTGAAAAAATTAAAGTAAACAAAAAGAGTGTTGGTATTCATATTTTTTAAAGTTTTTTGGTAGAACATTTTTTATCCTGATTGTCAAGAATGGATGATATATTTCTTCAACTAAAGCGTTATTACCCTTTCCTTTTGTAACGTGCACCAAAACACACAACAGGCAACATTTATCCGCTGTGCCGCGAGGAAACGCGCCGCAGCATCACAGTCACTGAAAACAAAAGTGGGGGATTTGTTTCCCAGCCACACCCAAAGCACTTTAATGCCTCCCTCCAGGGGTAAACACCTTCTGCAAAGGTCTGAAATTTCCAGCGTAAATATTTGCATGACTGCCAAAGCTGATTGAGATAAATACTCAAGGTTGTTGTTAAGAGACGGCGTTTAATGTGGGAGGGAGCAGCATCAGGACGTCAGCACATCCAGCGGCGGCTCATGAGAGGACGGCTGATTGAGTGCGTCTGCTGCGAGCGGCCCAACAAACTTGATTTCTTCCTCGCCGTAGTGACATATTGAAATGGCGTGTTTTTTAGGGCCGCTCTCACGCCTGACACGGCCCACTTACGCACTCATCAGCAAGACCTGCTCTGCTCTGCGCTCTCAGCTGCTTTGTTCCAGCTGATGTCATCTAAACCTCGTCCCTGCAGGGTTGTCTGGGGTAGATAAGACACCACCACCCCACCCCCCACCCCCTTTGCTGGTCTTCTGCAGAAAAAAAAAAAAAAAAAAAGAAAAAACGGGGGCTGCTGCTATGAAGATGGATTACCCAGCTGGTGACACGAGTTCCCTTTCCGCTGAAGCCACGGTGGAGTGCTAACGCAATTAAGGCAATTAATCTTCAACAAAAGGGGTTCACAGCTACCTCTTATGAATTTGCACCTTTCTGTACAGGTGCATAACTAAACAGCCCTGCTCAGACATGCACGCATACACAGACTGCACATGCATACAAACACAGGTCTTTTATCTGGGTTTAAAGGGATAGTTCGGTTGTTTTGAAGTGGGGTTGTATGAGGTACTTATTCATAGTCAGTGTTTTGCCTACAGTAGGTGGTGTTCAGCACGCCCCCAATTTAGAGAAGCAGCAGGAGTCTCAGTGCAGAAAGCTAAGCAGTGTACTGCTGAGGACAGGTCAGCAACAAAATGTGTTTTAGCCACCTAAAAAAATCAGCTTAAGTCAGCTGTTCCCAAACTTTTTAGTCTATACACCCCCTCCCACACACACACAACTAGCCCATTTATAGCCATTGCCATGGTGACAGCAGCGCATTCAGATGCTATTACAGATATTGCAACAAATGAATTAAAATTGCAATAAAGTTACACAATCTGCCATGGAAATAAAAAAGACAATCGCAAAAATAGGCTCAGAAACAGATACAGCAGTCTCCCCCACTGATTCAAGTGAGGCTCAGTCATCTAGTAGTAATAATAAGAAGACCAAAATTATAGTACACCATCATTACATTTTTCTAAACTCCGGTTTATGGGTACGTTATATTTAGAATATTTTCACCACTTTTCCTTGCCATCAGAAAGCCTTCTCCAAGGAGAAGCCACTGTCATATAAGCCAAGTATCACTCTCTCCAAACCGTCCAGAGTCCTTCAAGAAAAACTGTAATTGGTTAGTTTATTTGTGTCATTTTGTGACTTTGTTTTTTTTAAAGGGTTAGTACGGGTTCGAAGTCACACAATAACACAAGCAAACGAACCAATCGAGACAGCCGTAGACACAGATCACCAGAAAACTAGATGTGACATTATGTCATAACTCATGGGATAACCTGGATATTGTTAAGAATTTATATCTATCTATCTACTTAATGGCTTTATTACAAGAACCAAAGAGATCAGGGAGACTGGCATCACTTTCCACGTCACTAGAGTTGATGAGAGATTATATGGGTCAACTAAAACTACAAAAAGTTGGTGAACTATTCAACTTTACTGTTATCAAGTAACGGTCCGGCTGAGTTCCTTGTCAAAGTTTTTGCTGATTGTTCTCAAAAGCATTGATCTGCAGGTTTGGAAGAGTCCTTTAAAACTGTTAAAAATGTAGTCAGTAATCTAATCCAAGATTCACAATATTAAAGTAATGTAGCTTTACTTTAGTTTCTGTTACTTTTGGGTAACCTCATTACCAAATATTCTGATATTCTTTGGCCTAAAATAGTGTTGTTGGTTTATTAGTCGTCTGCCATAAACTTATTGTGGGGCTTGCGTTTTTACCAACACACTATTCCAGTCAACAAAATTGTAATCCTCCTAATAATCCCCATATTTATTAAATGCATCTGTAATCGGATTACGTCTTTTTTTTTTTTTTTACCTGTAACTATCCGATTTCATAATGTCTCCAGTCAAATCCAGGAAGCCAGCTACATTACAGTCAACACAAAAAGTGGATCCCAGGCAGCTTAACATAGCAGTAACATTAGCCACATTGTTGACAGCAACATGTAACGCAATTCGGCCAAAGTAGTTATTTGAGGTCGCACTTAAACTAACAAGTTCACCACAACTAGCTAACCAAAAATTAGCCATCTTGTCATTAGAAAGGAGTTTCTGTTTCTCCAAATCCTCAATCACCATATGTCATGGCATTCACTGGCGCGTTTAAAGGGATAGTTCACACAAGAATGAAAATTTAATCTTTAGGAGACTTGGATTATACCAGACGAGCAGTACATTTTCTGTTTTGTTTTGGGTTTTTTTTTTCAGTTTTTTTTTTCTTTCTTGAAAACTGGTCACCATTAAAGTCACTTATTTGTCAAAACTGTCAACATCAGCAGTGTTCTGTGAACGAAAAAACTAAACCTGACCTTCAATTGACATGAGGGTGAGTAGATAATGATGAATTTTCATTTTTGGGTGAACTATCCCTTTAAGAGTGGATAGCCTCTTCGGCTCCAAAATGCAGATAGAAAAGTTTTATACTAATTTAAATTGTAATCAGATAAAAAATTTTTTATATATTACTTTAAAAGTGACTGAGTAGATTATATATTGTATTGCACATGATATCATTAGAACCTTGACAAAATACTCATAAAAGTACAAGTACCAAAAAAGACTTAATTACAGTGATTTGAGTAGCTGTAATTTATTACTTCCACCCCTGCTTAGCTTCTTACACCGGTACTCTAGCTGCTTCTCTAAAATGGGGGCATGTTGACCCACATATAGGTACATACACTGACTGAAGATAAATGCCTCATACAACCCCACTTTAAAAATCCAATCGTTCCCTTTAATATATACAGAAAAGCATAAATAGTTAATGAGCAGAAATCTTGCACTCGTGCTTCTCACACAGCTGACGTGTGAAACCAGGATGTTGTTTCTTCCATCATTTGCAGTTCACTCATTTGCATCAGTGGCCTGCTTTCACTGGAGTCTCATGATTTTCCAAACAAGCAGCGGGATGAGACTGAATACTGTAGTCGACCTACAGGCAGGACGTCTATTATTGGGCTGCCGTTTAAACGACAACTGTTCTAATGATTACAACAACAGATGCTGAGCGTTTTTTACTGCATGGCATACAACGCAGGGGTGTATGTGTGTATGTCACAGATGAGAGAAGAGGGAGATAATAGGAAAGAGAGTAAGTGGGAGCCATAATCAGCACATTTAAAGGCTCTGGCATGTGTTTTCAAGCTCTGTAAACAGTTACTCCACTGCCTAGCATGGCAATACAGTCCGTCATCATGGCAAAACATTTCCTTTTAATGCAATACAGCTGGTAGTGTTGAATTTTAATTTCAAATCTGTGCTTCTTTCTTCTTCATTCTGAAGCAGCTGCACAGGTGGTCCGAGCCAAAAATCATTTATTTAGTGCGAGTAAAAGCATTAAAACATATTTCTGAACATCAGTCAGACTTTTATAACTACCAGAATAATGACAGTGTTAAAGAAATCCATCTACTAATTGTCCATTAGTGCAACAAAGAGCTGAGATAAATGGTTGGAGTAAATCTGGAACAAAAGAATTCTGTGGTTTGAATGATGAGTAATTGATTAATGCCACCTTAATAATTCAAATCTTGAATCATTCATTATTTATCACAACAGACATCACGACTGCAACAAATCGAAGATTAATTCTAATCAGAGTTAAGCAAAACTAGGTTTAAAATGAATAAATCCACATTTAAAATTAAGAGCTCTGTTGAAGAATTAAAAACTAATCACAGTTTAGTAAATCCAATTTTATTGATTTGTAAACCAAAATTAAAGAGAGTTGAATCAATATGGAGATGCTTGCTTACTCAAATTAAAATAAGTAAATGAAAAATAAATTCAATTGCTCTCAGGAAGCATACAATAGTGGGGTTCGGCTGCTCTGTGTTCCTTAATAAAATGTTACATTGTTTGATAGCTACCTATAAAAAGTTGACAAAATGTTACGCTGCTGGCTAGCTATCTAAACAGTTACATTACATCATTTGTTAGCAGGCTAAAAAGTTACACTGGTTGCAAGCTAACTAAAAATTTAACTGAATGTTACACTGTTTGCTAGCTTGCTAAAAGTTAGTTATAGTTAGTTCTCTACAAAGAAGCTCTAATTTCTCCTCTGAGAAGAATTAATAGAGCAATACGGCCAAATAATAAAAGCTTAAAAGCGGACAACAGCAGGGACAAGGAGAGACTGCCTCCAATAACTGGCAGACCGGAGTGAAAGAAAGAAGAGACACATCATAAAACTGGGTTGAGACTGTCCCCTGACTCTGTTCGAACTTCAAAAGCAGCCATTTTAATAGTTAAACTGCCTCAAGTGCAGGTTTGAAGTTAATATTTGATCACAGTTCAAATTTGGAGTTGAAAGTTTTGGTACAAAAGAATAAAATTCATCTTGTTGCAACATAATTTAAAGTTAAACAATAACTGAACTGGATAGTTAGAGATAAATAAAAGCACTGAAGGATAAGTATGGAGTGATGAAACTGAAAGAAAACAAAGCATCTATTCAACACTGGGACAGACACTGCCTTTTCATTTATCACATCAAGAGGACGTCAATGCATGTCACACCAGAGACAAATGTGAAATCAATCCTAACTATGAATTCAAAACAACAGGATCAGAACGGCCCAGGTGCTGAGAGGTTGAAACGCGTGATGGAAGTGGCACAGGGCGAGTGAAGGGCACCAGCAGCGAAACCACTATGCAAATGCCCCGCCACTTTGTTTGACAAGCAACAACACCGCTTTGTATATATGCAAAGCCTGGCAAGACACTGTGCACACAGCCCTGCTGTCACAGCCGAGTCATGCTAGAGTGGTGACACCCAATGGATGACCCCTGTCTGCAATGAGGCTACTGGGCCAGACTTCACACTTCATTCCGACAGACACACACAAACACCGGCGAAAGTTATCACATGTAGCACACGTCCCGTCTCTGGGGTCAGACGTGGCAGGACGCTGAGCTCGCCCTCTGTTCCTCAGACACTTGGAAACGAGTCAGAAGTTGAATAATTTGATTTCTGGAGCCTCGATCATCCCCGCTGAGGTGAAAAGTACTTGATTAGCACTTTGAATTTACTCAGCAGCCGGTGTGTTTGGCCACCTCTAAAGATCTGGAGATAAAACACGGCAAACCCCATTAACCATTACTCAGTAAGGCTTCACGCTGCTTTTTCTCTTAGCTGGTCTGCGAGTGTTCTCAGCACATCTGAGGACTGCATCAAAATCTCTCCGTGGACATGGAGCAATAAAATATGCCACAGTGACTGACTGGAGCCTTTAGCTGTACCTCCATTCACTTTGAATGAAAAAAAAAAAAAAAAAACCTGACTGAAAAATAAATGGTTGTAGAAATCTTGCATTTCATTAAACATTGAATATTCTGCTAAGCTGGAAGTCCACACAGTCAGTTTATTCCTACGAGGGATGTTTTTGTAAGTATTTCTGGGGCACGTTTGCCCAGTTTATTTTTTTGATAGGGGACGGCAGTGAGGTGACAACAAAGGAAAGGTCTCAAACCCGGGGATGTTGCTGTTACATGCGCAGCATCGCAAACTCCTCTGGCCACCGAGACATCCGCATATGTGGCTGGGCTGTTGAGCCGTACCCTGTGAAGTGACTGTGGGGGCTTTTAAAATCGTGAGGGGGCAATTTCTTTTTCATAAAATATTCATTGATTTAACCATGCAATAGCCTCAGAAATAACAACAACATAAGGCTACTGTTTCAAAAGGAATACATTTATTAATTAATCATAGCACTCAGAGAATGTGCAGTTTTTGAACTTATGAACGTTTTTCGGTCAAAATCAGCAGGGGGAGAGGCTTAGGAACAGCTGGATCCCGTTTTGTTGGTAATAAATGATGTGATGTTGGATCCACGCATACTTTATCTTACTCGATGGTACCTAATCCAGCATTTTAGGCTGTATGTGAGGCATTTCTGATACTGGTATGAATGTAGGAACAACCCTAGTATATGACACAATTTTGATGAAGCAACAAGGCAATGACCCCTTGTGTGCAGCTGTTTTGCAGCAGAGTGAGCTCAGGCTTTAAGACTGAAAACAGCCCTGCATTAAAGACAATGTAAATCGGCTGCTTTGGTACTTATGTCTCAGATAACAACAATGAAATATGAACCAGGAAGGCCAGATTCCAATTGTTTTCTGCAGAGGTGTGGACTTGAGTCACATGACTAGGACTCAAATCAGACTCAAGTCACAAATTTGATGATTTGATTTTAAGAATCAACTTGACAAAATCAAAAAAAGACTTGCACTTTAACATCAGCAACTCATGACTTCACTTGGACTTGAGAGTCCTGACTTGAAAATATTTTGTTATAGATTAATAAGTGTTATCCACAAATCGATTAATTTCTCCTCATTCCCTGGATCAACAAACTTTAACCGATTCATTCTCATCAAGTTGATGCTTAATACCCCAGATCCACTTTGTTGGATCCAGTCTGACAGCATCCAATCGGGTTGCACCATGGAGAACTAATGTTACGTTACTGGAAAAATATACACCACAGATCATTTTTGTTTGTGTACAAAACAGTGGCGCAATGATGCAGTGGTTAACAAAGAAATTGCCGTATGAAAGGTGTGTCGATCAAAACTGAAATGTAAAAACGTGTCCCACCTCTGCTTATCAGATGCCAAAACACTGACAGTTTATAATACTATGAGACAAGATATGACAACGCTGTGAATTTACCACGGCTGCAATCATTTTGTCTTCTGCAGCATTGATGTGAGGTAAACAACAGAAATGCAGAGCTCACTATATCATCAACAAAGCCAGGAATGTGTGCTTCCACTTAAAATATTTGTTTGGCCAATGCACAACCTTGTTGGATGATGCTGCCGGGCTCAACATTTTTATTTATTTCATTTTTTTTTGCATTGCATTGGCACCCCCGCTGTGCTGCCGGTCTGGCCCAATTCAAATGACTGAACATGGACTAACAGATAAAGAGAAAATATCCAACTTTGCAGTCCCCTCAGGCTTGTTTCCAGGCTAATCTATTAATGATTTTACAAAATATCTTGTTGCAGTAAATGTAATATTTCACTCGAGAATAATCACTTTAAATGTCATTGATTATGTAGATGTTCACCCGTTTGAGATACCTGCTTAATTATAAGTCTACTTTCCCTTCAGAATCTGTTTCAATGCTTAGTAGCTCTCTAGGTGAAGGTTAAGTTTCAGAAATCATAAGTCATAAATTCAGAGGTGGCAAAAGTACATACATTCTTTACTCAAGTAGAACTCTGGCTCTGGTAAAAGTAGAAGTACCGATTCAACTGTTTTACTGCAGTAAAATTGAAAAAGCACAGGCTCTGAAATGTGCTCAAGGTATAAAAGTAAAAAGTTGTCCTCTGGAGGACGTTTTCTACCAGATGTTTCTGTGCAACTGAGCTGAACCTCACCCTTTCTCTGTGACTCTCACTGTCTGGCTGTTTCATCTCATGTCTGTTACGTCATTTTTCATCTTATTTCATCTTTTTTTTCTTTTACATCATTTTTCGTCTTACGTCTTTTACGTAGTTCTTCGTCTCAATACATCTTTTTCCTCTTTTACGTCATTTTTGGTCTTGTTGCGTCTTTTTGTCTTGTTACATCTTTTTTGTCTTTCACTTCATTTTTTGTCTTATGTCTTTTACATGTTGTTACACTATATTGACAAAAGTATCAGGACACCCCTCCAAATCATTGAATTCAGGTGTTCCAATCACTTCCATGGCCACAGGTGTATAAAATCAAGCACCTAGGCAGACTGCTTCTACAAACACTTGTGAAAAAATAGGAGAATGAAGAATGGTCGCTCTCAGGAGTACACAGAATTCAAGCATGGTACCGTGATAGGTTGCCACCTGTGCAATAAGTCCATTTGTGAAATTTCCTCGCTACTAAATATTCCACGGTCAACTGGTATTATAGCAAAGTGGAAGTGATTGGGAACAACAGCAGCTCAGCCATGGAGTGGTAGGCTGTGTAAAATCACAGAGCGGGGTCAGCGCATGCTGAGGCGCACAGTGCACAGAAGTTGGCAACTTTCTGCAGAGTCAATAGCTACAGACCTCCAAACTTTGTGTGGCCTTCAAATTAGCTCAAGAACAGTGCGTAGAGAGCTTCATGGATTGGGTTTCCATGGCCGAGCAGCTGCATCCAAGCCTTACATCCCCAAGTGCAATGCAAAGCGTCGGCTGCAGTGGTGTAAAGCACGCCGCCACTGGACTCTGGAGCAGTGCAGACATGTTCTCTGGAGTGATGAATCACGCTTCTCTGTCTGGCGGTTGCCAGGAGAACGGTACTTGCCTAACTGCATTGTGCCAAGTGTAAAGTTTGGTGGAGGGGGATTATGGTGTGGGGTTGTTTTTCAGGGGTTGGGCTTGGCCCCTTAGTACCAGTGAAAGGAACTCTTAATGCTTCAGCATACCAAGACATTTTGGACAATTTCATGCTCCCAACTTTGTGGGAACAGTTTGGGAATGGTCCCTTCCTGTTCCAACATGACTGCGCACCAGTGCACAAAGCAAGGTCCATAAAGACATGGATAAGCGAGTTTGGTGTGGAGGAGCTTGACTGGCGTGAGTCCTGACCTCAACCCGATAGAACACCTTTGGGATGAATTAGAGTGGGGACTGTGAGCTAGGTCTTCTCTTCCTACATCAGTGCCTGACCTCACAAATGCGCTTCTGGATGAATGGTCAAAAATTCCCATAAACACACTCCTAAACCTTGTGGAAAGCCTTCCCAGAAGAGTTGAAGCTGTCATAGCTGCAAAGGGTGGGCCAACTCCATATTAAACCCTACAGATTAAGAATGGGATGTCATTAAAGTTCATGTGCGTGTAAAGGCAAATGTCCTAATACTTTTGGGAATGCAGTGTATGTCTTTTTAGTCTTTTACGTTGTTCTTCATCTTGTTATGTCTTTTCCATCTTTTATGCCGTATTAGTCTTGTTATACTGTGTCTTTTGTGCCATTTTCATCCAGTTGTGTCTTTTTTGTCTTGTCACATCTTTTTCGTCTTTAACATCATTTTTTGTCTTACATCTTTCATGTCATTTTTCGTCTTGTGTCTTTTTTGTCTTGTCATATCTTTTTCATTAATCACCTTGTTTTCCATCTTATGTCTTTGTCATCTTGTTACGTTTTTTTTTGTCTTTGGTCCATTGGTCTTGTTACATCTTTTACGTAATTTTTTGTCTTGTTGCGTGTTTTTGACTTGTTACATCTTTTTCGTCTTTTACTTCATTTTTCATCTTGTCATGTCTTTTTCATCTTTTATGTTGTATTAGACTTGTTACATATTTAATGTCATTTTCGTCTTGTTATGTCTTTTACATGTTACGTCTTTTTAGTATTTTACGTCGTTTTGGTCTAGTTTCGTCTTTTATGTCATTTTTTGTCTTTTCATGTGTTTTACATTGCTTTTTGCTTTGTTACATCTTTTATGTCATTTTCATTTTGTTATGTCTTTTTCATCTTTTATGTTGTTGTGGTCTTTAATGTGAATTTCATCTTATAACATGTTTTATGTATTTTTTTCATCTTAAAATAAATTTTTTCATCTTAAAATAAATCTTAAAATACACGTTTTTGTCTTGTTACATTTGTCATGCCTGATCTAGACTGATGGATGCACTGAGTGTTATTGTCCCAGATATTGAGTTTGAAATTGGTCTTGATGTTGGGAAGGTGGTGCACAATGATGCAAAATAAAAATAATTATCCTCAAATGCATTAAAACTAAAGTAAAAAATCTGGTTTGAAAAGTAGAAAGTACAGATATTTGTGTTAAAATGTAGGGAGTAAAAATAACACAGTAAAGATACTTGGAAAATCTACTTGAGTACAGTAACAAAGTATTTGTTACTTTCCACTTCTGCATAAATTTGACACAATGTTATGTGACTCTCCTCCAATATTTCAACCAGCAGGAGGCAACATCACACTAAAGACAAGGTAAATGAATATTACATATTCAAATGTGAACAAGATATTACATCTGGAAGCTGTGAGTGTTGTTTAGCATAAGAGGTGTCTGTATTAATACACATGAACACGGCCTCCAGGGAAACATACCTGGCTAAAAGTAATGAGAACACACGCAGGGAGAGGTCCGGCCCTCCTTGCAGTGGGGAAAAAAAAAAACAGAACAAAACATTTAAATGTTGTTTTACCTGTTAGTTTCTTGGAGCGCCTCGCTGCCCTTCCGCCAAGAGACCACACCCCAAGGAGACATCTTGGGCTTGCACTCGATGAGCGCGTCTCCTCCCACCTTCACCAGCGTCTGGCTCCTCAGTTGGTTGTGAGAGGAAATCTGGGGCAACAGCTGAGACAAGAGCAGCATGTTAAAGCCAAGTGTTTGTAAAAGGCTCACATCTCTTCTCCTCCAAATCATCTCTGATTATTTATCTAGAGTTATAAATACACCGCATGATCGCCAGACGCTAGATTACACTTTTTACAATGAGAATAATTAGCAATCAAAAAGCTAAATAATAATGCCTGAAATTGATGTTCTGGAGTTTAAGAGATCGATGTAACTTTATTATTATTCTCAGTGGGGACAGAAACGTCTTGTTCAATCCCTCGTAATAACATTCTCCAGCTATAAACCACTTTAAAAAATCTGTCCTTTTCAGAAGGTGTCCGATACTGTCTCTGACATCCTTTTTTTTCTTACATCTCCACCTTGAGTTGGAGCGGTACACGTTGAGCCTGATTTCCGATCAGCAACATGATCAGGATGAGGCGTGTTGGAGGCTGAATAGTGAATGAGGGCTGCTGCCAGCCCGGAGTGGAGAGTGACAGGCCTGACAGGGCAGATGGGCGAGGCTGGTGAACAGAGCAGCTCTGGCATATATCACTGTCAGCCGGACGCATTCATCTTATAATTAATGCTTTTCAATTAGCGGCCAATAAGAGAGAGGCCGGAGGTCATCCAGCTGTATTGAGCAGAGGAGGAAGACGGGGCAAATTTGAGAACAAATATGGACAAATGTATGCCGGCGCACACGTCTCCATGCCAACGACCGTACTGTATGCACGCATGCGTCCGGTGTGCACTCTCACACCTTTTCGAGTCGTGACCCCCCAAGAATAACATGAACACCACATGAAGACCATTGCTTTGACTCACACAAACACACACTATTAAATCTATTCTAAGGCAAATTATATCACATTTATTCCCCAGTCTAAATGACAGCCTCATTTCCCATCATGCCTTGTGCTGGGCTGGGCAGTTTGTTAAGTCTGCTATTTTATGTCACAAAATGCAAGTTTATAGTTTTAACCATTAGTGAGTTGGCCAGCTGTGTTTGGCATATTTCCGAGTGCTTGAACCTTATGTTGAATGTCTTTAAGGGGCTGATGGCGCTGAGAGCTGCTTCAGGACTCTCTTGCTACTTGCTACAATATTTTATTTTTTTTTTTTTTTTTTGTCTCCATGGCTATCTGGCAACCCCCAGAAATTAACTCACGACCCCTTTGGAGGTCTGATCCCTAGACTGACAAACACTGCACTAGAAGTCCACTGAGACGTTATTGTCCGTATCTGTATCTGTTCAACCAACAAAATTATCTCTGTATCTATATTAGTATACAATGACCAGACGTGGGTGTGGTTTATACTGGAAGTCATGTTAAATCTAGAAAATGTTGTATTTTGTATCCAAATATTATTCATTGGCAATGGAATCATTGTGCCTTTAGAGCATCAGGTTTACTTAATATTTGCATTTAATTAATTATGAAATATTTTCATGTCCTCATACCGTACTTTTTGTATCTCTCTCTCGCAATCTCTCTCTCTCTTTAAAAAAAAAAAAAAAACTAAACTAAGTTTCATGAACTGAACCCCACTACAACCACCCCTGTAACTGGGGGACATTGAGCAATACCAAACTGAGGAAAAAAAAAAGTTTAGAAATCCAAAGGTTCTGTTTTGCATTGAAAATGTAAATCTTAAATTTCAACAATGCCACATTCATATTTCTTGTGTTAATCTCCCTGCAGTTCATATTATACATATATTAATATTACACTATATTATGACAATATCATAATATTAAAAAGAGAGCTGCACCCATCCACCTTTTTTCAGTTCTGATCCGATTCTGCTATCCAGCATCCAGCTTTTTCATTTGATAATTATGATTACGATTATGATAATTATTATTATCATTATTATTAACAGTTGTAGAAGTAGTAGCAGTAAGATTACATTGGATACTCTGAACAAACTGAACACTCTGGACAGCTTGTGTAGTTTGTGTAATGGTGTCCTTCAACCATTGTGGGGCGATGTAGGACTCTAGCTTGTGACATTCACATATGGAGCTGATAGGCTGAGAGATGGCCCTCGTTTACATAAGTATTCCATGATGCATTGCTGAGAGTTTATGTTTGCTTTGTTATGTTCACAAGATGGTGGTTTATGGTGTTGGTTTATGTTGGTAATGGTAACTTTTACACTTGTTTATTGTTACACCATGAGTACGAAGGCTGCTACATTTCTGTAGTCCACCTGTATCATTAAATCAACTTGCGCCCATCTCTATAAAAAAGATAAAAGTAAAATAAAAAGTAGTACTCACACACACACACACACACAACAGTCAATGTCTTACCTATAACTCGGAGCTCTGCGTTGGAGTAGACTTCGCCATGCTTGTTCCCGGCCACACACTGGTACATTCCCGTGTCGGACAGGGTCAGACGACTGATTGACAACGCCCCATTGGCGACCTGTACGCGCTCCTGTGGACATAGAGACACATGCCTTTAATATGCCTTATTCCCAGTGCTCATCTACATAAAAACAGGCAGCCAGTGGGCCAGTGAATTATGGTCTGGAAGTGACAGACGTGGCAATAAATCTAGGTTTTCATCACTAATGGAGGGAAAGGCTTGGGTGGATGGAGGCAGGCTAGCAGAAAATGACCCTAATCAATCTGCATGTTTATGAGAGTGAAATAAAACCATGCCCTATTTATATCTGCGACTGCACCACAGGGCCTGTTTCCCCTTCAGCAGGAGGAGGGGATAAGAGGGGAAGGAATATCGTAACATCTGAGGTATAATGCATTGTGAAAATTGCTTTTCTGATAGGTATGCCACATACATACTAAGTGCTGTTTACATGGTCAAGCTGCACCTCCTCTTCATCTGTTTGGACTATCGTTTTCGCATCCCTGCTGGAGAAAATCTTGCTCGTCACTGATCCGTCAAATTAAGATCTACTTAAGGACGGCTGGGCCTGATGAACTAAAAACTCAGTTGGATCAGTGCATCTGTTGGACATTTAATCCTCAATATACGTTTATCTCTGAACTCGGGGCCCTCACTCAACTCCTTCACTACTGTATTAAATCCTTGAGCAGTTTTCATACATCTCCATGCAGCTGTGTCAGGTTGTGCCTCCTCGTGCCCTTCATCTCCTGTGTTTTCCCCTGGCTCGCCCGTAATGTCATTAGAGCCCATTTCCATAGGGGTGTCTGAGCGGCCTGAACTCCAGTCGCGGGGGATTAAGGTACTGTCACATGAAAAGAGAGACAGTCCTCGCTGAAAGATCACAAACTAATCCTGTGTTTGAGCAGGTTGTGCCTGAATTTCCATAACGCTCTGCGGCTCTGGATGTGCAGGGGCGAATATCCCTGCTGGCAAAGGAGGCAAATGGTGGCGTCTATCAGTCTGTGCATGGAAAGCACTCCCGTTTACGGCTGCTATTAATTAAGCATGACGTTCCTCTCAAATCAGCAGTTTTTCATGCAGAGACCTGGGGGGACCATCTGCATGCCTTATGCTGAAGGAAAATGATTGGCAATGTCATTTGCCAACAACACTGGGTTGATTCGTTTGATATAAAGCTGCAGAAACATGTAAAAGTGTAGGTGGCATGAAGGAATGACTTTTATGGTTGAGAAAAGTGAGTTTCGTGGGTTTGATTGCTGTCTGCAGCGATGTTCCTCCGAATGACTAATTACTGCAAGAAAGATTTTGTGAGAACGATGCAAATTTACATTTACATTACAGCTGTAAAACTTAAAGAAGCTACATTTTATATTACCATAACACTACATCCACTACTGTGGATATAAGGATAAAGTAGAAAACTATCTTTTCCTTTCTTTCTATTCTTCCAATCCAATTACAAGAAACAGTGGTTAGTTTATGTGCACACAAATTGTTCAAAATATGACAGTATTCTGGATTTGATCCAGGTCATGTAAACAAGATATTCTGTTTGTATATTCTGAATTAAGACAGGTGGAAGAGTTGCAAAGTGCTGCATCACTTCAAGTCTGGAACGAGCAGCGGTTTGGCTGAACACAGTGGAAGCTTTTCTGCTGTTTTCTGGTCACAGGTAGAGCTGATCTCTATAATAACCTCATGAATTTAGAGCTTTTTATTGTGTTCCCAGATAAAAAGTGGGCCCTCCCTCTTTATTTCCCTATTGCCTGTCTGCTGCTTGTCTCTCTCCCTTTCTGTAGACACAACGGGCAAATATGTGGAATAAGTACATAATTTAAAAATACATCCATAAACAGAACTGATGTTATTTCTAATAAATATAGTAGATGGCAGATTATCATATTTCTTCATGTGTAGGAACAAATGGGCAGAAACGCAAACGGGCGGAGAGAGTTGGAAAACGTGGGATGCATATTTCATCATTTATCAGAATATATAATTTCTGTCATGTATAATACATCATTTACATGGTTTATAGTAGATTATCAGGCTGTTTTCATGCCAGATTCACTTGTGGAGCATGTAAAAAATAGAACAGATGCTGAAACAATTGCTGCAGATCGCGAGTCGGCCACGGGGCTCCACATCACGGCGCACTCTATGTGCCCAGCCCAATTGATTAACATGGCTGCCGAATAGAAGAGGGCAGCACTTTGAGGCGCTTTGCAGTGCTTCCTGCCTGCTGTGTGTCTCTGCTGTTAGGCCCTATTCAGAATATAGCATTTTCTTATTAAGACGTGGGATAATCTGGTATTATTCAGGTTTTAGGAGCATTCTTTGGACACATATGCAATGCAGTCACACAAGCTCTTGCCTGTTTACAGTCAGCTCTGCATGCTGTAAACAAACCAACTTGGCATGAAAGTAGAAACAAACCTACTTTTAAATATTATGTAAGACTTGGACATCAGTAGGTTTTTGGATATGCACAACTATTGCAACACTGATCTTTTCAAGAAGGTGGTTGAATAATTGACAGAGGAGGGTTATGTTCACATAGCGGAACAAGTCCATCATAGGTGGAAAACTCTGAAAAAATCCTATTTTGATACGAGCAAGCCAATCCATTTGTTCACAATCAGATTGGCTGCTTGTAAACAGGAAAATTAAGGGCAAAAACTGTCATAATATTTTGTGCATGTAAGCATAGTAAGAGGCAAATTTATCACATCACGTTATCACAGCAGTTTGTGAAATACTCATGAAATTTAATCTCTAGATTTGTGTTCTTCAAGACAATTTTTCCCTTTTTTTTGTGACACTCAGCAAAATTTTCAAACTAATAAGGATAAATAAGAGTATAAAGAGCAACAAAGTCCATGTAAGGAGGAAGTCAGGGTGGACAGGTGGGTCAAACACAGGACTTTCACACAGGAGACCAGGTTTTATTTCCCATGTGAGACCAATAGTCAGTGTTAATTGTTTTAAAGAAGTATTTAATTTAACCAAACCCATGATCTTTTAACAAACCTAAGTATTTCTGGTGTCTAAACCTAACCAAACTGTGACCGTCACCTGAAACGTTTCTCATTATATTTTACATTTTGAATGTCTAACTGAATGTTACATATTTATTATTACTGTTATTGCTCACTTGATAATGGAATGAGTACAGTGGTGCATATATCCATGATGCAGGCACCACCACAGACTTTAAGTGTTTCGTGGATGATGACTAAAAGGTATTATTTTTGCATTTTTGGGAACATTAGCAATAGTTTGCCTTTAAATTTTGTGATTACTTCATGAACTGCTGTGAGACTGTGTTGAAATAAGTAACATGAAAGTAGGGCTGGGCAATATAGACAAAGTAAAATATTACATTATTTTTGACCAAATACTTATTAGATATTGTGACAGTATTGCATGACTATTGGTGCTTTCATAAAACGTTAACACAATGAGATTTTTGATAAATAATCCTCACTAATGTGGACATAATGAGAAAGTGGGTAAAGGGACATGATAGAACAGACCAGTCTGGTAATTAAGATACTTAAAATTAGACCAGCCTTTAAAGTCAGGAAATAAACATCATGCCATATCACAATATAATCGAAATCCAAAATTTTAGATGAGATCTAGTCTCATATCACAGTAGTGATATAATGTCAATATATTGCCCAGCCCAAAGTGAAAGTTATGTTGATCTCAAATTTAATCTCATAAATAACAACAAAAATTCTCTACAGGGTTTAACAACAAGAAATGATTAGCGCTCGCCAGGGTGGGACTATGAAAGAAATCTGCTATTTCTACTCAAACATACTGGATTAATCTCCTGTACATGCCTAAGTAAGAAAGACCTCTAAGTGGATATGAACTAAGCTCAACAGTGGCTTTACAATAGCAAGAACAAAAAGCTCTAAGCTCCACTTGAGCTTGAATGAACAGGGCAAACAGGGAAAAAAAGAAAAAAAAAAAAAAATCTTTCCTGTCCTAATCAGGACGCAGTCCATCGTTAGATCAGCCATTCCCGAAATTCAAAGGCTTTGACATTAGAGGGTCCTAAAAAGGAATAACCCTCAGCTCAAGTACACTACTGTAAGCCGCATCTGTATGGTGGTCCCGCACTCCTCTAAATGGACTAAATCCTGTTTCACGGTGGGGTTTCCCTTTAATTGCACAGCCACTTAATCCTGCAGCCATTGTCAATAAAGCAGCAGAGAGTGAAGTCCTTCAGATGAAAACAGCCATAAGACAAGAGGCATTCCAATAAACCATCGCTATTTTGACATGGAGCGGTAACACAAAGCATCACCTGGGAAAATACCAGGAGTCTCTCAATCTGAAATAGTCATACTGGTGGAACACGGCGGCATGTTAACCGGCTGTCCAACAAAGAGCCCGATACTTATGGAACCAGTTTGAGAGGTACTATTATTAGAGTGAAACACTGGAAATAGTTGGGGTTCTTAAATATTTTAAATGACTGACATTGAATAATTGAATGCACATATACTCAGCTATATATATCACGACCCCTTAGAAATCTTCTGTACTGTATGGTCAATTTTCCCAACAGATATGACAGCCTGTTCTCACTCCCAACGTGTCAAATACAGCAGCATGGTCAGTGCCCCATACGCTTTAAACTATGATGCTGTAGGTACCCCTGCAGTGTCCCCATGGAGGCGCCCCTCTAGCATTATGTTTTCATGTGCAGGTAACATAGTATAAAGAGTGAAAAAAAAGTCTGCATGGATGGGTCAAACAAACGCAAGACTTTCACCCAGGAGAATGGGGTTCATGTTCCATATGAAACCAACAGTCAGAGTTGACTTCTTTTGAACTTACGAAATGTACACAACTTAGATCCTTCATTTTAACCTGAACCACTATCTTTTCCTAAACCTAACCCAAAGACAGGCATTTTCCATTGTCACTTTTGGCCGTGCTGAATCAAACCATGCCACCTTGATTTACATGTTCATCATCTGTTATAAGATCTTGAGATCTTGTGATTGACCATCTCAAGATGAAGGGCCAAAGCCTCTGTTTTGTGCATGAATGCGTTAAAAGAGTGCCTTGCTTATGGTTTTAGTAAATGGTGAACTTGACATATCAGTTTCTAACCATACACTGTATATAGAGAAATGGACAACATCAGACTTCCCTAAAAGTGAAGCTGAATGATCTCAAGCACCCTCTGCAGGATAATTTGGCTTCAGTTTTGTTCAGTGGGAGGAAGTGGAGAAGGGTCGTCCATCTTTTATTTATTCCAATTAATGAGTGTTCCCTGTAAGATTTAACAATGCTTACATTGTCAGATGATGGACTATGGACAAAAGTGTATGTGATATATAAACTTTCTTTGATTGTGAAGTCTCGGGTGTATGACTTCGACTACACTGCAGACTGGAGTCTCTGTTACAGTGTGAAACAGATTTGTGAAACAGATTCGTGTTATACGCTTGTCTCCTCTACCTTGTCTCCCTTTTCGTCTCCTTGCAGTTCTCATGCATTACGGTGTGTTCAGGTTGAAATGGAAAGTTGGATTTCCATTTGAAAATTTCAACTGTATGTTTGTTTGCTGTCTGCTGTAGCGTCAAACATTCTCAAATTGATCTAAATTATTGTTAATAACCATGGAAACAAGTTATCCTGGCCAATCAAATAAACAAAAAATATGTATACGGTGCACCATTTATTATGATGCAATTATATAGTCTCCTGGTAGAAGCTGGTTTTATCTATTTTAGGAAAAATGAAAAATGAACATGTACTAGTCCATTTTTTAGTTCATTCTCTTTTTATTTTCAGCTATCTGCTTTATTTTACTGTTGTTCCTGATTTTGCTGCCTGATAATAAATGCATTTAAAATTACAAAATAACAGGGGACTTTTATTCTGAGGAATTCATGCGAAATTAAATGAGTTTATCCACCGTTTCACAGCGGCTTGAGTCAAGATAAGTGTTTCATCAGTTAAACACCTTCAAGCAGGTAGTAATGGAGATGCAAATCTCTGCCGTGCTGGGCTGACGCATCAAGCCAAGCCGACATATGTGTGTGTCGAAAAAGGGCTGTAGTTGTTTTAGCCTAAACCTAGCCAAACAGTACCAGTTTTGTGCCTTTATTTTGAAAGTCTGCCCAGTTGTTGCATATTTATTCGAACTCGAAGTGTTGAGAGTGAAAACATGGTGGATATGACCTATAACTTATGTTTTCTTAATATATTGATTGCTCTATTTCTGTTGCTCAAGGTGAGAAAACAGCCAGCAGAAATAAGTCCCTGTGAACTCTACAGTCAGGAAGGTCTCAATTGATTCACTGTAATAAATAACAACAAATGGTGCATCCTCTCCCCACTGCTCCTTACACCATTGACCTTTCCCTCTTCCACTCATTAAGCCACTGTGGTTAATGGTGGCATTTCAAACAATGTAACCACCTTTGCTGATTAATCCATTCACCCATGCATTCGGAATATATCCATTTATTATGTCTGCATTGAGGAGAAATACAAAAAAAAAAAAAACCCACACAGTCATTGTCGCCTAACCTTTAATCATGCATTCATTGCTTTGAATCCAGATGGCTGAGGAGCAGTTTAGCCTATTTTAAGGATATTTTTTTAAAACATTCTGTTTGAATGTATTGAGTCCAGGCTGAAATGAGAAAAGCGTGGGAGTGAGTTCTCATTAACAAAAGAAAATAAAATCTGATGATACACTAGAAACACTCGTACAATGCCCCCAATATTTACTATTTTTAAGAAACTACCTAATGAGAGAAACAAAAATGTGATTTGTTTCGCACATAAAAACAGATGGGCCGTCTTGTTTTCTCACAAACAAACACTGGAGTGTTGTTACCTTATAAAAGGCTTCTGATAAAAATGTTAGCCATTGGCTAAACAGATTGTTGATTATTCTTCCCTGATAGCAAGCCAAATCTGTTTTTTATGAGAAAGAGGCTTTGCTGTGCAGAGTGTTGCCCGTGGTGATATAACGACAGTGTGGGTTCATTCCAACGACATGTATAACATTCGAGTACTGATCGATATCCTCTGGTGTGTTTGTCGCCTTTTTTGCATAATGAAGCAAATTAACATAATGCCTGTTTATTTATCAGGTGCAAGCTCTGCTCCAGCGTCCAATCAATCTTTCCCAAACAACCTGCACGCTAAAGGATCCGATATAATAATCCAATATGATGGAGGGATATTTAATCATATTTGTGCAAATGCCAACAATGGATCGCAGTTTAAAGTTGGATGCACAAGAAAGCTGGTTGGAGCCACAAAGGGTTCATCCAGTGGTGGACTTAGGCTGTCTGCTGGGCAAGGGCGAATAAAGGAAAGGGCACCAGGTGTTTTTTTGCACTGAAAGGACATCTTAGAAGGCACTTTATCTTGTTGTCTAGGACACTGGGACACTCTAGATGGCACTTTATTACATTTTGTTCTATGGAAGGACATTCTAGAGGACACTTTATCACATATTGCCCACTGGAAGGGAACTCTAGACGGCACTTTATTATGTTTTGTCCACTTGGTGGCCAACCTAGAGAGCACTTTATCATGATTGTCTATTGGAAGGCCAGGCTACAGGACACTTTATTATGTTTTGTCTGCTGGAAGGCCACTGTAGAGTGCACTTTATCACATTTTTTTCTACTGGAAGGGAACTCTAGAGGGCACTTTATCATGTTTTGTCCATTAGAGAGCCACTCTAGAGGGGATTTTATCACCTTTTGTTCATTGCAAGGACACTCTAGACGGCACTGTATCACATTTTGCTCACTGGGGGACCACTCTAGAGGGCACTGTATTATGTTTTGTCTGCTGGAAGGCCACTGTAGAGGGCACTCACATTTTGTCCACTGGAAGGAAACTCTGAAGGGCAATTTATCATGTTCTGTCCATTAGAGGGCCACTCTAGAGGGCAATTTATCATCTTTTGGCTATTGAAAAGCCACTTTAGAGGTCACTTTATCATCTTTTGGCCACTGAAAGGCCACTCTAGAGAGCAGTTTATCATGTTTTATCCACAGGAAAGCCACTTTAGAGGGCACTTTATCACAGTTTGTCCACTGGAGGGACCCCCCAGAGTGCACTTAATCATGCTTTGTCCACTGGAGGGGCACTCTAGAGGGCACTTTATCACATTTTGTCCACTGGAAGGGAACCCTAGAGGGCGTTTTAGCATGTTGTCTTGTACACTGGGTCCCTCTAGAGGGCATTTATCATGTTTTACCCACCTAAGGGCACCTTAAGAGGACAATTTTAAAGCGCTTTTTTCAAAAATGGGGGCACCAGGGAGGGCGAGTGCCCCCCCTGCCCCCTTCTTGTGTCCATCAGTGGGCTCATTTCTCATTGTAGTAGCCATAATGGGAATCCAGAGAGGGCAGGGAGCTCAAATGAAAGTAGGATATACAGTGTTTATATAGAGAATCTTACTTTTTCGTCTTTGGTGGCACAGGATTAATAACTGCACTTGGTGAGGAGAGATTTAACAGAAGATTAGAGTAGCTCTTACATCACTGTACTTTCCAGACCAGCATGAAATACTTGGCCTGTTTACAGTTTAGACTCCCAGAGCAGAAAAAAGCACAGCAGACACAGTCTGATTCCTCTGAAATAAACACGGTTTTGCAGAAGTGAATAACATAATGTATTGCTGCACAGGAGGCGTTTGTGTTGTAATGAAGAAGACAATAATGCATGGTAATTAGTCAGTAAAGCTTGAACAAACGGCACAATAAAGCTTGGAAAATACAGTACATGGTTGCTCACATTCTTCATTCAGTGAGTATGCAAGAAAACATCTGTGCCAGAGCTGCTGCCTTAAGTCTAACCTTGGAAGCAGAGGCTTTATCTTCAATTCTAAAGACATGCTAGTGCTTGGCAGATCTCACCTCCACAGACTCGAGGTTCTCTCCATTTTTCATCCACCTGTAAGAAGGCTTCGGCTTCCCTGTGGCTTTACACTCCCACACCAACGAGTCATCAATGAGCTTCTGGACATCTTGGGGTTTTTCAATGAGATGAGGAGGGGCTGGAAACACAGAAAACACGAGCATGAGCTGAAGTTGTCAACTTTTGCTATAGACAAAATTACATGGCTGTAAGAAAATGACAAATTAGCAAAGGCGTAATTTCCACAGAGATTAAAAAACCTATTTTGATTTCACAGTTTCAGTTTGATTTAGTCACTAAAAATCACAGCAAACAAGGACTGTCTGACTCTGTGAAAACCCTGATGAAAGAGAGGAGTCTGTTTATGTGCTTATCTAAGTCACCTCCAATTACCATGCGCTCATGGCAATTAAACTTAATAAGAAGTAGCAAGAGCTTTGTGTAGTTTTTTACCCTGGGTTCTACCTGTCAGGCTGCATTCGGGCTACACTTATTTCTGACAGTTTTTGAGGAAAACTGTAGGCACTACTCAGGGCTAAAAAAAACCAAACAAAAAAAACAACTCATGTTTTTTAGATTTATAAAAAGAACATGAGGTTTTATTGTTAATATTGTCTTAAAAAACACAGAATTGAACATCAGCTATAGAAAAAGTAGCAAAAGACACTGCTCTTAATGCAGGAAAATCTCGTTTATCATTTTAATTATTATTTATCTAGTATCAGGTCTTTATCAAGGAAACATGAGTTTAAGATTAATGTTTAATACAGCCACAGCCATTACTATGGAAGGCACATTCACCATCAAGTTGCAATTAGCTAGATTGTCCAATGTCAGCTCCAGACCCCCACAACCAGTTGGTAGTTTGTTAATTTTTAATGGGAGGATGGCCCAATGGGGGGGTTAGGGTCAGGGTTCAGCAGCACAGATGTTACTGAATGATCACAGAAATATTACAGGTATACTACAGGCAGCAGTGTGCCTCTGTGATCCTCTCGCTCTTCCATGACCACACGTTGCTACTTGTCATTCTGATCATGAAACTCTATAGAGTATATAGGCTACAATATAGTATAGAATTGAGTATTTATAGTGTATAGTTCAGACAATGTTGTAGATCCAAGATGAAACTGATAGAGGAGCAGGACTAAGTGAAAAAGGCACAATTCTGCACGAATCTGTCTTCACCACGGGCTTGCCACGGACAACACCATGGACTTATCAATACACAGCACAGTGAAGCTGCAATTACGCCCTCCACGTCTGTGAGTGTGCGAGGGTCTGATAGGGTCCATATGACATAAATTTCATCATCAGAGGGTGTATGTGTAGGCTCTGTGTGTACCTCCAATTTGTTTTTACTGATCTACTGTTGATTACTAATGATTGGAGGGCGTCTCCCAAGCGGACTCCAGAAGGTACTATAAACAGAACTAAAAGGCATCTGTGGGGTCCGCAGCTGTTGGTGTACACATCAGTTTGGGAGTATAATAGAGCCCTTAGTCTACTGGCATTTCAGAGCCATGGTCGCGGCCATAGATTCTAACTTGGCAAGGAGGTTGCATTTGGGTCATTTTGCTAAAAAGGGGATGGTATCCCCCCCCAACAAATTCCCGCGACTTAAAGGATAAGTTGGTTATGGATCATTAATCAATGGATTGATTTAAACAGAGGAGGTGAAAGAACCTCTGTCTTTATTGTAGCAAACATACACACATGTACCCTAAATCTCGCTATACAACCCTGTTGTATTATGATAAATAAATCGATCTTGTATCTTGTAAATTAGCATAGGTTAAAGGTAACATTCAGTATTAGTTGACATTTACCATAAATTACATGTACGTTCAAATGTAACTGAAGATTCTGACAGATTTTTTTGGCTAATTAAACTTAAAACATAAATACAATACAATCTTGTCCACACAACCTTCATTTTACAAAATATCTTTCTACACATGAGTGCAAACACAATTAAAAATGCTAAAACTAGCATGCCAGGCCAGTAGATGGTGATGAAGTCAACATATACAATACGTGAAATACCAGAGAGCATGAGTAGCGAGCTTATTTTCCCATCTGACACCTATTTCTTCACCTTTATTAATTCACACAGCCTACCAGGTGGGGTAGGTGCTGATGTAATAGTTTCCCAAATGTTTCGTTTTAGATGTCCACAAGGATACACAGAAAGGAGTTTTTAAAAAAGAAGGCAACTGCAAAAAATCTCCTAAAAAGCTATTTGCGTTTGGATGTGAGGCAAAAATGTAGAGGAAAATGCTCATTTTGCAAAATATCCGTATACATGAAAACAAGACCTAAATCCCACATTTATTGCTTTTAGTTTAAGGTGAGATATCGTTGAAGTTCTCCTTTTAAGGTCTCTTTCAGTTTCCCAGTGTTCTTGTAGTAGAACAAAAGTGATGAAACCCAGATCCATATACATTAGGGTGGCTACGGGTCCCATAAAACCCCTCCATTCGATACAATCTAGGTAAATGATGGCATAATTATACAGGAGCAGAATTGATTCTTGCTGTGTCATGCGAGTAACTCAAGGCTAGTTAATGATTAAGCCAAAAAAAGTGGTACATAAAACTAGATCTGTGAAGCTCTCTGCGTAATGCTCTGTACATTCAGGATGATGTGTAGGTCAAGCTACTATCATCCTATATCACACAAGGCCGGTGGCAGGACAAGAGTAATGGCTGACCGCACTTTTCCATTCCAGCAGACCTCACCCAATGCCACTCTCAAGGACTGACCTTTGTGGAGGTTTTTTCAGCACCAGTACAAATCCTGCTCTAATTGGCTTCTGCTATACAGTATTTGCCTTCGAGTAAAGCAGGATAACACAAAGAGAAATCCAATAACCGCAAATGTATCCCCACAATATCTACAACTTCAGCATGGAGCCGACGTGTGAGCTCAGCTGCGTGTGTACGTGGGTGTGGAGAAACGCGGAGCGAGGGCTGATAAAAAGAGGTGGATGCAGAGACCAGAGGGGGGTATTTGTGTCTTTATGTCGGAGCCGTGCACAGCAACATCAAAATCCAGTCCAGTATCAAAGAAATATTTGTATTTGTGGATCATGTGCTGTACTATAGGGCTTGTAAGATCCCTTTGGCAGCCGAGGTTGGATCGGGTCATTAACATTTAACTTGTGTGGAGGCTGTGCTGTGCAAACAGTGAAAAAGGGTTACAATTTCCTTTGAGTGAGAGCTGCTGCTTATCCTGCTACAGAAAAGAGACATTCACTGTGGAACATTTATGCTAGCCTTCTTTCCATTGTAGATGCTTTACCCTACAAACACAGATGGGCACAAATACATCTAAAAGTATCTTGTTACAAATACTTGCTAATCAAATGTATTTAATTTGATTCAGGATCAGAAATACTTTATTGATCCACAAAAGGAAATTAGTTATAGATGCTCCCATTCCAGAATACAAAGGTATATAAGCATAGAGTGATTATAGGAAATAGTAAGAGAAATATGTAAAAATATGTACATTGTACTACAATATATAACAAAAATAGCATGACAATAGTATAACAGATGTATAAACAAATAATAGGTAAGTAAAAATATGTCTCTTATTTTTCAATATGTAAATAAATAAATAAATAAACTACTTAATACTTGTATGGATTTAATTAAAATATAAGTAATTTGAAAGTACACAAATATATTCTATGCAAACTGATATTATCACATTTCAGTATGGGTCTAACCATCACCTCCCTACATTGAGGGGATGAGCTCTGCTAATCTCCCACATCAGAGAAAGTGGCCAATCAGGATATATCTTGGAGGTGGGAGCTGTAAATTCAGGGTTGCATGCAGGGTGGTTTCGGCCCGTCCACACCAGAGAAATGGTCATAAACGTCGTCTGTGCTAGCAGCTTATTTACATTTATTGTTAGGTGGCAACCACCCAACAAGGTTGGTACCCAATGAAACCTCAGTCAACTTAAATATAATAATGCAATAGAGTCACTCTTAGCATAGCTAGTGTTTGCAAAACATTTACGAATTAGCTAGATAATTTCTGATGCAGATTAGCTAGCTGTTAACTAGTGTTTTGCTAACATTAGCTATCAGATGTAATTAGATGTAATTAGCTAACTTAAGATATGACTATATGTCGCTTTCATAGGTCCCCCAGCAACATCTTTTAACCATCTTCAAAAATGAGGATTTCTCTTCAGCATCGACAAGCCGAGCACATACCATCTTTAAGAGTGTGTTTCACACGTGGTTTGAGACCAGTGTGAAACCAGAAGTTTTAAGTTACTTCAGTTACATTTCATAAGTGACATCAACCAAACTGGAACCCATTTCACAAAGTTAACCACATGTTTAACATGACCTGACTTGCATGTGACTTACATAACATACTTAAGGTCCATTGCGCCTGTTGCTGGTATGCTCCAATGGTCAAAGGCTATATGTTATTTTGGCAGCCATTGACAATCGATCCATTCTGTCATTCAGCTATGAGGACGTGTTGGTGGTTTCTAGCTCATGCATATGTTTGCTATTTGCTCTTTTCTTCTGTAGTATTTTAGTATCATTCACTAAGCTTGATTTATCATGCAACATCTGATCATATTTTGATTATATGCCTTCATTTGCAGGGACCTTTACACTAAATACCAACAGCTTCTTTCTTAAAGCTACTGTTCACAAGGAACTCACAAGAAGCATGTTGCTGGACACGTCTCATGATTCACTAACATTTAGCCAAAGACTGCGTTTAGGCTAATTGCTATACAGTTTGTACAGTTTAAACCTGTGGATACAAATGTGTCTTATTTGAGAAAAAACAACATATTCCAGGACTCAACAATACAGACCGCCTGCTTGGCCAGGGCAAGTAAAATGACACGTTGGGCAAATAAATCTGGCCACTGGGCAAGTGGTTAAAAGGAATTAAATGATTAAACTATTTTGATAATCTATTCTTCATTAAAGTAATTCTGAATGCTCAGTGGCTTTGGTTTTCAGCTTCTCAAATATGGAGATGATCCACTTTTTGTTTATTACCATATTAAACTGAATATCTTTGGGTTTTTGACAAAGCAAGACATTTAAAGCGATATTCCACCGCTGAGTAATAGTCCACTCAGTATGTACTCACCCCTATGCCGATGTGAGGATGGGTGAAGATCTTCAGTTCACAAAACAATCCTGGAGTTTCAGCAGAAAAACAGGGTTGCAGCTAATGGCAGTGAATGGCGACCACAGATAAAATGTAAAAAAAAAAAAAAAAAAAAACACAAAACAAACACAAAATGTCTCCATCATGCTCGTGTGGTGTAATCCAAGTGTCCGCAAGCCGCGACATTAAAATTTAACCACAAAAGACGACATTTACACCATGTTTTTAGCCGAAATGTCAACTGTAGCATGTAGCAGGTAGGATGTAAACATGGCGTCGATCTCGCGATATTTTCACATGTGCGTCCATTAAGAGATATACAAAGTCTCGTGAAATCGACGCCATGTTTACATGCTACCTGCTACATGCTACAGTTGACATTTCGGCTAAAAACATGGTGTAAATGGCGTCTTTTGTTGTAAACATTTACATGTGGTCTCCAATCACTGCCATTAGCTGCAACCCTGTTTTCTGCTGAAACTCCAGGATTGTTTTGTGAACTGAAGATCTTCACCCATCCTCACATCGGCATAGAGGTGAGTACATACTGAGTGGATTATTACTCAGCGGTGGAATATCACTTCAAAGACATCACCTTGGACTTGGAAAAACTGGGATGGATATTTTTCAGCCATAGATTAAACATGACAATTAACTTTGGTCTTTGGTGTCATTTAATAACCCTAATAAGTAAAAACAATTCATGTAGAGGCAAGTAAAAATTGACTTTGGGCAACTGAACCCTGTATTCAATATTTTTTTTTAGTATTTACAAACTCTTAAAAGAATTTGTTAAAAATTATAACTCATTTGCAAAATATAAACTACAAAATACTCAAATTGAAATTATTATTATTATTGTTCACTATGATGTATCTTTACAATCACTTTCAAATTTAATACCAGCCCACATACCTTTAATAACCTATGTGGTATGTGCCTTTATGTGTGTTTAGGGGAGAACCGACCGGGGCAGATGGGAGAAAGTTACTCTATGAGCCTCCACCATCACCAGTCATTTAGCATCACATCCATTCATGCTACCGCAATCCTCCATCAGAGTCTGGCCGTGCTGCCCCACCCACTGCACCTTTCAGGACTGCATTGTTGTTGTAGTTTTTTTTTTCTCCTCCTCCTCCTCGCTGTCAGGGTCCCTCACTCTATCCCTCACCCGCTGCGAACGTATCGACTCTCAGTCAACGCTCACCAAATGAAAGAAGGCAGCCCATCTCTGCCGCGCCGGGCCGAGCGCGCATACAATCAGAGCAAACGTCAAGTGGCCAAAGCAGAGGAGGGATTGGAATTTGCCTTATCAGTGAAATCACTATGAGATAATGCGCGGGTGAGTCTGCAGAAACACAAACGTGAATACAGCAGTGGAAACTAACCCGTCAGAGCTTTGCATTCACTTTCCCTCTGAGTGATATCAACATCAACGAGCCAGCGAGCGCCCATTTCTTTTCCGAGCTTTTCTTTCCGAGATGGAAATTTAACAAAAACAACCCCCTCGTCTCTGGATTGAGTGGTAGTTAAAAACTGCTTCCAATACATACATAATTATGAAGAAAGGCTGTGACTAAATGCACCCAAACTAAAGAGATCTAATTAATTTAATTTCACCTCCAGCTTAAAACCAAAACTGTGATTCTAAAAGCTCAATGCAGTTAATGAATTCCTGTTTCAGTTAGTTCAACAAGACTAAATGAATAGATGAGAAATAAAAGGCAGCACTTTCTATGATGCACATGTGTATTATGCACTACAAACATGCTTATAATGTGTTACAAACTGCTTATAGCACATTAAAACTATAGTATAAACACTCATAGATATTCATAATGCCTTAATTAGGTCAAGTATCATACTATTTTGTAATTGCAGGTCACACTCACTGACTTTTATTTTCGTTTCTTTTTTTGCAAATGTTTTATACAGCAGTTAGCACCAAGGGGTTTGGGGGGGCGACTGAGTATACGGGTCCTCATGTGAAGAGGGCCCACAAAAATAGTAGAATGAATAGCCATGGATGTGTGCTATGCCCCTGGTTTCACCATTAGCAGGTAGATTTAATAGTAGTTTACCTTTTGAAATCTTGCTAAAATCACATATCAGCTATTATGAGATCCTGTGGTTGGTTCATTTGCTTTTACACCACCACCACAACTGCACCAGAGTCTGCTTGGGGCTGACCGAGGCCACCCTTTCCAAGCAATGATAATTACAAACCCATCTGCTACTTCAGCACCACGGACAGCGCCCTGGATTTATCAATACACAGCACAGTTAGGCTGCTGATATTTCAGAGCCACGGTCAGGGCCATAGATTCTAACTTGCACAAACCTCAGTCCTATAAAGGCAGACTAGACTAACATCAGCTAAACAACCTGTCTGCACCAACTCTTTCTGCTTGATGCTTGTAGAACTGTTGTATAAAGGCGATATCACACACGGGGGATTTGGTCGTAGGTATGAGGCCGCAGGTCGAGTGCTGAACATAATGAGAACAACAATACTCCTTCTTGTGTGATATTGCTTTATTATAATACACTAACCCCTAACCCTGACCCTGCCTCTGGTGTTTCTCACTGAAGGAAAATGGCCCTGTTAAAGCAAACAGGCTATATGTTTAAAAATGACATATAATCAATTCACATTACCTTCATATATGTACTCCTGCTGCTAATCTTGTCTTTTCATTTAACCATTCTATAAGTTAGGGTTATTCCAACTGAGAAATTCATTACTTCACTTGAAGCACCCAATGACCATTTAAAGTACAATCTAATAATTTATTATAATATGATTAAAATACATTTTAAATGACTATAATGTATCACAAATCTGAGAATTATATACACTATGAAAGCTGAGTGACCAGCACTTATTAAGTATTATGATACTTGTGTGTTATGATTATTGTTATACAGCATTATGAATATTTGTGCTTGTAAGTATAATTATACAGTACTATGTGCAGAATATAAGATAGGCACTTATAATGCATTATAATCTTTTAGCATAGTATAATTATACTTATAAGCACTCATAAATATTCATAATGCTTCATATAACAATAATCATAACACATTATAAAGCATTTTACAATGATTTACAAGGTAAAGTATCATAACACCTCACTGTCACTCACTGACATTTTTCTTTCTTCTTCTTTTTTTTTTGCATTTATGATTGACATATAATCAATTAACAGTGTTTTCATAAATGGAATCCTGCTATTAATCCATTTTCTTTTCTTTTGATGATTCTTTAAGAGTTAGGATTGTGTCAAAAGGGAATTTCATTTCTTCACTTAAGCGCCCAATGACCACTAAGAGTAATCACATTACAATTCATAAAATTCATTACCATGCAGTTATAATGCATTATAAAATGAGTACAATGTATGCATCTATGATAATTATAGTGCACTATGAACTTTGCAAATAAAAGGCAGTGAGTGACCTGCAGCTATGACGTATTATGATACCTGAACTCAAAATGCTTCAGAACGTGTTAAGAATATTTATAAGTGCTTCTAAGTATACAGTGCTATAAGAAAACTATAATGCATTATAAGACTATTTTTATGTTTAACAACTATGGGAATTATACTACACTATGATCCTTGCAAAAAAAAAAATGTCAGTGAGTAACAAGCAATTATTAAGTATCACGATACTTGACCAAATAAGTCATTATACAATGCTTTAGAATGTGTTATGATTATTGTTATAAAGCACAATGAATATTTATTAGTGCTTATAACTATAAATATATATATTACTATAAGAAGATTATAAGATTATTATAATGTATAACAACCATAAGAATTATAATACACTATGATCTGTGCAAAACAAAATGTCAGTTATTGACAAGTAATTATTAAGTATTATGACACTTGACCTTATAAGTCACTATAAAATGTGTTATGACTGTTGTTGTAAAGCTTTATGAAGATTTATGAGTGTCTATAACTACAAAAGTAATATAACGTATTACAACTATGTGAATTATAATACACTATGATACTTGCAAAACAAAGTGTCACAGTGAGTGACCAACAGTTATGAAGTATTATGATACTTGACCTTATAAGTCATTATATAATATACCAATTTTTATGAGTACTTATATCTATAATTATACTGTGCTACAAGCAGATTATAATTGTAATGTAATAATGTAATTTATTTATCATTTCACAACACAGTGTTGCACGGGGTTGCATTATAAGTATGCTTATAATGCATCATAAACATGGGCTTCACAGAACACATACTGTAAATGTAAAGCACATCACTCCTGTTTTATTAGTGGGATTTAAGACAGACAGTGTTTTTGCATCTGGTGCACTAACAATGACATTAAAAGTGTGAGAGTGTTTGAACAATGACCAGAGAGCCTCCATAAAGTAACACCTTCATTCCTTCCTGTCTAACACAAAGCCCATCTCTTTCCACTGTAGCTTCGCTTGGATGTACAAGAGGTAGCCTTATCGATCCCCCCATTGGCTTACACTGCTGACGAATGTCTCAAAGGCTTAATTCAAAGGGAGTTCAAAATAAGATTACTGATTTTTATCACCTGCCTGCAGACAGCAGGGGAGAGAGAGGGAGAGAGTGACAAAACACATCAAAACTGAGAGAGGAGCCACAGCTCAAAAGGACAAATGAAGCCGCGGCGGATCACAGCCTGCTGCTGGGCTATTGCAGAGAACGAGGCTAAAGGCGCTTCCAGGGCTGTTGTAAATAATGGCAAATTGTTTAATGCCCCAAATGAGTTATTTTTTGACGGCTGACACAGCATGACTTGAAGGGGAGAGAATCAGAAGGAAGAAAAACAGAGAGCCGTGGAGGTGGGAGGAAAATCCATAGATTGTTCAAAGAGCGAGTTAACTGCCTGGCAAACCTGAACAGAGAAGTCCTGCTCCAAATATAAATGAAAATATAAATGGAATAGAATTGTTTTATCCGCCCATTCATGACCGTGTCATTCATGATTATGGGGGAAGTTGCCAGGCAAACAGCTATAGAATGCAGCTGATTTCAACTGGCGAGGGCAGACAGGTTTGCTAACATTCATTATTTACTCAGTATGGATAGACAACTTGGATTCATAACATTAGCTTGCTCCTCTATAAATCATTTCTTTTCTCCTCAAGATTCAGTCGAGTGTTGATAAGTCACAAAAAATATGAATCTAAAGCTCCACTATTCATATCTACTACTAAAATTCATGTTCCTGGTTTAGATTTGATAGATATTGAGCTTTAAAGGAGAAATCTGTAATATATTTACTGTAATTAATCACAAAATGACCATGATATGTCAGATATTAAGGAAACATGTTATATTATATGACATGAGGTTACATCTTATATATGTTATAAACAGTATAAGCTATGTTCTAGTTTGAAATTTCTCTCCCAGCCCGTAACTTGTGTTTTTCTGTTTGCCTGTTTCACCTTGATTAGAGTTCAAATTAATGCCGAATGTTCACCGAATGACTAAGTGTCTGTTTATGAGTCACAACAAATCATTAATCATCTTTTAGTGGGAGTAGATGTTTGTAACAGTTAAACTGAGCAATATGTTAATGGAGTTTGGCAGGTGTTAACCACTTCTGAAGGATCACTGCAAAAAAAAACGTGTGTGTACATGTGTGTATGTATATAATTATATTCTGTATAAAAAATATCAGCTAAAATATATCTATATCAGAATATTTTTACTGCCTAACATCGGCATACAAAAATCCAGTATCGGTCGGGCCCTACTTTTAATAACTCATTTTTTAAACGTCATGTCACATACAGATGTCAACATGTGCACCACTGTGAAAAGGAAGTTAACCACACTTTAAATTAAATCTATTTAGCTCTAAAATAAGATGTCAATTTAAAAAAAATATGGCTGCAAATAATGGATAGTTTAAAAAATATGATTGCATCTAATAGATAAAATAACCAATTTAGAGAGGGAACCATTACTGTCAAATAAAGATTAGAGTTTAAATCAAAAAGTTTACTTTGGAAAAATATTTTAATGTGAACTATCCATCATTTTGTGCGAGCAGATTATTTTTCTGATGCTGGATAATGGGATAGGAAGCGGCAGTGGTTATAATGACTTCTGCTATGTGATCTCAGTAGGTGTGACTCCGTGACAATGAGTGAATCTACTAACCCCCTTCCAGTGGATCCAGATGCTGCTGTGCAGATTATGTCCCTGACATATGTGCCACTGGTCTATGTATAGTACATTTAACGGCTTTGATCTCCAGTCAAGTTGGATGTCAATCATGATGCCATCTGGTGGAACCCAATACAAGGCTCACCAGCAAGGTCGCATCCAAGGGCTCAGCCTCATCCGCATCACTCCTTTAATCTGGATCAAAATATTAGAGGCATCATGGCTGACAGCCTTTAATCATTTTGATGTGCCGTTAAAACGAGCCTCCCTCCTCGCGCGCACGCAGCGTGGGCCTCCTCTGATCGCCGCTGACTGCTTTATAAGACCGCTTGTGTCTGCTTTTGCTGCCTCTCAGTCTGAGCAGGTCTGACAGATGTGGGTGCACGCTGGTCAAATATTCATGCGCGTCAGGATCACCTACCATAGAAAGAGAGCTTCCCCTTCACCGTGTTCATCCCCCTGGAGTTCTCAGCCACACACTCGTACGTGCCGGCGTCTCCTCCTGCTGGAAATATGGGATTTCCAGGACGCCGCTGGCTTTCCTCATGTCCACTTTCCTGGGGAAGGGCACGCCATCCACCCTCCTCCAGTTTATGGACGGGACCGGGCTGTGAGAGGAGACACAGAGAAGTTTAACAGTCGCACATTCCAATTTTTGCGAATGACTTATTGCTCACGAGTGAACAAAATCAGCCGCAAGAGCAGATTCAGGTCTATTAAAAGGTTATTTGAGGCTTGACACCAAGTAGAGAAGACACATTATTTCTCCATTTTTTCTTGAGCAAAAATCAGTTTTGTGCAGAAAATCTCGCACTACAAAAAACTCAAATAGACTTCTAGTTATATGTTGCCTGACAGACAAAAGAATTTGTCTGAGAAATGGTTAACGAAAATACAAGCAGACAAAATGTATGAAGCCCATTTCCACCAGTCTGATGAAAAATGGGATCCTTTATTAAGTGATTAAAATGAGAAACTCTTGAAATAATACTTACTATCTTAAAATAATGAGTTTGTATCTCAAAATAATTAGTGTCTCAAAATAATGATTGTGTATATAAAAATAATGAGAAACTTATGACTCAAATAGTAAGTCATTAGTTTGAGAAAGTCAATATTTTGAGATACAAAGTCATTATATAAGAATACTAAGTCATTATTTTTGAGTTATGTCATTATTTTGAGATGCTAAGTCATTATTTTAAGTCATTATATGGAGACACATCATTATTTTGACAATTTAAGTTAATATTTTGAGGTTTCTCATTATTTTTCTATGTTAAGTCATTATTTTGACAAAAGTTTTTCATTATTTTGAAAAGGTTTCCCATTATAATGACTAATAGTATCTTTTATTCTTGTTTTTAACATCGCCTGAAATGGCCTTCCACACAAATGTCCCTTCAAAAAGCTTTAAAATGCCTCAACTTTCCCATTATCCATTACACATACAAGCTAATACCAATTTGCGTTCTGTTAAAGATTTGATCTCAGATTTTCTATAATTAAGGGACAAGCTGCTCAAGTGATTTATAAAAATCCTTAATGTTAATATTTGCAGCTTTACTTTGGACTTTAAAGATCAGATTTAGCCGCTTTGCACCTTAAACTGGCCGATTCCACAGCCACTCCACCATAATCATCATAAGGAACGTTTAAAGGGCCTCTGAGGTGTACAATTAAGAGGGCCTGTTCCCTGATGAATGTAAAACTACTCCATAGAATTCATTTCAACTGTTCAATAATCTAAATTTCGGCACGTCGCCCAGCCTGGCCTTCATCACGTTCTGTTACAAAACCTGATATTTTCAGCTGAGGATTTTTACACCACAACATGTGCCCTCTTCGTTTCTTAGATATGCAGCCTAGCTTGAAACACATGAGGATTGCAGCAAAGTGGTGAAGCACATGAAAAAAATATCCTGGCGCTCTTGTGGTAATATTTTTCTTTCATATGCTAGTGAGCATGCTGAGCCTGAATAAGAGTGGGCTTACTTTCCCAGAGCGAAGCATTCCAGCTTTACAGTGGATCCTTTGGCAACATGAACAACCTCTGGAAACTGAACTTCAATCTTTGGCTCGTATTCACCCATCACACCTGAAAGAGAAATGCAAATGGGAGTCAGTGCAAAAAAAACCAACAACAAGAAATAAAGTTGTATTTTTGATTTGTAAGTCGAGCTAAACAACTCAGGCAAGAAAACTAAATGAAAACCCAAGTTGTGGCTTCTGCTGTTGCTACGCAGTTACTGAAAACCTTTTTTCAAGAAAAGCCCTCTTTTTACAATGAGCTGAAATGCTTTTTCAACTTCCAACGCTGCAGTGCGATCTGAGCGGCAGAAAGACGCTCTGCTCTCAGCGCTGCCACAGAAGGCTCCTCCATTGAAAAGAATGAGGAAAAAAGGCAAAACACAGCTTTCCAGTGGACATGCAACGCACTGATGTTGAATGGAGAAAAACAACTTTGAGAATTCATAGACGGTTTGAGCTTTTACATCCAGATGAGTTTCATCTTGTTGTAGTGCTAACAGCTATGAACCAGAAAATGGGCCCATAAAATCCCCCTGGGTACCGCTACTGTGTCTACAAAGCATCCCATTCACTGTCGGTGAAGCAGCTCCGGTGGATTATAATATTGCTGCTGTGCATGCTAAAAATCTCTGGATAAAGGAGCAGACGGGAGGGAACGTGGGCTCTCTGGTGTTCTAGCTTTGGGAGAGACTTATTCATAAATCAAGACTGGAGTGTGTAACATTGCTGGAAAAGCACGTGTGTTTTTTTTCCTCCCCTGAAATGATACTAAGGTAAATTATATTAATGAATTTGTAATTGGGCATACGTTCTTTTGTCGTAGCTGTGCCAATTCTGGGTTATTTTGAGAAACAAAGTCATTGTTTTGAAAAAATAAGTCATTGTTTTGAGAATACTATGTCATTAGTTTGAGATACTAACTCTTTATTTTGAGATACTAAGTCATTATTTTGTTACAGTCGTCATTATTTTGCTATACTAAGTCATTATTAATTCTACTTTTGAGATAGTCACTCTTTATTCTGACATACTAAGTCATTATTTTGCCATACTAACTCTTTATTTTGAGATACTAAGTCAAGTCAAGTTAAGTATTTTGTTACATTTTGTCATTATTTTGCTATACTAAGTCATTAGTTTGAGATACTATTTCTTTATTTTGAGAAACTAACTCAGTATTTTGCTATATGACCTAATTTTTTTTGAGATACAAACTTTATTTTGGGATGTTAAGTACTTACTTTGAGTTACGTCATTATTTTGAGAAACTAAGTTGTTATTTTGAAATACTTATTTTGAGGCAGTTTCTCATTATTTTGAGATAGTAAGTCATTATTTTGATTTGCATCATTAGTTTGAGAAACTGGCTCTTTATTTTGACATAATAAGTCATAATTTTGAGAAGGTTTATCATTATTTTTAGATAGTCATTATTAATTTGAAAAACTAAGTCATCATTTTCATTCTATTTTCTAGTTATATGCTTCCGCTTGGCCAGATTATCCAGCGCCACAATGTGTCTTTCCATTGCTACGCGGACGACACACAGATATACCTGCCCCTGAGACTGTGTCAGACTGCCTCAACGATATAAACTGCTGGATGGGCAGAACTTTCTCCAACAACTCAAAATCATTAGTCATACTGTTCAGTCCACCAAATTCCATTAATCCCATCAAAAAAAGTCATGGTCCCCTGTCCACAAATGTCACTTCTACCGCCAGAAATCTAGGAGTAATCCGCTCAGATCTCAGCTTCCAAACGCACATCGCAAAAGTTGTCCAGTCCTGGCTTCCCTCCACTGGCTTCCTGTACATTTTAGAATTGATTTCAAAATTTTACTGATCACTTTTAGAGTCCGCCTGGGTCTAGCCCCTAGCTACAGAGCTGAAATGTTAACCCCTTATGAGCCAGTACGCAGCCTCAGATCCTCGGGGGCGGGGCCCTCCTGGCTGTTCCAAAGTCGAGGCCCTTTAAATCTAAAGGTGACCGCATTTTCTCCATCAGGGCCCCTCGACTTTGGAACGACCCGCCCGAGGAGATCAGACTGCAGAATCAGTAACATCTTCTAAATCACCTTTAAAACCCATTTTTATAGACTTGTTTTTATGTGATGTCGTCATCTCTTTTTAATATATTTAAATTTTATTCTCTCATTTGTGCTTATTTGTGTTGACATTACGTGATGTTGTCTTCTTTCATTCCTTTAATTTAATAGGCAACATGATGTAATGTCTCTGTAATCTCCTCCCTCTATTTTCATTTATTCTTATTATCACGTTTTCCTGTTCTTATCTGTTTTACTGTTTTGTGTTGTTTTACTATGTTTTAGTGTCTTTTGCTTGTGTCTTCGTTTTGTGTCTTAGTCTTTGCTTTATTTTAGCTTAATTTTTTTCTTGCTCCTGTTTGGCCTTATTGTGTTGACCTTCTGTTGCTTTTGCCTCTGGGGTATCCTGCTCTTTTGCTTTGTCTGGTCAAAACACTTTGTAAACTCATTTTTTAAAGGCGCTATATAAATAAAATTATTATTATCATCATTCTTATTTGATGCGAAGTAATTATTTTGCTATATTAAGTCATAATTTTCAGATGGATTATAATATCACTGATGTGCATGCTAAAAATCTCTGGATAAAGGAGCAGACATGCGTGAATGTGGGCTCCCTGGTGTTCTAGCTTTGGTAGAGACTTATTCATAAGTCTCTGTGTGTAACATCATTGGAAAAGCACACGTGTTTTTGTGGCTTCCCCTGAAATGACAAAGCTAAATTATTTTAATGAATTTGTAATCGGGCGTACTTTCATTTGTCCTAGCTGTGCCAATTCTGGGTGCATTCTGTGGTATTTTAAGCGCCTCTCATCCGCCAGTGTAACAATAGGTTTCCCCCCCATTGCTGTAATTCAGGGCTGTGTTGCACAAATAGCTCTAGAGATGGAGGAAACAGGCCAATTTCATCTCGTTGATTTGGTGAGGCATGTGTTATCAGGATGGCTCCCTGAGTGACTGTGAAAGCTAATTCAGATCCTTATCACAACTGTCTCATACTGGAATGTAACCACAGCACTATCACCCATTTTAAGCAGACAGGTGGAAGTGGACGGGTAATTGTCTCATACCATAACCTTTTGTAGGGGACACCTGTTCAGTGTGCACGCCTGCAACCTCCCCTGTAAGCCCCTGTGACTGTGAGGCGGGGCCGACGTTCTGCTGCTATAGGCCCGCCGCCTCGGTGAAATAAAGGTGTAATGAAAAAAGAGAGGAGAGAAGGAAAGGGCTTGGGAATCGCTTGAAAAAACGAGTGCTTAAATCACACAGGCTATTCCCAATTCTGTCTCGATGGAAGCCCATTTCTGCCAACGTGATGAAAAAAAAAAAGATTGTGTAAATCATAGATTTACTATCTCAAAATAATGGCTTTGTATGTAAGTTGTCATTTTGAAATACTAAATCATTATGTTGGAATTCAAGTTTCTCAGAGACTTTTTATATCACATCAACACTTGTGTCCATATTCACATGCTCTCTTTCACTTGTCCTCAGCTTTCTCTCTACATCTAATAAAAAAAAAAAAAAAAAACAAAAACAAACAAACAACAACAATAAAAAAAGAACACAGTTTATTGTTTATATAACACTTCCCACGTCCGTGAAGCTCTTTTGGTGTGTTCTCCGGCACTTGGCGCCCTGCACATGGCGCGTGATACACGTGTATGTAACGGTGACGCTGGTTTTAAGAAAGTTCTCATTATTTTGAGACACTATGTACAGAAGCCTATTCCTGCCACGCCAGAAAAATAAAAAAAGTTTTTGTCATTAAAAGATGTTCTTCACATTTTAACAAGATACTTTCACGTTATTACGACATACAAACTTATCACGTTATAAGAAGAATATTTTCTTGGTACAATTTTATTATAGTCTAACCTATCTGGTTATAACAGAAACATTTTATGTTATAAAGTGATATTTTATGCTGTTATAATGTTATAACAGGAAACTTTATAATGAGACGAAATGAAATGTCAAAACGTTGAAAACGCTGAAATGAAACATTTCCAGTTAGGCCTGTATTGTAATAAGATGGCATATTGTATAACAAGAAAGATTTGTCATGTGATCATGTTCATGTTCTTTTAATGTGAAAATATCTTGTTATAACAATTAACTTTTCATGTTCAAATGTGATACTGATCTGTTTTTCTTTATCGGGCATGGCAGCAATCGCTGCCTTATGTCATTACTTTGAGATACTCAGTAATTATTTTTTATTAAGTTTCTCATTATTTTGAGTTTCTCATTGTGATGATTTACAGAACTTCTTTTTTTTGTATCACATTGGCAGAAATAGGCTTCTGTAGTCCCCTATCCAACAAATGGTCAAGTAAGAAATTTAATTTCAACTGAATAAAGACAGAATGAATAAACATTTTATAACACACTTCAAGGACTTATTACACCAGTAATGAATGTGTCGGGGGGGGGGGATTATAATTGTTCACAAAAACTAGAAACAACTAAGCAATGCAATTTAGTGTTCAGTGCTGCTTATATATGCTAAATAGAGGGGATAGAATAAAGCATTACACTTATATTCTTTCCAGTAACAAAGCCTGCTGACTGAGAGGAAATGGTCACTCTTGGGAGGGATTTTATTGCACCAGATCAGCTGTAATTAATTGGAAGACAAAAACCCACATAAATGTCATAAAAGACATTTCTAGCATTTAGCTTCATATTTCTCGTCCTGCAATACATTACATATCGTAAGGAGCATGCTTCTGGGACAGAAGCCTACAATTAGATTACTTGCTGACAATGACCTTTCCTCTGGAGTGGCTTGATAAGGCCAGCCTAAAGCATCAGATCCACATGTTAAAGGACATGCTGAAATTAGCAAAGAAAGAGATAATTAACCTTTGGGTTTCATTTGTATTCCTCAAAACCACTTGTCCTACTTTCAGGTACCAGCAGAGCAAGTTGGGCGTTTTTGTTTATCACGACCAGGACCGGAAAACAAATTTTCAGCGCCGCTGTCTTAAATCAACCATTTGATCCCTGCACAGAACAGAGGAGCTGCATTTTAATACTAATGAAAGCATTAGGACAAGCAGAAAGAAAACCCCATCCAGAAACATGATCAAAGTGACAAGGGGACATTTTTGCTTGCACAAAAACTAAAACGTATCATGCATGGTGATGCCACACTTGATTAGTAAAGCATAACACACAAACTAATGTCCCCCCATATGCCTTTGTGGTATGTGAACCTTGGTCAATTGTGTCCTTTTCCTGTTTCCTATACTTACATATGCCATGTGCAAGGCTGGCTATGTTGAAAAGTCGCGTTGCAAATTGTGAGCACTTTCCTTAATCGATTATTGGCCATTAACAATCAATTAGTCGATTAATTGTAAGATTTTGCCTATAAAAATATGTTTTTCCCACATCAACAAAGCTTTATTTCCATAGCAAAATATGGTATTATACATATACAGCTGAATAAGATAAATATAATAAAAATAATCTCTATATTTCAAACCTTCATTTGATATTTGATAGATTAGTTTATGTGATTAATAAAATTCTTAATAACCAATTAACTGATCATTGACTAATCGTTATCATCCCTATTGAAAAGAAATTGGTTAAAATATGTTGCTGGAGGACCTGTAAAAGCAACATATAGTCACATTCTTAGTCAGCTAATGCCAACAAAAAGCTAGCTACCTAACTAGCAAATGATTGATGTAGATGAGCTATAGTAGCTAGTTAGCCAGCATTTCGCTGACATCAGCTAACTTGAAGTGACTTTAAAGGCTATGATGCTTTTACATCTTTCAACCATCTTCAAAATTGGGCTTTCTTTTCAACATGGATGAGCCTAGCAAGCACAGGAAACACAAAAGGAGAAAGTTTGCCAAAGTTCTACCGGTGCAGAGCTTGTCAACTGCTAAAACCTACAAAATATAGTGTACTGTACATAAAAACTGTATATAAGCATAATGTATCATGAGGGCTCACCATCACTGCGGAGCACTAGCGGGGTGGGTGGACCCTGCACTCGGGTTTTGGTGACGGTGTTGGTCACCACACAGGTGTAGTTGCCAACATCTGAGGGCTCCACTTTGGCGATGTACAAATTCCCCGTCTCCTGTGAGATGAAGCGGCGATTATCCTGCTTCACAAACGTCGGGTACTCATTAAAGATCCAGGAGAATATGAGATCTGTGGAGAAAGAAGAAAACAAGAATTCTCGCTTAAAATGAAGAAACAAAAGTTCCTTTCTGCTTGTTTTTCTTTTTCTTTGCAGGTGATCCATGAAACACGCGGGAGGGAAGCGAGATACTGTGGTTGTGGCGTGTGTGATAAGTTTTCGACCTCCTGGGGGTGACAAAGTTATATCACACTAAGGTGAAAATTAATGACAGGATCTGTGAAAGGTTACAAACAAATGTAATTATCTGGACTCACTTCAAATGACCATTTTTCATGTGGATGAGGTCTGCATACACAACGAGGGATTCGGCAGACACTGGGGTATGTGCTGTCATGACTAATTACAGTTCCCTACACAGCCAAAGAGAATCAGCAAAAGAGATAGTTCCTAACAAAGACCATGACAACAAAAGGCAATGTTCAGTCTACATTTAGGCTGGAAAAAGGCTACTAATATACACACAAAAATAAAGTAACCATTAGTTACTGGTTATGTGCCATTTAGCAGCTGATTCAGAGATAATCAGAGATAATGGCAATAATTAATTATATAATATGTTAGTAGGCAGACTCACAGACACTTTATTGAGCAATTTATCATCGGATACTTGCTCATTAAAATGATATCCAGCAGCTAGTTTTCAACCAAAGTATCATTATCTGCTATCTAATCCCTTTTTACAGATATTAGTTCCTGATTTGTTTCTTATTAATTTTACCGTTATGTAAATCGCAAAAAAATTTATATTCAATCCATGTTGCAAGTGTTCATGACGACCTGACACTCCTGAGCAGGTAATATGTGATCTATAAAAGGGATGGAACACATTTAAAGGAGCTATATCTTACGTAAGAATTGACTAGTGTTAAACTCATATCACCAGAAATTTAAGATAAAGTAACCACTGCTAACTGTAGCTGCCGTTAGCTAGTTAGCTCAGTTAGCCATGCAACTAGCAGTTCTATTTGATGACTCTGATTTATAACTCCAACCAGGACTCTAAACCCTGGGAGAACAAAGCTATAGCAGGCGGGGGACAGGAGAGATGTGAAGTGGGTGAGTAGCAAGAGGGAGGTCTGGCATCAGAGAGGCAGCATGGAGCCAGAATATTTTTACATCTAACACGGTGGATTGAGGGTTTATCTCAACTGAACTAAAGTTGACGATTGTTGGAACAGTGGAAAGACGAACCAAGATAGTTTTGGTGAGTTTTATCTTGTTTCAGTCAAGTTTGAATGCTGTTAACAGGGAAATGAAGCAAGTCTTAGTTCTTTAAAAAGAAAAACCTGAATTCACAAAGTATACAGTTGCATTTTTCTGTTTAATAAGGAAAATAGATGTGAGAATATTTCCTTTCTTAACATTTCATCGGTTTATTTCTTTATTTATTAGACTAAAAAAAGCTAAGACAGTTTGTGGAACATAGCAAACTCGCCACTTGCATACATTTCCCTGCTGAAACTATGGGGGGAGGCTCAGATGATCGCACTATCGCTTCTTGAGGTACAAAGTTGTTTACAAGACAGGATGGGGCTAGCTGATTAGCATGCTAACATCAACAGATATCTCTGCAGTACAATATTTACATATTTGATATACATCAAAACCGTTATTTCTTCACGTTCTGTTGTAGTGAAAGGAGAAATATGTAGCAATTTGTGCATGCGAAAACGAGTACTTTAATTTTTGAATGTTTTACACAAAAATTCTTACATATTTCACTTTTAAACCCAGAATTTTCACCCCTGGTTGATACAGAATTGATTATTTGACACAAATCTGTATCAAATGGTGATTCTACTTTTCATAATCCAAAACAGGCCCGTTTTTCTTTGTTTCAAGCCATCAAAAATCGACAGGAGTTGACAGATATGCTGGTGCAGTCACAGTTACAATGCAAAATGAGAACCAGCATTTTCTAAAATGACATCTCAGCCGTCTTACAGAAGCCAGCCGGAGGTGTGACTTATCATTAACAGGAAGTGAAGCATCATGTTGGCAAGTGCCTGTCAGACTGCTAAAATCAATAAAACAGTGTTGGAGTTTAAATGTCGGCCTTTCCCCAGTGTCACGTAATTGTGTTGGAGTATTTCACAATGAACAAAACGACATTTTGAAGTGCTGAAATGCATATACTAAAGGATTTCTTTCTTTCTTTCTTTTGTCTCTATTTTAATTTATTTTATGTGTTTTTGTAGCTTGTCCTTACACCTGTTCAGGGACTGCAGTTGAAAATTAGCTAAGATGGCTAAAGTGGCACATTTACAGAAATGTTAATTAATGTGCACTGTTCCTGTAACTTTAAACTGCAAATAAATAAATATATGAAGGTGTGAAGCTAAAGTGAACTCAGCTAATTTAATGCTTCTGCACATCGTGTAGCTTGGATAAGAAGCCAGATGAGGACAGCAGACTTTTTATGCAGTTATCTGGTTCATTAGACTTCCAGCTTTGATACATGAGATGTTTTTAAGAAAGAAATTATAAAAAAAAAAACAGTGGCCAATTATTGAGATTTAATACATTAATAATGATTTAATTACTATGTAATAATAATTGATGACTGACTGTTATAGAAGATGAAATTAAGTAATTATGGGACTCCATTAACCTGTTCAATGATCAATGTGCTGTGGACAGGGACAGCACATACTGTAAATGTAAATATGAATGTGTTTAAGACACCTAAAAGAAGACGTCTAAAAAATAAAATCAATATTGTTTCAGTGTACGCTACATTTAGAATATTTTCACAGCTTTTCTTTACAGTCAGACAGCCTTTTACAATGGGAAATGGCCACTATATAGGCCAAATATCTCTTTCTCCAAACGAACCAAACTCCAGTGGCAAAATCTGTAATTCTACCTTGCAGAACATATAAGTTGCTGGTCTACCACTGCCTTGAATGGTCAGTTAGTTTGTCTTATTGTGACTTGGGTGAATCCAAACTAACCTTTAAGGAAATCAAAGTCACATAGTAACTGACTGATTGAAGCAGTGGTAGACCAGCAACTCCTGTGTTCAGCGAGGTAAAATTACTCTTTTTTCCAGTGGAGTCTGGTGGCTTCAGAAAGAGAGATATATGACTTATTTAGCTGCAGTTTCCTGACCGAAAAGGCTGTCGACAACAACGTAAAGCAGTGAAACTACTCAAAATATAGTGTGAGTGATTTCGTTTTGTCGCTGTGTCTAAAATTGGCTTTGCTGCTCAACCCGTCCACAGAAGCGCGTTACTTGGCTTCCCTGCTGGTACTCCTCTCTGCTTCTCCAAGCTGGGGGTGTTCTGACCACCATCTACCATCTGTGACATACCGACCATAAAAAAAGTTCCTCATGAAACCAATTCAAATAATCCTAACATGTGGTCCATATATCTACTGAAATCTTTGCTGTTTTTCTCCATAATCATTTGAATTACCTCAGAAAAAGGTTAAAACTAAAGTGGCTCATTTTAATGCTCATCCACTTGGCTTGAAGTCAGATCAGGACAGAAGATGCAGTTATCTGATTCATTACACTTCCACTTCATCCTCATGAGATGCTTTTAATAAAGAAATTATAAAAATCGATGGCCAATTATTGAGGATTTGATATATTAATAACAACATAATTACTATGTAAAAAATAACTAATGGCTGACTGTTACGGTAGATGAAATTAAGTAATTATTGGACTTCATTAACCTGGTCAATAATCCAATGTAGTGTGAACCAGTGTTTAAACTGAAACAAATGCAAACAATGAAAGCTTTTAATGACACAGTATAATTAAAATAAAATGTTTAAAGTTACTACATCACTGGAACCAGTGCCATAATTCAACCAAGGACACGATCTCTACCATGATTTCACAAAGATGTCAGACATGCGATGCAGAAGTGATTGCACAGCAGCCACAGCGTCTGAGAAATGTAATCTAATATAATTTTATAACATGCTGTCTTGCAATTTCAGCAAATCATACAGTATGTGCTCCACATATGTGAAGTGAAGGAAATACTGCATGTTTGTCACAATATTTTTCATAACGCATGCCTCTGTTGAATGAATTGGATAGGATATTTCTGTAATATTCCTCTATAGCTCAGGCTCGTTCATATGGGAGCTGCTCCTAGATGAGTTCTTCACTTTATTGATGTCAGCTCATCATCTGGGTGTCGTGACGTAATGTGCCGCTCTGGAGTTTTGCAGGCGGTCTAACTGACAGGCAAGCGCCTTTTTCCTGCTGAGCTTAATCAAACCCTACCACTTGTTAGCGGACTAGCAATTAAACAAAACAATCTTGGAGGAACCCTCCCCTTCGCCTCCCTGTGCTGCTCGGCCATTTATCACAGCATGATCCCCCTCTCCCGCTGGCTGAAAGGAGCAGGTACTGTACCGCACGGGGGAAGCGACGGAGGAGGCCGATCAGCCGCATTTTGGGGGGTTCAGGCTCGGGGTTTGGCCGCCGTGCGTGCATGGAGCGGGACACAGAGTGATGGCACAGCAGACGTCCACGGGGACAGGGGACACTTGAAGGCAGGATAAGGCATGTTGTTTGTGTTTGTTTCCCCTCCAGTGCTTTTGGACTACAGCTGCACCTGCTCTCGTTCTATGTTTAAAGCCCATATGACTACATGGCACAACATTAGCCGCAGAATGCCGCAGAGAGCGGAAACATAATGAGATATCTCACACAGCTGGCCTTCACAAAATCATCCAGGGCATTGATTTTATGGGTTACACAATGCTCCCTGGTTTAAAAAAAACAAAAAATCAAAAAACAAAAAAAAAACAAAAAAAAAAACAGGACATCTCCAAGACAAAATGCAGAAGGAATCCAGCTGCCCAGGGAGACAGCATCACAATCACTGCCATGGTAACAGCAAATCAGCCTTTTAGTATTGTAACAACAGCACAGCTCAAACTAACAATTAAAACCTTGGAAATTGGGCTTTAAATACTGAAAAATGCATTTATTTAATAACAGAGTTTAGTGTCAGGGACGTGCACTTTGGGGGGCAGTTGTTCAAGCAATAAAAAAACACTCCTCTCATAATTATTTCTAAAAAGTAAAGTTGCATAAGGTGTCTTTTACTTACTTGCATATTTACATGTATTAATTTCAATACTCATACACCCATGCACACATATCAGTTCACACGATGATGGCCTTTAGCATTCACTATTTCTACATTTAGCGCAAGAGCAGGCAACAATTAAGCAAACAAAGCCACATCGTGCATGATTTAGTGGCCTATAAAATCAAATACAAAACATCCAAAATCAACCAGCCTTTATACAGAATTTAAAAGGCTTGTGCAGTCTTGCAGAATTAGAACTCAAATCCAGTTGTGGGCATATCAACACAGTTTTAATTGAGAATTAATGCCAAAGGTGAAATTTAAAAAGTAACATGTAATTAGAAAAGACAGAATATTTCTCAAGACTTGTGTGGGCGAGCACAGAAGTTAGGCAAGGTACTGCTGTGGACCCTGCAGACAGGGTCAGCAGCATTTTAGCCACCCAAACAAAGGACGAACTTAAAAAAAATCAGTCAGTTGAAGTATATGCTACATGTGGAGTATTTTCACTGGACTACTTTGCGGTTAGACAGCCTTTTCCAATGGGAATGACTGCCGTATATGCTTTCTTCAAAGTCACCAAACTTCTTTGACAAAAACAGTAATTTTACCTCACAGAACACAGGCATTGTTGGATTACTGCTGCCTTGATTGGCTAGTTTGTTGTTGCTGTGTGTGATTTGGTGTTTTAACACATTAGTTCGGATAGAAACTGACATGACTTGCCAAGGAGCTCCCGTTTCCTGCAAGGTAAAATTACTGTTGTTTTCAAAGAGTCTTGGCGGTTTTGAAGAGAGCACAGATGAAGGCTTCAGTTGTCCATCGGAAAGGACTGTCTGATGGTAAAGTAAAGCAGTGAAAATAGTCTAAATATAGAGTACACTTAAACTGATATTGATTTGTGCGAGGTAAAATTACTGTTTTGGTCAACTAAGTCTGGAGTGATGTTTTTTAGTTGGCTCAGATAAAGCAGGAGCACAGAGGCTTTTGTTGCACAGTGTGGGACAACTGACATGGATTTTTTATGATTGGCTCATCTAGTTAATTACATAATTTTTTGTAATAAATGTCCAGACATAAGCAAACCCAGGGTTTGACATTAGCCATGGCCCATGGCCACACAAAGTTACTCTGTGGCCACCGGATATTCAGTGCTACACTTCCACAATCATCCTGATTCTTTTGCACCTTTTATTTCAACATTCAACATTTGTCACCAGCTAGCTACCAATATGTCGGGGCAACTGAAGTTTGGGTTTACCAAGCCAACTAACTGCTAACATGATCCTTATAGAGGAACCAGAAACACAAGAGATGGATGATGGAAAAAACTAAACTGCAATGAAAATTTAGGAGTGAACGGAAGTAGAAGTTTAAATTGCTAGAAAATGGGCCTTCAATAGAGATTCCGTGACCCCAAGGGGGTCCCTCAAATTATTCTTAGATGCTTTTTTTGGAAAGTTTTTTATTTACATATATAATATGTCTGAAAATACACATCGAATCCAACATAGGAAAGATATGACAAAAGGCTACCTACACATCCTTGGCCAATCATGTGAGCTAGCTAATAACTGTGAACCTGTTAGCTATGTGTAATTGACATATGTTTGCCAATTTGCTGTATTATTATCCCAAGGGTACAGACACTCTTATGAGCCACAATGGATTGTTTTGTAACTTCACAACTCAGACAGACCCTCCACCTCAGAAATGCGCAGAGGGTGAGGCTAATCCAGCTGACATTAGCGACAACTACAACTACTGCTAAGTTAGCAGCTACGAGTAAGCGCAAACCAGATAAGGCCTGAAAATATTCACTGCAATATACAGTATGAAGTAGGGGGTCTCTGCTCTGTCTCTCTATCAGCTAGGGGGTCCACTGAATGTTGAAGTCCCCTGCAGTAACATACTGCAGAGTGTGCAGCCAATTTCTTCAACTAGACAAAGTGTTGCTCACTTTTCATCAGAAACGATGCCTACAGGAAACACATCACAACTCATGTCACAGTTAAAGAAGGCTGTATTTAGTTGCGTTAAGTTGAAGTAATTTAAGTGGTGGCCCGCTTTCATTTGGGGCACCAAAGAGGTACTTTGGCTACCAGGGGCGTGTCCAGACTTTTATGCAGGGGTGACATGAAGTAGACGTCAGAATAGCATTAATTTGTGTATTCTTATATCTGTTCTAATTACTAAAATTACAGTTTCTTTACATTTTTGTTTAAATTTTTCATTTAAAAGATCCTGTGTATCACAACCCAACAGATAAAACCATAAAAACATAGTAAAAGACTTCAATACTTTATTCTTTAAGTCCTCAAAAAGAAATTGTACCTCCGTTGCTGGCCTTCCTCTTGCCTTAGGCTGTGAGACTCGTATTATTTATTCACCCATTTGCTGTATAGTTTTTAAATTGTTTTTGTTTTTGTGAGAAGCACAAAGGGTACTCCTGCTAACATCTCATTATACAACCCTGTGTTGTAAAGTGATCAATAAATTAACCTTGTAATAAAATTTAATAAAGGCTACATACAAAAAACAAAACAAAACACAATACACATTTAAATACTCACTGGGTAGATAGCCAATCATACTTGAGGATAATGGGGTGGCACTTGGGGTGGCCAATTTCAGTAAGTGACAACAGTTAAAAATAAAGATTCTTGTCAAAATGAACACTATGTTGCACTATTTGTAAAACTCATTTCTATCAGAGTGTACGGCTTATTTTTTGGTCTGTCCAAAAAAGAGTATTATTTCCAAAACATGATCCATCAGAGAGAGTCTCTCACAAGTCCCCGAGGTGTTCTTTGTGGTTTCCCTCTGGGTTAAAGATCACTTTGCATAAGTCACAATGAATAAAGCCTCTTCGCTCACAAAAGGAGACCAAGGAGCAGCTTCAAAGGACAGGACTCGCTGAATATTCAAAGAGCAGGAGCAAGACATGCAAGTCAAACACGCCCGTCTCCTCGCACAGTTAAGATCACGCCCGCGCTGATTTGTGAAAGCATAAAGATGGAGCATGAAGACAGAGGTGGTGGGCACTAATCCCCGAGTAGCTCTATCATCCTTTATGACAGCCCCGAAAGGAAAAGACTCTATCGGCTTAGGGCACCTGTGGATGGACGCACATACAGCTGGTGTGTGTGTACTGTTAGCTACAGTGTGAGCAGGTGGTTTCATGAGACAGGTTCAAATAAATGAATGCATTCTTTAAAAAAAATGACATATTGTCTATAATAACAATGGTTAAAATGTAACTCATGATCATGAATTTTGAATTACTCCAGCCCTCTTACTTTTATTCTACAAAGCTTTTGTGGAATATTTACTTATTCATTAAAAGGGTACGCTAGCGATTACCCTGAGTACCCTTTTAAAAACCTGTTCCCGATTTTAAAATCATGTTCTGTCTATTCATCGGCGAATACTCTGAACATGTTTTATTTATACTAACATAACTGTATTTATATATCATGTGGTGACAGACTGGGAAGTTGGTCTGGGGCTTTTTACACTGTATCCCATTGATGTCTGTCCACCTTTTTTCCATTTTTGACTGGACTTTTCAAAAAACTTTGAATTCATATTTTCAGCGTTCTCCAACGGCCCACGTAGACTTTCATTTTTCAAAATTTTAAAGGTGTGCGTGTCAATTGTTTTGCATTTCTTTCTTGTATTTTCTTGTATTTTTGTTGGACTCATCCCAGCATCAGAAGACGAAAATTAATGCATGGAAAGTTGGCAAAAATGTACCAAATTAAACCTGGACTTGCAGATGTCAAAGCTAACCAAGTCTATTTGGTTTAATTACCGCAGCTCAGTTAAACTGTCAGCAGGCTCAATTAGCACAAAATCAACATCAATGATAAACACCACTGCAAACCTTTACTATATGTCTCAGCTGGTGCATAAATCAAATCAATACACACCAAAAGAACAGATGTGGAAGGTATAAAAAAAAGAGTTATTCCAACAGGGATAAACCAGAAATCTGGTAGCGAGAGTGATGAAAAAAATGGTCAAAATTCATACAGGAAAGGCAGAGAGCCTAACGTTTAGCTCCGGATATATGGTTCAATCCCTTAAAATGCTAGATTTGTACACATTTCCCATAATTCAGCTTGCTAGCATTTTAGATCCTCTCTGCCTGGTAAACACCCACGTCTTTAAGAACATCACACCCACAGTTTGTAGCACAGCTTTCTGTTGAGAATTTGTAGTCTCCAAACCTAAGCTTAATGAACCCTGATGACATCATCTGGGTTACTTTGTTAGACTTTAGAAAGCTTCACAGAGCCACAGAAGACGTTAATTTTGATCTTACCGACTGGCAGACCCTAGAGGTATATCTTACACGTACTTTATTCTGTCAGTCCAAATTTTCATTCATTTCATTGACTTCATATCATTGTTTTCTGTTTCTCTTTTAATTAGCGCTTTAAACAAAATGAATAATGTGTTGGGATCCTGGGAGACCCCAGTCAGAGCCAAACGGCCCTATACGCTCGCTATATGAGAGTTGTGTGGGGCGCCGCCTCCCCCTCGTGTCAAGGCGGGTGTCAATCAATTTGGATGAGACGATGAAGCGGAACTATCCTCATGGTTGTGAAAGCGAATAGAAACATCACAAGAGCGAACTGCAGGAACAACGATCAGGTAAACATTGTTGTTCTCTCCTCCAACGTTCATGTCCCCAAACAGTCTTACTAAGTTGATGTGCTGGTCTGCAGTGTAGTGTGTCTGTTCCTCTATATAGCCTATAGCGATGACCTATAGCAGGTCATCTCCTGGTCTATCTGTGTCTTCCTCTCTGTGTTCTGTGACTTTGTGCCTGTTAAACATGGGAGTGAAATACAACTCTTTATCAGGTTTGGTAAGTGTTTAAAAACTGCAGCTTGGAAAAGATAACTGCATCACACGTGAACATGCATTCCTAATGCAAACGCACATAATGAAATTCGCTTTCCAGCAGCAACTTCTGGCACACATAATTGTAAAAACAAGATTATCTAGTCCAGGCTCCCAGTCAATGTTTGGACACAACTCTGGACTAATCCAATATGGAAAGCAATTGACTAACATTGACTTTTAATTAAATATTGAATTTAAACTTTTCTGGACTAATTAGCAGGCAGCAGAGCCAAAGCTCAGTGTTTATTTATTTATTTATTTATTTAAAATTTGAGTTTAATTGAGAAAAGGTTGAGTTTAGTTTTTTTATCCCTCAAAACACTGCTGGAGTTTCACAGCAAAACAGTGTTGCAGAATCTCCCAAGCAGTTTAAGTGAATGGTGAGCAGTTTACAAACGTGAAAAAAAAAAAAAAAAAAAAAAAAAAAAAAAAAACTGGAAAAAAAAAAATAGAAAATGCCTCCATACTGCTCATCTGGTGTAATCCAAGTCTCCTAAAGCCCTGAAATGCCAAGTTGACTCGAAAGACGTCATTTATACCATGTTTTTAGCCTGAATCTGCTCTGTAGATCTTCAGCTTGGTGCCACGTTCACGTGCACATGCCACCATCAGAACTAGGCGCGGTGTGTATGGAATCAGATTTGTGTCAAAAATAATCAAACAAACTTCTTCAATATCGAACAAAAATAAGAATTTGAGAGAGAATAAAACTCACTGAAGCAAAAACAATGTCATCTCAAAAGTAAAACTTGTAACTTGCAAACAAATTATTTGTGCAATTGAGTAAACTACTGGTCTTTTACTTTTTGTCATATATCCTTTTGTTTACGGTATCCTCTGTTTCTTTCTCACTGCTCAGACTTTTGCTCTCACCGTCAGCTTTGCAGTTATGCTGCCAGCTCTCTCGTTTGCGCTCCCTGAGTTTTTGTTTGCACTTCTGACACTAACTGAAAGCAGGTTTGCATCAAAATAATCAAACAAAACTTCTTCAATATCAAACAAAAATAAGAATTTGAGAGAGAATAAAACTCTCTGAAGAAAAAAAAATGTCATCTCAAAAGTAAAACTTATAACTTGCAAACAGATTATTTTTACAATAGGGATTTGTGAGAGGTCCCGGGTTCAAATCCGGATGAGCCCCCATTTGTCACAAACCGGCTCAGAGTAAGTGACAAGAAGTCCACACAAGGGTTTAATGTAAAAACAAGAATAATTTATTAACCTAAAGCTAACACAAATCATAAGACAAACCAAAAAACAACACAAGGTGGATGCCAGCCTGGTGGAAGGGAGAGAAAGAGTGAACAAAGTGCTCAGCTTTTAAGCTCAGAGGCCCAGGTGAGCTCAATCAGCTGACGACCCTCCCATGTCAGCCAGTCTCCAGCCTCCAAGACAGTGGGAGGGGCGTAACAATATATATATATATATGTATTATATTATATATATATATATATATATATATATATATTACATACACAAAACATATATATCAAGAGTAAAAATCTATGATAAAATGGCTGTATCTCATCCAGCCAGTGTAGTACTATGACCCTGCACTGATTTTGAGTCATTAGGTCACATGACCTGGAAGCTATTGAGCTAAAATGCTAATATTTACTTTAAAAATAATAAAAAATATTGGGAGTGTTAAAATGTGATAAAAAGAGGTGTATCTCAACCAGCCAGTGTAGTACTGTCTTTCACGACCCCTTGCAGTGGCTCTGTGCCCGCCCCCCAGTTTGGGAACCACTGGGCTAGAGCAAGGTAGACATCTCTCAAAGGAAGGTACATGGCTTAAGCATCCATAAATTGACTTGATGGGTCATTTTAAGAAAGGCCGAAGGCAGAAGAATCAAGACCTCTGGCAGGGATGCTCTTGTGAAAACCTTCATCAAACATAATTTATCTGACAATGTGACACCTGAGCAGTGGTTGGCAGTCACACTGGATGTCTTCAAAACCAGTAGCACAAAATACAGCACGTGATATTTTTGATATTTTTTTAATTATTTTTTAAATGTAAATATTAGCATTTTGTAAAATCATCATTTTTGTCAATAGCCTCTAGGTCATGTGACATAATGATTCAAAACCAGTGCAGGATCACACTCGCACATCTCTTTTTATTGCCTTTCAATAACCACATTTTATTTTGAAAACCGGAAGTTAGTCCACACTGTAGCATCCTAGCTGACTTTCTCACCGCCTCCGTGAATTTGCGTAAAGTCGCAATACGGAGCACTTGGCCGGCTGGCTTGACCGCAGTTTACACTTTATTAATCTAGTAGGAGTCCGTAAAGTTCAGGTAGCCTGCAACAATACGCCGTTGTTACACCTAATCTCCCAAACCCAAATAAGAAGTTCAGAGGAGTGTGTGCCCAGTGCTGCCGTCCAGTGTATCCGTGTTGTTTTTTGCGCGTGCTGCACTGAGCAACTTCCGAGCACTGAGCTGTCAATCAAAAACTCACTAGCCAATGGCGACGCACCCCCGAAAAAGCCCGCCCACGCAAGAGGTTTGTGTCAGAATCGCAAACAAAAACTCAGGGAGCGCAACGAGAGAGCTGGCAGCGTGACTGCAAAGCTGGCAGTGAGAGCAAAAATCTGGTCAGTGAGAAAGAAACAGAGAGAACTGTAAATAAAACGATATATTAACAAAACAGTTAAAGACCAATAGTTTACACTATTGTAAAAATAATTTGTTTGTTGATGACTTACAAGTACCTCCCTGCCGCCACAGAGGATGTACAGTACACAGGGTGGATGTTAACTTCAAACCCAGTCTGTACATTTCAGTTTTATTTGCTGTGGATGTTTTTCTAGCTTTGTAAATATGACATCATGGAAGTCTGCAATGAAAAGATGAGCATGTGCACCGCATCCTGTGCTAACAGCTTGTTTGAAGTATGCAAACAAAATGCAGCAGATGACAACTGAACAAACTTATTGTAAAATGGAGCAACTGTAGTAAATAAGTGTGACTGCTCAGACTGTCAGAACTTTTTTTCATTGACGTAAAAGTGAATAATGGTTCATTTAATAAATCTTTCAATTGCAACTGTTTAATTTCAAGCATCTAAGTAATGACCAGTGGTGGAAAGAGTACCGAAAATCTGTACTCAAGTACAAGTACTGTTACATTACAAAAATATTACTCAGTTACAAGTAAAAGTACTGGTGTTACAAACATACTTAAGTAAAAGTACAAAGTATTCATCTCAAAAACTACTTTTTTTCCCCTTCTAATTTTAAGTCAAAGTTTAATTGTCTTTATTCAGCAAATGGCTTGGTGCAAATTACTGCCACATCCATTGATTAAATATCCATGAATACACTTTTAATTGGCTAAATAATCAATTAATCATTAATCATTAGCATTATTCAAATGTGTGCTGCCACAGCATTTTGTTTTCATTTTTTCGTTTGTATGTCTTTGTTTTCATTGGCCCGTTTGTGATGAGATCACCTCATTGGCTACTAAAATGCAGATGAAAGGTGTGGATATAAATTTAAATTGTACTCAGTACTCAACTAGGATTTTAAAAGTAACTAAACAGATTACAGGTTGGAATGTATACTTAAGTATGAGTGACTTGAAAATCTACTCATAAAAGTACAATTATCCCAAAAAACTACTTAATTACAGTAATTTGAGTGTTTTTAACTAGTTACTTCCACTGCTGGTAATGACAAATCAATCAAACACCTGTAAACCTTCATATCAAAACCTAAGAGTTTGAATTTGATTCAAAACAAAAAATATGGGGCAGCCAGTTGACTTGAAATTATGAGTTTTTCACTCTTTATTTATTTATTTATTTAGTTATTTTTTACAGTGTAATGATGTTTTGAGAATAAATAAGTAAACATTTTGCTATGATGTTTTTGTCTTACTCCAGTTTATTCCTGGGGTCCAAAGACCTCAGTCAGTCGTCCTCATATGTTAAATATATAGCTACAGTAGGATGAGGGTTATATAACTATTTTTAAAGACTGAGCAGCACTCTCCATAGCGACTAAGTGCCCCCTTTCATTTCAGTGTGTACTGTATATGTAATTATCTATTTGTACATGTGTCCATTACCTCACTGGTGCCATATAAATTATACAGTGAAACAAAATAAATCTGATGGCTTCATCTAATAAAGGCATCCATTAGAGGACATGTACAGGATGGATGTTAAGTTCAAATCCAGTCTGTACTCTAATTACTACTGAGGTTTCTCTGGCTTTGTAAATATGACATCATGGAAGTCGACAATGAAAAGATGAGTCCTGCATCTTCTGCTTACAGCTGATTGGAGGTAAATAAACAAAATGCAGCAGATGGCAGCTGCAGTAAATGAGTGCGACTGCTCGGCCTGGCAGACCTCATGTATCTGTTACAGTCAGTGACGTCAGCCAGCAGTTGAAAAACCAGCCACGCTTTTTTTTTTTTTTCTTCCTGTAATGTGATTAATTTCTACACAATACAGGCTCTGGCCTGCCTCTCTTCCTGCTGCTGCAGCCCCAGAGCGACGCCAGCCACTGACACCGTCCCCGGGGGGGCGGTCGGACCCCGCTGCTAAAAGCAATACATATTCATCTGGACACAGACAATATTTATGACACGGACAAACAGCAACAAAAAAATATTAGTTTCTGCCAGCACACAAAGCAGCCATCTGTCAATACAAAAGGACATATACAGTGTTACTGCTTTGACAGGATGCTTTGGCATCATAATATATCATCAGCATCAGCTGCCTCATCATTTGTTATTAATAATACATGTAAGAGCACACTGTGACAACAATATGCATTTTTAATAACCCAATTACAAAGCAGTGGGATGTGGGCATGCTGCAAAACGCACAAATTTGCAACAAAACGGTGCACATTCGTCCTCTCACAGGCTGAATAATTCTCTGATTACAGGCGTCGGTAGCATGGTATTACATTCATGAGCAGGAGGGATTCTGGGTAGTGTCAAGCAGGGTGAAACGCGTTGATCTGGTACAACATGAACTACTTTTCTTTTTTTTTTTCCTCCAAAATACTTCCAGAGCCGTGCACAGCAGCCAAACACATGCAGAAAAGTCCCAAAAGCTGATGGAGAGAACAAACCCACAATTTGGTCTTATTAGAATCTACCCGTCAGCTGATTCACAAGAGCATCTTTGAAAGGCCGCCTCTTTGCGCAGAGACAAACAAACAGAAAAAGAAAAAAAAGAAAAAAACAACCCTCCTCACTTAAACTACTGTCATCCCACATTGTGTTACTGAGTGCACTACTCCCATATCTGCTCCAGGCTTCAAGAATCCTCTGCTCCACTGTTTCCTTTACAGGACCGGACAGGATGCACATGCTCTGTGTTCCTGGAGCCTCGGGTGGGAGCGAGAACAGGGACAACACACACATGCTTAGAAAAAAAAAAAAAAAAGAAAGAAATCTAGTCTCAGTGGAGACACACAAAAGTGATTTCAGTCTTGAGTGCCTCTTAAAGGTCTCTCCCCATTAGAAAATAGAGGTCAGCGGCATTAGGTCCACAGCTAAACACAGTAATCGTGTCATACAGAGAGTGCGGCTGGGTCACACTGGCAGCCCATTAATGCGGCTGGCTTTGAGCAAGACAGAAAGTGACAGCCTCTCAGCTCTCCTGCTGCCTCTGATCCACACTGACAGACAGGAGGGGAACTGGACTGCACATTTGGGAGAAACACACAGTTTGGAGGCGGCTCGGTCGGAAAAAACACGACTCGCGTCGTAACTGGGTTGAGTTAATCCCGAATTCCTTCCTTGAACTCCGCAGATAGCAATTACCATACATTTTGTGGCACGCACTGACGCCGGCCCGTCAGATGCGGGGCGAGTGTATAAGGTGCGGCGTGGAGGCGGCAGCAGCACCTCGCTCTGCCTTTGTGTTCAGTCAGATGTGGACTGGCAGGGCGTGTCATGGCTGATCTGTGCTCGGGCTCATCCTCCTGTCGCCGACTGTGAGAGCAGGTAGGAGCTCTGATGATGCTGGTCACATCAGAGGACGGACAAGAGAAAACCAAGAACTGTTGCTGCTGAAGTTAGACTCATGCCGCACTGACTGTAGCATTTTTGGAGCTTGGCGCTGCTACTCTAGCTGATCACTGATCAGTTATTCAATGCCTTGATGGTCAGTTTATGCAAAGTTATATATTTGAGATATTGTAAAGCCACCCCAGAGGAAAAATTTGTTTCTCACAATCGTCTTTTCTTTGTCTTATGAGAAATAAATGAGGTTCTTATTTTGAGCTTACTGAAGTCTTATCTGTTTCTCCTAAACCTCCCCTTAAGAGAAAAAAGGAGCAAAACAAGAGAGAAGCCAGAGATCTTTTGCTGAGCTCACAGGTGTGTCAGAGGTTCCTGTATGGAGCAACAAGAGTTTAATTTGACCACTGAGCCAAATTTAAGATCTCATTTAAGACAGCCGAGTTTTCTTTTAGATCTCATTATTATCCCAAGAGTGGATTATTTTAGACAAATTTAAGATCAATGCAGTGAGATAAAAGAGGAAAAAATCTTCAAGATCTTCAGTCGGGCTCAAATTAGTCTCACACTGAGACGAGATAAAGGCTAAGTCTCAAGAACCGAATTTAAGAAGTATGAGAAAATGGTCAAAGTCTCATATTGGTCTTAAATTGAGCTCATTACATCCAGAAGACACAGTCTAGACAAAGACGAGATCTTATTCTGAACTTTTCCTTTCTTTTGGGACAGTGTGTAAAATTAAAGGGACAGTTCATCCCAAAATCAAAAATACATATATTTCCCCTGGTGCTGTTTATCCATCTAGATTTTTTTTGGGGTGTGAGTTGCAGAGTTTGTACAAAAAAAACAAATTTGAAAAATTCAAACCCAGTGTCTCTTTCCAAAAATCATGACTGGTTACTCAAGATAATCCACACACCTTGTTGTGAGCAGTTTCATGTTGGAACTACTTTCTTTCAATAGAAAGAAAGTAGTTCCCTGTAGATTCTACTGAAGAAAGAAAATAGTTCCTTCATGAAACTGCTCACAACAAGGCTTGTAAATTATTTTGAGAGATTGGGTCATGATTTCTGAGTTTTTCAAATTTATTTATTTTTTTGGTGCTTTAAGAACCACAAGCCTAGTGCCATTTTGTTCCGTCATATTTGACAGAGGGCAGACATCACTGGAGCAGATATCAGGCCAGAGGAAAAATATATATATTTTTAATTTGGGGGCGAAGTGTCCCTTTAAATTCAGACTTTGGCGCCCACAGCGTTAAATGTAAAAAAGACCTAATGACTTATTGAGTTGTTGATAGCAACACACAGACTGCGCCAATTTGCTCATATTGTATTACATTTTAAAAAGACTTTGAGAAGTTTATATTGTGCAGAACAACAAAAAGGGCGGCTTTGGCTCAGGAGGTAGAGTGGGCAGTGGTTCGATCATTCAATTGTTCCATCCTTGGGCAAGTTACTGAAACTAAAATTGCTCTCGATGGCTGCCATCAGTGTGTGAATGTGTGAGTGAATGTAACATATAGTTGTAAAGCTCTTTGAGTGACTCAAAGACTAAAATAATGTTACATAAAATACAGTCCAAAGCAGTCAACATGCAATTATGATTGAGGAAGCCCGAACAGCGGAAATTCACACCACTGGAAACCAATAGCAACCCCATGTGAGGAAAATATTGTCACTTATTTTGAATGTAATGATAGCAATTTACGCACTACTGTTTCCCTTTTCATTTTCAGAGAAATGTCATACTCATAAAGCTGCAGCTACTTTATTCCAGCCCATATCTGAAGTTGTTTCAAATTGAAATTATCAATATTTATACAGTTATTTTGAGTCTCTTAAAGCTGCAATATGTAACATTTTGGCATAAAATGTCAAAAAACGCTCGACATGTGTTATATGTTGTGTGCTTACATTATCCCAAATGTTTCCAACCATGGTCAAACCCAGAGAAACCTGTAATGTATTCAGGTTAACAGTGGGTCTACTGCTAGCTGTTGCTAGCTAGTGGCTATAACTCCAGGGAAAACACAGGATACGTCAGAGAGTGAGGAAGGAAGTCAGCGAAGGTGACTAAATGTAACATGAATATAACTGTAATTTACCTCATCTGTGAGCATGATTTCTGCCCGAGTCATGTCAGACAGATTTTCATCAGATATGGTAAAGTGAAGATAACAACTCCCATGATCCTACGGTACTTCACGACTAAGGATATGTGCAACTAGTCAACTACACAATCAGTGCTAGTCGGAACCAGAGATATTAGTCGGTTGAACTATTTAACAATATTTTATTCATGTACAGTGCCAGTGAACTCTTGTCTTTAAGTAGTTATGCAGCCGCCCGCCACTAGTCGGGGCAGCGGACCAGTCAGATGGCAGCTCCTCTCGCCCAGCACGTATGTGTTTTCTTAGTGTTAGACTAGTCGACTAGTCTAAATTAAAATTTGCATTTAATCGACAGAAAGTAGTCGCCAGGAACATCCCTACTCACGACATCATCAAACTACCTCTTTTTTCACAGTTTTAATCTGAGAGACACATCTTCAGTTGTGTGAAGAAGTCTGTCACCAAAAATGATTTTTTTTTTTCTTTTTGTTTATCATGTCACTGTCTGATTTAGCTATTACTTTTCTTCTTCTTTTGTTTTTCTTAAATTAACTGGTACTGACTTTTTGACCATTCTAATTAGTAAATAAAAAATAAATACTGCACCAGCTTTTACCTGGAGTGTCTCACTTTTAGATACAAAAAGAAAAACCTGCATGATTTCCACTGAATATTCAACTTCATTCAACATAATTCATTTACCTGAAAAGTGAGATTTCTTAGTCAGGACAAAGTGTTCATTTAAACTATTTCATAAAAAAAAAAAAAAAAATCTGATCTGACCACATGTCAAGGTACAATATTGATTTTGATGACCATGTTTTGCAAGCTGTGGCAGATCACCAAGAGCAATTTGAAGAGGTTCTGTGCTCGGACTGAGGATAATAGAAAAAGTCAGGGATTTTGCTGAGAGGTTTACCTTCGTGCTCACCCCAAGAACCTCTAATAAAAACCCACACAAACTATTATTTTCAATAAGAATGTAACAACAATGGGACACTGCCAAAGAACCATAATTTAATTCAAATACAACTTAAGTTAAACTTTAAAATAATATTATTTTCTGTTTCTTAATTATATTTTACAGTACAAAGCTTATAATCACTGGTTATAAGAGGGATTTGGTTATGATGCAGGTTAATATGTTAAAGTAGCCAGTGGTGGAAAGAGTACTGAAAATCTGTACTCAAGTACAAGTACCGTTACATTGCTAAAATAATACTCAATTCTAAGTAAATGTACTGGTGTTAGAAAAATATTGAAGTAAAAAGTACAAAAGTATTCATTGGAAAAACTACTCAGAGTATTAGTTACTTTTAACTGTTGATGTCACAGTCACCTCTCAAACTAGGGTTGCAAATTTAGTGCATTTTCCTGAACCAAAATGCAAATGATTGATTAATGATTAATAATTTATTAGATAAAAAACACGTTTTTTCCCCTCATTTTCCACAAATGGCTCCGTCAGACAAAACAATGTCAAATGAGGTGCAAATTACCGCCATGTCTATTGATTAAATAGCCATGAAAACATTTTTAATTGGTTAAATTCTTAACGGGAATTAAATGATTAATGATTAACATACTTACTCCAAATGTGTGCTGCCGCAGCATTTTATTTTGTTTTTTATCCATATGTCCTAGTTTTCATTGGCCCATTTGTGATCAGATCACCTGATTGGCTACTAAAATGCAGATCATATGTTTGGATATTAATTCAAATTGTACTCGGTACTCAATTATGATTTTAAAAGTAACTAAGTAGATTACATCTTAATGCACACTTAAATACGACTAAAAGTTCATATTTGAAATTCTGCTCATAAAAACTCAAAATACTACTTAATTACAGTAATGTGAGTGTAATTAATTACTTCCTTCCATGGAAGCAGGTCATATTGTATTCTTAATATAACTGTCTGTTTATGTGTTCAGCAGATGTTTCGTGGGGATAAGAAACACTCTGACAGAGGTCACTGTTTTGCTTTTCTTGCCCGCTACATAATGAATAAAGGATGACAGTCATAGATGTGTAGGTTATTCTGCATGTAGATGTGTGTGTGTCTGTGGGTGTGAGTGCCAGTGAGTAGCAGAAAAGGTGGGACACACATGCTCTATGTTTTATTCAGTATGAGATAACTGAAGGTGTGACTGGCCTGATTTGCTTATTCTTACATTATCTATTCATCTTGGGCTTTTTCATCCCCGCACTGACATTTCTCTCTAATCTGTGAGATGTATTATTCTAAGTGAGGTAGGTGATCCTGCTGAAAAGCAAGGATACATTTTTGAAATACATCATGATGTCTGTATTGTGAAGCTGGTGATGTAACACAGTTTCAATGAAAATGAAAGCCAACAAATAAAATAAAAAACTCTAAAAATCTGAATCTGAATCTCTTTTTAACTAAAAATTTGATCAATTATCATCAAATATGCTCACGAGTTAATTAGAATCTGACAGTCACTGGCACTTTAACCTTCAGTGTCTGGCTCTGGCTGTAAGTTACTTTAAAATAGGACACAACAGAAATGGGTGCCTCTGAGAAATCCAAATGTTATGACTATAACTTCAGTTCCCTGAAGAAGAGGAGAGAGATTGCAACATACTGTCTGATTCAGCTTTAGCCCAGGCTCTGGCTTGCATCATTCTTTCAACAGGTAAAGCTGAGCACACTGGGATTTGTGGGACAACATGAATCCTCAGTGGTCCTGCACACATGAGACAGACAGTTACAGCGATACAGCTACTGTTCTTTTGTGCAGCAGGTAACCTGATTTCACCAGGAGGAAAAAATACTTGTAAAAAAATAAATAAATAAAAGCTGCATTAATAATAAGAACTACAATAAAAATCTCCAAACTCATTCGCTTTTTTTTTTTAAATAGTGCCTCAACATTTCAGTACTGCACTTATACAATGTAAGAAAAGAACAGAATAATAAAATAAAATAAAAAACATGCATGCTAAGTTAATTCTCCAGTCATTACCCCTGACGTACTGGCTTAGAACTGAAGTATATTTACTTTAGTTTGTATGGTATGATCACAATAAAGTTGACCTTCACCTTAATACTGTCGGGCTCATGATGGACTGAATGAATTTTTAAGAAAAGGACCTTTTTTTTTTTTTTTTTTTAATAAAAGGGTGCAGCAGAACCAGATATAAAATTCGTTTTATTTCACATTTTCTTCTTCATGGTCAAAACTGGTTACCTAACCTCAATTACCCACAATGCAACTCGAAGGCTTTGGTCAGAGAGTCCATTCTCCCTTCCAATTCATCAAATGTAGCTGCTTAGTCAGTGGCCCTACGCTTCAAACTTTAACAATGTAGGTAGCCCTTTAGTGTCAATTTTGCATGTGCAGGGCTGTGCAGACAAATTAGTGTTAATAAATGTGTAACGTCCTGGTAGACTTACAAAATAAGAGCACAAAACTACCTGGTTAGGTTTAGGGAAAAGTCTTTCTCTGCTTGTGTCTGTGTATCATTGTGAAATGATTGAGTTTGAGGCCATTGTTTGGATAAAACGAGACATCAGACACTTTGTTAAGGCAACATTATATTAGATTTGGTATTTTTGGTGATTTGACAGCCCCAGTTTAAGAGAGCAATTCATTCATACACTGTATTCATTCACTGCTGTCATGAATCATAAGAAATGTGTTTGTTCTGATCACTCATGATCAGAAACTAGTGAGCATCAAGCAATTGCAAAAACACAAGACCAGCTAATGTTACTCACCAGTACAACAGCAAGAAGGCCAGCTCGGCGTCTGTTTAGCTGCCTTTTATTTCACAAAACCTTCGCCAATGGCTAAAAGCAAGTCCAGCATTTACTCTTGTCCAGTAACTCTCTTTTTCTTCTAATGTAGCTTCCTCCCTCAACATCCTCTTCATTCTCTTTGCCTCTGCTATGATCTGCTGAGCCCGGTTACATTGCCTGCTCATCCGGGTCCGGTTCTGGCATGACACCGGCACTGCTCCCCGCCAGCGTACCCCCCAGGCCTGAAAACCTCCTCCAGTGCTAACAGTGTAAACACAAACACTCCCCCGGTGCTCTGAGCTCCATTACATTACAAGTAAGTGTAGCATCAAAATGATTTTGAAGTTGTTATTTTAAGGCAGAACAGTAATACTTTAATACTATTTCTATTTTAATTCTTATAATTTCTATATCCTTAAGTATTAAGGATGTTCCTGCTGACTAATTTCCCTGTCAATTAAATGCAACATTTAATTCAGACTAGTAGACCAGTCTAACAGTAAGAAAACACTCAGATTACAGTTAAAATTGAGCACAATTTATTAACTGATATTAACACTGTCTGAAAAAATAATGTGTATTAAGAGCCATTTGAAGCCGTTAATCACAGTCTACAGTCGTCAAAACGTATTTTAAATGCCGCTGAAATGTGTGCGCTGTGCAAAACACTACACATTAACCTACAAAACATGACCACTCACTAAATGCTTCACCTTTTCAGACAGAAGAGGATCACAGTGTCTGCAGGTAAAGGACCCAGAGCTGACATTAGCTGCCAGCCAGCTACACAGTGTGGCTAACATTAGCAGTGCTGGCAGCAGCAGCTGCTCTCCTTGCAGGTTAACATCCAAGTCTGTGTTTAATGTGGTCACATGTTGCTCCAGTCAAGTCATTATATATCAGTTTATTCCGTCACAGTCTACATTTAACATTACATTTTCTAAATTGAAACACTGCCAAACTGCACTGGTTTTACAAGCTGTCATCTGTCCAACTTTGCTAATAAAAGCATCCAGGGTTGCCTGAGCCATCATACGTGCTTACGGCGTATGGTGAGAGGGGCTGCCGTCTAATGGGGCCGCAACCCCGACTAGTGGCGGGCGGCTGCATAACACCTTAGAGGCAACGGCACAACACAACTGGCATTGTGCATGAAAAAAATACTGATAAATAGTTTAACCAACTAGTATTTCTGGTGCCGACTACCGAGGGTGGCAACGTTTAATCGTGCAATCAACTAATCACACACGTCCTCATTATATATACATCTATTCTTGAATGGGAGCAAGTGTAACACAACCAATTCTGCCCGCAGGGATCTGATTAACTCAAATTGATTCTGATATAATGTTGCTTTAAGTTGGTTTTGAGAAATTGTGGTTATTTTTCAACATTTTCTGGCATTTCATAGACTTAACAAAATCGATCATAAATAATCATTTGTTGCAGCTTTAAACTAAACCACAGTGACTATTGCCAGCAGGTCTTCAGGTACAAGGTGTGCACAACAGCAAATGAAAAGAATTAATACACTGGAAATGTCTGTTTTATCAGAGTTTATCAGTTAGGCAGTAGGAAAATCAATATATTTTACCTGAAAATACTAAATAACATACACGTACTGTACATAAACCAGGATATTAAGCATCTATAATTGAAGTAAACCTGCTTGGTTCAGTAAAGCTCACACAGTCTGAGTGTAGCGACCAATCCCGCTAATTGAGCTGAACTCTTTGCACCAGCAGATGCAGTAATACAGCTGTAAGAGCTAGGCTGCTATGAGGTGTTATGGATTCAAGTAAAAAACTCTGGTCCAGCGCTCTGCTAAGCAAGCTGGGTGCTGCGGACGGAGCTGTCATGTTTTCGACAATTGTTATTTTCCCCTTGCACAGCAGGTGACAGCGCATTTCTTCTGGGATGAAATCCCCACGGGCACCGAGGGATTTGTGTTTATGTAGCGGCACCGGGGAGCCTGAGGACATGACGTGTGACTGCAGCCCAGCAGAGAGGACGGAGGTGCTTACACACACAAGCATAGAGGAAAGGAGACAGAAACGCTTGAACGTAGTTCTTTACATGCGCTATAGAAGGTGAACATGCATACATGTGAACCTAGAGAACGCTCCACATCCTATTTTCTTCTTCTCTTTTTGGCTTTCATACCCCCCACACATTCTTCAGATGCAACAATAACAGCTATGTGTACTGTAAACTTTATAAGGAGCTTAGAAGGAGATTTAGGAAGCATGTCACTCACACATGTCTTCTGGGAAATGTGCGCGCACTACACCCAGACTCCTCTGTGACCTTTTCATACGTGATTAGAAACTCCAATCAACTCAGAGTGTCACCGCCTGGAAATACACCATATCCCATTTCATGCTGCTGTCGGGCTGTTGGCCGCTTGTCACTGAAGTTTCTCTTCACCGTAAGGTAACTGAGCCACACGATGTCAAAACGGCGCGGGGGTTTTGAGAGAAAAGGCTCGGCGAGCTCGGCGCGGATGCTGTGACAGTAACGTGTGATATTATTTCCGAAGAGCTGAAGTCCCCAGACGGATGAAGAGGGGGCAAATATGACTGAGTGTGGGATTGTGAAAGGAGATTACCCACGGAGATTGTGAAATGTGTCGTCTGCTAATCAGATTAAGAGCAGAATAATCCCATGCACGGGGGAAAAAAAAAGAGAAACTACTCAATATGAGTCATGTACAGTATCATCAACAAATACTGCTGGAGTAAACATGTCCTTCCTCATGGTGTGCAGAGAAACTCTGATGCTACCTTCATCTCACTTCAAAAGAATCTCAAATTTCTGTATTTGACATTGACTGTCACAATTTGCAGGATATTCAAGTGGGTTTAGTCATTTGAATACTGTTGCCAGGCGACTGACAAACAAAAATAAATGTTGCCTTGGTTCCTTTTTTTTTTTTTTTTTTTTTTTACGATTTCTTTTAATTTCCACATTATGTTTAGTAATTAGAAAAGAGTGGTTAAAAAACACATCTCAGAATATCAGAAAACTTACAAAGTTGTGAATTCAACATCTGTGGGTCGGTTAGATTGACTCATCCCACAACTTAATGAATTCGAGCCCACTTAAAGGCACCAACAGTACCCATCTGAGGATCTGCAACACTTCTGCTAACTACGGCTCTCTAATGATCCAGAAAAAAAACATTTTTATTACATCTTAACATGACCATTCTGAACTCTTCACAGCCTTAATATTCCGACATGGCACATGAAAGGAAAAAGCTACATAAAGGCTAGATCGCATCAAAAAGTGCCACTGCTATCTTAACCAGATATTTAGCGCTAGAAGCTTTGTGTTACATGCTGCCTTCAAATGAAGGTGACCAGATTTCTGAATTGAAAACTGGGAACATTCCAGTTCAGTGGTGAATATAACATTAAAATATCCAAAATTATTATGCTGCATGTCTTGTCATTCACTTTGAGGTCTCTTTTTAATGCATAGTTAAAAACAGAGACATTTCAGGGACAGCTCCAACTGGGAAAATGGGGACATCTGGTCACCCTCCTTCAAATGAAACTCGTGAGCCAACACATCCTCATACCTAAATGCCAGAATAGTTCAGTTGTCAATTACTCCCAAAACTACATATATTACCTGGTTAGATTTAAGCATCAAAAATACTTGGTTAAGTTTAAGAAAAGATCATGGTTTGGGTTAAAATAAATACACTAGTTAGAGAAGTTCAGTTATGTATGTAAGTTAAGTTATGTTCTGCACATAAGTAAAATATGTGTAAGTAAGTATAAGTTAAGAGCATGATGAAAGTTACATAAGCCACATTAAGTTACGTGAAGTACGTTACATACATTATGTAAGTTGACTAAGTACGAAAGTTCTAATAAGTCAACAGTCACAGCTTGGTTGTCGTAAGTTACATTACCTGATGTAACTGCGTACGTGACACAGGTCAAGTAAGTTAACTAAGTTATGTAAGTAACTTATGTTAATAAAAAAAATGGTCAACATTGACTTTTCATATGGGATGAAAAGAGCAGCATCCATCCACCCTACACAGGCTTTTGTCGCTCTGTATATCACGTCATCTGACTTCCTATTCTTCACTTGTCATAAATATTACAGCCACTAGAGGTCGCTGCCTAACAACAGATGTAAATATGGTTTGTAATAAACTGCTTGCTCCGACAACCTATACAGCCTTTTTTCTGGAGAGAGCTGGCTGTTAATGTATATCATGGGCGCGACAATGTGTACGATTGGGAGGGGGGGGTCCACAAACTTATATTTTCCTCAACAAATATGAATCGATTGAAAATAAAAAGGAAATAAGAAGTGACAGATCAATGAAGCAGGCTAAAAATGATGACATATTCAATATATTTTCTACTGTATATTGGGGGGTATTTTCTCATATACTGGGGGAAACATGACACCTCCAAACGATGCGTGGTTACATTGTTGATGTACACTGTGGATACAGCATGGAGACGCATACAGTAGAAGCTACCTGATGATACATATGCACACATCCACTGAACACATACTACATTACACACACCGTATGATGGGTAGTTCCAGGTTATGTAGTGGTCTCCTATTAGCAGCACACTAACACAAACCCCTACACTTCCACATTCCCTGGAGATGCATCTTTCTATCACCATCCACACCCATTTCCCATGCTCTTTCTTCTGTCCGAACACGTCTTCTGCATGGACGAGCCCATGCCGCACACAGCCGCCCCGGACAGCTGTCTGCCATGCATAATGCGTCCTCTGAGAGCCCCCTCTGGCAGGTGGGGGCCCACCAGAGCCTTGGGCATACACCGAGGGTCCCACCACTACAGGAAGGTCTGCAAACATATGGTGCTGAATAGAGATGTGCAGAGGTTTCCCTAGAATGTGCCACCCACATGCAGAATTTGATTAAAATGCAATGAGGTCCTTGTGAGGGAGGGAAGGTGGTCTGACAGTCATTATTGTCTTGTTATTGGCTGTCAGGCTGCTGATGCCACACTGAGATGCATCTCCTCCATGGCGAAGGGATGTCGTGAAACACAGCCGCAAGATGAACGAGCACGTGAAAGATTTTCTCCAAGTCTGAGCATGCAATGGAACACAACAAGCACTGAATATGTATCGTCATGTTTTTTTCATGTTTTATTTTCTCATTCACAGTTAGGAATTCAGGGTTTGGGGCACTGTTGCAATGCTTTATTATACCTGCTCAAAGCAACCTGATGCAACATGAAACGGTCCAATATTCTCTCTATTCAGGAGCAGGGAAATTGGCTCACGAATAGGACCTTGTAACGGCCGTCACCCGTATCAGGATGGTGTCACCGACACAAACAGACTTAACAACGCAAACCTTCAAATTTATTTTGATCAATCGTAAATTGTTAGCGCAGGAAAGTCTTCTCCCAGGTCAAATTGCCCTCAGAAAAATACATTTCATGAATATCAAATTGTATTCCATTATCATCATCGCTCCCTTTTAGGCGGCCTGCAGATTTTTATATTTCCTCGCATACTGGGCGCATTCTCCCATATCATGGCTTTGTAGTTGGCCTTTCCCTCATTAGTCATCTTGTTTCAGGGGAATTTATGTGAAAACATACACCACTGCATTCCCCTCTGACAGGCCAAACAGATTTGCAATAAAATAATAACCCAGCTGAGATTGATGACTGAGCTGCTTCATGAATTCTTGCCCCGAGTAAAACATTAAAAACCTTTTCTCTGAGGCACCACAGCCCATGACCGCTGTCCACTATACAACTGTTACCGATCATACAGCCAAAGAAATTCAACTTAGTTACATCATACGCTAACTTTAACAATGTTCACTTTTAAAAGACCGCACTGGCTTTGCTAGTTCTAACCATTAACTACAAAACATGTATGTGTCATATCTGATGATTTTGCAAACCATGCATGAAAATCCACATTTCCCAATGAAATTCAGAGTGACTCCGGAGCTCCTCGTTGCAATGCAGACCAGTGAAGTGAATGCAGTTTACTGTAATGGATTACACAATTGAAAAATGTTTTAAAGGACAGTCAAAATCAAGCCAAAATCAAAAATACACATTTTCCCCTGGCTTGTGGTGCTATTTATCCATCTAGATTCTTTTGGTGTTAGTTGCAGAGTTTTGCAGCGCCACAAGCCAAGTGCAATTTAGTCCCATTGTACTGGAAAGATGGCAGAATTCTCAATGGCAGATATCTCCAAACCTCTGCCACTAACACCAAAACTATCTAGATGGATAAACAGCACTACAGGTCCAGGGAAAAAACATGTATTTTTGATTTCGAGGTGAACTGTCCCTCTAAGTGCCTGTTAATTTATTTTCATAATTTACAATAATAAAGTGAAATCTGAGGCAGAGTACAGTCGTTTCTAGAGAAGATGATGTCTTACAATAGTAAAAATAATGGGGGGGAAAAAAACAGGTCACATGAATTTTTCATTTAATCTTCAAAAATACAGTAATTTCCTAAACAGCTGGGCACTGTAACTTTCAGCAAACATTCCTCAAACAGAAGGAAATTGTGTACTTTATTAAAAATGATTTTGTGGTGCTTTCAGTGGTGCTTTACTGAGTATTTACAGCTGCAGGACAGGACTGAGTGTGTGTGTTCATCAGTGTTGTGCAAGGTCACATTTCACAAAAGCTAGCTTAAAGTTCAGTTCACACAAATTGAAATGGACGACTTCATGTTTCTAGGCCACAGTTTTGAATTTTGAACTAAATTCATGGACCAGAAAATTGAACTTTTTTTTTTTTATAATTTTAAATTGAACGTCCTCCTACCAGTTACGCTGGAAGCCAGTCGCAGATGGAGACCCTGACAGAAGGTCAGTCGATATATTGACTTCACACTAAATAGTGCTTCAACATTGATGGCATTTTTGTATTAATTTGAATGATCAGGATAACTTCTAAAAGTTTTTAACATGATTTACAACAATTTGAGAAAGTTCTACAAAACATAACAGCAAACTTGAACGACAACATAGGCTGCTGTCTGTGAAAGCAGCCTCTGAAACTACTCAACAGTCAACAAGGCAGAACTAATGCATTAGAACTGCAAAGAGAGGAAGAGGGAGAGACAGTGCCTGGACGCAGGTGAGACGTGTGACCCAGGACCAGTCATTTTCAGTTTATGATAATGCCGTGCAGAGAGGTGAGCAGATCTATCTGTTTCTTACTGTTAACAGAGACTCCAGTCTGCGGTGTAGCTTGTATACACTTCACTGATAAAACACAGAGTTACAGAGTAATATTAAGTCTCATGATCAAAGAAAGTTTTTATATTACATTGACACTTGACAATATTGTCCATATTTGCACCATCTCATGCAGCGGTGGACAAAGTACTCAACCCCAGTACTTGAGTCAAAGTATAGATACTCCTGGTAAAATGTTACTCAACTACAAGTGAAAGTTGCTCAGTCAAAATTTTATTCCAGTCAAAGTACTAGAGTACATGCTTTCAAAAGTACAAATTACAAAGTACATTTTCTAATATCAGTACATTGCTGTATTGTTTTCACGATGTATTTACAGTTCCTTGTAACTCTGAAACCACCTAATGATACACTGACTTGCTTGTAGAACCTCGACGCTACACAAAGCCTATAGAAACACCTATAAAAACGTCAGTATAGAAATACAATCAAAAATAAAAATGACAGCTATTGTCATTATCTGATGTAACTGTATTAAAATCACTGCATAAAATTAGATTGAAGCCAACTGTACGGAGTTCTCCAAATCTGTTTAATGACTGAGTTTTCCTTCTGGCTTCAGGAGCAGTATATACATGAATACGTGGTATTTTTCACCCTGATAAAAACAATCCAACATTAAAAGCCTACCTGTGAATTATTTCTCTTTTTCTAATTATAATCGCATCTTGAGATTTAATGTTGTTTTTCTCCTGCCGTCACCATTACAGAGTTTTGTTTGAATGAAAGAGGGAGAGTTTGCCTGCGCTTGTTACAGAGCGCGCCTGGATGACGTATTTCTGCTTTTACATCAGTCCCAGTTGAGAGACCAATTGCATTTTAGAAAATGCAATTGACCTCAGTTGACCTCAAAGCTACGCTTAGTCTAAAAGTAACAAGTAACGGCAACCTTCCCAGAAATGTAGTAGAGTCCAAAGTACAATATTTGTCTTTGAAATGTAGTGGAGTGAAAGTCTGAAGTTTTCAAAAAACAAATACTCAAGTAAAGTACAGATACTCAAAAAATATACTTAAGTACAGTCAAGTAAATGTACTTTGTTACTGTCCACCACTGATCTCACAGTTTATGTTGGTTAGTTGCAAGGGATACGTTTGGTTCACTGTTAACCAAAAACCTGAGCATGTTCAATTATCAAGCTCTTTTATTTGTAACCCAACCAGTAAACAACATCGAGTGCTGCAGAGAGTGAGCAAGACAGTGATGAAGACAAATTAATTTTCAATATATTCTGTGCCACTCATTTCCTGTACAGGCCAATTAAATTTTAATGAATTCAAAAATCAAAGTTTAATTTGCTGACTAATGACAGAACTTTCTGGTCAACAGACAAGCCTGACCGAAATTTCAAGGCAGTCACTTTGGTTTCAGCATGACGTGGCAGGAACAAATTGAAGTTGCCAGATTACCGGCAGTATTACCTGCTGCAGGCGGCGGCAAGTGCCATTTTAGATGTACAAAACGCAACATGTCAGGTCAACGGAGAAAAACCGGTAGTGGCAAAACACTTAGGTCTTTGCCTGCAGATTGATTGCTTTTCATTGTTGCCAGTTTGAATACTGTGATGCTCCGACCAGCAGCTTGGCTCAAAGTCCATTTGTGTGTGTATGTGTGTGTGTGCGTGTGTGTTTAGTGCCAAACAGCCTGGCCAGGATGTGTGGGGAAGCCTGTTGAATCTTGATTTGGTGTGTTGTTTTCTATTTCATTCTTATTGGTGTGTGAATGGATAGAAGTAACTGGAGCTGATGTGTTCTTGAGTGCTGATATTCAGCGTGTTACAGTTTGTTCTCACAGGTGAGGGTTTTGTGCTGACTTGGTGATTCTCATTAAACGGCTTCTTCTAAAACAGGGAGGCAAATATGCTTAAAGGGAAAATTTAGCACTTTTCATGTGGATGTCCAGTCAGTGTTGATGGTAAATGTAGTCAAGTGAAGCAGAAAAGTCCTCAGTGCTGCAATATTGACCCAGAAAAGCCGAGTTCTCCTGCTCATGGAACCTTACCGACAGTGTCAGGATACCAGGATGCATTGCCCATGCCCATGTTGCCATGTATCACCTAGCCAAAGGATGTCAAACTCATTTTAGTTCATGGGCCACAGCCCAGTTTGATCTCAGGTGAGCCAACCACTGCAAAAACACATTTCATAATCCTATATATCCTATAACATTCACACATGATTTCTGCAGCCTTCAGCATGCACTCACCCTCAGAGTAGGCTACAGCTTTGATACTGATGCTATTTCTTAGCAATAAGGTAGCTAGCTTTGTTGATCTCTTAGCTTCAACTAAAAACAGGAAGGCACATTATACACAGTTTTCTTTTATTTAAAAAAAAAAGTGTTTCAAAACAAACTGACCGTCTGTTCTCAAGGATAATATTTAACCAGTGCTATGAAGAAAATGGTTTTGTATAGAATTCTCTCTTTTATTACTCAAGCAACAAGCATAGAAAGTTTTAAAAAGCAATTAAAGAGGCTACTAATTTTTTCTGTCTCTTTCTCCCTGTGGTTTTGTGAAATAGAAGAATTTCCTCAGCACGGTCGTAGATACAAGTGTTAGTATGTATTTAAGTGTTTATGTAAATTAGGGATGCACCCATACCAACACCAGCATCGGGTATCGGTCCGATATTGTCTTCACATACACATACTCGTACTCATAAAACTTCTCAATACCCCACGCTCGATACCACATTACCAAAAATAGCCACTTGATGCAAGCAAACACCTAAATAACCAACACGACGCAGAGTTCAAGAAGTTTGCTGATGCATACACGCTTTTCTTGGTTGCGCCATCATTATCAGCCAGAGACTCGTTGTCCTCACGTAAGTCCATGTAAAACTGAAACAGTATCACAGAGTGGACCTGTAGACCGCAGCCAGCCGCTGTCCAATGAGTCCCAGTGGGCGTAAACTCTTCTTTATTCTCTGTTAATCTTCACCAGAACGTCTTGACAGCACAGTACACCCAACTTCACTCTTTGGGGTTCACAGCAGGGTCAACACAACTGTTGCACACACGGCACCACACTCATACCTGCCCCCCCCTAAACAATGGCAGGCAGGAACTAATGAGCTCTTAGACAAGAGGGACATGAAGAAGAAACTTAAATACTACACATGTAAATGTGTAATTAAAATACTAGTTAAAGTGCTGTAAATGATAATGAAATAATTATCATATGTAACACCATTTGTAACACTAAACTTAATTTTGCAAGTCCATAACAATGTTGTGTAATTTTCACTGAATTACATCATGTAGACAGTAAACTGCACAGCTTCAACGTACTACGTTACTACAAATAACCCAAAAATGTCACGTGTACAGTAACTATGGTTACACTAGCAGCAGGAAACAGCAACAACAATGTCATACATTTAGAAAGTGAAGAACATCTGATGAAAATAAAACGTGTTTTTAAAGTTACTATTAGAACTTTAATGGCACTGTTAAGTACTCATATCAGTACTCAGTATTAGCAAGTATCCAAACCCAAAAGTGGTATCAGTGCATTCCCAGTGTAAATTAGTGTATGTATACCAGCATGAGATTGTGTATGCATATTATAGATTTTATGTATATATAGAAACATGGTTTGCGGAAATGGTAGTTGGTTTTATAATGTCTGTTTTTATATACATTTTTATAAATTTTATAATTTATTTTATAAATACTGTTTTAATTGTGGTTGGTGGGGCTCGGTGGGGGATGGTGATGTATTTGTGTATGCATGTACTGTATGTGAAAACATGTATACACTATGTTATGTTCTTAATATGGACCCCAATAAGAGTAGCTGTTACTTTGTAAAGGCTAATGGGAATCCAAATAAACAATCAAAACAGACCTGCTAAAGATTCATCATTCGTCCTCTCGGTTCTCAGTTGTCCTCGCAAGTTCTCGTATTTTTCGACACGGTGAGTCTGATAGTGATCTTGAATATTACATTCATTGAGCGCTGAAAGGTGTGAACACACCAAGCACACACTGGCCTCTCAGCTACCTCTGTGAAGAAACAGGAACATGTCCAATTTTCATGGAAAACCTGAAACACTTTTCTCCTTTTTGACAGAGATTTCTCCAGCATGAACAGTAGCCAACATGTGACAGGTTGTGTCACGTAACCTGTACAAAAGCACATGGGATCTATAATGGTGTAGGCACTGCTATTCTTATTATATTAGCCTGCTATTCTTATTATATTAGCCAGCACAACCACCAGTGGACAAATCAGGAATATCAATGCATTTTATTGAAATTTTGGAATTAATGACTTCTCTGCAATCTTCACACTGTGCAAAGTCATTCCATGGTCTGGATTAGACCATTTATGCCTGTAGCTAAGACTGGACAATGATTTGAAAGTGCAAAGTAGCCCACTGCAATTTTCTAATTGCAGATGATGTAATATTTGTTAAAGGGATAGTTCACCCTCAGTTCACCCTAGTTCACCCTCATGCCGATTGAAGGTCAGGTTTAGTTTTTTAGTCCACAAAACACTGCTGTGGCCAATTTTCGTGTGGGAAAAAAACAACCCCCAAAAAACGTAAAAAGCCTCCATACTGCTCGTCTGGTGTAATCCAAGTCTCCTAAAGCCCCGACATGCCAAGCTGACATGAAAGATGTGATTTACACCGTGTTTTTAGTATAAATCTTCACTGTAGATCCTTAGCTGGGGCCACGTTTACGTGCGCATGCACGCTGTCTGAACTGGGTGTGCGTGGTGCGACTGTGTGCGAAGTATTGAGGCATTTTATGTTTTTCATTTTTTGTGTTGTTTATTCAATTTTTAAAGCTGGCCACCATTCACTTACACTGTTTTAGAGATTCTGCAACACTGTTTTCATTTGAAGCTCCAGCAGTGTTTTGTGGACTAGAAAAAATAAACTCGACCTTCAGTCAGCATGAGGGTGAGTAGATAATGAGTGAATTTTCATCTTTTGGTGCTGCAGGACAGAATTGAGTCAAAACAAAATACAATTTGTGTGCTCATACTGTAGTAATAAAAGGAACAGGTTACCCAGCACAACAGTGTTGCTCCTTGATGTGTTTTTAATAGTTTTTGGATAACAATGGAGATCTATGGCACAGAAAAATAAAATACATCAGACATGACTACAATACTTCTTAGTCAGATCAATTAATTATTAGGATTTACTTATCTTGTATCGTGCCTAAATTTAGTGGATCATAACATGGAACTGATCTGCCAACGCTCCACATTAAGATGAAATCAAACTTTTCTATGGATGTCAGTTTTTGAGCCACAACAAAGGTCAACATGTGCAACAGAATATTTGGTAAGACTTGTTTTTAGCCTTGCAGTTGTGGATGACTTTTGGCCTCTAGCAGCTGGAGGAGGGGAGTGAGGAGTCAGCAGGCCAAATTTATGTCAAAATGTCATTTTAAATTCAATATTGTCATGTTGCAAAGATGTCCTGGTCTATCGTTTTCTCCAGACTTGAGAAAATATCTTTGTTTGGCACAGACCTCTGCAAAATCAAATCAATCAAAATATATCTCTCAAAAATATTGGCAATTGTATATTTTTTTCCAAATTGTTCAGCCGTACCTACAGCTATTACTTTGTTGCTAGGACGCCCCCTGGCTAGCCAGAGGTGGAGACTCAAAATCAAGCTGAAATAGCTTGTAGTTCTCCCTTAATACAAACATCACTGCATGCTGGAAGAACGACAGATTTTGCAGCAGGAGAACTCAGCTTTCTTGGTCACCCAATGAGGAATTTATTGCTTCAATTGACTTCATTTGCCATCAACACTGATTGGACATCCACATAAAAATGGTGAATTTCCCCTTTAACCATTACTTAACAGGGCTTTGGGGCAAGATGAGGTGGTGTAAACCGAAGACAAATCAAAACGCTCTGTTTACTGCATCCAGAACCACCATAAAAGCCCAGTGACAAGTTAGTCTTTCCAGCTGAATGGCATGGTGATAGTAGCTTCTATTACAGCTGAGAGATACAACTCACTAAAATGGACTACTAATTGACAGCTTGTATTGGCTCTGTATATTAGTGAGCAGACAAGTGTCTTGAGGGGGCTTTTCATGTGCCGAAAGATGCCTGACATGTTGGAATTATTTCCCCATTGGTTTTAAAAGCCAAACCTTAATTGTATTACTTCAGCATAAATTGGCAGATATGAAAAGAGTCGCGAAGCGACTGTTCACAGTGCAAACAAAGACGAGCGAATCAGCACGACCGTGTGCAAATAAATCTAAAATTTCAGATTACCACTGAGCATGCCAAGCCTTTCCCAGGTAAAAACCCCCAAAAGGATACAAGCTCCAAACAATTACAATCAATTCTAGGTGAGCAGCATTGTTACCACAGCAGAGCGATGCATGAATCAGTGATATGTGTTAGGTGGATGTCTGGTTGGGTGAATGTAATCCAAGCAGCTGTTGCATTTAGCACTTCCAGTAAGACAAGTGAAGAAGCTACGAAAGGACACATCTGCTGCAATTAGACAGAAAATATGAAGAACTTTTCCAGAAAACTAAGTTTTAACTCATAAATTGAGCTTCATAGCAGCCACATGGCACATCCAATTCACGCCAAATGTTCCTCGATTACAGTGTCTGCAGTGTGTGGGCAGCTGAGGGAAAAGTAGTAGGCCTGTTTGCATAGAACTACCTTTGCAATAGGGAAATACTGATATTATATTGTCATGCTATGAAACTAGACATTATCTTAATTTTTGGATTGCATTATATCATGATATGGCACAAGTGTTGTCTTTTCCTGGTTTTAAAGGCTGCATTACAGTAAAGTGATGCAATTTTCTGAACTTACTTGCCTTTACCCACTTATATATCCACATTACTGATGATGATTTATCAAAAATCTCATTGTGTTAATATTTTAGGAAAGCACCAACAGTCATCCCCACAAAACTGTCACGCAATTCATAAATATCAATGTATTTGAGGTATTGGGTACAAAAAAAAAGTCTGAATATTTGATTTTGTCTATATTGCCAAGCCAGACTTTGCAGGGTTTTAAAATAATAGTTTGACATTTTGAGAAATTAGTGTGGGATCAGAAAATTGATACCACTCTTATGAAGCAAAGCCTGGAGACGGTTAGCTTAGCATAGGATAAAGACTCGAAGCAGGGAGAAACAGCTATCCTGGCTAGCTGGAAGTCACTGGCTTTGCAGTTAAATAGGTTTCGTTTTTATTTTTATTACATATTATTAAGTCACAGTGAAAGAGTCCACTCTCTGAACTGGATTGAAATCCATCTCATAACTGTACACTGTCATATCTAGTTACTCAGATATATGTCGCATTATAGAAGCTAACAACACTCTACTGTCTGTTTCAGTACAACTTCAAACATTGGAAGGAGGCTGGCTATGCTAGGCCAAGCTCTATTTATATCGATTCTGAATATTCAAAACCACTTCAATACTCATTTTCTGCAATATCGATACACAAATACTAGCTGCACTCTCTTCTCTCTGAAAGCGGTAGAAGAGGTGTTGCGGGTGGGTGGCGGGGACTCTACAATGAGGCCGGTGTCCTCTCTGTCTTACTGTGTGAATACTCAACATCAACTGTTGCAGCTAATCACTATGTTAACTCTGTGTACACTGTAATACAGGGCAAGCTACCTGCAATAGCCAGTTAGCTTTACCCTTAGCAAGGGTAATTACTGAGATGAGTCTGTACGGATTTTACAGCGGCACAATGAACATGCTTAACATCGACTAGACCAGTGGTTTACAACTTTATCGAGTCACGACTCCCCAGAATAATCAGGTTGGTGTTTGTGACCCCCCACAAAAAATCTAAAATACATTCCTCAGTATTTTCAGTTTTCTGTCTGTTCAGGAAGTGGTGGTTTATGTTGGTTGGTTGAGGCCAGCTGTACTTTGCAAATTTTTGGGTGTTTGTCCATCATACCGAATGTCATTAAATGGCTAATGTCACTAAGAGCTGCTTCCTGGCTCTCATTTCATGCTGCTTGTATATCTCATGACCACCTTAGGGGTCCCGACCTCCAGGTTGAAAACCACTTGACTAGCCAGTGCAACATCATGAACAACTGAGAGAAAATGCTACATGAACCTTATAACTGTAATACAATGTCTATCGGCAGTGACTTCTGCAACAATGAACCTTATACAGTCCATGCGACAGCTCATAACACATGAGAGGAAGGAAGCAGAAACATAATTTCAAAATAAATTTCAAAATAAAGATCTCTGATTATAAATGTTGGAACATGAAGAATTCAAAACATTATATGAATAAAATATTTTGCCTTTAATGATAGGGGAAACACTGGATTTATCTTTTAATAAAAATGCAAAATTTTATGGTTAGGGTTGTGTCAGTGTTCCCCATTTTATTGAAAATTGTATTCAATATCAATATTTTTCAAGGGACTGTATCAAATAGAAATTCCAGTATTATGATAATGACAAGTACAGACATGATGTTCCCATTTCACTCAAGGCAAGAGAGCAATGCAGCATATTATTTGTGCCTTTGTTTGCCCTTAGCCTGAAAACAAACATAAATGACAACGAAATGAGGCAGAAAAATAAAGCTCTAATCAAGGCAGACTCAGCTGTAGGCTCCTGATAGCGAGGCTGTCACAATTCACATGGCCTCACCAGGACTGATCACACCTTAGCAACGCAAGAATCACTTGGAAATCTTTCAGTCCCCCAAAGTGGCAGATGTGAGGTGTTGATTACAGAGTCAAAGGTGTCATTGAAGCAGCTGGATCTGAAACAGCAGCAGCCCAGAGCAAACGGCTTTAAACTGCAAATACCCACCTGTAAACATGACAAACAATATGATCTCATTCCATTTTTGTTGTTGTTGTTTCTCAGTCAGGCAGCCTCTAATTTTCAGTGTGTGTACAGTTCGTACATGTTAACGATGAATCCTCTGTGCACGGCAAAGTTAGTCACAGGTTTCCACAAGGGTCTGTGCTTGAACCAATTCTATTCACCCTATATGCTTCCTTTAGGAAATATTATCAGGAAACGCTCCACAAGTTTTCACTGTTATGCAGACGATACTCCACAATATCTATCAATCAAGCCAGAGAAAAACAATCAGCTAGCTAAACTTCAAGCGTGGGACTTAAAAACCTGGATGACCTGTGAGTTCCTGCTGATGATCTCAGACAAAACTGAGAATATCGTGCAACTCTAAAACTCATTATCTAAAGAATTATTGCTCTAGACAACCCTAACCCTATTATGATTATTGTCAGTGTTATCACCACTACTACTATCATTACTATTGCTTTGAATATTACATTGAATCATTCTGTTTTTGGCTCCCACCCTTAATAAAGAGCCTGGGGCAGCCGGAAAAAAGAAAGTTTTTGCTTGCCACGCTCACGTCAGTGCTTGCTCTTGGTGGGAACAATTGCACTTATAAAGAGTACAATCTAGACTTGTATTATGCAAAGAGCCCTGAGATAACTTTGGGATGATTTGGTGCTTTACAAATAAAACTGAATTGAACTGAAATATCGTCTTACCTCCGGAATGTGGTGGTGGGCCGCACAGTAGAACAACTCCTTGACCTTCACGCACTGACACGGAGCTTCTTCTGTGAGTCTTGAAGTTTTCCAAGTCTGTAAATAAAAAAAATACAAAAAGGCAGTCGGTAAAACATCCCCAGCAGTCAGGGTCTGATACATGTGATCCTTGAACACATGAAAGCGCCGTCATGAACAAATGACTGTTTTTCTCACTGCACTGTTTTTCTTGCTTCTTTACTCCTATCCAAGGTTACAGCCTATGGAGCCTAAAGCAGCGTGCAGCGGGCGGGGAAACACTCACAACAGGTTGGCAGTTTATTATAGAGCTCACACGGATAAACACAGCACACACTCACACAAGCACAAGACACTTCCTGGCCTATATTTCTCTGGACTGTGGGCAGACTCTGAAGCTTAACCCTGACAAATACAGTTCTTGTAAACTCCAAGGGCCAAGGTTCAAACCCACACTGCGTGCGAGACAGCAGTGCCAACCGCCGAACCACTGCACCATCCTCATAAACAAATTATATACAAACACAGCAACAACAACAATGGCATTTTCCTCCCTGTATCTACGCTTGTGTAAGGAACATTTTCAAGAGTGAAAATTCTTTGGGTGGTAAACAGCCTTTGGCTTCGCCTCAGGCCAAATCACCCCATGTGTGCGCCTGTGTATATTGTGGATATCCAAGACTCACTGTGATGGCGCCACAAGTATCAGAAAGCGGCGAATTAAAGGGTCCCAATGGGGACTTTTGCTGGCAGAAGACAGCAATGAATGGTTAACAAGTTTTAAAAGTTGACAATTTAATGGAAAGAAGCCCCGCCAGGTAGAATGAATAAATGCTAAGAAGATGAATAAACCCTGATTTCAAATGTGTCTCCAACAGAGGTTGAATCGGAGGGATTGTGGGAGCAAAGCAAAATGCCCAGCATCCTAAAACAAACAAAAACTACAAGTACACAAGTCTAGACAATGTCGTATGTTGCATTTAAATGTATGTTTAAGGTTAAGATTTGTAAAGATCTGCAGATCATTGGTTTTATGCCCTGATAACGTCGTTTACATTTTCAAATTCTTCTTTAAAAAGAGTCTATATGGTATCAAGTGTGATATAACGGCCGGTAAGCTGTGCTGTGTCATCTCTGAAGTGTGGTAGGCGGGGCTGGAGAGAAAAAAAATTGCCAATTTTACCTTTTCAATTCGATTATTGAAATTGAAAGCTCATTTCGATCTATTTTTGTTTCAATACTGAAACTGAGACACCCCTACTTTATATTAAACTAGTGTTGGAAGGCTGGATGCTTTATTGTGAATATGAATGTAGATGAGCAGTAATTATGTACATATAAATATATTTATTTACTTATTTACAGTCTTCCAGATCTCTCGGCACTCTTCCACATTGGGACTTTTGCTTCTGGGTGAACAATGTTGGAACCCATCGGCTATTTGCTGATGAAATAGCGAATATCGAGGCCAAGACTTCCTCTTTCATGCACTGGACATTGTTTACAGTCCAATTAGCAATTTAAGATGCAAGAATGGAGGCTGGAGGCTAATCTCTATAACCAGGTGCAGAATGCAGATAAATTAAAAAAAAAAAAGTTAATAAAAAGCTAAACTGTCAACAGACGATAGCTGATGGGTTCCAAGATTGCATTTCAGCCAATGTTTTCTGCCTCTTTTGCTATCTACATGGACTGCACACAACCAAAGCCCACTCAGACATTATTGGTCAATACTACTCAGACTACAAACCAGAATGCTTCCGATACCAACATCTTGTCCCTTGCCGACAGATTCTGAATTTATATACAGATATCTGTTTACAGAGATTAATACCTGAATAAAGAACTGCTGCTACTGTTGCCTCATCTTTAAATGTTGATTCTATACAGTATGTAAGGGTTGCTTTTAGTTTTTATGGTTTAAAAACCACACAAGGGATTATTTTGATTAGAATCAATAAAAACCTAAACAAAGCAAAAGCTATAATAATAAGTGAAATTCATCCCATTCAAAACATAAAATTTCCAGTGCAAAGATTGTGTAATTTAACCATTCAATTATTATTGTTATTTTAAATTCTTTTAGGGCATCTGACCAGTTACATTTTCTGCTGATATATCACTTCCACTCTATTACAGAAAACACTGTCATTAGGAGAAGACCTTGTTTACTGTGAACTGCAGTGGGCTGGTCTTGTTAAAGCAGAAAACAACTTGTTTTGGATGTAAAGGCACGGTTTAAAAAAAAAAAGGAAACTGATCTGCTCTTTTAACTAGTGAGAATATTTTGTTGAAACTACAAAACTGCAGATGATGAGCCTGCTGAGACAGGAATAAACCTCACGAGTTTAAGATGGGATTTTAGGAAATCTTAACAAACCATCAATCCAATTCTGGTCATGTTGAAGTCTTGGACATTGGTCAAGTTTTCTATCGTAATGAAGCCAATTCATGCACATTTCCATCCAGCTGCTGTTATGTGATTATGAGTGGTGCGGCATCAAGATAAACAGTTGATGGTGCAGATTATGCAGTTGGATGCAAATGAAGAGGGTGCAACAAAGTGATGTAATCAAGCGGCAAACCTCCTCCAGTGGCTCAAAAAGCGAGTCAATCCCCATAGAGCCTGACATTAAAATGCCAAACTTTACAGCAGAAATTCAAATATTTACAGCCTGGTGCAAAAAACTGTTTTGGACAATATAGCTAATTCTGCCATTCAAACTGTATGGGAGTGAATTTTTCTATAACGGGTCCTTTTAAATTAAATTAAAGGTAGAATTAGTTAGATTTACCTCTGCTGTTTGTTATGTGCTGCAGCGCTTCCCAGAAGCAAAACTATGCTCCACTCCACTTCAAACACACGCTGAGTGTATTTTTGATGGATGCCGCGTCAATCTGCACACAGCAGATCGAGCAGGCAAGAAGTCAGACGCAGAACACTAGAGAGAATCAGTCAATTTTCAAAATAAAAGACCCTGTGCAGACTTGCGGTCATAAAAGAAACTGTGTAACTATGTAGCTTTCTTAGTCATGGGGAGAAGCACAACATAATCAGGCGAGCAAAACACGGACCTGCAGCTTTGTGGCGGACGGATCGATACTGTGGCGCAGTGGAATCAACAGGTTCAAGCTATGCACAATTAAAGGTGTGCCTGTTTTGATGACAGGTGGGTGCTGTCACAGGTGGCTAGCCACTAGGTAACCGCCTCATTCGGCCGCATGAGCTCCACCCATGATCCACCTCTTTCCCCATTTTCGGATTAGTCAGGAGTTAGCTGAGTCAGGCAATGCCAACATGGCGATGGCCAGAGCCACCACATCGTGGACCTAAGGGGTACGTCGCAGATGCTCCACCCACTATTTATTATACTAACTATGAATGTGATTAAAAAAACTCCAACTCAAATGAATGGAAATGATGTGGAAAAACATGATTTGTTTCATGTCGTCATTTGAAAAAAAAAAAGGTAAAAACTTTTTTCAATTTCATCATATATAAATTCTCTGAAAGAATCTCTTCCCTCTCTATTACTCAAAAAACATTTTCTGAGCATCACAAGAGAACTTTGTTTTCTTGAAGCAGGAAAAGATCATTTTGGATGTGCAGGGACATAAAAGCTGGCTACAAAAAAAATCTTAATCATTTGCAACTGATCTCCTCCTTTAAAAACAACTGAAAACATTTTGTTGAAAAACTACAAAAACCCAAGATTTTTCACTCTAACTAGATGTAGATGGATGTAATTAAAAGAGCTTAGATGAATGAAGATGATGGAAAATGTGGAAAACATGATGGAAATATGCTGTTTCATGCACTAATTTGAAAAAAATAAATACCGTCCCCCCTGTTGCTGGATCGGATGTTTTCATCTGCTGCAGTTTTTCTTCTCTTCAGTGGAAACTCAAGACAAACAGGTCACATGCTTCATGTGCATAATGATTAATTCAACAGTCTGTTAACACTGCCATTTGTGGAGGTGATCTGAATGTCCGTCTGAATCCTAAATTAGATTCTTCTAAATTTAGTATCCACCAGATGTCATTGCTTGTCAAAAGAGTACATTATTTGATGCAGGATACGAGGATTATTGATGTATGGAGGAATTTCTTCCCTACAAATCCAGAATATTGCACTTTGGTGCATTTAGTTTTTATTGAGACACCAATTTTTCCACCTCAGTCAAGCGTAAAAACAATTTGTTTGGTTATTTTATCTTAAATTACTATTGTTTTTTTAATGGCAAACTTAAAGAGCGCATGAAACCGGGCGGATTGAGTCGCACTTACTGGTTTCCTCCCAGTGCATCAGGACGACCTCCTTTATTTACACCACTGTCACATCCAAGTAAAGACTCCTCCCTTGTTTTTATATCATCTGTCTGCTTTAATTTCTTCTCCAGGTTCTCAAGTCATATTCAGTGAGGCATGCTGAACGTAACAGAAGACGTACACCTGCCAAATAATTGCACGCTGGAAGAGACACAGTTGAGAGGGTGAGAAAATGAAAAGAATCAGAACTATTACTGTACCCCTGTACCCGGCTCTGGTAATTGTATATTCCCGATAATGAATGGAAGTCCTGCATGAGCTAAATACATTATGGGAAAAAAAAAGAAAGAACTGAAATCAATAGTGACACACACTCGCTAATATGAGCCAAACAACAATCTGCAGCCCCGCTGCTAAGCAGAGAGGGGTTGCTGCGGTGGGTCACACATGAGGGATTTTAATAGCTCCGCTGGTAATCAGGTTACCTTTCATTCATCACGCCCACCACCACTGAACATTACAAAGCTATTCCTGGCGTGGTTTTAACAACACAAGTACTGCTGAACTGAACTCATTTTCTTTTTTGACAATTGATGGGAACAATAGCGGGTCATAACAGCTTCCAAGGATCCGCTGCACTAACGAAGTAAATCCTCGGCAAATGTAATTCACACGTCGCACGGAGGCTTCATGTCTGCACTGATAACTCTGCTGGGAGGGTGAAAACATGTTCCTAATAATATGAACAGCTGTTTGACATTTAAAGGATGTAACGGGAGAACATGAATCAATTACAACTTGTAGGAATATAGTATGGAAAAACATTTCCTCCAATTTAATAATAATAAAAAAAATCTGATTTCTATTTTACAAAACCAACTTGTTACTTTGACAGTTTCTCATTATTTTGAGATATATGTCATTATTTTGCAATAATAAGTTGTTATTTTGAGATATAAGAAATAATTTTGTGATACTAACTCGTTATTTTGAAATGTAAGTCATTATTTTAAAATACTAACTCATAATTTTGAGATAAAATCATTATTTTGACATATTAACTCATTATTTTGAGATACTAACTCATTATTCTGAGATATAAGTCATTATTTTGACATGATAACGCATTATTTTGAAATATAAGACATTATTCTAAGATATGAGTTTTTATTTTGAGATACTAACTCATTATTTTGAGATATATGACATTATTTTGCAATACTAACATGTTATTTTGAAATATATAACATTATTTTTGGAATACTAACTCATTTTTTTTTAGATATAAGACTTTTTGAGATACTAACATGTTATTTTGACATACAAGTCATTATTTTGAGACAGTTTCTTGTTATTTTGTGATACTAAGTCACTATTTTGAAAAAGTTTCTCTTGATAATAACTTATAGAATCTTTTTTTTAAAAATCATACTGGCAGAGATGGTCTTCCATAATATGGCAACATTGTTCAAACATTAAATGAAATAGGTTCAAATCAATCAATCAGTCCTTCTTACTGTACTTGCCTCCTTCAGTTCCCACTAATCTGCATTTAATCATTCTTATTTATTTGACTTTTTCATTTTTTTGTATTTAGTTGACATACAGTATTTAGGATGTGTGCTTTGAGGTGAACATGGATTCGTAAATGTGCTTTTACGAAAATAGTCCACGGACAATTAATATACGTAGACAGGTGATATAGTGTCTCAAACGTATCCATACATATTCTCCAAATTGGGTGAATTAACCTTAATTAACCTTGCTCTATTACACGCAGCATATTCTCCAGTCGGCGCGAGCAGCGGTGCAGACACGAGGACTCTCTCTGCAGACCCGCTCGCCGCAAAAACTGCAACCAATCCACTTTGGAAATGAGATTACTGATTAGTTCAGCTCCGAGTGATCTAAATGTAAAATTATTGGGCTCACTGATTTATGAAGAGGACTATAAGGTCAGTTAATATATGTCATATTGGCTGCAGGACAAGTCAATTAAGAAGCAGGCTTTAATTATTTCTTTAAACATAAATCTCTTCTTAACCCACGAGCACAGTTTAACTAATAGCTATTTGAGACTCATAAGCCCCATTAAGAAAGCGCTTTCGAATATTCCTCTAAAGATCAAAGACAGATTTGGCACATCAGGGTCAATTTGATGTTTCCACCTCAGAGACGTAAAAACTTGTGTCAGCTACATGAAGACATTTATATAGGTCATTTTTAAAACAAATAATTCACTATATGGGTTTTCCTCCTCGTAAAAAGGATGGAGGGATTTAGGTCATGGAATATAAAAGGTATTCGGAAAATGATGCAGCTTTATGTTGAGGGAATAGATAGATATTCCTAAATATATGTAACCCCTAAAAAACACTTAAAATATTTACAGTCGAAAAGCTACATGTCATCAAAATATGAACAGATAACATCTATATTAGCTCATCAAAACTTAAGGACTTGACACCTAAATTTAGAAAGGAAAGGCCATCTAAATATTATAGCATATTGGTTGCAAATAGTCCTGAATCAACACCAGATATTAACGAGACAGACTGGAAAGATGTTTCTTTAAAAGCCCAAAAAATGGACAATAAAGAAGGTTTAGAATACTTCAATTTAAGTGTTTAATGAGAATGCACATAACTCCCTTTAAGCTTCATCATATTAATATGCTAATAATCCAGATGTTTGCACTAAATGTTTGGATGAGGAATGTGCTCACCGTCTTATGGGGATGTCCCAAGATCCCAAAACGTTTGGAAGTCTCAGGAAGTCCAGTGATACCGAAGTACCTTTCAATGTCAAACGCTGTGTGCTTGGAATATACTGTATGTTTGTGTTCATTTTGTTTAAGAAGGGACGATGCACATTAATTAACATGAGCACTTAAGTCCGTCGTGTAGATGTGCCAGAGGCTCATTTTTATCAGCAGTCGCTGGCAGGTTGATGGCATATTAAAACTATTAAGATGTAGCATATAAAAGCACACAAGCAGGCGCAGACAAAAGCAGATTGATGGCATATAAAAAACAAACAAAAAAAAAAAAATACATGCAAAAGGACATAAGCACAAGTAGTAAACCAATGACATAACTATATAACAAAAAACATTCAAGAAAACATACTGCACAAAAGCACAGACAGCATCTCTGATTGGAGAACAAGTAAAGAGATGTGATGTTCCTTAGTTAAATGGGTATATTGTTTATGTTTACATGCACACAATATTCCATTTTTTTTGCCCTCATTCTGAAAAAGACGATATTACGACTAAGCTGTTTACATGCCTAATGAAAATGAATATTCCTTCCATATTCCTGTTTACATGCAGCTGTGCATACTCTGATTTTGGATGCTTTTTTCTGACAAAATAGTATTTTTTTTCCCACTGTTTTTGACTGAGTGAGTTTTGAGAGTGCAAATGCTCCTAAAACCAGAACCATGCCAGCATATCTCACGTGTCTTGATCAGAATACGCTCGACCAGAATATGCTGTTTACACGACTTGTATCAAATTCAGAATATTGCCATGTTCCGAATATTAAACGTGTTCCAGGTGTGCTGCTCAATGGGAAAAGGTTGCCTAACCAAAGGCACTTTTTCTATATGGTGTGATATCTAAAGTACTTTACACAAACTTCCAAACACTTCGAAACTTCTGGACATGTCAGGAGGTCTCCTGCACTGTGTAGGAAGAGTACGGATGCGGCATCATTAAAAATGTGGATATGAGAGCTTTCAGACGAGAAAGACTAACTTAGACTGCTGAAGGTAAGCAGAACGACTACAGCTACATTTTGGTTTATTTGTATTGTGATATTGGTGAAAATCCTTGTGGACGTGTATTACTCATGTTGTGGAAACATCTGTTTTTTCTAAGTAATTTTTATTGAAGGACAGTTTCAGGTCATACAATAAAATATATTTTTCCTTCTATTTTAGTTTTAACAACAAACACCCTCCCACCTCCCACTCATCCTGTCCCGCCCCTGCCTTGAATGTTCAGGGTTGACACAAAAGACAAAGCAGAGCAGAAAGTGAAAAAGAAGACATTAATCTTTGATGCCTTCTACATGTTTCTCACTAGAATGGATGTATAGATGGTAGTAATAGTTAAAACGATCAGGAATAAATACTGAGGAGATGAATAATACAACATTAGAAAAGTAATGCTAATAATTGTAGTGATGATGGAAGAAAATAAAGAAAAAAGAGGAGAAAGAAACAAACAAAAAAGAAAAAGAAACAAACACACACAAAAACAAGAATTTACAGTCGACTCGCCTTCCTATAGGGAACAAAAGACAAGTCCCCATAATGTAAATCATGAATTTCAGGGTGAAGACTTGGGTTATGATTAGGGCATGGTTAGGTTTAGTCGAGGTTAGGCTTAGGTTAAGGTGAAGTTAGGGTTAGAGTAAGTCTCCTGTGTGTATGTGTGCGTCTGTAAAGTACATTTCTGTTCTCAAACTGTTATATTGTTACTGTGTGCTTCTTTAATGGGATGTTATAAATGTAAGACAACGTCCTGAAACTGGTTACATGATTAACCTTTAATTTCCTGACGACCAGCATTATATTTTCACATTTTAATTATGTAATAACCACGTGTCATGACTGTGCCTTTAAAAAAGGTCCAGCATCAACCAAAGTGGCAACAGACTTCCTCCCAGACGCAGACAAAGCAGCGACATGGGTTTGTTTCCTACCAATAAAAAAAACAACACTGACATCAAATGACATTACTCATTTAAAATCAGTTTTCAATATGAAACTTTTTCAGCACATTTTAACAATAATACAGAAAATTGTGATCATTTTGGTCACTTTCTTACCATTTTATCTCTAAAAATGACAATAAACATGTTGTTAAATGGTAATTATTCACTATAATATTACCTGGAGTTAATCTATTTGAAACAAATTTTAAGGGAAAGTGGATATTTAAGGAGGATGACTAAATTTTGACCTGTTTTTTCATTTATTGATCATACAGGAGGAGTACCTATAGTATCCAAAAAACCTTCCAGTCTTCTTGGTATCACTAGATTTATTGTGACTTAGGAAAAAAAAAAAACTGCAGCAATACTTTGCTATTGTTTTCCTGTGTGTGCCTCTGGGTGTTTGGACCTCGGCTCAGCCCGGTCTGGTACAGGAGCTGAGGAAAGCATCTCGGACAGTCCAATGTCTTCCAGGCCACTTGGACATATGGATACTTCACATTGAAAGGAAGTTGTCAAAGCACACTCGTATGAGAAAAAGTGTAACAAAACGAGCTTCACGCTGGCTCGATCTGGCCGGGCGGCGGCACAGCCAGCCGTGCGGATGGGAGTGTTGTGAGCCTCCAGGAGCTGATTGGAACTGGACCTGTTTGTGTTCCAGTTGCCCACCAGCTGCGACAGAAAGTGAGTCAGTGTGCTGCAGAGGGTTTCATAGAGGAATGTGTGTGTGTGTTTTGTGTCGAGGGGTGTTAGTGCAGGTGTGTGACAGTGAAGGACTCCAAACTTTAAGAGATGAACTGAACGAGAGCGAGAAAGCCACCGCCCACTGAGGATGGAAGCAGTTTGGCGTACACTCTGAATTACACTGAGACCAACAAGTTCTCAAAGTTCTCAAATCCATTATTAGATTATTAATTGGCTGTTAAATTAATCAGCAACTATTTTGATAATCATTTAATTGTTTTGAGTCATTTTTAATTAAAAAAAAAAGCCCAAATTCTTTGATTTCAGCTTCTCAAATGTGAATATTTTCTGGGTTCTTTCCTCCTCTGTGACAGTAAACTGGGTCTGTGGACAGAACAAAGACACTTTGAGGACGTCCCCTTGGGTTTTGGGAAACGCTGATCAATATTTCCTGACATTTTATGGAACAAACAACTAATGGATTAATCAAGAAAATAATCAAAAGATTAATCAATTTATGAAAATGACTAGTTACAGCCCTAAAATCCAGTTCAATTTGTCTCAACCATTAACGATGATTACACTTGAAAAGGTGATAATATTCCTTAACACTAGAACAGACAAGGAGGTCATTTTGACCGTTTTCAAATTTATATGTGCAGTAACATTGTTGAATTAAAAAAATATAATGCTGCACGTACCTGACATTTCCTAAAAGTGTCTGTATTTTCATTTAAAATGTTTTTTTATATGTATAAATTACAGAAAAGGCAAAGAAAATGTGATTGTTTTTATCTATTTCAGCCTTGAGCAGTCACACTGACCACTGTTACATTGTTACATTTTGCACAGTTGGAGATGCATCTTGGTTGCTTAGCAACTGCCATTGTCTCTGTCAATAAAACTTCAGTGGTGTGGTCTCTGGTTCCAATTTCCCAACCTAAAAATACAAACAATTAATTAATCTGACTCATTAATTAAAAATAAAGTAGGGGAGACCAGGGATCATTGTAACGCTTTTTGTCTCAGCACCTACAACTCACTAAATTTTAAAATAGCAATGTTTCCAACTTATTTTGAATCACAAACAGAAGCATAAGTTGTTACGTTTGCAACTGTAATCGGTGCTGTAATCAGTGGCAATGTACAAATAAAATTGTTAATGCAATATGGTGAGCTCCACCATCAGAGACATGCTGTATGACGAGACTACGACTGAAGAAAAAAAATCCCAGCTGTGCTCCTAAGTGACCACCTAGAAGCCATGAGCACACACCAGACTTGATCAACCTGGGTTGAGCCTGCCTGACTGAGGGTGTCTTCTGATAAAAGGCTGAAACACCCAATGATGTCTGATGACGTGTTGTACTGGTAGCTTCATATGATGGTCACCACCAAAAAACCCCACCCACCTAAGTACAGTGCTGATCGTCACGGATGGTTTTAGGTGGAAATTTGTTATTATTAATGTTAAAATAACATCTTTACAATCTTATAAAATACATGTTCATTTTGTATGTGATCAGACATCCAATTCAAATGTCACATTAATCTACAACTACTCAGAGCTTATAAAATACAACTGTTAACTGTTTCTCGCTCTGAGTGATTGTAGATTAATGTAACATTTGAATCAGAACACTGATCCTTACAAAATTAACATTTTGGTCTATTTTAAAAAAAGATAAACTAACAGGATAAATGCATTAATCTCTTAGTCTGGTACTTATCATGACAGATTCTGGCACTTCTAGAGTTAAAATAAATGGCAGATCACAGTCCTTTTTATTGTACTTATTTCCCCATTTTATTTCATGTTATTTACTCTCTGTGTGTAAGGTTTATCTTTCTTTTTTTTCTTTTTTATTTAGTTTTTGTATGCGTCTTCTTTTTGAGGATTTGTAATTGGAAAGGGGTTGGAGGAAGCTGTTGCTTTATTTTTCTGTTTCAACACACCCAAAAAATGGGAGAAACAATTTTGGAACACTGTATTTTGTATTTGACATTTGCATAATACTGGTTTCCAATAGGAAAAAATCCCCCAAAAACCAAAAGCAAAACAATAATTAGTCAAAAAAAAGCCTAACTGTTATGTTTTTTTTTACTGAAAGACTATAATCATGATCAAGTTTTAGACATAAAAGAAGAAGAAAGCTTTTCTGTTATACTGGCAGTGAACTAGAGAACCAGACAGACTTCATCTATTTTCTTGATTTCAGTTTTGACTGATGTGTTTGCTTGATAAACATCACCTGTTCTTCTTTTCTTATCTGACAAACATCTGCTCGCTGTCTTGTGTTTCGTTTCTCTGTCTGAAACCTGGATCTTGATGGAAGGTGTGAAAACACTCTTATTGGTTTATTGTTTCGAGCTGATTTGAAAACTCTGACAATGGCTGAACTACATCTGAGGTTCCCAACCTGGAGGACAGGGACTAATGAAGCAACGATGAACCAGTTAAAGTAGAAAACAAGTAAACATTTAACATTTACCCATTTAATTTAGGTAAGATTTTGAGTTAGTTGGACTTGGATATTTCCACTTTATGCTACTTGATACTACTTTATACTTTTTATTAATTACATTTATTTGACATCTGTATCTATTTCACATTTTATACACAAACCATATGATCTGGAGGTGCTTTGAAATGTGATTGCAATCAGATGCGTCTCAGTTTGGACACTCCAGCTGCTCAAATCAGACCGCAGCGCATCACAGAGCGGCTGAGTATACCAGCCTCCCCCGTCACTGGGTTTTGTCTGGCCGGGCTTCGGATTACACGGTGGCTTTCGGGGCAGCGCACGCCGTTTCTCGAACATGTCACGTGCACGTGTACACATGGGAGTGCGCGGCAGCACGGTCAGTTCCGAGACTGTTTCAAAATCAAAGAACAGCCGACATTTATTATTCAGGTGGACACAGACAACATTTTTTTTCTTTTTCATACACACCCTTTTCATGAATCACACATCACACATTGTTTTGGAAACTTGTGGGTTTTTTTTAACTACAAAGAAACTGAAAGACTTCTGTGCTGTTTGAGGCTTTTAAAGCTTTTACAGAGTCTGGGATCAGGTATCAGCAACATCATCAGATCTTTGTGAATGTGAGAGTAATGCGAAAAGTTCTCAAAATTAACTTTCAGACATTAGTTTTTACATGAGAGGACGTCATGTACGGCACCAAAGGCATGTAGAAACAGTTGTATCTTTCTCTTTCTCACTTCTTCTGTCTGTGGATTGTTATAATTGAGGGGGAAAAAAAAGAATTAGGACAGAAAGTTATATTTACTACACTGTAAAAATGAAAGAGTTGACATTTTCAAGGCATCATACTTCAATAGATTTAAAGTTTTGAACCCAACTCAAATTCTTAAGTTTTCAGAAAGTTTTACCAGCAACTAATCCTCTGATGAGATCATTTACTTTTCCTCTTTTGATAAACTTGATTCTTTGAGCTTTAGAAACTCTGTGTACTAAAAAAATATTGAGTAATTTCATTGAAGTGAGTGGTTAAAATGTTAATATTTTCAAATAAAATCATTTAGTTTGTGGGCACCAAAGTAACCAAAGTAATGACAGATCAGGTTCACAGCTCACTGTGACCAATTTTTGAAATACTTTTTTTTTGTTTGGGTTTCTTAAACTCAAAGATTCAAGTTCATCTAAAGAAGAAAAGTAATTTATCTCAACCAAAGATTATAGGTCGGCAAAACTTTTTAAAGTTTATTTAAAAACTTAAGAGTTTGAGTCGGGCCCCAACTCAAAAATCTATTGCAGCCCGTTGTCCAGAAATGTTGAGCTGTCTCAAGTTTTTTTGTTTTTGTTTTTTGTTACAGTGTACCATGAAAAAGCAGACAGGAACCAAAGTGACAGCACGAATAAATACGCAGCATTGGCATATTTTTACTATTATTATTTATTTCAGAAGCTCCCCTTAATTTCTCAAAAGAGGCTTTCAGGGGAGCTCATGTCCTTTTTCCCTTAGCTCCCCTGTAATTTCGAACCATGTGTCTGACACAACGAAGGAGTTCTGCACCACAACTTGTCAGTGTGATTATCTGGAAAGCCAGATGATGGATGTCCACCTGTGATACTTCTGCGCCGGAAAGCAGAATATGTAGTTATTGATGCCTACATTGTTACCATAGCAACCCATGCAGAGATTAGTGGTATCTGGACACACAAATCCAATCTAATCACCTGCAAATAACAATATGAACTGTCTGTTTTAAAGATCTAATTTGAGAGACAAATCTGATTTGCCTGCAGTCTGCACAAAGCCAAAGTGACACTGAGGACATGTCTTCAGATCTGTTTTTGGGAATTTAGTAGCCTGTATGTGATGGGTGAATTTGACTGCTTTTAGGCAAAAAAGAAAAAGAAAGTTTAAACAAAATTTTTTTTTGCAGCAGAATTATATTCCTGGTGGCGTGAACAGGGTTTGAAGCCTTTAGATCATTACTTAGGGGGATACAATTATTTTTTAAAAAGCATTATTGCATAATTCAATAAATAAAGAACATTTTAGCTGGTTTTTTTTTTCTTTCGTGAGGAGTTCAATATTTCTTTGGAAGGTGGGTTAGTCAAAGGTAAAAACTATACTCATGAACTCAGTAGGTCTACTTTTGAAACCATGCACACATATGGTCATGATTGAAATGCTGTGAGATTATTAACATTGTAGGATAGAGAAAAATAAACATATTTCTCCTATGCAGATTTTTTTTCAGAGTTATTTCTCTAATCTTTCCCTTTTTTCCATGTACGATACTGGACAGTTTTATCTCTCCAAAAATTATTTCAAAAACAGGAAAAATTATACTACAGATCAGTCAGATTGTTCTAAAGGATCATGAAATGATAGAGATCATGAGTATATAGTAATTCAAAGTCATATTTTGAATTCTCGTAATAGTAATAGGGCTGCAACTAACATTATTTTCATTATTCAATTAAATCTGCCAATTATTTTCATGATTAATCGAAAATCAAAAACCAATAAAATGCAGAAAAAAAAAAAGTGAAAAAGAGTCATCACCATTTCCCAGAGTCAAGAGTGACGTCTTAAATTTGTCCAACCAACGGTCCAAAACATAAATACTCATCATTTACTGTCATAAATGACAAGAAAGCAGCAAATCCTCACATTTAAGCCACTGGAACCAGCAAATGTTTGACATTTTTGCTTGAAAAATGACTTGAACGACTGATCAATTATCAAAATAGTTGGCCAATTATTTTCTTTAGATCAACTAACTGTTCAATCGACTAATCACTGCAGCTCCAAACAGTCAATTTCGACTCCCTTGTATTCTGTGATAAACAATAGCATTACACGCTCTGTTGCAGTATTGCAAAGGCTGTATAACTTGTCACTGAAAGGCTAAATAAGTACATTCTGCCATAATACCTTCACTACATCTGAGGACTGTTTCTTGTGTCCGGCATCTCAAGTATGTATTATTCACACGGCGTCAGGATTGGGGGAAAGAAGCGCAGGATTAAACCGCTCATAACACGTAAATCCACTCATTTGATTTATGTACTTGTTTGTCTCCGCTCCTTACTGCAAAAACAACACGCCACACCAGAATAATTGAGCATCCGAGCGCCGTCCGTAGATTGGATGACAAATTTGCTGTCTGCTGTCATTTCAACTCTGCAGATCACTTGTCCCTCCAAATTATATTTTCTGGGCTGTGAAAAAGTGGCCAGACAGCAGCGGGGTGGTGACCAACTCGTAAAAGTGCTGAAAGAGGAAAGACGGGGCAAAGATGTTTGAAGGTCTGAATTTAAGATGCTTTCTCGGAGGTTTATGACGTGTGTAGAATTCAATCTGGCCCCTGTGCTTAAATTAGGCGATTTATTTTTATAGCTTGTCATATTTTACAGATTGCTACTTTTCAGTAGCTCTTTAAGGAACGCCGGCTGTCTGGTTATCTCTTAACCGTCACTCAGAGGTGATTAATGTTGCAGCAAGGCTAATTGACTTCCCTGTCGTCAGTTGGCTTTATCTCTGGTTGGCGTTGCTCATCAGAGATCACTGATGAGAGCTTGTCGCTGGAATATCTGCTCTGCTTTTTATTTCACTTCTGTGTCTTTACTTACATGAATCATTTTGGCTGTGCATTAGTCATTTTTTCCACTCATGGACTTGAGGTAAAAAACTACAAAAAGAGGAAAAGAGTCTTTTCTGAGCCAAACATAGCTTGAATCGATGGAGAAAAAGCTGTTTCTTGAATCCTGTCAAATCAAATCTGGCCACTCAACAGACACTTTTCATGAGTACCCAGAGGAAAGTTTTGATTCTCACAATCGTCTTTTCTTTGTCTTTTGACAAATAAAAGAGATTCTTATTTTGAGCTTACTTTTTCAGGAGAAAAAGGGAACAAAACAGAAGAAAACCTGGTGAATTTTTGCTGCGCTCACAGGCGACTTAAGGTTTCTGTATGAACTTAAATTTGATTAGTGAGACAAATTTAAGATCTCATTTAAGACAATAAGTTTTTAGGTTCTTTTTTTTTCTCACTGTTAATTTCAATAGCGGATTATTCAAGACAAATTTAATAGGGTGCAGAGACACAAAGAAGAACATTTTAAGATCTTCAGTTAGGCTCAAATTAGTCTCGGCTGAGCCGAGACAAAGGCTGTTTGTCAGGAGCCAAATTTAAGAAGTATGAGAAATTGGTCAAAGTCTCACACTGGTCTTAAATTAAGCTCATTAAGTCTAGAAGACACAGGCAGGACAAACACAAAATTTTATTTTGAACTTTTCCTTTCCTCTGGGTAGCCCCCGCCACTTACTTTTATCTGAAGGCTCGAATGGAGGTTCGATAAAAGCTTTCCTAAGATACAAGCCTATAGAATAAAGTGGACAAGAGCAAGAGACATCTAAGCAACTGAATTTATTCCAAAAAAAAAGTCTTTTTGGCATTATTTTTGGCAAAGATCAAAGCTGCTGTACATATGTTAGCTTGCGTTATATGTATGTGACATAAGTTAAGTATGATGAATAAGTTAACTTGCATCATAAAGTTAAAATACGTTATTTTACAACTTTTGGTGAGCACTTTAAGCCTGGTTCTACCAAACAGTGTATGAATGATACACCAATGTAACACAACAATCATTAAGTCTGTATCGACTTACGCAGAGATGGCGTATGATTTTAGGCCGGCTGTCTGGTTATCTCTTAACCGTCACTCAGAGGTGATTCATGTTGCAACAAGGCTAATTGACTTCCCTGTCGTCAGCTGGCTTTATCTCTGGTCGGCGTTGCTCATCAGAGATCACTGATGAGAGCTTGTAGCTGGAATATGTGCTCTGCTTTTTATTGCACCTCTGTGTCTTCAGTTACATGAATCATTTTGGCTGTGCATTAGTCATTTTTCCACTCTTGGACGCAAGGTAAAAAACTACAAATAGAAAGACAGCCTTTTCTTGGCCAAACTAGCTTGAACTGATGGAGAAAATGCTGTTTTTTGAGTCTTGTCAAATCAAATCTGGCCACTCCAAAAATGGCGACAGAAGCTTTTATGAGTAGCCCTGCCACTTACTTTCATCTGAAGGCGCGATAGAAGGTTAGATAAAAGCACCCACAAGCCTCCCCAAAATATGAGCCTATAGAACAAAGTGGACAAGAGCAAGAGACATCTAAGGTACTGAATTTATTCCTAAAAAAAAAAAAAAAAAAAAAAGAAAAAAAAAAGTCTTTTTGGCATTATTTTTGGCTGAGATCAAAGCTGTTGTGATTTGTGAAGTAGCGATGTCGACTTCACTAAAGCCACTGATTGTCCCTGTCGAAATCCACACAGACGTGGCCTCGCCCGTGCTGAAAGCATGCTGCAATAGCAGTAAAATCCAACACACACACACACACACACACACACACACACACACACACACACACAGAGAGAGAGAGACCTCCCCATCCACCATCCATCCACTCTCAAAAAAGAGCAAAAGAAGCATTGTTGTGAAAAGGGCTGGAGGAGAGCGGCGAAAAGCATAATACAGCGTGTACGGACGATGCCTTCAGATGCGGTGGCGGGCGGACATCGTGGGGAGGAGGGGTGTGGGGGGGGCTTGACCGAAGGCGTGCTCCTCAGACCGCGTGCAGCTGTGCACATGTTCACTTTCTGAGTTCAAAAGAAAGCATGAAAGCGCACAGTTTGCCTGCGAGGGTCATCTCAAATAACATATTCATTAAATTTGTCACATAAAGGAGCAGTGGCGAACATAACTCCTTTCAATTTTCTCATTCAAAAATGACAGAACTGTGCTTTTCTGCGCCGAGCTTACACAAAGGCCTCGGTGTAATTTTCAAAAGGGAAGCAGCTAACAATGATTAATAGCCTCAGAACAAGTAAACGTGATGTCCCATCTAGATCCATTAGCATGAATTACTGCAAAACCTGGGCTGGCATTACAAACAATGATCCAGATTAGGCTGATGATCACATCCCAGACATATGAGCTTTCCAAATGCCAGCACGACTTATCATACTTCAACAAGCCCGTCCGACCGTGACCGTAAGATTCATTACAACCTGCGACTCCTTAAGGACGCTCTTCGCCTTCAAGTGGATGGTAGGAAATGTGTGTGTGTGTCTGTGTCTGTGTGTGTGCTCAGTTTGTACAGTTTGTTAGAGAATATAATCACATGTAAATATACTGAAGGTCATCTTTTTTTATTGAAGCTTTGATTCAATTTTATGTTTATGGTGCTTCTGAAGTGTACAGCAGATTCGGTTTAAGCTCGCTGAAATAAATGGAGTGGGCCATTAGAATCACCGCAACACGGCTCAACAGCAGCACAAACTGCAGCCTCCAGAACGACCATAAAGCTGAATCAACACGTCTCCGAAACTGTTTCAACCCAAACTGAGCATTAGAACCTTCACGAAGGGAGGATTTACTGAAGGCCTGTTTTATTAGACTGCATTAGTTTCAGCCAGGTGTACCTAATAAACTGGCGCCCGAGTGTAGTTCCTGCTGTTCTATAACTTTTCTCATTTTTTAAAAGGTAATAACTGCTTAAACTCAGATTAGGGAAAAAGAAAATATTTAACCAGAGCAGCAAATTATCCCCTTTAATTTAATTCGAAATACTTTATTCTTCCCTCTAGGAGCAATTTTAGACAAGCTGTGCTTCGCATACACAAATAAATAAAATCAAGACAAACAATTCATTCACACTCCAGCAAGATTTAAACAACTTAAACAACTCTAAAGGCTAATAATTGTTCAGATCCCCCAAACCTCTTAACTAATATAAAAAAAAGTCACACAACTGTACAAACAAACTAATTTAGGGGTGTCAAACATATGGCCCGTGAGCCAGAACTGGCCTGCAAGGGTCAAATCCAGTCCAGTGGATGACTTGCAAAATGAGAAAACTGCAATTTAGCCCAAACCAACCAAAGGTACAGGAACTTTGGTGTGGGTGTTACAGGGCTGAACATTTGTTAATGGTTGAGCAGTCACAGCATTTTAAGTCAGTTTTTTTTTTTTTTTTTTTTTTTTTTTTGTAATGCAAAAATGTAAAAATGGTATTTTCCATACCTCAGTCAACTGATTTGGCTAATCTTCATGTGTCTTTAGACAACGGTGAAAATTAAGACAACAATAGGCTCAAAGAACCTTTTAGTTCCTTGAAAAGTAGTTCCTGGGATTAAAAGTTCTGGGCACTTTGGGTGGAAACATGGCTTTTAAGGTGTTTTCCAACTGCAGTAACTATAACTGTGGGAGGCCTTTTTTTGTTCCGCCCCGGAGGAACTATAAATAATTGTAATTCTGTAATTCTTAAAACGCAGCTAAACTTTTTTTTAGTTCCTACTTCAGAGTAGATACTCTCCCTGAAACAACTGCCATTCTTAAAATGCTGTACAAACATTAGCTTGAAGTTAGCAGCGTAAACAGCAGGCCAAAACAGCTCATAGGTATTGTTAAAAAAATGGCACAAAACATGGACAAACGAACCGACAGGGAAGTCCAGGCTTTACTGAGTGTGAATGCAATGGAGGAAATACAAACGCGATTTTGGCTCATCAAAGTAGAAATAAACATCTCCAACAGCATTTCCTGTCAACTTGCCACGTTAAGCATCCGCCACACAGTGAAGCAGTGCAGGGAGAAGAACAATAAACTGAAACAGGATTGTGGTATGCACCGGACGCCATCTTCGGCCACAGACCGCCATATGCTGCTAACGCGAGCACAAAGGATTCAGCAGGCAGCTTTTAGAGACGGTCACCAGCGGCACCGCTGGAGCTGCAGTCCACCAGTGTAAAGCTCTGCAGAAGGTAAAAGGCTCCTTGTACACTTGTCAACGTGTAAAGAAAATAGTTTCTGGTCATGTAACAGTTTAATAACCTAACAGTACATTTAATTACCTGTCTGCAGTGCTGCCAATGAGTTCTGGTTTTTCACTTTCCGTCTTCTCATTCTAATCTAAACTCTAATATCTCCTTTGAAACTACATTATACTCATAAAACCCACAATACACAGCTCCGATCACAGCGTCCTCCAACTGGTCTAGTTGCTGTCATAGTAACAGTTGTTATTCTACATCGTGCAGAAGTGACTGACTGGCATACATCCTTTTATGGTTCCTTTTGGTGGTGTGAACGGTCCCGAGAACTATTTGGTCCAAAAACACCTTTAGACTCCAAAATATGTCCTAGATTTAGAAATCCTGGAATTACCCTTTAAGGCCTTCCTGCCAAGTAAATATCCATGCTTTTCACTCCAACATTAATGTAGGCTTTTTGCCTACATAACCGTGATGACTAGGATCATTCCATAACCTTAAAGGGATAGTTCACCAAAAAATGAAAATTCAGTCATTATCTACTCACACTCAGGGTCAGGTTTAGTTTTTTTTAGTCCACAAAACACTGTCGGAGTTTCACAAGAAAACAGTGTTACAGAATAATAAGTGTTACAGAATAATCTGAGATCTCTAAACATCTGCAGTAAGATGCTGCAGATGTTTTATCAGTCTATTTATCAGTCTATTGTGGCAAGTGTTTTATTTTATGCTGCAGTCTGCTGGGGAGGAAGTTTGGGAAAAAAGCAAGCAAGGAGGCTGGATAAGCTTGTGAAAAAGGCTGGCTCTGTGATCGGAGTAAGGATGGACTCTCTGGAGGAAGTTGTGGAGAGAGACACAATGAGGAAGGTGGAGGCCATCCTAAACAACATGGATCATCCACTGCATAACACCTTGATGGACCAAAGAAATAATGGTGGTGGAAGGCTTCTCTCTCTTCGTTGTAGGACAGAGAGATACAGAAGATCTTTCATACCAACTGCCATCAGACTCTATAATTCTTATACAAATAGATGAGACTACAGACAAATGAATTTCCCCTTGGGGATCAATAAAGTATTTCGTATTCGTATTCGTATTCGTATTCGTAATAATACATATAAAGCCTCCATACTGATTGTCTGGCATAATCCAAGTCTCCTAGAGTTCAGACCATGTGCACATGAACATGGCTCCAAGCTAAGGATCTATGGTGAAGATTCAGGCTAAAAATATTGTGTAAATAACATTCTTTTTAGTCAACTTGGCATGTTGGAGCTTTAGGAGACTTGGATTATACCAGCTGAGCAGTATGGAGGCACTTTATGTTTTTTATCCTGCTGTTTTTTTATGTTTTAAAAAACCATTCACTTCTATTGTTTGGGAGATTCTGCAACACTGTTTTCCTGTGATGACTGAATTTTCATTTTTGGGTGAACTATCCCTTTAACCTTACTGTAACCACGACGATAAAGTTTCCCTCACCCGAACAAAGTGCTTACTTTAACCCAAATCATGATATTTCCCTAAACCTTACCAAACCTTAACCACAGCATTGTCGCATCAATAAACCCGTTCATTTTCCAACAGTGATTTGTAACAGTTTTGGAAGGCATCAAAAGATCTTCTATGTGTCATTCTAACATCCATGGACTAATATGGGCATATTTTGTGCTTATTCCTTTCCAGTGCCTGACTAATCCTCCTCTGATGTCTCGCCTAAACATCGATTTGATGTCCCCTCAGACAGAAAGTGATGTAAACCAGGAAATGGATGAAAACTGAAATACTTTGGGTAAAAGAGGTATAAAAGTGTGTCATCAAACACAGTCTGACTTTTTGTATGTCTGAGTGCTTAAGAGTAAATCCTAAGTATATTATGCAACCATATAGCAGGTCCTGAAGAGTGATATCTTGATAGTGTACTGCAGATAAAAAGTAAAAGCCAGAGTACACCCATTAGCTATTTACACCTCATTAACTAAGTCAATATACTCACTCCGCATTATCACAACAGCTGAGAGGAGTCTAGAGGATTTATTTGCATTTAAATGAGGTATTCATGTTCCCCCTCAAGGCTTTCAAGCCTACTCTGGTGACATCAGGAATTTTCACCCCTACAGTACATGCTTAGCAAAATATGAGCTTGTCTGACACTGATGAGACACTATATAGGTAAGTGAATATAAACTCCCACAGAAAACAGAGAAGCTCCTTTTCCTGGAATGTTTTTTTTTTTTTTTTCTTCTCCTGGACTTTCTTGACATCTCGGGTCATAAAAACGGCCGTGTGGAAACTTCAACGGCGAACGAGCCTGTCGTTGCATTCAAAGCACAGCCACCCGAGTAAAAGGCCCACGCTGCGATTCGGATATTGAATATACAGCCTTTTCATCAGTATGAATTATGGGTGTACATCTTTTACATAATCACTGATATAGAATCGATAGACATACTAATCAAGGGCAGCGAGTATTGAGTGGGAGCGCCCACTGCCCATCAGTTATCCTCGCCTCGGGGGGTAGACAGCCACAACCTCTTGCGAGGAGTAGCATCATCCATCAAAAGTTTGTGACACAGAGGGGAACGCTGAAGGATTTGGAGTCCCGCCAATTTCAAAGAATAACCTTGAAGGCGTCACCAAGCATGTAGACTAACAAGTGTTAACCGAGGAATATCATTTTGCACAAGAGCTGGGTTTCATCGTGCGGCGTGTGTTTACTCGGAATTTATGATATGTGCAAGTCGAGGGAGAAGAGCGCTCGCACACAGCCAAGCAAATACAAATCCAGCCTGTGGATTTTCAGTTGTTTCTAGCAAGACGTTAAAGGGACAGTTCACCCCAAAATCAAAAATACATGTTTCCTCTTACCTGTGGTGCTATTTCTCTTATTGCTTTGGTGTAAGTTGCAGAGTTTTGGGGCTTTCGGCCATAGAGATGACTGCCGTCTCTTGAATGAATGACAATAAATGATCAAAGTGACAAAACAACAATGTCTGTTTCCAGAAATCATGACCTGGTTACTCAAGATAATCCACAAACCTTATTGCTCCATGTAGGAACTACGTTTCTTTCTATTAGATTCCACTACTGAAAGAAAATAGTTCCTACATTTAAACCCTCACAACACAGTCTGTGGATTAACTGGGCTGTGATTTCAAGAAAAAGACGTTGCTATTGAAGTTTATTTTTTGCCGCTTTGAGCACCACAAGCTGAGTGCCACCTAGTTCCATTACATTCGAGAGAAGGCAGAGATCTCTATGACTGGTATCTCCAAAACTTGCAGCTCACAACAAAACAATGTAGATGGATAAGAAGCACTAACGGTAAAAGGAAAAACATGTATTTTGGATTTAGGGGTGAACTGTCCCTTTAAATATGAAAGTCATATAAGGTACAAGGTGTTATATCATCAAAAAAGAAACTCAAAACTGAGGTTTTTAGTTAAAATTTGCTTGTAAAAGTGTGATTCAGGTTAAGACCTAGATTCAGGTCTAAGCTGCAGCAACACCATTATTGTGCCGTGACACTGCATTGTGACTTCAACAACACCAATAATGCATTTTGGAAAGATTACTCTCCAGGAACAAGATTAAGACACCACTGATGCCAATTTAATTAAAAAAAAAAGACAGAAATCCCTCACAATCAGAGCAGAATGACTAAATTAGAAGGCAGAGCATGTTCACTGAGCTCTCCTGAACACAGGAACTCCTGCTTCCAATCACTTACTATCAGGATTTCTTATCATTTTCACCAGATTTAAATTAAATATATATATTTTTGTGCGAGAAACCAGAAGTTTATTTCAGTTTGGAATCACTAACGTGTGAAGTAAAGTTCAAATACTTTTGAAGTTCTAACAGTTGGTTTAGTTTTTGCCTGCAAAATACTCCACAACACATGATAAGCTCTCAACATTCTTCAAAACACTAATCCTTCGCATGTACAGATAATAAATTATTAAGGGGAACAAATGACAAAGAAGCCTGGAAGATAAGAGTTCATTCATGAATGATTTAGGTACTTTTAATAAGCCTTTTAAAACATAAATGATTGTTGAATGCATTCTTCCTTTCATGTAAAACAAAAAGTATATATCTACAGTAAAACATGTAGCTTAAATTAATTTATGATTTGATTCATTAACTAATAAAAATGTATAAAATGCAGAAATCTTTCATTCAGAAATAAAGCTAGACTGTGAGTATTAGTTTGGAATTTCCTTAGTAATTATGGTCATCTTAAGAAAATGTTGGAGGATAATTATCCCCTCCAGACATAGCTGGGATAATGCGATCGCTTCCATGAGTGTGTGAATGATGACTGAACATGCATGTTGTCCAGAGCTTATCTTCAATACTACTGGGCCGATCAGCTTAACTTTTTTTTGTACACATCCATGACGTATCGCTGAAGGAATTCAGAATTTTGGAAATTTTTTTAAAAAAATTTGTTTTTTTAATGACTTTTATGCCTTTATGATTTTATGGCCAGAGGCATTAAGTTTTCAGGTTATCCCATTCTTGTGAATGCGATTCCTCAGAAAATGCCAAACTTCCCACAAATGTTCAGTCGGACTCTACGTTGAACTGATTACATTTTGGTGATCAGAGGTCAAAGGTTAAGGTCATGGTGACCTCACTAAACACATTTTTGGCCATAACTCAATAACTGCTTTAGTTTGAAACCTTTTTTTCCAGCAAGGAACTGTGTATGTGGGGTGGGGGTCATGTTAATGTCGATGGAACATTGCAAATCTCCACTGGCTGCATCTGGCAGTTGGTGCACTGCGGCAGGTGCTTCACCATCTGTTGCCAGGCAGGGCCCACCCTGCAAGACCTCTGTCCCATCCCCTTGAGCTGCTGCCTCTTAATAAGTAACAAAATTGATAGTAATAGTTAGCAGCACAGTAATCCAATAATTTCAAGTTAAAAAAGTTTAGAACTTGGCACAGTATGACTGGCAGAACCAACAGGGACCTCCATCCATATCGACATGAGACTGTAGGTGTGTGTGGATGTAGGCACCGATGCAACAGATAAATTTAGCCTGTTGCTTCATTGATGGACATGTTCTTGTTTGTTTTCAGCCAGTCTGTGTAGCGGTATAGCTGTGTTGATTAAATCCAACTAAATGCTCAAATTGCTGCATACAACTTGTTATACTCATTATGGTCTTTCAGGAAGAAGTTTCAGCTCAAGGCAGCCCATAAATTCTTTATTTGCTTTTATCTTTATTACAGTTATATATTTTTAATGCTGTGGGCTACAGGCAACAGATGTAGCAGTCATAGATTTGACAGCACAATTCAAAGTACCGATTTATTGTGCCTGGCCCAAAAAATGAATGCCCCCCCTCCCCCACTTCCCAATGATACTGCCGCCAGGTCTGAGCAAAAGTGACCCAAGTAAGCACAGACGAGTAGCTATTCTGATTGCTCTTTCAGAGATGAATGAATACATTTTAAACGCATCCTTTTACATAGGTGCAGCCCAGTTTTAGAAAAAAACTACTGAAATATGGTGTATTTAACAGGCCTTGTTAGAAGAGAAGTGAATAATGGGGGATCCTGTGCTATGGTCATGCTGGATCTAAAGACAGCATTTTATATAGTAGAGCACCGAATTTTATTAATGAAATGAAGAGCAATGGGTTTTATTGAGCTGACCTCATACCTATCAAATCATACTCAAATGTTTCATGTTAATGGGACACTTGTGGGGTGCCACAGGGTAGCATCCTGGGCCCTCTTTTCTTTTTATTATATATAAATGACTTCAAATAAACTGCATATACTTGGAGAACCGTGTTTTAATTGTAGCATCTAAGGATGATACAGTGGTTAAGAATACTATCAGAGAGGAACTTTAAAATGTAAGCAGATAGGTGGGAGACAACAGATTATCCCTCCACTGAGGGAAAACCGAGGCCAGTCTTTTTGGTTCAAAAAATAAAATTAGCGTAGTCATCCGCTGCTAAAGATAGTGCAATTACTGCAGTGCATTTTGGACAGGTATTTAACTGGTGAAAACATGCTTTAAAAACCCTCATTGAAGAGAAAATCCAAAACTTAAGTCCCAGCTAGAAAAGCAACCTATCTAGACAACTCATACTCTTCAACACACTTGTTAGATGCAAAGTAATATTCATTATGCGTCAGCGATCTAGACACTTTTAAGCAGACACCAAAATTTTATTATAATTGAACAAGGGTTTGTATAAAGTCATTCCATTACACAACTTATGAATCCGTTTCATGTTTAAAAGAATTTAACAGGTTAGATCCTGGGAAAACCAATTTTTATATTTAATATATATAAAACAGTCACAAACACTACTGATATACTGGAGAACCTTCATTAACCTTGCTCAATAAGCCTGAATGGGCAAAAACACAAATACTTTAACAATGCAGCAGTGAGTGGAACAAATCTCCTACAATCAGGAAAACTAAGTGCTTACATGCCACATTTTAATGGTCCAAAAATAAAATTATGTACACAAGTGTAATGCAAGTAATTAATGCATTTCATTGCATAAGCTTTGAAAATTTTAAGAAACTCAATGATATGGGACATCCGCTTCCCAGCTAGTCCTTTCTGTATATTTTAATGTTGATGTATAAGTCTTCACATGCTACATCTTGATGCTTTTAGATTTGTGTTGTACTGTATGGGACAGTAAGTGTTATACTAGAGGTCACAATGGAAATTAAGCCTTCTGGCTTTATTGTGTTTTTATCGTTGGTGATTTTTAATGCATGCAAAAACTGTTGTGCATTGTTAAATATGTTTATCATCAACTAAATTTAATCAGTCAGTCAAGCCACATTAGGATTCATTTGGAGTTGGGTTTATGGCCACCTAATTAACCTTCTAGCTCAGTTTTGGTCTCCACCACCAACTCGAAATATATCTGGATCTTTAACTGTGGTCTTTAAATGCCCCACTATGTTTACCAGTTCTAGTCACTAATTTTGTCTGCTGGTTTTGACTAGTGTACTTGAAAAAAGCTGATTGCTGCTGCTCAAAAATGACAGTAATGAGAGCAGGGAGGGCGAATCAAAGCAATAAAACCAACACAATGAACTGAAAGACGTTAAAAATGCTCTGTAGTGTCAAAGGGAACTCTTGGGTCCCCTCAACCCACAGAGGTGATAAATTTCTGTGGATTTTTCCGTACGTGCAATGACACATATTTGATCCATTGTTCATATGGAAATGATGATGAAATTGATAAGTGCAGCTTTAAGTATGGTTGTCATGACAAAGCTGTATTTTTATTAATCTCACCGATAGCAAGCCTTCTGGTCGCTGTAAGTGAGTGACCTACCTTTTGTTTTGCTACCAAATTACCTGAAATGTCAACTTCTATATAGACTCCCAACCTTTAGCAGCCTCCAAATGGCTCTTATAATGCTAGACCACCAGGGGTTTACACAAGACTGTGATAAAATTTGTATTCAATTCAGTAGCATAAGGGAGGCAAGTATCTCATGTATGAAGTATCATATATATTTCAAAGTCAGTTATTATTTAATGAAGAAATACATAAATCAATACGCTATACTCTACAGTACCGGTTGTACAAATCTCCTGTGATGCTGACCACATCTGACCCCAGGTGGGGTTTTGGCCCCTAAAAACCGACATAAAGAAGTGTGTGTGCTCCTGGTCAGTGCTGCAGAGTAAGTTGGCCTCATGCCAGCTCCAGAAGAGGAACTCAGCTCTTCTATATTTGATTTCTGATCCTGCCTGCCAGTCATGTCAAGATAGATGAGACTGACTCATACTGGAGCAGGCAGGAAAAGAATCATGCTGCTCTCGCCAAATGGTGTTTGAATAAGATGTTAATGTTTTAAGTGATTTTTGTTTTGATTTTTGTTATCATTTCACACTATTTACTCTCTATTGACTTATGCAGAGACTGTGTCATTTTATGCTCAAATGTCTTAAAGAAGTAGTATAAAGTCTGCGAATAGAGGAGGCTGTGGTGGATAGATGGCTCACACAGACACAGGACCTTCACCACGGAGATTAGAGTTTGTGTACTGTGTAAAACCAAAAGACAACATCGACTCTGTTTTAACTTTAGCATGCAAGTTAACTTATGTAATGTACTCAACTTGGTGTGAGCCACATCAGGATTCATTTGGAGTTGTGTTTCTGGCCATCTAATCAATATAAATCCATCATTCACTCTTTACCTTCTTGCTCAGTTTTGGTCTCCACCACCAAGTTACATACGTAAGTTAACTTAGGTGGCTATTGTACTTATTTTAACCCAAACTACGATGTTTTCGTAAACCTAACCAAGTGGTTTTGGTGGCTTAACCCAACCAGACTGTGACCATTTCACAACATTAACAATGGCATAGATCACCATGACAACAAACGTCGCCTTGACTATGACAACATACCAGATCCAAAACTCATAGAATTGGAACTGGATTTAATGGTGTTAAGTGACACAAGACAAGATTAAAATGCATAGACAAGGGATGCAAAACTACCATAAAGTTTAGAAGGGCTGCAATGACTAATCTCTTAATTGTCAGCTATTAAACTGATTTGCCAGCTATTTCAATAATCAAGTTTTGTTTTGCTAAACCTAATTCTCAGATTTCTTCTCAAATGTGAATATTTGCTGTTTTTTTTTTTAGTTGTCTATGACATTAAACTAATATCTCAAGGTTGTGGACAAAACAAGACACAATAGAAAGCAGTATAACAACATTTTTCAACATTTTCCGACATTTTATGGACCAAACAACTCATCGATTAATCAGAAGATGATCAACAGATTAATCAGTAATGAAAATAATCATTCATGCAGAAGTATAATGTCCTCTATCACTGTTCTGGGCCCCCAAAAATCAGTTTTTACCTGTGTGTGCAGAGTTAAGATTGTTCAAAGAAAGGTTACTTTTTTCACCAGTCTTCATCAGCTCTAACATATTGGTCAATCTCATCTATATTCCATAGTTCATTATATATTGAATCTGTGCAGCATCTTTCTAATAGTGTGTCTACAGAAACGACCACAGTTATGAAGACACATGGCCTCCTTTCTCTCTATATGTGTTTTATTGTGTTTGTCATGAGGCAGAGTTGTGTGAAAGAATAGTCACTTTGAATCACACAGCTAATTTATACAGAAACACACGCACAGATAACTGATGCCATACAGTTCACAGCATCAAATTTAATCCCGGGTCAGGCTACAAATCCGTTCAAGTCTTGCCTGTCTCGGCCATTTCAGATGAAACATTTGCCATGTGGTCAGGTAGCTGTTCATAGAAGGTGACAGGAAAAGATGTATGAAGAAACATGAAGAAAAGAGATGGCTCACTACCTGCCTCTATTACTAAGAAATGATTCCTCCATTCCACTGGGACAGTTCACTATAAATCTATTTACAAAATGTGCTCTGCCCTCTCACTCTTAAACTATTGTTATAGCAAGGAGAACTGCACAAACAGTTAGTAGTTACTCTACGTGTGTATTTAAAAGTCTACACATCTAGCGGGTAGCAGCATCACTAAGATTAAAGACTTAATTAATCTTGTTGAATAGTATACCATCCACATAAAGGATGACTGGCGACATTCTATTTTTTTTTTTTGTCAACAAATCCCATGAAAAGACAAAGCAACAATGTGTTAGTCTCATACAGATGAACAAGTACCCATTAGCATCTATATGAGATGCACCAGGCTTTCAAGTAACTTCAATCTAAATCCATCCACATCAGGTGATGGAGTATAAAGAGGGAGAAAGTCTGCACACAGAGGAAGTTGAGTGGATGGATCAAACAAACATGGGGCTTTTCACCCAGGAGACCACAGTTTGTGCTCCCTTATTTCCCTTATTTCAAGTTAGAGTTACATAACATCATTTGACCCAAACCCTAATCCTAATCCTTACTGTATGTATCATAATGGACCTATTTAATCTAAACCATCGTCTTTATCTAAACCAAGTAGTTTCTGTGTCTAACCAAACTGTGACCATTTAAAAACGTTAATGATGTGTTTAAAAAAGCTTCTCATAGGCTGTGATCTGAGCGAGGTAACGCTTCAATTTCTATCAATAATTTTATTGTAAATAGGTGGAAATTGCCAAGTAATATATTTGAAATTTATCTGAATTTATGTATAAATTGCCAAAATTTCATGGTTAATTATGCAATAATTAGCAAGTACAATTTTCATGTAATTGGTGGTAATTACAAAGCAACATGTTTAAAATTTCTCAGAATTTACCCACAAATTACCGCCAGATTTCGTGGTAAGTATGTGATCATTTGCAAGTGTCATTTTCATGACAGTAAGTGGTAATTACCATTTCAGATATTTGAAGTTTCTTTGAAATTAACTCCAAATTTACCCCAAATTTCATGGTTAATATGTGATAGTTAGTAACTACTACTACTACATTATAAAGTATAAATTATGTTACCTGGAAACTGAAGCATTGCCGGGTACCAAACTTGGTATTTTTAATGCTGTGGACCAAATTACGTTGGGTATCAGTTTATGCTAAAGTCGGTGCTAAATTTTGATACCTGGGGGCTCATCTGTGTGAGTATCTCAGACTATAGACATAATTATCAGTGTTAAAGCGAGCAGCTGCTCCTTGTTCAGAGCGAGGGGAGTGAGTGAGTCACGGCAACAGCGAGCAAGTGTGGTTAAACATTTCAAAACTCAACACAGACAACACTCTCTGCAGTGTCTGTGATGTGAAACGCAAACCTTGGTGAGGGCAACACCTATAACAAAACACACAAAACACCTTGAATCTAAAAGCTCAGGACTTCCTCATTCTCGTAGCCTGCAAGTAAAGTTCCCCACAGCAGCTGCAGCTAACATTAGCATGCAATGCTAGCATCTAAACAGTGTAACTTAACCCTCCATGAACAACAAAACTTGAAGTGAGACAGCAGCTTGTTGGATAAGTTGTTGTTAAAGATAACTGGGCTGTTATTGTGGTTACTGTCTTGGTTGGCTTAGCATTTTTACAAGCATTAGCCAGCACTCAGCCACTGGGTGCATTTGAAACTTCTTACCAATGATATTTACTACACCACAACAGTGTGTGAGATTTGTTATTACGTCGAAATGTATGTATGTATGAAACCAATATTCATGAACTGCAGACTGTCAGTGAGGAACTATTACAGTAGGCGAGCACATCAGTGATAATGACAACATAACAGGAAGGATATCACGTGTGCTTCCTCTGCGACATAAACAACAGCGTTCCCCTGGTGACAGACTGACAGGCTGCAGGTTGTAGAGACAGGATTGAGATGAAAGAGCGAGGGTTTTCATTTCTGTGTCTTATATAAAATGCCTAAATAAATAAGACAATATTAGAAAATAAATAACAATGAGAAGTTTGGATTTATTTTTGACAATTGAAATGACATTTTTGTTATTACAGAGAAAGTACTGAAAAAAGGTACTGTTGGGTACTGGTACCCAGTTCTAAGTACCAGTACCGGATTGGTTCAAGTGTGCACGGTACCCAACCCTACTTGCCATCCTGAAATTTCGCACGAAAGGATAAAGGATGAATTGTGTCTCTGTGAGGCCATTCACGCCACAATCCCACCAGTCCTGCCTCTGACTCTGCGTCCAAACACACAGCAGCAGCAGCCACTGCCCACAGAAAGCCATAAGCATAAAATTAGCTCCCTTTCTCCTCATCTTCATCCTCGTCATCTGCTCGCAAATTTGCCGCCTTCCACTGCACAGCGACTTACAAATGAAACGCTGACTTCAGTGGTCTCCATGTTTACATTCACACGACGGCGCGCTGCGTGTGCAGTTACCCAGTGCAGTGGAGTAAATCAAAATTTCCCCCATTAAGCAGAGCTTTCATGCATACATTCCAGCTATCCCACCTCCTCATGCTTCAATCGAATACAAGTTTCCTTAATGCTCGAAATCCTCGTACACTCTCAGATGCTCCCTCCTTGTTCAAACAGGATGGGACAGGAAGTGTGAAGCTCTGGAGAAAGTGCAAAATTAGATCAAAAGATTTGACAACCTTTTAAGTGTCTTGACTTTTGACCTTTCAGGTGCAGCAGATGTGCAGTTTTATAGTTCAAAATGATTACTCCCATTTTGCCTCTGACAGCCGTAATTACCAGTGGGCTTATTAGAGGTGTGAGTAGGCTCAGAGTCTGTCTTGTGTCAAAATCACAGTCAAATTACGCGTAAAACTAATTAGCACCGAAAGGTCACGGTCTTTACTGGAGGGAAATAGGATAGGCGCTGAAACACCGCTTGCACCTAAAGTGTGCACCTTGTGTATTTTGACTGGTATTGTGCGTTTACAGGAACAGAACATTTCAGCCTGCCACCCCGCTGGAGAAAAACTCTGTACTTTGGTCGCCTTAAATTTCTATAAAGAATTACATGACACTTTCCAATAATACCAGTTGACCTTTAAATTATTCACTTGAACCGTCACCATTCAATCACGCTGTGGAGTTAATTAAGCTATAGCAAGAGTAATAAAGAAGATAGATGACACTCGGTCATACATGCACACCCCGGCTCTGTGACAACAACTGAAGGCTGGTAAGGTCAGAGCCCAGCAATTGATGGAACTGTCATCCTATCATCGTGGAAATCCAGCAGCAGAATCAGATTGACTTCTCACTGGTGCAGGGGAGCAAACAAATGGCCCAAGACATATTGGTGGCCTTGTCCCCAAACGCTAAACCTCAGAATCTAATCTGAGCGAGCGATCACTCACTCGCTGTTAATGTCATCATTTATTCCTGTCCGATAACTGGCACATACAGCAGGCAATTATTGACTTCCTGCTGCTTTAGGAATATGAAGTCCGGAGGCTGTCAGTTAGACTCGTCAAAATCTGCCAAACAATTTATCACTGTGATGGTCAGAAGTCAGTTTAAAAAAAAGACTCATTAAAAAAGCATTAATCTGCAAAATTCATAGTGCTGAGTTTGCGTGTTGGAATGCTGTTTTTTTCAGTTTGGTGTTACTTTTTTCTTTGTTTCTTTTCCTCTTAGATTGTGTTTACTTACTAAAGCCTGGTTAAACTTGCCAGTAGCCTCAATTAGCATACAAGTTACATTAATTCTGACCAGCACTAACCTTTCAAAATATGTTAGCAGATTCCTAAATTAGATCAGTACACACTAAATGTTTATTGTGACAGGTACAATTTTGAGATACTTGTTCTTTACTTCAATTTGTCGATTTGAGGTTATTCTGTACCTTCACAGCACTTCATTTCAAAGAGAGATTTTGTACTTTTGAATCCACTATTTAGTTCAAAGCTTTAGACAGATTAATTTATTATTCATTATTAAAGTATAGTAGCGTTGGGCAATTGGACAAATGTATCGTGTATCGACAATAGGCTGAATCCATCACTTTTTTGGGCCGATTTATGGGGCAATATTTGTCATTTTATTTTGCTACTGTAATGGTCTGCAGAGCGACAGCCGCTGCTCCGTGCCGCGCTCTCATCCAGCGGCGCAGTACACGCCCACTCGACAGACCATGTGTGCACTGAGCTAGTTGAGGGGTGAGAGAGCAGAGTGAGCCTGCAGAATCAGACTTTGCACTCTTTTCACGTGGTGAATAAAGGATTTAATTTGACCAGAGTCGGTGGTTGTTAGAAGAGTGGGCAGACTAACAAAGATGGTTTTGGTGAGTTTTACATGTTTTTCTGTGGAATTTGAATGAAGTGAATTTTCCAAAGATTTAACAAGCCAATTAAACTCATCTTAGTTCAGTAAAGGGAGAAACTTAAATTCAGAAGGTGAACGGTTGTATTTGTCCGTTTAAAAAGGAAAATAAGTGTGAGAATATTTAATTTCTTGACACTTTGTGAGTTTATTTTGTTTTTACCAGGCATAGTGAACACACGCAGCATGCGTAACATAGTGAATTCGCCGCCTGCACACATATCCCAGCTGAAACCCGAGAGGACGGGTGGAGGGATGAAGATATCGCCATTCAATGATTGATGGCCTGACGATGGTCGTTTGGAAAATTTTAACATATCACCCAACTCTTAAGTATAGAATAAATTATCCAACAGTATAAAAAGTAATTTACATTACTTTCATTTGGAACAATTTACCAGAGTTTTTAACTCTGGTGTCTGTGGCGACACTGCCGTACTGGCGCATCAGTAGAGATGCATTTTATGTCAACCAGCAATGATTATTTTTCCAGAGCTGAAGGTGGGAGCAACCATAGCAGTGGAGTAGGATTATGACAGAGCTCACCTATAAGTATAAATCATAAGTATATGGCAACAGTGTTTCTGTAATTACTCTGAATGCCAGAAGAGGGAGATAAAACTTACGCACTGCAGGATTAATATGGGCTATTCCGCATAATGACTATTTTGACTTTACATGTTTAGGTTCAGGTTCATTTTGGCTAACTATTTTCATAAAATAAGAGAAAGTTTCCAGTCGAGCCACCATGTTGATCCAATCTGTAATGCGGGAGCAGACAGCCCTCAAGTGAGTGATCATCCAATCATGTGAAGCCAGAAGTGTTTGCAGGGTTGTAGGAGGGTGCAGCCTGTTGCCGGTCAGACGGCCAATGCTGAGAAGCATTGCTACCCCTTGAATCCAAAAATGCCCCTGTGGACATGTACCCTAACTACTCAGAGCAGTGGTGGACGAGCAACTCCCGTGTTCTGCAAGGTAAAATCACTGATTTTGCCAATGGAGTCTGGTTGATTTAGAGATATTTGGATTATAAAACTGCAATTTCCTGAAAGAAAAGGCTGTGTGATGGCAAGGTAAAGTGGTAAAAATATTCTAAGTATGGGTGGCTACATAAATTTTGCTGCTGAAGCTTGCTTAGCTTCCCACACTGGCACTCCTGCTTCCCCAAACTGGGATTGTGCCGACCAACCCTCTACTGTAGGCAATACGCTGACTATGGATAAGTACCATCATCCAGTCCCACTTCAAAAGATCCAAACTATCCCTTTAAGTAAAATATACTTCTTCTAGCAGCACTAGTGGCAGTTCTATTATTTACCATACAGACGTGTTGCTTTGAGTTTCACTTCACTAAGACTTTTTTTTGTAGGTTTGTGTTTGATCTGCTGTGATGACTTGGAATAAACTCTACTCAGCACACACAGGAAGTTAATAGCTCCCTTGAGAGATGTTTCCATGTTCATCATGTTATCAAGCAGAACCCACTATCCTGTTATCCCGGAGTGTCTTTTTTTTTCTTTTTCTGCTGAGTCTCGTTTTCAGCGGAAGCTCAGAAGCCACAAAAGTTTTGCCGGGAGAGATGGGTGGAAAAAAAAACAGGCGACTTACATGCAAAGGTTAGACTGGCCTCTCGGCTGACAATGGTCCCGAAAGAGTTGGAGGCGAGGCACTGATACGTTCCAGCATCTTGGTCTTTGTTCAGATGGCTGATTCTGAGGTTGCCTCCAGAAAGGCTGTAGTGAGATCCAGATTTGGGACTGATTTCTGTGCCGTTCAGCTTCCACCTAAAAAAAAAGAAAAAAAAAAAAAAAAAAAAGAAGAAGAAGAAAATAAATGGAGAAAATTAACATGTAAATTAACAAATTAAATATTGTTCGGCACAGACTGGGAGAGATGGACGCTTTCCAGACTACAAGAAGAAGAAGAAGAACGTGACCCGTACATTTGATTGTTTTTCAACTGGAAAGAAAGGAAAGGTGGAGATAGCCCAGAAATGGTGCCCTCCAGCTTAGTGTTAATCTAAGCAGCAGTGAACCACTGTGGTGCCAAGGACTTGACTTCCTGAGAATAGATAGCATTGCGGGCCATCCATCTTGCCAGGATCCAGTCAAACCACATAAAAATGCTGCTTAATCATTATGGTGCCACAATTAAAACAAATGCCTGCAACCTTGCCTTCACGCTTGTGTATTCTAGACTAGTGCACATGATAATCATTGGTGTTAGGGGTGATCAGCGAAGGGTATAATTCACTTAAAACGGCAACAGATTCTCCAATCTCTCCACACAGATGCACCTTATTAGAAGAAACACAAAGGTGGGAGGAGAATCAGTCATTTCAGAAAAAATGGCTCCGAGCCATAACTTACTCCAGCCGGGGCATAAAAAGAGCTCAGACAGTGTTATTTGTTATCAATGATGTATAGCCATCAAAGCAATAAGAGGTTCTGCACAGATAAACAAGCATAAAAGCAGCATTTTATATCGTATTGGAAAACGGACAATGCAGATTTGATTAGGCCCCAAGGTGATTTAGCGGCTGATTATTTCTTTGAGAAGTTCTATATTTCCTTCTGCTTTGATTTTTTAATTTTCTCTCAGTGATTTCAGGTTCAGCTGGGAAAACAGTGCATTGTTTCATTTGGAAAAGAAAGCAGCTTTGATGTGGGGGAAAAAAAAGGGGGCTTTGCTAAAGCCCTTTTGTACAGTAGACAGAAGTTGTGGAAAGCCGTTTTTGTGCACTGCTATCTTAACTCTGCGTGTTGTGCCAATTTGGTGCCTTTGAGGCATTAGAACCTTTTTGAGAAAACACTGACAGTGCTGTTGTGTTATCACCATGGTATTTTCTTGCTATATTACATCTTTTATAGTATAATACACCCTATAGAATAGACTCATTTGCTCGTTTTGTTGCAGAATATCAACTATGTTCTCTGCTGTGGCCACTGGAGTCAATACACTGTAAAAAAATAGTAGAATCAACTAATGTTTTCTTATTAAGTTAAAGGAGAAATATGTAATACATTTACTGTAATAAATCCTAAAATAGCCATGATATATCATCAGAGATGAAGAAAACAGTTGAAATACTCGCTTCTTTTCTCCACTACAACTGTGGTGTCCACCTTTGAAAATTCCGGTCACAAGTTTGTGTTATTGTTCATCCATTTCACTTGAATTAGAGTTCAAATTAATGCCAAATGTTTACCAAATGAGTAAGAGTCCATTTATGTGTTGTAAGAAATCTTTAACGATCTTTTTAGAAGGAGTAGATATGTATAATGGTTAAAATTAGGGAATATGTTAATGGAGTTTGGCAGGCAGTGAGACAGACAGTCAGTGGACTCCAACTCCAGAGTGTGTATTTTCAGAGCCGTGGGCTTTTGTTTTTAGGATAACAGGCTTAACTTCGCATTGACAATTGACAGTTAAAAGCAGTTGATCAACTTACAGTGGACTCGTTTATTATTTTCAAATTACAATGAAGTGCTAGTCTTGCACTCCTGCAGTGTTCCTGCAGCCTGCCCGAGCTTCCTCAAGTCTGGGGAGAAACAACTCAACCATAGATCGAATATTAAATAGGATTTCAAATTATTTAATATACCGCCTACGGCTACAACTTGCTATTTGGACTCCTGTGCTCATTTTGGATGCACAATTATTACATATAAATATACAAGTTTTATTCATTCAAATTTATTAAACTTAAAATTTTGATAATTCACTTTTTGGAGCACACCAAAACTTTTAAACATGAGTTCTTCTAACTTGAGGTCTTTCGACTTGTAGTGAGTTGAATGAACGTACTGTTCAGAGTGCAATCAACTCAATAAATAAAGTTTCAATAGAACCAGTATATTAGTAGATATTCCAGTATGCATTGTTCGAGAGTTTAAACTCTCCTGAGACCCTTCTTCTTCATAGTTTGACTTTAAAATAAGTCATGGTTGCTTGTTTTCAAAAAATTAAAACACTGAACTGTAATGAAGGTTAATATTTAATTCAGGATAGGGCTGCTACTAAGTATTATTTTAAGCATTGATTAATCTCCCAATTATTTTCTCCATTAATGGATTAGTTGTTTGGCCCATAAAATGTAAGAAAATGGTAAAATAAAATGTTGATCACTGTTTCCCAAAGCCAAACACAATGGCCTCATATGTCTTGTTTTATCCACAATTCAAAGATATTCAGTTTACTGTTGTAGACAAGTAAAGAAACCAGAAAATGTTCACATTTGAGAAGCTGAAATGAGAGAATTTGGACATTTTTTAATTAAACATGTCTCACAGGGATTAATCAATTCTGAAAATAGTTGGCGATTAATTCAATAGTCCAGTAATAATCGATTGATAGTTGCAGCTCCGATCCGGTCCCTACCTCCTTACACTTTAAAGTTAATAACTCCACTGGGAGCAGTTTCACATATGAACTTTGTGTTGATGCTGGAACAAAGTAGCTTCAACAGGAGCGGCTGCAGCTTGTTGAAATGAAAAACTGGCTTTTCAAACCAAGAAAAGGAAAAAGGAAATCAAATTTATTTGTGATGTTTATCAGTGACTGAATAGTTGTTGGTTCAACATAATAGCTCTAGCTTATTGAACATGTTTTCTCAAGTACAACTGAATCAATACCAAGTTTATTTGGAAAGTTCGTTTTGTATAAAAGTACCTCAACTTCTTTTCAAATTCACTCCACTTACATTTTTAATTTAATAGTTTTCAAGGTTCTACTAGAAGTTTTAAACTGGTTATAAAAGAGTCTCAATGTTGACGTCTGTGTGAAATCAGATGAAACGAGCCTGCGTTTATATTTTCCCAGCCAGAGTCACAGTGTGAAGTATGTTAGCCAGTTAAAAAGAAGCAGGGGGAGATTTTTATTTAGACAGTTTTATTTTTGCCGTTACATTTTGTGGTTATTACAGTGGAACAACAACCGCTATTGTCCAGAGAAGCTTCTGAAATCAACAAGATATTGAAGTTCCTTGTAGTGGCTTTGAGTTAAAACAAAACAAAGTTTATTTTTACAGTGTAGAGGATCATCATATAATACAGAAGTAGGAGCTGATTACATGAAAAACAATGTCAGACTGTGTTGCTTACCCGCCTACCAGCACTGAAGTGTCTCACAAACAGCAGAATATTAGTGGGCCGGGCGTTGCAGCACTCACAGAGCGCCTCTACAGACTTTCTTCTTTTAATAGACAAAATGTGCAGCACAATGGTCTTTCATGGCCCTTCTCCGCTTCAGTTATAAGTAAGTGCACGCTCTCCAGAGCCTTATTACTACACACAATAGAGAAGAGCCTGGGGTGGGGGGTGGGGGTTGTGGTTGGTGGGGAGTCCCATGGGACTACAGTGGCCATTCATTTGCAGCTGAAGTGGAACAAACAAAAATCAACACAAATGTTTTACAGCCAGGTAACACCTTTTCAAAAAAAAGGGAGAAGAACGACGGCCCAAACCTCAGATAGCGGCTTCCTCTGTTTGTAAAAACGGACCCCATCAAACATGAAAGCGTCCTTTTCGCAGCCATAGTTGCTCACGAGAGCAGCTGCGTCATATCACAATATCATGATATCCAAACACAATAACCATCCTCACTTAGTATCAAAATACTGCCCATTTACTTTAGAGTTTCCGAGAGAATTTACACTTGCATCTTCCACTTTAATAATGACGGTAAATGACAACTTGATGTGATTTGTGCTGGTCTCTTTGCCAAACAAGCATGTTCCGTTGCAAGCATGTTGGATATGTTGGTAACACTTTACATTAACCTGATTGTAATAAGTGTTAGTTAATATATAATAAGGCCCTTATGACATGAATATTAATTAATATGTGTTAATAAGACTGGATGTGTTAATAATAGTATAATAAACATGTTTATTATAAGATTATAAGACATTTATAAGCAACTTTTTTAACTGTTTATAGACTGCTTCAGAATGTTAAGAACAGCCTTATGAGTTTCTTATATTATCACATTACAGACACATTTACTGAGCTTAACAAACTTATCTTTTATGTCATTCTTAAACCTTTACTAAGATTATGTTGTTGGTACATACTCTATTATGCACTTATTAACAGTTAATACACTTATAAAAATGACTATATGTAGCCTACAGTGCATTATAAAATAAAAAAAATATAGATATAAGAAAAGAATACAAACAGGAGGACCTCTAGTGACCTGAACAACTGCTGCAGCTCCTGGGGGAAAGAAGAAATCTGACAGAAAATATGAAATAAAAGTAAAAAATATCACAAAATTTTCTACCAAAATACCTCACTTGATGTTGCAAATAGTTTGTAGGGATGGCAAGTGCTTCCATAAAATATTAACACAAAGTTTTAAGAAATAATCATCAGTAATGTGGATGTAATAAGTAAGTGGGTAAAGGCAAAAAAAGAGCAGTCTGGTAAGTTCAGAAAATGACATCATTTTACTGTAATGTACCCTTTAAAATGAGGAGAAGAAAACATTTTACAGCAGGATAACACCTTCGATTCAGATGCAGAAAAAAGCCGAGCGGACGAGAAAGGGAGGAGAACGACGGCCCAAACCTCGCTATCAGCCTCAGATAGCGGCTCCCTCTGTTTGTGAAAAGAGACCCCATCAAATATGAAAGCGGCCTTTTCACAGCCGTAATTGCTCGGAGAGACTCCGCATTGTATCCGTATTGAGACGGTTTAATCGGGTGACAGCTTGAAAAACCAAATGTTGTGGATTCATAGCTTTATCTCCCTCTTTCTAAAACATTAGTCTGGATTGCTAATTGAGCCCGGAAAATGTTTTGACATGTCTGAGTGAGTCGTCATGTCGAAAAGGATAAAGAATTTACCCAGTTGGAGGAACGTATAGTCTGTAAAACCACCATATTGCATATTGTGTATGTGTATGCTCATTAAACATAGTGGTAGTTAAAGATAATTGCCCACCCAAAGCTGCCTGTCCTCTTTTGTGACAAACTGAATGCCCTATGACAGCTCTTGTCGCTTTAAGCCAATTAGATAACAACTTTAAAGCCGCTAAGTGACAGATACTCTAATTTCTGTGAGACTCGAGCACATTCTAACCACGGGTAAATTGAGACCGGTTCGAAAAGCAGCATGAGGGGGAACTTTGAATGCGGTGACCGTGTCAGCACCGCCGTATCCTCCTCCGTGGGAGCAACAGATTACATCAAACACACATAAACTAGATGATTTAATAATTCTATTTACAATGATTTATGCTGGCAAGCAGGCCGCAACAGCAGCGCCATTTGTTAGGCACATGCTTTATGTAATCATGTAACAACAGGCCGTGTACACAGTGGCATAATACCACACCATCTGGCTTATGAGGCTGGGAATGTTAGGCGGTCTGTTCCTTTTCTTAAGTCTGGTGCTTCAATGTGTTAAAAAAAAAAAAAAAAAGGATAATGATACTACTTTGTACTTTGTAAATGCTACACCTCACATAGTTACAGTTAAAGTTTTTTTTTTAGTTTGATTCTAAATCCCATTCTTGAATATTTACCAAAATTAGCTTATAAAAATTAGCATTATAAAAAAGAAAATATAGATACAAGGAAAGAATACAAACAGGCGCATCTCTAGCGTCCCCTACAACTGCTGCAGCTCTTAAAGGGGAGAAAAAATTACTTTTAAAGAGAAAAAATATTTTTAAAAAGTTCAACAAAATCAAATATTACAATATTTTTGACCCAATACCTCAATATCAATATTGCAACATATTGTAAGGATGACTGTTGGTGCTTTCACAAAATAATTAACACAAATTTTTAATAAAAAATCATATGTAATGAGCTGAGGTAGGAAGTAACTAAGTACAAATACTTAGTTACTGTACTTTTTACTTGGTACAGCCTTTTTCTTTTACTCCCTACATTATAACACAAATATCTGTACATTTCTACATTTTCATTTTAGTTTATTTTTGCACAAAATGTGCTGCCTTTCCAACATCGAGACGATTCCTTGGTGCATCCATCAGGATCACCCACGATAGATGTAACAAAGATACAAAAAAACAAAAATAAGAACAAAGTAAAAGAGGTAACAAGATGTAAAAAAATGTTACACGACAAAAAAAGAGGAAAACACGACCATAAAACGACAATGCAAGAAACAACGTAAGACGAAAAACTGTGTAAGAGGCCTAAGAAGTCCCAAAAGACATCAGATGAAAAAAAACAACATAAATACGTAAAAAGACGAAACATGACATAAGATGCAACAAGATGAAAAACAATGAAAAAGAGGTAACAAGACATAAAAAGACAAAATGTCAAAAAGACATGATGAAAAACCGAAAAAAGATGTAAGAGGATAAAACAGACAAGAGAGTGAGACTCCAGTGTTGAGAAAAGATGGGGTTCAGTAGCTTTGCAAGGACACAGCCCATAGAAATGGACTTTTTCACTTTCACTTGAGTTAAGAAGTTGAATCATTACTTCGACTTTAACCAGTCTTTTTTTACACAAGAGTGACTTCCACTTGAAGAATGTGTGTACTTCTGCCATCTCTTGTAATGTGGCTATAATGACTAAGTGGGTAAAGGCATATAATAGAACCACTAGAACAGTCTGGTAAGTTCTGAAAATGATATAATTTTACTCTTATGTACCCTTTAAAATCAGGAAAGGATAACATTCAGTCATATCATAATATAACAATATCCAAAGGAGATATTTAGTCTCATATTACCATATAATACAATATATCGCCCATTTACCATATTGCCACATGCTTAATGGATTCCAGGGAAATTTGCCCCTGCATCCTCCACTTTTAGAGCTACAAAGTAACTCCTTATGTGCTATCAATGCAGTAAAAACTGCAATCTTCTTCACAGGACAGCTCTCTCACTTCTGAGTTTTGTGAACTGTGACACCACCCGTGTTGTCCACAGGCTTCATTCCCCTGCGGCTGTTTTTACATCAGACTAAAAGAAGACTGAGGGACGGGGTATCTGAACACCGCCATGCTAGTTGCGCCAGGAGCCCGGTTTGTCCAGTGGCCTGCAACTATCAGGCGGCCCAGCATGGCAGTGACTCCACTATGGGGGTTATAAGCGCGAGGTGTAGACGTAGGGTTGGAAATCAGAGGTGACTGAGTCAAACGCCTCAGGCAAGGAGAGGCGTAAAGCCTCAAAGTCAACCTAACATCCCCTCTTCCTCTTCTTACAGCAGATATTAGGTGGACAGTGTGGTTTGTCAATTATAGAAAATAATGAGATAAGATAGAAAATAATGTGAGATGCTTTACAATTAATCATATTTTGTTGATTCATATAGTAATTTCATTGTATGTAGTGTTTTAGTGTTGTCTGTGAGGTGTATGCCACCATTCTATATTTCCAGGTGCAATTCATTTATTGTTTTTGTTCCATTAAAGGGATAGTTCACCCAGAAATGGAAATTCATTCATTATCTACTCACCCTCATGCTGACTGAGGGTTGGCTTTATATTGTTAGTTGGCAAAACACTGCTGGAAAACAGTGGTGCAGAATTTCCCAGCCTGGACTTGGATTTATACTACAACCCCAAGCCGTTTTCTCCTCTTTTAAAAGAAGATTCAGATTTACCACAGACAATACTGAGCACACATCCTCGCTTGTGGCGTTTAATGTAAACACGGCAGCTCAAACTGTCACAGTTTACTGCAGTGTGACACGCAATTAATGAACTTTAAACATGATTTAGCTGCTGTCTGCTCGTTGCAACACATCTTTAGGAGGCGGCAGCCGCTCTGACAGGACCGCACAGCGACCTTGACAGGAAACAGCTGATTAGGTCATCCTCTAAGCTGGCTCAATCCCAAGTATTAAATGTACCAATCCTTCCAAATCTCACCCCAGCAATTTCAGTGAGCAAACATGATTGATTTGAACTTTTACTTGCCAGGGATGCTGCAACACAACACAACACCCTTTCAATAGACTAATGGTCCATGCGAGGAGGAAATAAAGAGGGGGAAAAAACAGCTGCTCTTTGAACTCCGCGGCAGAAAAAAAAAAAAAAAAAAAGAGATGTCTGAGCCGGCTGCGAGGCTTAACATGCATTCCTGGGCTACAGATAGACGAGACATGTTTCCAGCAGGGGGTAGAAGGGAAAATCCACCCCAAATAGAATTCATGTATTACATTCCTATGATCCTGATCAGCTCAGGCTTGATTTGCAAGGATGAACAAGTCTTTTCTAAAGCTAGAAACAACAGAGCCAAGACTCTCTTGTTGCTGCATCAAGAGACAAATCCTGGAGCGGTTTCATTCGGGATGAATGGATGACTGAATCTGAGGACACAAGGACAATACTCAGCACGATATTACCGGATGTGGACACACTTTCTCCGCTTCGTTACTGTTGAAGACTACAATGAAGTGGAGGGCATTTGGGAGTACGAGCTCCAAACACTTTCAGAGCCCACGAAAAAGTCTAATTCACTGACAGAGGGGGCAGCTTCAGGCTTTGTCAGATTAGAAACTTTCTGGTTTCTAGTTTTAGAAACACAAGTGTCATGCAAGAGTGTATGGATTAAACTGTCTGAGATCAAAAGAACAATATGAGAGTTCTGTTGTTGTGCGGCTCATCGTTCGAGTTTTTATCACAAGAGAAAGCTGCTAATCCATAATTCTGTAATTACTTTGTATTCTTACTATAACAGCAAGAATTACACTAATTTAACACGTGTAGACTGTGAACCTTTTTGACATCCCTTTAACCCAATCTACTTTTTATTTCTATGTTTATGTGAAAGAGATAACAACGCTCTAAAAAGATTTTTAAAAAGTAGCAGTTTTAGGAGCCTAAATCCAGAGATGAGGATAAAATGGCCAGAAGCGTCTTAAACTTCTCAACTGAAAACACTCAGCTCCGACTATTTCTGCAAAACCTAACTGTCTGTATTTTTAATGAAAACACCACAGCAAAGAATATATACTTTATACTGCACGTCTCATGCATAACACTGTCAAAAAAATGTCACGATTTAAAAGAAACAAAGAAAAAAGGGAATTTCTTATGGATTTTGCCACTCCTGTGTGTCTCATTTCCATTTGTGACTGATGTTTTGAGCTTAGGTGCTACTGCTCCTCTTATGCTTTGGGTGATGTAAACAGGGAGTGTAATATTGCAATGGAGTTAGTGGGTAAGATGTGTGCTCAGCCTAGTCCCCACATTTTTTAATGCTGATATTTATTCACATTTAGGTGAATCTGCACTATGAAAAGTCAACCAGCAGTGAACCTGGCAGTTTCTGTTTGCACTGCATGAATGTAGACACTACCTGGATTACTTTTGTTACTTTTGATAATTAAAAAAAAAGTAAAGATTTGATGATTGTGAGCTGAGATCTCAGGACAGTATTTTATATGGTTTGTAAGTGAACACTGGGATGTTTTAATATTGACAACAAATCATAAATGGTTCTTAGCCACAAGCCATACTTGTACCTCACCCTTCCAACTGACTTACATTTGTAGAAATGAGTCATGATATATTACTTAAAACTTTTTTAAAAGGTAAAAAACACCTTTCACAGCTGGCCATTGTAGCTTTAATTTATTTAAGCAAATGATACTCGACAAAGAGTAAATATTGTATTTGTTGGGGACTATTTTCTGCTGGATTAACACATGTGAAAAGCACTCCTGAGTATTTTTGCAGCAGGATTGTTGTGCAGGAGTTCTAATGTTCATCACAATCCCTGGAACATTTAGTTCCAGGAACTACTTTTAAAGAAACTAGAGGATGCCCTTAGGCCACTGTTGTCTGTGTTTACATGAAGATTAGGCAAATTAGGCTGTTTTTCACGTCATTTTTGCTCCCTTCTATACAACAACAATTATGCCACACAAAGTAACAGACATGCATCATTATTTCCTCATTACTTACTCCAAGTTGATGTGCTGAAGCACAATGAATGACTCCTTTGTGGCTGCAGATTTTTAAAAAATGGTGGCAGAAATAAAATGCTGCGAGTACTCAACCAATTAGGGCAGGCACTTTTTTGCGGGTAAAATAATATCTCCAGAACTTAATTCAGTCCTTGTGGTGGAACATGCATTGAGCTCCTCCAAAGGTTCCTCGTCTGGGTGGAAAGTTCCTGCGGTGGAAACACGGCTAGTGAAGGAACATGTCACCCAGTGCAGCTGTATGGCTTATTTTAATAGTTTTTGGACAGCAGTGGAGCTCTCTGACACTTTAATGCATTAGTTGTAACAAATCAATACTGTATAAAAAACAGACTGGGTCCATTCTGCATAATGAGTACTTTTATTTTGGTACTTTTTCTTTGAATGCAGTATTTTTATTGTGACTTATTTTTAAATAAAGCATCTGAACACATCTTCCAACGCTCAGTTACCAGGCATGGATGGGTCTGAGCCCACATGAAGTGATTAATCAATCGTTCCAGTACAAAGATTCACTTATTGGTGATTGGTGAGTGCCACATTATGTTACAGGAGTTATGGGTAGCCTAATTAAGTTTAAGATAAGTAGAAGGCAATACACACGCACGCACAACACACTTGCTTGGTCTCTTCTGTAGTATACGGAATCAAATCCCCCCCAAATCCATTTGAGATATCCTTCAGTCTCACACTGATATTGAGAAAGTTGACATTTCCAGACAAGGAGGCAGCTTAAAGGAAGCCCCTCCTGAAAAGTGAAGCACATTGGATCACTGAGTTAAAGACTCTCGCACCTTTAGGAATGAATGAGGACCTGGATCCCAGGCTCTTTGTGTGAAATGTCCAATCCAACCTAATTCTTAGTTTCCTAGTTTCTAAATAGATTTTCTTCATAAGTGACTTGCATGTTTTATGTAAAAAGTTTTCTCTACTACGGTGTAAACTATTTTACATAGAGATGGACCTCCTAGGCCTCTTGCTGTTTTAAGGAATTGTTGGTCTGCCCTTTTACAACTTATATTTTCCACTTATGTTATGTAATATTTTTATTATTTTTGACTGATCTGAGCACTTTAAAACCCCAGCCAATACCACTACTAGATATAACATGAACATGTTCACTTGGGTGGCTCTGTTGTTCTGAAAATACGCTTTTTCTTTTTGGTTTACATGGGTGAATTTAAAGGTTGAATCAGCAGAATTTGTCCGAGCTCTTCATAATGACATCAGAAAGACACCAGTACGGCAAATACCAATGTCTCAGGTTGGGGAAGCGTCCCAACAACAGCAAAGTGATGAGAAAAATAGAGAAATACAAGCAGAGAGTAGGGTAAAAGTTAAAGGATTTGCATTTATATACTGTAGACTTGGGTTATATCATGTTTATATACCACTAAATTGTGAACTTGTGAGCTGCCGCATGTAACTATGGACTATCTTGCAAATATGGGCTGTATTTTAAGCTCCTTGTGAATACAAAATTGATATCTTAAGGAAGGTCCTTGCGGCCAAAAAATCAACACTTTAAAAATAAATCACTGTAGAGGTGATAAGTGTGTGCAAGAATTGACTTTTTTCTTCAAAATAGCCTTTTTAAGTTTCCCAACAGTTCACAGTTATTGGTAGAGCTGCCAATACGCAGAAGGATTGTTTAAGACAAGATGGAGACGTTTGCCAGCGATCGTTTGTGTAAAACTGAGGGGTTGTTGACAGTCAGCGGTAAAAAATCAAGCGGCATCGATGGGGAGGAACAATGTGCAAGTGGGGAGGCATGGATGAAGCCCTGCAATCACACACACACACACACACACACACACACTCACCGGTACATTGGAGGTGGGCTTCCCTGGGCTTCGCAGCTGAACACCACCTCCCTGTTCCTCTCCAGAGTCTCGACGGGATACACGATGCTGCCGGGCTGCTTGGTGAAGACAGGACTCTGCAGGACACTGCTCTCTGTGGGACGACAGGGAGAGACAGCACGGCTGATTATAAACTTAGACGCCGGCCTGTTTGTGAAACAGCCAATTAGTCAGCGGCAGAAAACAGGTTGATGCTGCTTTAAGTGTTTGGAAGGGCAAAACCACAAGCAGACAAAACATATCAATTTGAACCGCCTGTCAGGACACAGCGGCGCAGAGAAGAAAGATTTGAAGTGAGACGTGTCTTCAGCAGCTATTAAGGTGGTAATAAGATATAGGGACTGATTTATGTTGAACAATTGTCTGGAAAAAAGCCTTCATTTACGTCTGTCACCCTGCTTTTATTTGTTCATTTATTTATTTATTTGCCCGCAGACGTTAGGATTATGTGTCCATGCAGAGGTGCAATCAGCTGGTTTCATGTGGTTAGAGCTCTTTGTTGGAAATGACACAACAAAAGTCTCAGTTACTCCATTAAGGCGCCATTAACGCAGTGAGCTTCTTGTGCATGGCTTTAGACAGTATCAGTGGCGCTTTGAAGACAAGGGGAAGGAACAGACTTAATCACTCTTATTTCTCCGTAATTGTTGTTAATCTTTAAAGTTGGGGCGACCACAGTCAGTCAGTTTTCTTTATTTCTATCAGTCAGCCTTTTTTTGAGAATTGACAGTTCTATCCAACTGAAAGTGAACACAGAGCCCCGGCTTTACTTTGCCAATCTGAAATCTGCAAAATAATAATAATAAGAAAACTGAGAAGAAGGAAAAGCTGTTTCCCTTCAGAAGCCTCCTGTTTAAAATCGTCAAACCAAACAGCTGTGTTGATGGTAAAGAGAAACTCAGTAATCTTCAGAAACACACATCTAGCAGAGCCTTCTCCTCTGAAAACTCTCTGCTTACAGTGATTGTTGCCGTCTGTCACAGTCAACAAGAGCTCATAAACACGCTGAACGAAAGGAGCAGTCTCTTATTCAGTAATAAGACAAGACAAAACACCAGTTACCTGAATGTATCTCTACCGTTGTTCTATATCAAGTGAATGAAAGATGCAGATGACTGTAGCAGTCAGATGTCAATAGCCAACAATGTTATTTACACCTGGAGTGAATAACCCAATGTGGCTGTTTATAACCGGATGCAAATAGCCGAGCACGGCAGAGACAAGCACCCAGGTGCATCAACATGGCAGAGACAAACCATGACCTTTATCTAATTTTGTTGCCTAAAACCAACAAAGTACGTTTGTTGTCTAAAACTATCCAAGTAGTTTTTGCTGCCTAAAACTAACAAAGTAGTTTGGTTGCCTGAAACTAACCAAGTAGTTTTTTGTCTATAACCAAGTAGTTCTGTTGTCTCAACCTAATCATGTAGTTTTACTTCTGAAAACAAAGAAAGTAGTTTTGGTGCCTAAAACCAACCAAGTAGTTTTGTTGTCTCAATCTCATCAAGTAATTCTGTTTCCTAAACTAACCAATTAGTTTTATTGTCTAAAACTAACAAAGTAGTTTTTTGGCCTAAAATTAACCAAGTAGTTTTGTTGACTAAAACTATCCAAGTAATTCTGCTGTCAAACACTAATTTCTAGTTTCACAGGACTCAAACCCCGGTCTCCTCTGTAAATAGCTGAATAGCTGCTAATAAAACTTTGCTAATACAAAATACATGATGAAAAACAACTTTGTAGGATAGAACTATAATGTGCGCACCTTTACTGTGGGGAATATAATTAATGCATACGCAATGTATGTTTCAGCAATTATGAGAATGACAAAATGGCTAATTCAGGCATTATTTAATGGCATGGGGTACAGATTAGGTCTATAGCAGAAGATGAGTCCTGACAGCAGTGGGTAATGAGCTCACACAGGCTGGGAGAAGAGCTGAATCATGGTCAGAAAGTGTGGAAGTTGAGGCAGGGTGATGGCATTAATATATTATCAGGAAGTCATTTTTTTAGACCTCCCTTATTGAGTTTCCATGCTTTCCAACCTTTCTTGACCAGGAAGTGACCTAATAAATGAGCCTGAGCCGTGAAAGGTGGAGGAGGACTTTGACAGCTGGTATAATCACATTTAAAGAAAGTAAAGCAGGTACAGAGCACTAACTAGCTTGTATCAAATATAGCATTGCATGTCCAGACATGGGCAGGCTGCAGGGAGTGTTATAGGGGGCTCACGCTGCAGCTTTATTGTGTGTTCCTCAGGAAAATAAATTACACCCCAAACTGTGGAGCTCCACAGTACACTGTGGTGATTCCATGATTCATGATTCCACGCTCTAAAAATGTTGCAAGTAAGTCTTAAATCCTGATGAAATAGCAATACACTTAGGCGATATTTGGACTACCACTGTCTAGTTTCAACCAGTGATAACATACGTACATATGTTATCATATTCTATGTATATCTACTACACTGTTACTAAGATGCAGTCTGTGATTTGTTAGTTTATTCGACATACTGTATATTGCAGATGCAAGACAAGACTGGCAGGGGAGTGGGACTGGGAGAAAAAGGAGCAGTTACAAATCTGTCTGCCACTTCAGCACCACGGACAGCACCATAGATTTATCATTACACAGCATGGCTAGGCTACTGACATGTCAGAGCCGTGGTCGGGGCCATAGATTCTAACTGAAACCTTAGTCAGATAAAAAGGATCAACGACTCAGACTAGACTAGACTAACAAATTAAACCAAATAACCCCTGTGCCCCTGAACCTTTTCTGATACTGAGGGATGGAGAGAAGGAATGGCAAGTTAACAAGGGGGGTGCATTTCAGTCATTTTGCTAACAAGGGTGATGACATCTCCCTCATATCACCTAACATGTTTGGTGCACATGAATACATTTAAGAACACTGAGCATTTTGAGTACCTGACCTCATCTGATTACTGATTATGACACACATTTCAAGTGTATTTACTGAGGGGACTCAAATCATTATGAATTAAGTCAGCGTTTCTCAAACTTTTTACACTACGTACCACCTCAAAAAATTTGATTGATTTGATTTGATTTGATTTCAGACATATTAAAAAAAGACATAAACAACACAATATAAAAAATGACAAGAATGTGCAAGGGAGACTAAAAGCCTACAAGGCTTATCATGGGCCTCTCCCAGTTTTAAACTGAATTAAAATTAACATTCAATTACAATTATTGATAGGTAATATGAAAAGAAAAGAAAAAATGAAAGCAGTAAAGTAGTAGTAGGAGGGAAAAGAAAAAAAGAAGAAAAGAAAATAAGAAAATGCAACAACAGCAACGAGAAAAACAAAACAAAAAAACAAGTATGTCAAAAACTAATGCTAAATGCTTCCAAAATTTTCAGCTGTTTTTTAAACACTGCCAAGGTCTGAGCTGGGAGCTGATTTAAATCATTCCACAATTTGGGTCCTAAATATTTGATAGAAAACTGTCTGAAACATGAAGAAAGGTGAAGGTGGGTAAGTTGTCTGGTTTTATGGGAATGATGAAAATACTAAGCTCTCAAAGTACCACGATTCTGACCAGTGTTAAAATAAAATAGCTTAGGTCTACCCTGTTCATCTACAGACAACTTATTTTAAATTACATTTCAATTATCTCCTATAATATGTAAGTTCTGCCACTAGGGGTGTGTCTCACATTAAAACAATAACAAAAGCTGTGGTTTGATGATGTCGTTAAGTAGCGTGGGATCATGGGAGTTGTTGTCTTCACTTGAACAACCACCAAAACTGATGGAAATCCATCTGGCATGTATTAAAGTTTCATTAATCATTTCATCACGTTATGTTTAGCCAATTCGCAAACTTCCTTCCTCACTCTCTGACATATCCTGTGTTTTTTTACGGAAGTTATAGCAACTAGCAACTAGCTAGCAGGAAATGCACTGTTATCTTGAATAAATTATGGATTTTTCTGCATTTGAACATTGTTGGACACATTTGGGATAATTTAAGTACACAACTCAACAAAAAATATAACATGTCTAACATCTTTCATTTTAATGCAAAAATGTTGCATACTATAGCTTTAAGTCACAATTTTCAAGTGGTAATTACTGCATGATTTTTGCATATGTTTTAAAAACATATATTTATGTCTGTGTACATTTTTCTTTCCTACGTGCACTATAATATTGTAATGATGCAAGTGCAGTGTAAATATAGAAGAAAGATTCACAGTATGAAATATTTCACATTTACAGTATTTTGGCAGGACATTTTCAAACATCTTAACTCATTTTTACTCTTTTTATTCAGGGTGGCAACCTTGGCTGGTTGGCAGATCAGTGTCTATGCATCCTTGGTACACTTTGAATCAGATCATAATATCTCTAAAACTACTGTGCAACTGCCCGTGTACCTTTAAATTTAGTATTGACATTTATAGCCTCTGGACACGGACTCCTAATGATTTTATTGACCCTTTAATCCTTCATATATCACACGTTTCCTTTCGACACTTACACTGCTTCTTGACAAGCTCGCTACAAATCTAATGACAGGATTGCGGGGAAATTTGATGTCGATATTTAAGTTCCCTCATATTTTGATCTGCCTTTTTGTTTATCATGTCCATCAGCCCACAGCCTGCACAAACTGGATAAACAAAACATCAATAATGGACAGTTCTGTAAAACACTGCATTCAAATACAATCACCGGTGGCACAAAGGTCTTTTGGATATAATATGCTGCCTCCATCACGGATATCACAACCATTTATTATGTCTACAAGCTACAGAAGCTTACGTAGTGACAGATCTGTGCGTAGCTGTATAGGATGACATGAACGGGGTGATGCATAATTCAAAGAACAGCTCAGTAGGCAATCTAATTCAAGAAATTGTCTCCCTGCGCACCTCACATTTTTACAGCATCAGAGCATGCTTCCAAGCCCCCAAATGTATTCAAACCTCATGCTAATTTTAGTTTGAGGTAAGCTTTTCTTTTTTTATGCAAAACTGAACACAGCATTGAAGGGTTTCAGCCCTGATGAACATCCAAAGCTGGAGAGTTAAATTATAGGGTAAAAAAGTTTCTAGTATAAACACCAAGGACTGAAATCTCTGTATATATGTAGATTTAGCCATTGATTCTGTCAGAGCTATTGTCATTAGCCAAACCCTGGCTGGCTGAAAACAAACTGATCACAGAATGGATTCTATCGTTTTAAACAGATGATCTAGATCTATATTTTAAATGTACACTCAACAAAAAATGTAATGCAACACTTTTGTTTTTGTTCTCATTTTTCATGAGTTAAAGCGAGGTTTGAATTGAAAGACTTTCAAATGTGTCGCTGTTGTGTGTTTTATTTGCTCATAACAACATAATTTCTGAACATTTGTCTCCAATAATTAACCCAATGCTGTGTGCTGTCACGACAGCCGCGCTGTCCAGGTTTCTGGGCGGAGAAGCTCAGCAGACAGACAGACAGACAGACAGACAGACAGACAGACAGACAGACAACACCACGCAGTTCTGTTTTTTAGCCCGCTTCCATCTCATGGTTATAAATATAACTTTCGGCCCTAATTCCATTTTTTCCCCAACAATCAAATGACAGAAGGGAAACAACAGGACATGATGACATGATTGATTAATAAATGTATTCTTTGATTTTCAAACAGTAGCATTATGTTGTTGTTGTTTATCCTCTATGAAATGGTATTAATAGTGCAAACTCAGTAGTAGTAACGCACTTCCACAGCATTTACTAGGCACTGAACTATGATTATTTCACGTAAGGCTACAGATACAGCATTTTTTTTTTTTTTTTCCCCAGGAGGGCAAAGTCATGTCCCGTCCATGCCTCTCATTGATATCCTTACGCTAATTCTAACCAATCACTCCTCATGCCTAAACCTAACCAACCCAACCAAGTGAAAGCAAGGAGGGCCGGAGACCCTCCTGGGGGGAGAAAATGTTATCTGTAGCCTTATGTGAAATAGCCATAGTTCAGTGCCTAATGAATGTCGTTTTTAGGGTTGCAAATTTTGTCCATTTTCCTTAACTGATAATAGAAACACTAACAACTGATTAATCAATTAATCATTAATGATTAATCAATTAATCATTAATGATTAATAAGATACAAAACACGTTTGCTTTTTCTCTCATTTTGATTTTACTCTTTTTTTCCTTTCATTTTAAATTCATGTTTATTCAATAAATGTCTCGGACAAACAAAACAAGGTGTAACTACTGCCAGTCCTCAATTAATTATCAATTAATGCATTTCTAATACAATAACACATTAAATTCTTAACAGTGATTAATTGATTAATGATTAATCATTAACATCCCTTGTTTTTTCTAGTTAAAATGCACATTTTGCCACCTGTATCAGTTGCAAGATTGAAACTGCCTCCTTATACCATCAATTCTGGGCCTGCCCCTCATTTGCTAAACCGTGGGATAAGGGATTTGGAGTTTTACCAGTGAACTCACTGCAGTCTGAATCCCAGCGTGGGACAGTAGCCCTAGCAACACTTATCGTAAGAAAGGTTATTCTGCTAAACTGGAAATCCTCTGACACTCCACCATTTAGACACTGGGTTAGAGATCTATGGATGTCTTTGACCTCAGATATTCACTAAAGGGCAAAACTGCCTTGTTCTCAAGGATTTGAGACCCCTATAAAGCTTACTTTGCGAATGCTGTCTTTTAATTCCTCTTAACTTCTTTTTTTTTTTTTTTTAATTTCTCTCTTCGATTAAATTCATTTATCATTTATTATTGTTTTCCTCTGCATCTTGTCTGTGAAGGTTCTCGGTCATCCAGGTCACGGTATTTGTAGAAAAGCTTGTCATAGGCAACTGGACTTGGTAGAAGTATAGAAGACATTTCTCCTCTCATCCAAGAGGCTTCTTCAGTTCTTCTAAACGTCTTCTAGAACTCTGCAAAGTTCACTTGCCTATGACAAGCTTTTCTACGAATCCTCTGTATCTTATTTTATCACCTGGCTAGTCATGTATTAGGTTGTTGTGCCCCCTTTTGTGTATAATTCATTCTGCTTAACATCTAGCCTGTCCTAACATCTTTGCGGATTTGTGCTTGCATGTCTGTATCACTGTACGACAATTATGATCTATGGACCTGAAAGTGTTCCTGTTTTATGTTGTGCAAAACTGCAAAACTCAATAAAAACAATTTGGAAAACCTGACCTGTCCAAGTCACACCTGTGCATTAGTTTAATCAGCCTCTCAATATGTCGCACTTGTCAGATGGAAACGAGAAGAACTCACTGACACAGATTTTGACAAATTTGTGAGCAAAATTTGAGAGAAATAAACCTTTTGTCTGCACAGAACTCATTTTATACTCAAGCCCATGAAAAACGGGAGCAAAAACTTATTTATACTTTTGTTGAGTGTAATTATAACTACAACTGTGTTGTGTAGACAGAGCAGAATGCTGCTTAGTTTTGCCCAGGAATGCCTTTCAGCCATTAACCAACATCCCTCCAAAAGAGGATTTAAAACAATACAGCGACACGCTTGCTCATCTTTTCCCTTCTAATTATTTCTGGCAATGTGTTGGTTGTCTCCTGATCATCCAGTAGTAATTAGTCAGGTCGTTCAAGGACACAAAAAAATTGTAAATCTGTAATATTTTGCTCACAAAAAAAAAAAACAAAAAACACCACGGCTGCTGTAACCTCATAAATTCTTTGGGATAAAATGAATTGACTCCATTCATTGCCAAGAGTGCAGCATTTGCAGCAGAAGATAATACTGACGGTCCCACAATAGCCGGCACGGTCACATTCGATAGCCATTTTTTTTTTTTTTTTTTTTGAATGCAATTGTGGCGTGAGTGGAGGGCTTTCCAACAGCAATGCACTTAACAAACCTTGTTGTGTGTCCACCATCAGTGAAAATTACCAGAATAAATTTAACCTTATGCACGGGCTAGGAAAGGTAGAGAATACAGCATGTTTCAGATATTTTTCTCTGTATTATCTGACCTCACACGCTAAAACACAAGAGAGGCAGAATGGGGAACTGAGGAGAACAAAAATAAAAAAAAAAATAAAAAAAAAATGTCCCCAATAGGCTTCAATGACGCCATTAATTCACACCTGTCAGAATAAAAAACAATGCTCTGTCAGTTGATAAAGCGACAGAAATTCTACATCACTCAAATTATATATTCAGTGAAGATTAATATCTTTATTACTCATAAATCATCAGAGCTATAGTCTGTGGCACTGCTGTGAAAATATCTGTGAAATCATCTCCACTGATACGGCAGAGCCTGTTTATTGTGTCTATATGCCAAATTCAATATATCATGTGCTAAATAAACATTAGCAAAATATAGGATCTCTTTAAAACGTGCAGTTTTTCAATTACGGGGCATATTTATCTTAATCCAGTCGTCACACAGGCATTGTGTTTGCTTTGGCTCTTGTTGTTGGTGTGCAGTTCTTCAAGGCATAACAAGAGGTGCAGGCTGCATACATAAGTACCACAGACCCACTATCTGTATCTGTGTGTTTCACAAAAATACGTATTCAGATTTCAACTGGAAACAGGTGTGGCTTATACTAGAAGTCAACAGAAATGTTTAATTGACATTTAAACTCCTCTTACATGCATTTAGTTGCTCTCAAATTAAACAAAGTAACAATATTTGAAATGAAATTAACTGAATAATAAAGCTTTGTATTTGAAACTCAAATACTGAAATAAATAAATAAAAACATACAAATGTGATAATTAAATAAATGAACAACAAGAGTGCACTCAGTGGAGTGCAGATCCCCGCCAGGCAAGAGATGGTGAAGCACCTACTGCAATGCCAAAACAACTGCCAGATGCAACCAAAGTTTGGCCAACATTAACATCATTAACAACAGCAACAACAACACATCAACATTAACATGCATTGTCTCTAGCTGAAACAAGATTTCCCCCAGCGGCCACTTAAGAAGAGTGAGAAGTCAGCTGTCAATGGTCGTATGAAACAGAGCAGTCAAAAAATACAATTACCACCTTTCAGTTGTTTGTTTCCACCAACCACTCAAGTTACAGTTTACACCCATGTCTGTTCAGATAATGTATGTAGTGAAAACTATTAAATGTATTTTATGGCAAAATGTATGAATCAAGTGAATAATTTCCAGTGAGAAACATGCTGGCTTCACTTAGAGACTACTACTTAGAGTATGGAGGACTGACAGAGACCATTTGACCTTTTGGATATAAAATGTCATCACCTCATCATTTTGTCCTAAGAGACATTTGTCATATTTGTCAAAATTAGCGGATGAATTCTTGAGTTATGCCAAAAAATGTGTTTAGTGAGGTCACCGTGACCTTTGACCTCTGACCACCAAAATTCAATCAGTTCATCTTTGAGTCCAAGTGAACATTTGTGCCAAGTTTAAAGAAATTCCCTCAAGGCGTTCTTGAGATATTGCGTTCACAATGGGATGACCTGAAAACGTAAAAGGCACAAATGTCAGACAGTCAACAGAATGATGTTGAAAAACTGAGAGCTACCACAGCTCCATCCTTTTTTTTTCTGCTCATCCAGGGTCGGGTTGTGGTGAAAACAGGGTATTCCCTGCTATAACAGCCCACTGAGCCACATTGTGGGAAGAGGTCCAGTTCAAATAAAATTGGTTTGAAAAATGAAAAAGCTATTGACAAATCTATGAAAAGCTCTCTTGGTCATTTGACAGGGAATGATGCGGCTTCAATATCAGATCATGAGGCAAAATAGGAACGTAAGTCAAGCTTTATCCTGCAATGCTCAACTAATCTGTTGAAAACTGATGAACAGTTATCAAGGATTAACCTAAATACACAGTTCCACACTTCTGTGGTTTCAGCCTGTGGCATATTTGTTTACCTTTTAGCAAATCTGCATCATGGATCATCGCATTCACCCACATTACTGTTGATACTAAAGAAAAAGTCAGAATATGAATCAGTTATAAGGACTTTTAAGATGATTTCTTAACAGATTTATGAACATTTATCCCTGATGGACAGTGAATAGACACACCAGGATTTCAAACAGCAAATGTTGGTGAACTTGGCAAATTTATGCCGATGAACAGATTCTTCTAGCTGTTCTGTTATTTGCCTTTACTCACTTAGTCATTATATCCACATTATTGAAGATTATTCATCGAAGTTCTCCACCAGTAGTCATCCCTACCAGGGGTGTACATCACAAGTTTCATCACAATACGTTACATTGATTCTTTGGACAATGGTACAATATTTGCCGTTATCACAAAGTCTTTCACAAAAGAATCTGCCTCAATTCATTTCTGGGATCTGCGATCGATATCAGATGATGTCATATGTCCATTTAACATGTTCAGTGTAATTTATGTCAACTGACAAAAAGCAACTTAATTGCTATTTGACAATTTATGACTAAACTGTTCCAGACATTGTGACATAGAAATGCCACGGGAATGGCAATATTTTCACTTTGCATTGATCATATTGGATCGTTTAATATTGAATTGGTATCTTGATAAGAACTGCTGTATCATTAGAACCCTAATCACTACAATATTGTCACAGTATCAATCAATACCAATATGTAGGTATTTGGCCAAAAATATTGTGGTATTTGATTTTGTCCATATTTCCCAGCCCTACTATAAAATCTTCATATGTTTGCACCATCTGAGAATCACGGTATGTTGTTTAAGAGAAAATGTGTATGTCAAGACGTGTATTGGATATCGCAGAATAACAAAAAAATGCTGAGATTTTATTTAGAAGCCATATCGCTCAGTCCTAGTCCAAACTAGGGAAAAGTATGGTAGCTTATTAGCTGTGCTGTACCATTTTCTTTAATTCAATATCCACTGTTGGAGAATAAACTTTAATATGTCAATGTCAGAAAGTCAGGAATTGGTGGTACAACCACTGAATGGATTGATGGTACACCTCTAGTGAATACACTTTATGAACTTTCTGTCCTGTTAGCGGCCAAGCTAAGCTAATGAGCTAATGAGTTTGCCGACTGACCGTTAGCCAGCTCGTATCCTTAGAGAGCTTTATTGTGCCTTTTCAATAGTGGTGAACAAAACGCCAGGGAGAAGTAAACAGAACAGTAGAGAGAACAAAGAGAAGGAAATTGCTTAAATTAGTAAGTGTGTTGTGAATGCTGGATGTTGAAGAGCTGATGCTTAACTGCATCGCTGGTTTAATTTTGAATGAAGAAGCAGCTGAAAGACTGAAAGAGTTGGAAAAATGGGAGAGGGACGAAGGACCCCACAGCTATGAGAGAAGCAGTCTATATCAGACATCTACATCTAAATCAGCCCGTGCTTCCACCTGCAATTAAAGGTTGCCACGGTGACGGTAACTGCTGACTGACTCCTGGGTCAAGACAGTTCATTTAATAGAGATGAAGCTGAAAGGCAGCATTCAAACTCAAGCTTATTAGCAAAATTCCTATCGCCTAGATTTTTGACATCGGTCATGGTGTTGAAATCAATGGGAAATAGAGACTTTTTTTCTGTTTTTCTCTTGACATTTCTGCTCTCAGTTAACATTGGAGTCAATTGGGCAGTTACCATCCCTGTCACTTTGAGGATCCCAAAATGTACAAGTAATACAGACAAGTTTTAACTTGAGAAGGTTTTTAACAGCTTAACTCCACTCTGCATGTGATGTCACTCACTCCCTCCGTTCATTTGAATGGGAGAAAAACTGGAAAATGTTGAATATTTCAGAAAGTATTGAAGGTCTGAATGCTAAAAGTAATAACAGCAATGTCCTAATTGACCCTATGTCCCGCCCCTTTATGCTCTGTACTTTAATGAGAATAGAGCATAACTGTTACCTCGGTAAACTTTTTCCTTTCCTTCCTTTATGTTAAAAAGAAAAGCAAATTTTGAGAATGGTTCAAAGACGCTGCTGGTGGACCTGTAAAAACAACATTAATTCTCATCTTAAATTAGCTAATGTTAACAAAATGCCTACATAAATCATTAGCTAGCTAGTTAACTTGCATTTTACTGATATTAACTAGCTAGTAAGCTAGCATTTTGTTAACATTAGCTAACTAAAGATGTGACCCTATGGATGGATTTCTTTTTACATACACAGCCAGGGGGAAACGGCACATTCTGTATGGTTTGTAAATCCTTGTTGACTCAATAATAAAATGCCATGTCAGACATGGATGTGTTTGTTTGGTTGTCATATATTAATATATTTATCTAAGATGTTAGCTAACAATAGTTTACTATCAGTACATCATCAGGTCTCTGGATGAAATCACCCCACTAAGTTTGTTATTCAAATAAATGTTTGCACAGCTCAGAGCGATAGAGCTGGTTATAGAAATGCAAATCAGCGCAACATGGTTTGAGACAGCACAGCCAACAGTGACAATGGCAAAGCCCCAATAAAGAAGTATATTGTCAGATTAATCACAACCTCAGCTAGGAATCTTAAGCTAAAAGCAGCTGGCCTAATCACAAAAACTTTATGAGCTGCTGACATGTCCTATTAATTTTACTCAACTTACCTAGTTTTATTGGTGATTGAGCCTGTTTTTCCTCTCCTGATTAACCATATCAGGAGCATGGTTGCACCATTAGTCTCAATAAACTGATTAAATCAAAGGAATATTGACAACAATGCTGTGCTATGCGGATGAGTACTGCTTTCTGCCCCCTCATTGCACATACCTCGCTTTTACAGGAGGAAGTTGGCCCAAGGTGCCAAATTTGCTCAATTGTCATTGAAGCACAGAGCAAAAAGGGGCAGGACTTAGGAAGGGTTGGTTGTACTGAATATTTCAATCTTTGAATGGACTTCCTACGTTAAAGAATGTGGAACTACTGCAGTGCTTTCCAACGTTCACACCAAATAGAGAGAAGGTCTGGGAGGTGTTGTTGACTAACTAGTGATGGCCCCGTTAGCTCGCTAGCTACAGCAGTTCACCAAATAACCCTGTCACCAAGCTTCCAGCCCCACTTATTTAGCGTGGAAGAGCAAATGTCACTTTGTGGCGTGACTGCTGCTTCAGTTCTGCTGAGCTAGTAGTGTGTGCATGATGTCTCTGTGGTGACACGGAACTCAACAAACCAAATATTACTGCAAAATGCTGTTTGTATTTGTTCAGAGCACATCATCTGAACAGGTATACATAAGGTATATTATGTATGAGTCTAACCCCATCTTTGTTTCAGTTCTTTGTGAACAGAACCACGGAGAAACTTTCCTCTCACCTCGATCAGGAGAGTCTGTTTAGCATGTCCTCATGCAGCGGAGTCATGCTGAGCCGAACAAAAGTAGGTCATCATTAAAACTCTAACCCTATGTTTCTCTAACACTCAGGAACCTTTACCAGGCCTCCCAGTAGGCCTCACACACCTGCGCCAGGGCCGCTTCTTTTCTCCTCTCACTCTCACAACCTATGATTCATCTCGGCACGACTCTGTGGGAGAAACATGTCAGCCCAAAGCACCAGGTTACTGCCACAGGGAATACCACCAGCGCTCTGGAAATTGGCTGTTGCCTGCATTATGGTGACATTCAAAGATTTCTGAGTCTTAAATGGGATGAAAAATATGTACAGAGGTAAGAAAAGTCTTTGATCTTTGCAGCCCTCACTTTCCTCTCTGACAGTCTCAGGATTCTGTCTCTCATTTGAATGTATTATAGTCGACTCCTGTATTTATTTTTGGTACTTTAAACATTTACAGCCTGCTACTCATCTTAAGATCATAGGACTTTTTAGACTGTACTTTTTTACACTCTGTACCTTTTTACTGACATATTTGCCTCTTCAAACATTTCACTATCATCTCAGGTATCATTAAATCTTTCCCTGAGCCGAGTTTATGAAGAGAAATGTTCCATAACGGTTTGTTATTGGACACCTGCCATCATTTAGATTAACTCTGAAAAAAACTCAAAACTTTTTCCACTTGTTTTGGCGGTGTTTTGGTTCCATTATCAGCTGAAGTGACATAGGGTCCTTCCTGGCCATTCCTGTGAACAAGAATGGCCAGGAAGTATATGACCAGATGAACAATCGTCACCTCAGTTTGCAAAGTTTAATTAGGTGATTAGGCTGAACTTCAAATGTGCAACATGTGCCAAAAACATGCACCATCAGTCCTGTTTTTCTTGGATTTCAAGGCCATCTCCCAGTGCCCTCTTATTCTGTTGTTGCTCCCAGGAAGTTCCCAGAATTTGCATGGAACTCAAACTTTATTATGAATAATCATTACACTCGGATCCATATGTTTTGTATACTTGTCGGACATCACACAACTTGCAAGATTGTCTATGCAACACAATCCACACACTACGTAAAACCTGGCAACCCAACCACGACACAATTCAAGGGCCGTGTGCACGGCTGCTCTCTGCACAGGTAGACGGGCCAGCTAACTTAACGTTAGCTGTTGTCAAATTGTCAAAGCCGAGTCGGGCTGAGCAGTTTCCATTTATGTATATCTGTGAGTCATCAGGATAGCGGCCATGTCTTTTGCAAATGTCTTAAGGCAAAATCGGGGAAAGTGAAACCTAAATGTTAGCAGGTATGTTTATACCCAGAAAATAATTGACACCTGAAACAGTCAAAATGAACTTGTACAATTAGGATTTCACATATACCTCAGCTTGGAATTCATTAATAAACTATATGACCTGAAGGGAAATTAATAGTGATAAGTTCTGGAAAATATATTATCAGAAAAGTCAAAGTAATCGGAAAGAGAAACCAAAGTTAAACCTCCTGAGTCAAATATCAAACACCTGAGATGAATAGCACATTAATAACTGATGTCCCTTGAGCCACGCCTTGAAGGAAGCAGGGAACATGTGAGATCTTCACTCTGCAAACACTTTGCCTGAATGATAAACTGCTGTTAAATGTGATGCTGCTGCATGACATCTTGTTGGGAGGTTCCCCTTTTACAATTCTGCTATTTACCTCCTACTTTGTGCATTTTGGGGTTCTCTTCTCGACTGAGTTAACACTTGTCATTTTTCTGCTGGTATTTTGATCATTTCTGCTTCTTTGATATTTGATTTAAAATTAAAATTTTCTGTGTTGCCCCTGTAGCTCAGCTAGTAGAGTGTGCACTCCATGTGGTGAGGCTATCAGTCCTCTGCAGCGGCCCTGGTTCGATTCCAACCTGCTGCCCTTTGCTGCGTGTCATCCCCCGCTCTCTCTCCTCCATTGCCTGTCGGCTCTTCAACTATATACTCTATAATATATGCAAAATACTCTGAAAGAAAATTCTTGTTCTGTATTTCATCTCTTGGCCTCATATTGTTTTGTTAAGCTATTTACTCATCGTCCTCTGAAACAACTGTTTCCAGCAGCCTTACATCTGTCTTCATTAGTATATTCAAATATTGGCCATATGGTGTCTGATATCATGTTTTTCCATATTCTCTATAGACTTCCTATTTTGTATATTTAATATATCTTTAATAACTGATTCCTTTGTCTTCTTTATGATTTGTTTCTCTTCAAGACTGTGATCATATACACAGTGTTTATATAAGACTTGGGTAGTCTTATATAGTACAGAGATGCTCAATGAACTGGACGCCGGGGGCCAGATAATAAACAAACATGAATAATACTTATCAGATAAAATGAAAAAAAATTAAAGGCCTGTAACTCATCTTTCCTGGGAAATCTTTGTTTTTAAAGAAGTGACTTATTCACTTAACTTAATAAAGAATTAAACAAATTTGGGAATGATTCATGCTCCTACCAGAGACAGGCTGAATAGCATATTTTAAGCTCTTTTAGTGTCTGCAGGCTAATATGCAACTTTCCGAGTAACAGCCAAGGCACTTTATTGAACATTTACTGATGTAAACAAACACACAATCCCAGTGAGAATCAATTTATTTTCATTGTGAACTAGAAAATGATTGTAGGGTGAGTCAGTACCCTGTCGAGGGCCAAATTTGGCCCACAGCCTCCAAGTTGAGTATCACGTCTGATCTGCCTCACCTACCTTTTTATTGCCAATCTTTTTTTTTCTACTATTTTATTTACATCTATTTGTTATTTATTTTTATGCCACTGATTTTTATATCAGTGTTTGTCAAAATTTTGGTGCCCAGGGCACACCAAAGGCAAGAAAGAATCTCAAGGCACATCTATATTCATATCCATGCAAAAAAAAAAATGCCTGTATTACCAATGGAGGCAACAGTTATGAGCCAATCAGAGGCAGAGTTTCCAGAGTGTGGGAAGAGGTGGGGAATAAAAATAAGGTGTCAATTAATCAGGGCCTTTGATGTGTCACATAATATTTCCCACCAACCAGCAACTGCGCAAACAGTGAAAACTGGGGTTCTCTTTTTATTTTTTTTACAGGATATTTTTGTTTGCCTCTAGAATTTGCCTCTGTGATTGGAAACAAGTATGTACAAAGTACAGTTCACAGTACAGTACAGTTTACTCATAACTTTTTGTACAGTTTTATATTGCAATAATATAATGTATGGTTGTCACAAAATCCCACGGCACACCTGGACTTGCCTCATGGCACACCAGTCTGCTTCACCATTTGGGAAACATATTATATCATAAAATATCTCTTCACAATTATGGCTATCATCAGTTATTAATGTGGTAATTGTCTCATGTGATTTAAGATTTGGCCCTAAAATATTGGTTCCCATTTTTGATTGGTTGTTGCAGTCTGTGACCTCCTCTTGACACAATTTTATTTTCCTATGCGTCTATCAACAAGGTGTCCTAGTATGTGATATTTTTAAAGGAACAGTTTGCCCCAAAATGGAAAATAAATATTTTTACCCTGATCTGATGTGCTATTTATCCATTTAGATTGTTTTGTTGTGAGTTGCAGAGTTTTGGAGATATCAGATCTACCTTCTTTCTGCAGCAGAATCTACTGGAACTACTTTTTTCTACTAGAAAGAAAGTAGTTGCTACATGAAAACTGCTCAGAACAAGGTTTGTGGATTTTCTTAAGTAACTGGGTCATTATTTTTGGAAACAGACATTGGTTTTGAATTTTTCAAATGTCTTCTTTATTGTGTGCGTGTGCGTGCTTTGAGCACCACGAGCCGAGTGCCATTTAGTCCTATTATATTGGAGAGAAGACAGACATCTCTATGGCTGATATCTCCAAAACTCTGCAACTGACACCAAAAAACAAAACAAAAAACTGATGAATCAGAATAAAAATAGGTATTTTTGATTTTGGGGTGAACTGTCTCTTTAAAGAACTTACAGAGCAATGCACAACTTTAGTCAGATTATGTTGTCTGGCTAAAATGCATCATGCTAGCTATGCTACTGTACAGTATGATTCTGTGCATGATTCTGTGTGTGAATGAGTGGCACAATTGTTGCCACCCCTGCGCTCATGGAGCCCCACGCGATCACTCACTTTGTCTCCCGCAGCCTTGTGTGTGTGTTGCGTCTTTGAAACTAATCCACTGAGGGCTGGCAGGTTTTAATGTCATCCAACAATGCTACAATCAAACAGCTATTCAGATGGTATCAGCATCGATCTTCTAAGAGCTGGACGGGAGATATTTTTGGACGGACCGCTCTCTCTCTCTCTCTCTTGCTTAAGCTGGCCATAAAGGAGAAGATTAACGGCCCAAACGCCTCTGATTTGGTCGTCCTGAACTGTACTCTTGCTCTCAGCCTGACCTGTTTGGAAAGGTTTTTTTTTTTTTTTTCCACTGTAGGAACCACAATAGGACACCAACAGAGATGAGGTGCAAACTATTCTGAGGAAAGAGAGGACATTTCGGGACATCCATGTTTGAGTTCATCATGTGTGAAATGTCAAGTCGCTGGCCGGATGTGTTGTTATTGTTCACAATGGTTAGGTTAGCAGGACAGTGGTTTGACCTAGACGAAAGAATATGATGATGTTTTTTGTGCAGTGTGACTGCCTTTGTTATCTTCAGAAATATGTATTTAACAGTACACAGAACAGGTGAATGCATTAATCACCCATTGTTGAGAATTGGGATGAATCATGTCCTACCAAAAAAAAACTTTAAAAATCATTGCTACAAACACTTTCATGGCAATTTTTTTGGTGAAAATGTATTCTTTAAGGATTTATATGATGCATATATGTATATATATATATATATATATATATATATATCTCCTTCTTCATGCATGTGTGTACTGTCTAGGCTTGTTGCTGTTGACCTAAACCTAAAACTTATTTTATGTTATCTGCACTGTATCTTTATTTTTTTCTTTATTTTTGAGACAGATTTGCATTCTAGCCAACTTGTGAATACTCATTAAATAATTGTTATGAACCACAATAATAAAGCTATTGTTTAGGAATTCATTTGTACTGTTTATTATGAAAATTAGTTGGGTGTTTTTTATTTAATTTGGGCGGATTTTGAGCATTTCTTGGACTGCAAAACACCAAACCAATCTGGCAACACTGGTTCTTTGCGTGATAAATGATTTTGTGTGTCTGACCGAGTTGATTCAAGTCCTCAGCCATGAATAAATGCTATTTCATGCAAAAAAAAAAAAAAAGAAAAAAGAAAGAAAAATCATTAGGAAGTTGGCCAGTTACAAGGTCTAATAGCCGATCTTTTATAATAGTTTTGTCCCAGTTCTCAAGAGTGAGTAATATTATTTCTGCAGGTATACACTCAGAAGGAAGCTCTGACTCATGGCTTCCTGTATAAAACCTGCAAGAAGGTTTGTGCTTTGGAACAGAAGACTTTCTGTTTGCTTTGCCCACCACCACAGCTCTTCTGCCAATACTATTAGGCATGCTGCAAATTTATTGTGCATGGTTACTGAGCAGCATGGCACTCTAATGTGGCCATTTTAAAGCCTTACTGCACAGTCTGCAGTGCAAACAATGAGCCAATCAACTTTATAGGTAAACACTCTGCACCAGCGTACTGTACTTGAAGAGGTTTGCAGAGACAGAAATAAATCCTATTTTCTTATTCCATCGCCGTCTAATTACGCTGCATTTGAACGGTATAATTGGGCTGATGTTTTTTCCACTCAGACAGACATGTAGTCGCAGCCCTCACTAGGGTGACTGAATCCCCCGGTGGAGTGACAAATGAGTATACAAGCATTAGCACGTATGATGTAACACCTGCATAGCATCCAGGCAGCAACACCTGGCACGAAACAACAAAGAAGAAAGAGACCTCAGCTCCACAACAGCTCCTGTAAATAAAACCACAAAATACGTCGTTTGTGACTTTCCTCCAGATTTTCTTTGTCTGACCCAACCTATCTGCAGAGTGACACCTTTTGTCTGTGCCTTCCACTCTGTTACACAAAGAAATAGGGATGTACGATAATGGGAAATGTGTGCTACCATTTATTATTCCGATAGATGATAAATATTGGCTTAATACCTTCTGATTTATGAGATTATGTCACAGCATTTAATTTGAAATCTTTGGCAAAATGCTCTATAAAAGTACCAGTCAAAAGTTTGGACACATTTTCTCATTCTTTATTTTTATTCTTTTTCTACATTGTAGATGAACGCTGGAGACATAAAAACTATAAAATATGGAAATATATGGAATATTAATTATATATATAATGAGCAAACATATGAAAACATGGCAAAATGTGTTTTTGTTTTTTAAGAATTTATAATATAAAAGACTGAAATCTTTGTTTGCAAGCTCAAAAGTCAGTGTCTTGTACCAACCTGTCGACCTACAAGAGTGTAAAAGTTTGTTGATGAAATTTACTTGAGAAAAATGAATCAACGTTTGTCAGAACTGTTTTTGTTGTAATAGTGATGTCAGTTATATTTGGTTCGGTCAGAGCTACAGAATATTACTATTATTGTTTGTTTGTTTTTTTTAACACAAAAGCATGCACTGATCTGCGATCTTGTCAGTATCTAACATGGGAATTAGTTAATTATCAATTATCAGTAAAAATCAATATTGCACATCCCTAGTAAGAAACAAAACTGAACAAAAAGTTCAACAACAGTTACCACAAATATGCTGACATCAATGCACGTCCAATAGTAGCGCTGGGTCAGATTAATGTAGTCAGATACTAAATACAAGTTATATGGCAGTTGTTGTAATTAGTAACATAATCCTTTGCAATCCTTTGCGTTGCACATTTTAAGCACTTTCCTTAATTGATTATTGGTAACATTAATCATTCTGAAAAAAAAGAGGAAATTTTGTTTATAGCAAACAACAGCAAATGCATGTTTTTCCTCCTCAATCAAAGCAAATAGGCAGCAGTAACTGGCAGTAACCACACTTATATATGAATACTGTTGATAATGAGTCATAAAATGTTTATAACCTACTTAATAACTTAATTATAAACCATTTACAAATCATTTATAAGAGTAGTCTTATAGTAAAGTGTTGCACAAAAATGTAATCAAGTAATCCATGTCAATGTAACTATAATCTACATGACACATTTTTTCAAATGTAATCTGTGTTGAGTATGTTACTTATTTTGTGTAATCCATTACTTTATTTATGTTTTCCCTTTTTCTCTCCTAATATATTTCTTTATGTCTGTACTTCAATATATATTTATATATATATTTTCAGATATTTTATATTTTTATTCACTTTTCATATTGATTGTTTGATGGTATTTGAGTTGAAGTCAAAGAAAGAATTTCATTGTACAGGGCAATTTGTTTGTTTGTTTGTTTGTTTCTTTGACTTTGACTCGGCCTTGCAAAAGTCATGGCGACGACAGCGAGAAGCCTCCATGGAAGTGACACATCTCGAACAAACAACGGCAGCTCCTGAAGAGGTTAGTGTAGATACTGTGAAAGCATCAGAGCCAGAGAGAATTTCTTCATTGAAAGAAGAACAAAGAACTGCACTGAAGGCTCTTCTCATGGAAAAGATGTTTCCGAAGATGTTAGACCTGATAGACAGATGGTTCATCCAATCACTTCCCAAGTGTTTTTTTTTTTTTTTTAAGTGCCTGCCCTTTTCCAAACAGTTTCTAAGGACGACTGACATCTGGTGTGTCAGGTTACTCGTAGTAAACGGGTAGTAACTGGATCTTGCCAAATAATGAGCCCAAATCAAGGTCTAAAAAACTGAGTTATAACTTGCCAAATTGTTTATAAAATTACATTAATATCCTATTTATAAACCATTTATAAATCATCTTTAAGGGTAGTAAAGCGGTCACAAAAATATAATCAAGTTGTCCATGACAACGTAACCACAATCTGATCACACATTTTTTCTAATGTAATCTGGCCTTATTTTAGTTACTTATTTTGTGTAATCTGATTGCTTAATCCTGAGTACATGTAAACTGTTACTATCCAGCCCTGTCTGATGGATGTTATGTAGTGTATATATATCAGACACTGATTTTGTTCACAGAATACAAAGCATGTCTCCTTTTCTCTGGTGGGATCATTGAAGCTTTGTAACTCATGTTTTATAGTCGCAGTCAGAGCTCCTTAATGAGTTACCCTGCCTATAGAGTCCAATTAGAGGTCAGATCCTGCACCAAACACAGGTATTTGTTCAATCTGATAGCAGCCTGCAGTCTATCTGATAATCAGATAACCAGACAAACTCTGAATTGCCTTGGATAATGTACTGTAGTAGTCGCACACATGCACTGATTTCACAGACAGCCTCCACGGCGGCAGCGGGTCCTGAGATTTAATAAACACTGACATGATCGTAATGGAGTAAATCTTTAATTAAAGTTCACATCTTTTAGCATTATGATTAACATGAAGCCTCTGCTCCGGTGAAACAGGTATCGCACGTGAGCCCTTTGGGATGTGGGTAGCTCTGCCGTCCTACACCCCGCCTGTGCCAGGAACGCCTCATCAGTGTTCTTTTCCAGCCACTCAATTAGCACCACTGTCTCGTTAAAAAAAAAAAAAAAAAAACACCCTACAAGCTTTCGGGAAACCAAAAGAATGGCGTATGATGTACAGTCTGGGTTGTTCTGCACCCTCGCTGTGACAGTCACATAAATCATTCATTTCTTTTGGGCTGCATGAGTGTGGCGGTGTCGCACAAAAACTAGCTTTGAAACAGCAACCTCATGCACGCACACACTTCTTGTGCCTTCAGACAACAGCAAGGTGATCTCGACTGATTTTACTCCAAAAGGCCATGAATAAAACATGTACGGATATGCATATCAAAAGCCAAGAGTTGACAAAGCAAAACAAAGCCAAACAAAGATGTTGGGGCCAGTGGAAAGGGGAGGGGAGAGCGTGCTTTCTCTTGAACCTGCTCTGAATCCCTAACATGGCCAATTAGCAAAGGGCTCGGCTCGCCGGCCATCTGGGGATGCCCCTTTCCTTCATCTTGACATAATTGCTCCTCCTGAGGAAGAGCAGGTGAGGGCACCTAGAGACGCCTGCTCCAGGTTAGCCAGACATGCTCTTCAATTTCGTGGGCTACGCCTGAGCTCTCACTAATACTGTCATCAAGTAGCTCTCACCCCTAATGAAAGCTTTAATGGGCGAGAGAATCAGTGTTAAAAATGATGAAAACCTCAGAGAGTCAGATAGTTCAGATGGGTGGAGTGCCAGGGCCATGTCGCCAGGTACAAATATACTAACATGGGACCAGTTTTCATTTAAATGGTGCTGACTCCTTAAAGGGATAGTTCAAATTATTTGATATGGGGTTAGTAAAGGGTCAGTAACAAAAGGTATTACAGCCACTCCACCCAACTCCAACTCAATGCTATTAGTAAACCTTTATGTCTCTCTGTGGGTTTTACAAATGTTTAACCAATGAAAAGTATTAAAAACAGTTAAAAACTTGTACAAATCAGTGCTCAATCATTTTACAAAAACAGGCTTTTTAAGAATTTCCTGAAAAGTAACTGTTTTGAACATACAAGGTTTCCACCCAACAGCTATGACATTTAGAATATTTTCACTGCTTTACTTTCCGTCAGCAAAACGGCGTTATATGTGCCAAATAGCACTCTCTCTGAACTAACAAAACTCCACAGGGAAAACAGTCATTTTACCTTGCAGAACACGGGAGCTACTGGTCTACCACTGCCTCGATCTCTTTGTTAGTTTGTATTTTTGTGCAACTTTTTGGTGAGTCTGAAGCATCCTTTTAAAACACCGAAGTCAATAAAACAAACAAACAGAGAGATTGAGGTAGTGGTAGTGCAGCAACTCCCGTGTTCTGCGAGTTACAGTAAAATGACTGATTTTGCCTGTGGAGTTTGGCTGGTTTGGAGAGACTGATACTTGGCTTATATAAAGGCAGTTTCCTGCCAGAAAAGACTGACTGATGACAAAGTAAAGGATTGAAAATATTCTAAATATAGTGTACATTCAAACTGATATACATTTTTTTATGTGGACCTTTTTTTAAGTGGCTAAATGCCACAAATGTCCACAGCACTACATTGCTGAGCTTCCCTGCTGGTACTCCCCTCTGCTTCTCCAAAGTGTGTGTGTGTGTGTGGGGGGGGGGGGGGGGGATGGCTGACCGGCATCTACTGTAGCTAATACACTAACTACAGTATCTCATACAACTCCACATCAAATAGCCCGAACTATCCCTTTAAGCTGTGCTCCAGACTAAGACGATCAAAGCCACCTCACAGAGTAATTTACTCCTAATCAGCCCATAATGAAGTGGGGACAGCTGGGCCTGTTTGGAGGTGTGGATGGACGCAGACCTCAGGGGCCAAAGGGCCGCGGAGTCTGCCTAGCAGCATGGCTCAGCTGGCCCGGCACCGTCAGGCTCACCGCAGGCTGCTCACTCAGTGGAATGACAGAGGTCAATGTTCATCCTGTCACTGTAAAATGGCCTGAAGAGATCAGGGCAGCACTACTAGAAGAGACCTTGACATAAGGCCATCTGACGTGCACGTCAACCTAAGGAATGCCCTTCATGGGCAATGGGCATGATTATGGAGACACATTAGGAGTGCATCATTCTGGATGGCAGTTATTGCAACATCCAGGAGTGCTGCTGCCGCTATGACAGATGCTGCACGTCCTTTAGTTAGTCAACAATATTAAACCACTGAATTGATTGAAGAGAATAAATTAATCAGTGAGCACCTTTTACTCAGACTGAAGCTGGAGTGGTGTGTGTGTTTGTGTAAACTGAGGTTTAACACTGGAAGAGAGGTTAGTACCAGCAGACTTTTATCTGAATTGCAGTTATTTATTGTGCTTATGTTGAGCTGTTGGATTATGAGGGATAAATCTGAACGTGATTACTGAATTATCCACGATTTCAAATTCAGTTTGCTTGAGGGACGCTGTGGCATTTTCCATTTTTTTTTAATTTTCTTCCCACCTTCCACACAGTAATTGGTTTCCATTTATTTTCACTACATCTTCAAACTTAATTTGTTGAATCCTAACTTTGCTGTAATCCATCACAGTAAACATCTTGTCAGCTCCACTGTTACATTATGATTGTGTGGTAATTCGGTTGTAAATGCGGAATCATTTCTTTATCAAAGCCTGCAGAAATGAAAGGAAGAAACAGTAGTGGCAACACAAAAGGTACTCTCACCAATGTAAGACACTCTCACAAATGTAAAAACACAAGTATTCCTTGTAAAATACATGGCAGGACTCCAAAGTATATGGGACTTGTAGTGAACATCTTTCACTTTGTCCCTCCTGAGATGACTGCATGGCTGACACCTTCTCTAAGCGTGCCAACGATGAGCTAACAGTGAGTCAGATTCACTGAGTCAGTTAGCAGTGAAAAATGTGGAAATATGCTTTCCACAACTTGTAATTTGTTTTATGGGTATGATATCAGTTTGATATAAAATGTGGTGACGCCAGAATTTTAAACTTTGTTACATCACTAGAATAAAAAAACAATACTTGATACCGCTTTCAATACGATAGCAAAGAGAATAAAGTCCTATTGAAACACAATAGATAATTTCTTTCTTTTTTTCTGTCTTCCTTTTATTTTATTTATTTTTACAAAATCTACAAACAGTGCTGGTACAAAAGTCACTGAGCATTGTTTTTTTTTCAGTGCTCCAAGTCAGTTTTTCAGGGAGGACAATAAAGACTGAACTGATGCCCTCAATAAGGACTTAGATCTTTTTCTTTATCTTTTCTTTTTTCGCTTTGGTACCTTTGACCACAACTTATAGTGATATGGATATGGATCAAAAAGCCTGGCACAGAATAATTTCTATACAAATGCTGTTTACATAATTTTTTTATAGGAATGGGTCATTTTATAGACAGCAACATATCAAAAACAATGTTAAAACTGCCATAATTCTATATATTTTCTTTTAATTGATTCTAATGATACTTTGCCTCGTGCTAACCTATCTGTTTCCAGCTGGCAACTTGAAGTTGGTAGATGCACATTGAAATTATGTGGGGAAAAAGACAATCCTTTTCTCCATGACAAATGAATGACTCTGACAAACTGCCAAAAAAGGCGCCAACGAGATGCATCAGCAAAAGTTGGTCCTCTTCAGTCACATGATGACCCCCTTGAGCCTCACCTTGGTGAGGGAAAAAATTGTGAAGCTGTCCCTTTCATTACTTTATATTCATGTAATAAATAGTAAAACAGTTCAGTTATAACAATTATCTGCTTATGGTGATCAGTTTGACCCAGACAGACTGAATCACTGTAAGAAGTTTCCATTCTATAACTGATATTGAATTATTTTTAACATGTGGTATTGAAAAAGTATTTAAGTATCTATGATTTGGACAACGTTACTACAATGTAAAATGAGCTGTTACCTGACAACATGTGACCACGTGATCTATTAACTCAAAGCTACTAACTTTGTGGTGGCTAACAGCTAATATCTACACTAGCTTGTCGCATAAACACAGGATTAGTTGAGAAATTTTCTTCCAGAAAGTGTTAAATGAAAGATGTCGCGATAATCAGAGATGTGGACTCGAGTCGCATGACTTGGAATCGAGTCAGACTCGAGTCACAAATTTAATGACTTTAGATCCGATTTGACAAAATCAAGACTTGCAACTTGCAACTGGATTTCGACACAGATGACTTGTGACTTCACTTTTTCTTGAATCTTTTGACTTGAAAATACTTGATACCTTCCCCTGAGCCCAACGATTGAAAAATAAGTTATTTAAAAAGTGTGCCACAAGTAAATACATTTCCTGAATCAACTGTTAGCCCTATCTATTCCCAGCCTGGAAGCATTGCATTCCCCAGATCAACCTTGTTTGAACTTGACAGCATCCAATCAAGTTGCAGAAGAGAACCATGACGAAGGTTGCTGAGCTCAAGCTGGAAAAAAATGATACCAAAGATCATTTCGCTTGCACTGAAAAACTACACTGTGGTTAACAAAAATTGAACTGCAGTATGCAAAATGTGAAGGTCGAAATTTACAGATAGAGACTTCCAAAGTCATTCAACATTTCAAGTTGCACAAAGAACGTTAAGTCAAAACTCGGCTGTTAAAATGTCATTCCATTTGGTGGTGCATTTACGACTTAGGACTCGAAACTCAAACTTTAGAACTTGGGACTTGAGTACAAAGACTTGAGACATACTTGTGACTTGCAAAACAATGACTTGGCCCCAGTTGTTCTGATGATAATGCATGGAAAGAGGGCACTTTATTACTGTAGGTAAGCCTGTGCAATCCAATACATCAGCTCTGCTATTAACACAGCATGTTCACTTTTTGTTGGCAGAGATGTGTTTTGATTTAAACATCAAATGAACATTACAAACTTTATTAGAGTAGTTTTTGGCAGAGCTGTATATTGGAGGCAATAAATTGTACAGGTGTACCTACAATATTTTATTATTGCAGCAATTGCTACACTTTCTTTTACTACTTACTTTGTGTAGCAGCACAACAAATGGATGCACTCATCCCTCAATGCGAGCCAGCACTGGTAGCAAGAACACAGTTACTAACTCTTTCATCAAGAGGGGATTATAATGCTAGATCTCTGGCTGAGGAAACAAGGCACACTGCCACATGGCTAATTGGCTAAGTGAAGCTGATTGGCTATTGGCCGACTAAGCGGTCCTCCAGTCAAGTCTCGTAGTTCTGCACATGTGTCCCAAAGATGAATCCCAATTAAGAAAAATAATCCCATTCAATTTCAAGGCAATACATTGAAACAGTACAGTGCTTCCCACATTAATTCATTCTACACATTCACTTCATTTCTCAGTTTTTCAAGTGAATTCCAGTTTCTGCAATTGAAATAGCTCTGCTCATTTAGACCTCATTTCATAGATGCAGCTAATAACATTATCAATGGCTCTGTTCCATTTAAGTGTCACAGACATGTCAGTGACCAGCATGCACAATGCAGCCCTTATTAAAGGAGAACTGTGTCACATCCTACCATTCAGAAAGGAGTACTGCAGTCAAAACAGCGAATTTGAGCCATAGATGGTATAGTGAATGGATTGAAGCCTGATTTAATATACGATCTATGGTTGAAGCGAGTTGTTTCCCCCAATCCCCTTCTCCCCAGACTCGAAGCTCAGGCCAGCTGCAGGTTTGTCTGTCCATGTAAAGCAAAGCCCTGAAAACAAAAGCCCACTGCTCTGAAAATACACACTCTGGAGTTGGAGTTCAATGACTGCCTGCCTTACTGCTTGATTCCACTGGGCACTGCAGCATAGAGTTCGGGCTGTTCCATCCCAGACCACACTTGTGATTCACTAGAAGTGCTGCAGCACCTTCCAGTAGTGTATCCGTGGAAAATAAGCAGAATACGTGCAGAGCCTGTTTCTGAAAAATGCTCGCAAGACTGCAGATCACACTGGGAGGAAGGTAGACACAGATAAAGCATAGAGAATCCTGTCAATTTTCAAAATAAAATAACCCATGCGGACTAAACTATTTAAGAAACAAAAATCAAGGAAAAATGACCAAATCAAGTCATTATTTTATTTTATCTTATTTATTTATTTACATTTTTTTTTATCTTGTCACAGCCCAGTTTATTTTTTCTCCTTTTTTGGCGACTAATTTTCCTGTCGAATAAACGCAAAATTTAATTCAGACTAGTCAACTAGTCTAAAAGTAAGAAAACACTCAGAAAGCAGCTAAAATTAAGCACAACTTATTAATTTATAATGTTAAACACTGTCCGAAAAAAACGCTATGTGTATTAAGAGCCATTTGAAGCCGTTAATCACAGTCTATAATCACCAAATTGTAATTTGTAAATATGTTAAATGCCAGTGAAATGCATGTCACTTTGCACTGTGCAATAAAAACATTACATATTAACTGACCAAACATGACAACTCACTAAATGCTTCAGAAAAAGATCACAGTGTCTGTGGGCATATGACCCGGAGCTGACGTTAGCTGCCAGCCTGTTACACAGTGTGGCTAATGTTAGCAGTACTAGCAGCAGCAGCTGCTCTGCTTGCAGGTTAATGTCAGTGTCCGTGCTGAATGTCGTTACATGTTGCTCCAGTCGAGTGATTATACACCAGTTTATTCATTCACAGTCTACATTCAACGTTATTTCCAATTTGTAGATTAAAACACTGACAAACCACGCTTGTTTTACAACTAGTAGCCCCAACTAGTGGCGGGCAACTGCATAACACCTTAGAGGCAACAGTAAACTGGCATTGTGCATGAATTAAATATTGCTAAACAGTTTAACTGACTAGTATTTCTGGTGCTGACTAGCGAGGGTGGCAACGTTTAATCGTGTACTCGACTAATCGCGTGCATCCCTAATATACATCTACTCCTTCTGAAAGATTATTAAAGATTTCTGATGACTCATGACACACATGAACATTCTGTGTCCATTTTAACTCCATGTAAGGCAAATAAATGTGAAACAGATGTTGTGCACTGGAATAGAAATTTCATCATATATTGGCCCATTGTTGTTAGAACTTAACATGTTTCCTTCATTTCTGTTGACATATCATGGTCATCGTATGATTTGTTATAGTAAATATATTTCATATTTCCCTCAAGGCTCGTCGTCCACCACGAAAAAAGCGTTCTTTTCTCTTTCTGTACTTTAGTTTTGGCTTGTCATTGAAAGGAAAAAAGTTCACTGAGGAAATGTAAATTCAACTTAGATTACATTACTGCAAAATGAAACGAGCATAGCCAATACAAACACAAATAATAACTCAGCAAACTGGCGGAGGAGGAACTCTTTGATATGCTAAAGAGTGCCATCTGTTGCCGGCAATAACTTAATGTTCTGAGCAGATAGTGCCATCTGATTTCATTACTTTCAAAGTATGTTTTGAAGTACAGGTAATGATCCCCTTCTTGCTCATAACCCTCCACCAACACAAACAGGAAGCGGCTGCCTGTTGCTGAACCTCTACTTTCACATGTTTGATATCACATCAGATAGCTATCGTCTTTGTGGGGAGCACAAGAGACGTGGGAATCATGGTGCCGTGCAGCAAATCAGCCCCGGAGTTTATCTTATCGAATGTGCAGCCGCTTCATAATTCACTTTCAGGGCAAATGGAGCAGCGTTCTCCCTGCATGCTTGGGCAGAAATTGCCATAACACCTCCTCAGAGATCTCTTTAATGAAATGTCATAATTAGGCCTACAAGTCATTTATCTGTCTGTCTCAATAACTCACTATATAAATGTTATCCATTAGCACCAGTAGAAATCTGCTGGAGCAATTTATTGCATAACGTAATGAGTTTGTATAATGCAAAATGTATTAAGTGTACAGTACTCCTGTCCTGAGAGTCTTCAACCATTTTACAATATCATTAAAAAGAAGAAGTCCCATAATGCGGTAGTTCAGTTGCTTTAAAGGAATAGATTGGACTGGGGTTGTATCAGGTACTTATCAATAGTCACTGTATGACCTACAGTAGATGGCAGTTACATGCTCCCCAGTTTAGAGAAACAGAAAGTACTAACAGCGAGACAGGTAAGGTTATAGTTTAGCTACTTAACACAAGGTTGAACAAAAAAAAAAAAAAAAAAATCAGGCCTTACCTTGCCATCATGCTGCCATCAGACAGCATTTTAAGACAGGAAAGCACTGTTAAACAAGCCAAACAACACTCTCTCCAAAGCAACCAGACTCCTTCGGCAAAAACAGTAATTCTGCCACACAAAAGACTGGATTTGCTGGTCTACCACTGCCTTGACACAATAACACTAACTATTTAACTGAACAAGGCAGCGGTAGGTCAAGCAACTCTTGTGTTCTGTGAAGTAAAATGACTGATTTTGCCAATGGAGTCTGGTTGCTTTTGACAGAGCGATATTTGGCTTATATAACAGCAGTTTCCAACCAGAAAAGGTTGTCTAATGGCAAAGTAACGTGGCGAAAATATTCTAAATGTAGCGAACGCTGAATAAAAAAGTGTGTTGCTGGAGTGAATAATACATGGGCAGTGTGCAGGTCAGGTCTATAATACATAATATGTTAACATTTGACCCAATAAATGTAACTATAGATTAGCATTTTGCCCTCATAAGTATGAAATTAAAATGAAATAATTAACATTTCATTTCAAATGTGTCTCAGGAAAAGATTAAATCGAAAGCAACTGGACTTGTTTAAAAGTCTTATTGAAGACGTTTCGCTTCTCATCCAAGAAGCTTCATCAGTTCATGCTTGTCAGACTAGTCAGAGCTAGTCTGACTAAATGATTCATTCATGTAACTCTAACGACTGTGGTCCACAGTCCTTTGTCTCTAACGACTGACACTCATACCTGGTTTCGGGTCACACCCAGTGATCAACGACTCCAAACGACTGTTGTCAATCTGATTGGAGCACTCATGAATTTGAACACATCCACAGAGGTTAAATACCTGGGGTTCCCACCATTTAGTTAGACTAGCTCTGACTAGTCTGACAGGCATGAACTGATGAAGCTTCTTGGATGAGAAGCGAAACGTCTTCAATGAGACTTTTAAACAAGTCCAGTTGCTTTCGATTTAATCTTTTCCTGAGATTACAATGACCTGGACGAATGAGAACATTCACGGACATTTCAAATGTGTACACTATATGGGCCTCATGGTTTTGCAACAGCATCCTGCATGTCAAAGGTTAATGTCCCTTGTGGACGTTCTGTTTCTGATCTGTTAAGTATCTGGTACCAAAACAGAATCATTTCAGCTTCAAGTATAGTTTTGATTGAGTACTGTGATTCTAAAATATAAAAAAGTTAAGATAAAGTGCCCTCTAGGGTGCCCTTCCGGTGGACAAAACATGACAAAGTGACTAAGATCTCCTTCCAGCGGACAAAATATAACAAAGTGCCCTCTAGGGTTTCGTTCCAGTGGACAAAACATGATTAAGCACCTGCTAGAGAGGGCCAGTGTCTAAGACAGCGCGGTCAAGTGTCCTCTAGGGCCATCCAGTGGACAAAACACAAGAAAGTGCACCACAGCTTTTGACGCACTTGTGCCCCACTAAACACTGAGGGTGCCCTTTTAATTTTTTCACCCCTGCCCAACAGACAGCCTAAGGTTTCCACTGTAGGTAATACGCTGGATAAGTACATACAACCCCATTCAAATAATCCAAACTATCCCTTTAAATTCTGAGTGAATTATATAAATTCACAATAAATTGTTTATTATTATGGCAGTAGTACTGTTACATGCAGCAGCAGTATAACTCCACTATAGCCAAACCTTCATATATGTGAAAACAAAATTATTTCTCCCCACATTAAAGCAGTTTGTGCTTTTGCTAGAAGGCTTGAAATCTAAATATAGCACCGTTCTTAATAAGAGGCTGCATGCAAGATCACACCGAGCAGTTGAGGAGCTATTTGCATGTACTGTATGAGTGCATGTGACCACAGCACTTGCTTATACTGTTAGATTACAAGGAGGAATGTGCATTTTGCAGTCTTTATTCGCAGCTACCCTTTGCAGTTATACTTTGAACTGCCTTGTTGTTGAAATGAGCTATGTAAATGAACTTGCCTTACATTTATTGCGCTTAATTGCATACTTATGTATTATATTGTACTTTCTTAGCTTTTTCTAGTGTAAGTGTTGTAAATGCATGCTGCAGTGTATCAGGATTGTGTGACTGCATTGCATGAACACAGTAGCCTTGTGCTGTATTATCTGGGTGTTTTTATTATAATGCGTTGAAGGTTTCTATGTTATACAAAGGTTCTAAACTTCCCCTTAGGGACAAATATCTTTTATTTGAATAGAATTAAATTCATAAATCTGAACAGATGTGAATTCCCAACTACAGAAATGGTTATGATGAAAAGGTTCGGCTGTTCTGCAGTTCAGAAATGTGACAGAATCTTTGCTCGCGTTGCATACAAATTGTAATAAAATAAATAAATGTTGCTTTAACCTTGTTTTTGAATGTCAGCATCCACAGCTCTTTGTCATGACTTCAGCAGTTTGTCCTATTTTCCTATCTGCGATGACAGTAAGCTCGCAGTGGTCAAGCGCATACTGTGTCCTGCTCAGGGCAGCCTATGACTCACTCACTGAATCCAGTCTTGGGGTGACACATGGCTAAATGGCTGCACAGTTCCCCCAGCTATGTGTCTGTCTCAGCATTAGTGCTCTGCCAGCCACTGACTAGAGCTGCTAAGCTGCTCACTGAGCATTTTAGGTGAATACTTGCATTGGCTGCACTTCTGACACAGTCTCAGGAAATGTTGTGAAATGCTGAAACATAGTTGACAAGTTGGGGACACGAATAATTTGAAGAATGCGGTTATAACTGGACGTGCACTTTTGACATGTTCTTCGTATCTAAAATGTGGTAATGGTTATATTCAGCTTAGTAAACTTATTTTGCCTGAGGTTAGCCTTGTATTAAAAGCAGATGGATAAATACAGACTACTGGTCAACATTAACTTATTTCAGATATCATTGTAAATGTCTGATGAGTAAAAAGGAAACTGCAGCACAGCAATGCCAATGTTAAACTCCCAAATATATTTATCAGTATCAGGCTCAAAAAGTCCAGCTATCCCTAAAAGATATAGTAACACTTTATTTGAAGGTGTATGATTGTCATTACTATGTCATAAACATATAATAACACCTGTCATACCATGAAGGAATCTTTAAATTGGAATGACCTTTGTCATTAAATGTCATTTTTGATGCAAAGTTCACATTTGTTTTGGAACCCCAACTCTGCATTTAAAATGACATAATTGACTGAATAACAGTCATAAACATTCATTAATATCCATTCTTGTTCATGTCAAGGGTCATAATATGTTTATGACACAGTTTTATGCATTAACTAAAAAAGTATCAGTCAGGCTATACTGTACGTACAAGTTATGGTAATAATTTATTTGAAGAGGCGTGCATAAGACTGTTCTGATTATGTTATAAATATATGACACCTGAACATAAGGGATTTTTTAAATAAATTTTAATGACTGTTGTCATTACATTTCATTTTGCCAAATATGTCATTTTGATGCAAAGTTGACATTGATTGGGAGCCCTAACCCTAATTCTGCATTCAAAATGACATAATTGTCCAAATGACACTTAAAGGCAACAGTCATAAACATTCATAGACATTCTTAAATGTTCATATCAGTTGCCACGATATGTTTATGACACAGTCATGACAGTCTTATGCATCATTTAAAAAAGTATCAGTCAAGCTATACATACAAGTCATGGTAACACTTTATTTGAAGGGGTGTGCATAAGACTGTCATGACTGTGTCATAAACATATCATAACATGTATCATGAACATGAATGAATATTTATTAATTTTTATGATTGTTGTCATTAAATGTCATTTGGTCAGTTATTTATGCAAAGATGCCGTTTTTGAACCCTAACCTTTACTTTGCATTAAAAATGGTATAACTGACTGAATGACACTTAATGATAACAGTCATTAATATTCATAAAGACTCCTTCAAGACAGGTGTCATGTCAGTTTTATGTACATCCATTCCAATCGAGTGTTACGTTTACCTAAAATAAGACTTGGGTCTTGGATTAACAATGAAGACTTCAGTTTAAGGCAAACAAACACTATTTTCCTCTCTACCAAACTGTTAATACTACTGCAATATGAACCTGCTCTTTGTGTTCACAAACATTTATCAAACCAGGCTGGTTGTTCGGTGCTCTGGCAACTTTTTAGCCCTAATCATGTTTGCGATGATGTTGTACATGATGACTGTGTTTGAAAGTGGTGATCTGCTAACAACAACAACGATAATGGCATCAATGTTGATCATAATGATGATGATGATAATGATGATGACAGTGTTGCTGATTGTAGTGCATTTTCTTGGTGGCACATTTTCGGTCAGTGGCTTTGGTGGAGTCACACTTTTTCCAAGCCAATGTGCAGTAAAGCAGGGGAGCTTAAGCCAGACTGGTCACTCTCCAACTGAAAAAACGTTCATGAGTAACTTGATCTCAATATAGTGATAAATATTAGATCTGTCTACCTCATACCTAAACAACAGTATAGGTCCTTTGCCAATGTAAATATAAGTATATGTATATATATATATATATGTGTGTGTGTGTGTGTATATATATATATATATATATTATATGTGCACTTCAGTTATGTAAGTTATGTATAAGATGTAAGTTAAGCACTTTATGCAAATTAACTTACTACATAAGTTAGAATTAGTCAACACTGACTTTTGGCTTCACATAGGACATGAAGAGCGGTCTCCTTGATGGAAGTTTAGGTATGTCATAATTCATATGATTACTAAGGCCACTAAAGGGCCACCGCCTAATGAACATAAACATAGATCATAATAAACATACACAGACAACCTACATGGTTGTTTCTCTGGTGAGGACGGGCTGATATTGGAAGACGACTGTGACTGCTATGAAACTATAATTGGATTGTCACTCTAAAATAACATTCCCCAACAGGGCTCATTTCTAATGAATTAAAGGATCAATGTGTAGGATTTAGTGGCATCTAGTGGTGAGCTTGCAGATTGCAAACACTTTGCTTCGCCCTCCCCTTCCAAATGGGGAGGAGAAGTAGCCCGTTCTCATTCCCAATACGTCAGATACCAATATTTTGTCACTGCCCCTTGGTGACTCACACAGACGCTCACAGTATCTGTTAGCAGCTGATAGAGACACATTGGGTTTTCAAGTGTGAACCCATCTGTGGCTTTATAAGAGACCCTGGGCGGACGACGTAGGGAGAAACAAACAGAGCACAAACACAGGACTGTCATCCAGGAAACCGGGGGTTCGTAAAAGTTACACACAGTGGACTGAATACTAAAACTAGTAGATGCTTATAAAATGTCAGAAAATGTTGCTCGGTGGATCCTTAAATCCTCAAATGTCTTGTTTTGCCCACAACCCAAAGATGTTCAGTTTACCATCATAGAGGAAACCAGAAAATATTCACATTAAAGGAGTTAGAATCTGTGAATTTTTACTTTTTTAAAACTTTTTTAGTTGGCAATTCATTTAATAATTGATTAATAATTGATTACTTGTTGCAGTTCTAACTAAAACAGCAAAATAGTGCCTTAAAAAGTGACAGTGGTACTTGTATACAGTATGTCAGGATATACCACCTCCAGCCAATTGATGGAGTCGTTCTTCCGCTTTGATGGAGGCAGACACTCACCAACCAACTATTTTTTCTATGTAATGACACGGATTGTTGATCGACAAAGACATAGCATGATTGTTCATCTGACTGTTTTCTTATTTTATCCATTTAAACTGGAAAATGCCTCATAAGTTGTATTGAGAACCAGTCAAACTTGAGTGGTTGTTTTCAGCCAAAAAGAGGTGGAAATATGAAACAGGAGCAAAGTACCCAGTTGCTCTCATGCATCTGATGAGTTGAGATATGAACGAGTTGGGAGAAACTATGATGGCTGTGAAATATGCAGAAAACACATAAGGCCCTAGTGCTTGGTTTGTCCATTCCATGGAAGAGGACTCTCTGTGGATATAAAGGGCTCATTCTAAGATAGCAAAAGCAACAGCTATGAATATTATATACTTTCTCTGCCATATTCTGCCAATAAATCCCCATAATTCTTGCACACTGGACTTTTAAGAGATGGCAAATTGAAACTTGTCATTTTGCTGCAAACCCCTGAAATCCTATTCCCCCCACTTAGTAGACCTCCAGCTTGGTGTCTGGCTGCTTTTAATAGCCCACTATTACCATTGTGCACAATGTTAAATCAGGTCAATCAGTGTATCCCTGTGTGTTACTGTGATCTGATTTACTGTGTGGTCCCTGTCAGAAAATCATCTAAAAATAAATGTACACAGTCATCCAAAATGTGCCTAAACTGACAGGCACGGGTTATAAATGAGAGGATATCAGCCTCCGATTCATCTCTGCGCTCCCACTCTCTCCAGCTAGTATTCACAGTAGAGCTGCTTTGGTCTGTCAAAGAGCAGTTTCCCTGACAAGTGACAGCTTAAAGAAGAAAACAAAAAAAAAATCTCCAGTCTGATTGCAGGCGACAGTATATGAATTTATAGAGCATGTCTCAGCATACATAAACAAAAATTAGACTCTGAGGAGCACCTGAGTGAGTCCATTTTGTGAAATAAGGTTTTCATCACCTTCCTCACATGCTCTCATAACTCTCACATAACAACCTTTCCTCAAAGGCGGAGCAGACGATAGCACATCTTCTGAGGAGGCGGATCAAATATATTGTGCAGATGTTTTGTTTGTTTTTGTTTTGTTTTTTGCTGAGCCTCTGCGTGGAGTTCATTGGAGATAGTGTCCTCTGTGATCGTTCCAGATGATACACAAGGCTCCCGAGTGGAACAGATACGGCGGCGACACATGAACCTTGAAGAAAACGTACTTTCTCAGAGGAACGCTGCACGTCTGGGCAGGCCTGCGAGGACGTAGAAGACTTCATAAATGGTTCAAAATGATGAGAGCGGAGGATAACCGCACGCATCTTTCATGCTTTTTTGTGACTATTAGAATATATAGTTCTGTCACAGTGCCTATGTAGTTCACTGGGCCGTGGATATTCATTTTCTATAGTCAGGACACTGATATATGGAATATGTTTTAACAGCAAGGGTCCATTTCACACCCACTGGTTTTGTAAGAGCAGAGAGAATGAAAAGCAAACCTAACAGGATAATGATATAATTTAAAACAAATAAATTACAGCTGTTTTGTCACCCTCTTAATTTTGAGTAATTGCAGTTTGTATCCAGAGGAAACACAATTATAAAACACCGCCTACTATAAATGGACATTGCCACCTCCTTAAGGTGCAATAATCAACATTAACATTTCTCAACAACAACATTTCTCATATTACAGCTAAACAGTGCACTAAAATGTGTTATTGAAAAAATAATTTAGGCGATAATAGGCAATGCAATAATATTTAATAATATTTATCCTTATTTGATCAGCTCTGTCTAGTTTGACAGCTTGGCTCAGTTGGAAACCAGGCACAAAATGGCGGCTGCCTGGTTCGAGTCGGGCAATACGGCTTCAAAATAATATCTCTATATTTTTAAGCTATTTCTCCATATACGATATATATCTTAACACATTTTGTGTAAAATAATACCCTGTAAATTCTCAAACATATAATGATATTACAGAATATGATGCACTGCTATAAAATGAACTACTCAACAATATATAAAGTAGCTAAAATGAGCTCAATCTTAAACATCTACAGCGGTAAAATACAACCTTAATGTGTAAGTAATGTTCATCCAAAAACATCAGATATAATAGTAAAACACTGACAAGGAACATTTTATTCCATTATGAGTGATGTTACATTTTCTTTTGATACATTCAGTAAATTGTGCTATAATTCTTACATATTTTTACCTTAGTAAAGTTTAGAATGCACAACTTGTACCTATAGTAGAGTATTGTCAATGTGGGGTATTAGTGCTTTTGCTTAAGTTATGGGCCTAAATTACCGCACCTGTGTTAATGGCCAAGACTTCCTCTTAAATTAAGGTGGGCTTACGGGTAAACTGTGTGACGGAGGTCTCGGGGATTTGTTGTGAAAGTGAGCTAGCTAGTTAGCTGCCATGACTCAGGCTAATTAAAACAGCCTGAAAACAGAGGTCTAAAACGTAGCTGGAAGCCATGGGTAAAGCAGCAAATGCAACTGATGATCAATCGCATTTTCTCATGTGATTTTTTTTTCCTGCCACGGCAAAAAAAAAAAAAAAAAATAAAATAAAAAAATCATGCTCGTTAGCCTTTCACAGACCTGCTCTGCTGTGAAGAGTACAGGGGGTCACACTGTTACAAAAAGAGGGACTTTCTATTCCTTTACCTTTTTCTGAGGCTGCAAACACAACACACTGCCTTTCAGTAACTATTATACTGTGATATGAGCTGATCTACACACTTAATGGCTGACTGAAGTAAAGCGACTGCCCCTCAGCAGAGACCGGGGGAAACACTGAAGACTCCAATATGACGGTATGGTCATCTACGGTCATCATATCACCCAGCCCTATGCCTGGTCACAATTTTTCTTGTATTGAAGCTGAAAAGTACAGTAAAACATGTTTCCCCAATTTGAGTTGAGAAACAGGCAATGTAGTAAGAGAATCTTGACCCATATTTGATCAGCACTGCCTAGTTTGACAGTTTGGTCTGAGTTTTTGAGGCCACCTGGTTACAGTCATTCTTGTATTACAGCTAAACAGTATACTAACATATGTTTCTGATTTAAAAAAAAAAAAAAAGGGAAATAGGCAATGCAATACCAGAATGCTCCATCCATATTTGATCAGCACTGCCTGGTTTGACAGTTTGATCTGAGATTTGGGAACCTCTGTTGGAAACCTGCCACAAAATGGCAGATGCCTGGTCACTATTTTTCTCGTATTACAGCTAAACACTACACTAATATATGTTTCTGGGAAAAAAAATGTTGAGAAATGGGAAATGTAGTTACATAATCTTGATCTGTATTTGATCAGCACTGCCTAGTTTCATGAGTTTTATGAACACTGTGTGTTGAGATGCTGCTTTCTCTTTTTCAAACTCAAATTTATTGAATAAATGAAGCATGCATTCAATTTGGTCTGAGATGCTGATGCTCTTCTGTGACCTCTAGTGGCAGTGAATGTTACATACAGCACCTTTAACCCTAATGCATGTGCAGCTGACAGGGGAAAACAATCTCATTTTTACCCCTTTCCCTAATATATATGTAAAAAGTTGATTCCTTTCTGATGATTATACTTTATAAATATGCACCCATTGCCAAAAAAACACATTATTTATCTCAACTTATTTTTTCTTTCAATCTCCCTGACCTACTTTGGTTCAGCACAATAATTAGCCTCTTTAAAATGCCTCTGATTAGTTTTATACTGTTTTTTTTCTTAAGCTTTTGCGTCTGATTAGACAAAAATGTCATCAGCAACAATCAATTCAAGAGATTTGTTTCATTTATTTTACTGTTTGCTGTTACCTATGAGAAGATTGCTGCATGTTGTTCTGCAGAGCCAGCAGCCTGTGGCATAAATATTTCATGTCACCAAGGAGGGCTATACATAATGTAATTATTATAATTCCTCATGACTGGAGTTATTTGGTGTTTCTCTTGATTAAGGCCACTAGAGAATGTGGCGGGCTGTGGGTCACAGACACTTGCAGCTCCGCTCTGCAAGGACAGCTCTCATATGACTGAACAATATAAAGAGTACCACCGATGTGTGGGCCGTCTGAAGGTCTTCATAGAAAATAGATACTGCGGAAGGCCTAAAAGGAATATACTGTATAATTCACAGCTGTGTTCTCAAACGTAGACATTGATATAATGTCTTTGTTAGACATTGATGAATGCAGAGTCGATATTATATAACTCCAGGCAGCATTTTGCTGTTCGTGCAGACTGCTGAGGTTCCATCACTAAGATTTCTGTCTACCCAATTTTGCTTCAAGCGCTCAACCAACTGAAAAATGACACTTGAAATACCTCAACATGTCCTCCCTGAAACAATTTCCTGGTTACTCTGAATAATCCACAGACTTCACTGTCAACACAACAGTTTTAATTAGTGCTGCTTTATATTGTTGAAACTGTATGAACAACAACAGTTCAGAGCGAGGTCTGTGGGTTAAACTTAGTAACTGGGAAAAATCACACCATGGTCGTTTCAATGAAAATAATAATGATGATGTAAAAACTATCATTGCCTCTAACATTGCAAATCAGGTATCATGTACACTCACCGGTCACTTCATTAGGTACACCTTGCTAATACCGTGTTGGACCCCCTTTTGCCTTCAGAACTGCCTTAATTCTTTGAGGCATAGATTCAACAAGGTGCTGGAAACATTCCTCAGAGATTTTGGTCCATATTGACATGATAACATCACACAGTTACTGCAGTTGTGTGGGCTGCACATCCATGATGCAGATCTCCCGTACCACCTCATCCCAATGGTGCACTATTGGATTGAGATCTGGTGATTGTGGAGATGATTTGAGCTTTGTGACATGGCGCCTTATCCTGCTGGAAGTAGCCATCAGAAGATGTGTACGCTGTGGTTATAAAGGGATGGACATGTTCAGCAACAATACTCATGTAGGCTGTGACATTTAAACGATGCTCAGTTGGTACTAAGGGGTCCAAAGTGTGTCAAGAAAATATCCCCCACACCATTACACCACCACTAGCAGCCTGAACCATTGATACAAGGCAGGATGAAACCATTCTTTCATGTTGTCATGTCGAATTCTGACCCTACCATCTGAATGTTGCAGCAGAAATCGAGACTCATCAGACCAGGCAACGTTTTTCCAAACTTCTATTGTCCAATTTTGGTGAGCCCGTGTGAATTGTGAATTGTTTCCTGCTCTTAGCTGACAGGAGTGGTGCCCGGTGTGGTCTCCTGCTGCTGTAGCCCATCTGCTTCAAGGTTCGACATGTTGTGCATTTGGAGATGGTCTTCTGCAGACCTTGGTTGTAATGAGTGGTTATTTGAGTTAACGTTGCCTTTCTATCGTCTCGAACCAGTCTGGCCATTCTCCTCTGACCTCTGGCAACAACAAGGCATTTTCGCCCAAAAAAGTGCCGCTCACTGGATATTTTCTCTTTCTCGGACCATTCTCTGTAAACCCTAGAGCTGGCTGTGCGTGAAAAACCCAGTAGATCAGCAGTTTCTGAAATACTCAGACCAGCCTGTCTGGCACCAACAACCATGCCACGTTCAAAGTCACTTAAATCACATTTCTTCCCCATTCTGACACTTGGTTTGAACCTCAGCAGGTCGTCTTGACCATGTCTACATGCCTAAATGCATTGAGTTGCTGCCATGTGATTGGTTGATTAGATATTTGCATTAACAAGTAGTTGGACAAGCATACCAAATGAAGTGGCCGGTGAGTGTATATTATTGTATACTGCAATAATATTGTATAGGCACAAAATCCCAACCTGGACTCACCTCACAGTACACAATGGTGCCTCAGCAAACTGTTTGGGAACCACTGGTATAAGATATTGTAATGTATGCATTCTGTAGCTTTGTAAAGCTTTTAATGTGATCCCTCAAATTTCTTCAATTTGTATTTTATTTGTGTTTATTTCATTCAAACAGTTCTCTCTGTTTTAGCTTGTCTCTTGTGCTGCTGGAACACATGAATTTCCCCCCGGGGGATAAATAAAGTCTTATTTATCTTACTTTATCCTATCCTGGGCTATTGTCTGACGTTTTTTTTTCTTCCTCTCATTTTTCTGTAGAGATGACTGGACTTGCAAAATACTGTTTATTGTTTATTTAGTTGTTACCTCAGCAGTAATACTCTTCTAGGGCTTCATAAAACAATGCCTGTGAATATCACAGCTGGGAGATGTATATCAGCGGACACTCTTACCCCAGCGGAAGACGCTTATGAACTGATTCAATCTGCGCACACACTCAAACGCAACCACAAACACACACACACACACCTCCCTCTGCAACTGCTCTTGAGCAAAGTAGCGGGGAAGCTTAATGGCGAGCGGCACCAACAGATTTGATCATACCGAGCAGCTCCCAGGAGAGATCGAGAGTATGAACATAAATCATGTAACGCCGAGATAAAGCAAGCGTGTTCGGCAAACAATCCTCAGGTGAATACAGTCACACAAGCAAAAAAAAGACATATGATCCCCCTATATGATCCTCATAAATGAATATTCAGATAAATAAATTAAAATCCAAATAAATATTTGATGCATAGCACAGTGGAAGCTTTGTTATATTAGCATACTTATTCATATCAGCAGTAGGCTGGAGGCAGTTATCTTTACGTATGAAATATTAACGAGGCTGACACTTTGAATCATTTATTATAACTAATGTAGATGTGATCTGTTTAATTGCTCCATTTGTTAGTCGCTTGTTAAATAACATACACACCTTGCCTTAATTGTGTTTCATGATTGATTCTTTAATTTTACATTCATACAATGTCTGAAAGACACCCACTTAATTAGCGTTTGTCCTAAAGACAACAAAAACTCCTCCTGTGGAGAAATGTGCGGTGCTTGTAACTGTGCAGTGAGTGTGTATTTGTTTGTATATCCGCTTTGTGTTGTGTGTTCATGTGTGATCTATTATGTATGTAGCAGGGAACTGATTTAATAGCCCATATGTGTAAAGTGAAAATGTGCATTGGTTACATCTACGATGTTCACTGTACCAAAATAAACAACTGTTTACAGACTTAGTGGCACGAAGTTGTGGTGGAACATGTGAAGGAGGGAAGTAGAACCCCAATTCTGAAAAATGTGGGACGCTGTGTAAAACTTAAATGAAACAGAATGCAATGATTTGCAAATACTTTTAAACTTGTATTCAATTGAAAACAGTGCAGAGACAATAAATCTGATGTTCAAAATGATTAACTTAATTGTTTCTTTTTGTAAATATGCACTCACTTTGGGTTTGATGCCTGCAACAAATTCCAAAAAAAAGTTGAGACAGGGGCAACATTTCAGATTGTTTGAAGAAATCATGGATGTTGTGTCCTCTGGACTAAAAAACAAAAGGAGCACCCAGATTGTTGCCAGCGCTACAGTAACTTCAAAAGCCAGCATCTGTGATGGTATGGAGGTGTGTTAGTGCCAATGGCATCATGAGTAACTTGCACATCTGTGAAGGAACTTTTACCGCTGAAAGGTACATATGGTACCTAAGGAAAATAAATTTTCTTAAATTTTTTGGAACATGTTTCAGGCATTAAATTCAGAATAAAAGTATATTTACAAAAAAAAAACCAAAGTTAATCAGTTTGAACATTAAAAATCTTGTCTTTGTACTGCATTCAACTGTGTATATATTATAATCTTTTTTAAATTTGTGCAATAACATAACATAACAACATAACATAACATAACATAACATAACATAACTTTTTTGGAATTAAAGTTGTAAATAAAAGTTCATGGTCCATTTGCTTGCTGTGAACCGCCGTTAAGGGTGTTAAAATAGGACAGTTTGCTGTAGAAAAAGAAAAAACTTTACCTTCTCTAATCTAATTTCAAGATCAGAGCATTATATCAGAGGAGAGTCTCGAGTGGGGCTGCACAGGTACTCAGAATACTTTTAAAAATTGCAATGTGGCCAAGCGCGATATCCAAATTGAAAAAGCTGTGAATTTTTGTGCTGCCAAACACGCTCCAGACCACAAATTTTGTTCTCCAGATGTAAGAAAAAAAGTTTGCTTGGTACAGACCCCAACAAATGTCTTCATGTCTTCATCATGATTTTGTTGTTTGTAAATCATGCCACAATTGCAAAATCTGTCAAAATAATTGCATATGACTATGATATGAAAGGTGAGGGTCATGTGGCCAAATCAGGTCATCGTGTCATCACTAGTACTAACAAGCTCGGCAACACTTTGTATATGGTTGTTACACTGTTAGAAATTATGACTGGCTTTGGATTAGACTCAGTGTTATGTGTTTATAATTTTGTATGACTAAAATGGTTTCACTCTGGCATAGAATGGTAGTTTTTTTAACAGAGGCTGGGAGGCTCTGCTGAGCCAACTGCAAAACAATGGTCTGTTTAGGGTTAGGAAAAGATTATGGCTATGTCTTGTTACAGAAATTAAAAACGCAAATGTTTATTGAAATTCTGTGACAGACTGCATACCTGCATGAAAAGTCAAATGCGCTACTAACTGTTCACCACACCCACCTCCACAGCTTGCTTTTGAATTCTCTACATCAAGAAAGCAATACATCCTGCACTGACAGTGAATGTCAGCATCAGACATAAAGCTTTAAGTTTGGACATTACAAAACAGAATAATTTTACAGATATCTTCTGTAACACTGCAAGTAACCATAGTAAGTAGTCCCTCGGGAGGTCCTGTAGTCTGATTCAACCTGAAAATGTTTTCTATGCTAAGGTGGTTTTAATGCTAAGAGTTAATGCTCTTGATGGGGGATGGAAACACTTTTTACGAATGAGTTCTGACGGAGCAAACATTTGTCTCACATGACTGATCTGACAGTCTTCTCATGGCTGCCATGGCTCTACAATACATCCATGATCACTCCACACAAATCCTGTTTTCTACACCGTTTTCACTGTTTGAGGTTTGACTGCTGCTCTTTTAATTACATCATCCTACTGCACCCTCTTCTTCTACAGCGGAAGCCCTACTGCTTACCTCTTAGTAATGGCATAACAGTAGTGGATGGAAACAAGCATTTATTCACATTATCTTTTGCCAGTTTACCCGTAATTCCATTAAAATAAGCAGTAGCCTACATTTGGACGGATGCTAATAAAAATTGCACAACGTGTCCTTTCTCATTTTGCATTTCTAAAAACTTGCAGACACAAACATCTCCTCACATGTGCTAGCACTTCTCCAGGACGCACACAAGTTAAATTGATAGTGATCTTCAGTCTCACACTTACATAAACAAACGGGCCAAGTGAGTTGTGAACCTGCTGTACTATGCAGTTTGTTACAGCTGCAGGGATTTCCAAAGGGGACTGCTTTCTGTGTTTACTTACAGTCAGTGTTTGAAAAGGTTTCTGTTGAACTGAAAATTTTCTGGAAAAGCTCATATTTCTTCATTCTACCTAACTCGTCTTGCCATGAGTTAATGTTTCCCACATCTGTACAGCAAAAGTGGTGAGAAAAAATGTATAACAACAAAACATAGGTTCACAAATTCCAGATTTCCACTCATATTGCTAATAAAAATGCTTCTAAAATGCTCTTGTTGTTCCTCCTCATCACTTTGCTGCCCAGTGGAGCCTGTTGTTGCAGTCCGCTGGTGAACAAGCAGGTAACTCATTTAAAAACGTAATTGGATTTTTAGATTCAACTTACACGTGTGTTATTATCAAGATTTTTTTTTTTTTTTTTTTAACTCATTTCAAAAACAAATCAACTCATGACTCCCCGGGCTGAGGAGGAGTGTAACTAAAGCCGTAATAAACATCTGTACAACTCCTCTCCCCGAGCCTCTGCAAGCTTCACTCTTACTTGCAAATCCATTCTTGCACTCTGCAGCATATTAAAGCTTTTTAGGTCTGCATATTGTGCATCGTTCCTGTTTCCAGCAGTCAATTTTCAGGAACCTCTCTAATCCATATCGAGTCCATATCATCCATTGTAAAGTGAGTTTTGTTCCGAACAGATAAGCGGGAGGGTTAGTACAATAATTCTGTGCTCAAGCTTAAAGATCTAAAATAAAAATGCTCCAAGATGTTTGTTTCCAGCTCGGCTGAAAACACATTGTCATTATGCAAGTCTGCATGTCCCTGAAAGATTGTTTAAAGCAAATGTTCATGTCTAGTGAGTTTTGCACGGAGGATAAACCAATTTTAGTCTGAGAGCAACCCTTTCACGGCTGTGGGTCACGGGCGTCCTCAGCGGGTCTGTGAGAGCACACGCCGCTCTCACTCTGTAGCTTAAAAATGTACGAACTGTGTCCTCATTAACCCCAATTTTTCCCATGATGTAAACCTGCAGACTCTGCTCTTACTCTCACATCAAAGCTGTCTGAATGAAAGAAAAGACAAAAATTCATATTTGAGATCTGGATATATACTATAATGTAGATTTTACCTGATGTAACCTTGTTTAGCATATGTTTAAGAGACACCAGATGGTTTTTGATTCCTGCTCAGGACATCTTTTGGCTATAGATCTATGATACCTGGTCTGGAATTAGTAAAACGAACCTGCAGCACAAGATTAACATTCTGTGCCAATGCTTAGTGCCCTTTATTCTTTATTTACTGAAGTGAAAATGAAGTGCAACACACATCGGAAGCAACACATACGCCCCATAGAACACAGAGAATGTACCACATAGAGAGAAAACGTAGTAATGGTACAGGTGCCAGAATGCTGCAGCATTGATTTGGGGCGCAAATGTGATAAAACTGCTGCTTTTCTGAAGAGTTGCCATGCATCACTGTTGGGAAATGGGATAGTGGAGAATCTAAACGAACTAATGCATGCCAAGACACAACCAGTGTGCAGGCTTAAAAACAACGGACAATTCGATGGTGTAGAGGCTGGGGTGGTGTATGAGCTTGTAGCACATCCAACTGTTTTGCAGTAGACTAGAGTTGGAGTGTAACTCTATCTCAACCAAAGTTTCTCATGAGCCCAGTCTTTCCCTAACGGCACCACAGAGAGTCAAGTCAAACTGGAACTTTTGAGTTCTGTTGCAGAAGTCAGACAGCCTGATTCAAAATCCCAACTATGGAAATAACTCTTGTTATTTTTAGATTGTTTATTTAATATTTCTGCAGCAACATCTGCTCCCGATAAGCTCTGAATGAACACAGGCTAAATGTCAGGGCTTGACAGAAGAAGCCAGTCATGAGGGGTGTTAAAGGGTCACTATTTTGATAAATTATTATTTGGTTTGAGTCATTTTTTAAGAAAAAAAGTAAAAATTCTCTGATTCCAGCTTCTCAAATGTTAATTTTTTCTGGTTTCTTTACTCCTATAGGAAGATTAACTAAGTATTTCTGTGTTTGGGGCAAAACAAGACAGTTGAAGACATAATTTTGGGCTTCAGGGAACCACTGATTGATATTTTTCATAATTTCCTGACATTTTATGGACCAAACAATGAATCAATTAATCAAGAAAATAACTGAGCGATTAATCAACAATGAAAATAATTGATGGTTGCAGCCCTATATAGTCACATCTTGGGTTTAGCTTAGCAAAATGCTAGCCAACTGACTAGCTAACAATTGATGTAGATTATCTAGCTAGTAAGCTAGCTTTTCGCTAATATTAACTAACTTGTTTTTGTTTTAAACATAGACGAGCCTAACACATCTAAGTACAGGAAGCAGGAAAGGAGAAAGTTGACCGAGGTTCCAAAAGGGGAGGGACTCGAGAAGGGTCAACTGTCATTTTGTTAAACTCCATTTCTATCTTCAGTCTGACATTGTCTCCACTACAACTGATTTCCATGGGTGACAAGGAATGGATTTTAACTAACCAATCATGAGAGATAAACATATCCACCAAAATCTAATGTCAGCATGACAAAGCTTGAGAAAATCTTAACGACTGGGTTAATCCCCCGCAATGGCACTCACAGGATTGATTGCTTTTTCAACCAAGAAACCACTGTTTCATGTTATGATGAATCAGCCAACACAGTGGAGGGGGCAGATTCAAAGGTCTGGACCCAGGCAATTAGAAGAGAGCTTTGGAGAAATTTAAGGATATGGGCTAAAGCAAGTTATGATGACATAAGTGCAATGGGAAATTTTCAAGGGAGCTGCAGTTTTTTGTAACATTGTTTAAATCACAAAGGTTTCACTTTCTGGTCGGGCTGTAGTGGATGATAATTTTTCTTAGAAAATGGAAAGTAAACCGCAGCAACATGCTCCATTTTTTCAAAAAGACCAATGAAAGAAATGCTCAATGATCTCATTTTGTTACAGAAGTTAGTGGAACAGAGGCTTGTCCAGATGTGATGTCATTAGCATTCGACACATCATCACTGAATGTGATCTTGGTTTTGCAATCTTCAACATGAACGTTCTCTTCGGTGATATGGTTGGTGAGACACTGAAGCTAAAATTTGCATAAGTACACAAATGTTTCTGACATGCTTTGGCCTAGACACAAAACATGGTTGGGGTCTTTTGATCCTGAGCATGACAACAGATGCAGTTACATGGACAATATGTCTTCAACCCAATTGAAATAATCCTAATTAGGGATTCCAGTTTAACTACAAGGACACAAAATAAAGTTATGCAATAAGATATGTGTTTACATCCGCCAAAGCATTTAATCAGAATACAACGTTTTTGACAGGCGCAAAGTGATTCTGCTGGCTGTGAAGCATCTAACTGACCAGAAATGTAACAGATGAAGAAGAAGAAGAAGAAGAGTGGCTTTCAACGTTCCTTAAATCTTATGAGGTCTCCAACTAAAACTTTTATCAGCCACAGACTAGTTTTGTTTTGCTAACACCATGTCTCTGTCCCTACTTGTTAACTTGTCAGCGTAACCTAATGTTACCCCTATGTGGGGCAAATATGCACAGAAAGTATAAATTTATTCCAACTGGAGAGAAAGGATCAGAACAAGCGTTTATCAAAAATGATTATCAAAGGTTCACACAACCTGACTGAAAATTCCTTAATCGGACCGGACCAGGCCAGTCTCTTCCGATTGAAGTAGTTAGATCAGGCATTTTTATTCTTTGGGCTAAAATTCTGATTGATGGAATTAGTGAAATATTAGGGTCCATGTAAACACAGCTAATGATGAGTCACATCAGTGCTGGTATTGATGCTTTAGCCAGCTAGCTTCATAAAAAGTCTGTTTAGATAGTGGAATGTAATCCAAAAAAAAGCCCATAATCCACACTGTATGTATGCATCACTAGGCTGCTGATTTGTGTCATGTTATGTTTAATGTGTTTCTTCATAACAGAAAAGATCTACATGATGTATCAATTCCTGAGGATTCAGTTACACCCAAAGCACGCTGGTCAATTATCGCCCGCTGTCTGCCGTGTGATCATTTGGGATTGTTCGACATACCACATGACGAGCAGCAACATGCATGGGCGAAACCACCAGGAACACAGCTCAAGGTTCCCTTTAACAAATCTGATAATCTAATGTGCAGAGGAGGGCAGAGGGTTCACAGCGGGCCTAATGTGTGTTGAGTAATGAGATGGAGGGTTTCACCAGGAACACACACCTCATCAACAGAGTCTTTTCTTCATCTTGATTCGAATGATACCTGTTGATTAAACACTGAGTGATTCAGCTGATGCTCTCTGCTGACCCCTCCTATTTGTAAAGGAGACAAATTAAAGTCCTCCATCAAAATGTGATCAATGCCAGGGAGCCTCTGGCTCAAATGGGCACCATGGTACATAATGAAGCTATAATTCAACTTTACTGCACGCTAAATGAATGATAGACATTTGAAATACGCCTGCAAGGGTTTCCTGTTAACGCCGCGCCTCTGTTATATATCAATTTGAGAAATTGACCTGAATTTAACCTTTACTGTAGCTACAGTATTTGCACAGTTTTATTTCATATTTTATTCTTTCATTGGATCCCTGAACTGACTGACTGACTGGCGAACTTACTGTAACTCAACAGCTGGATCAATTGTAACACATCTAATTAGAGTCATTCATGCTCTAAAATAATCCAGGTAACTATAATAACTGATGACTTTAAATAAATTTATAAGGAGCTTTCTGAAGGAATATCTAACACTTGGATTCATTTTGTTACTGTACTTGTGGAATACGCATATGTATATATGTATATACATATTTACGTCTTTTACAAAAGTTTTCAAGTGTGCAGCATCCTGTTCATAGGCCTATCTAATTCTACACTGGAAAAAAAATTACACCTTTTTTAATTAAATTAAATTTCCTTTGTCAGTATATTTACTCTAGTGCTGTGCTTGCGTACATTTTGAGGTACTTCTACTTAGTATTAACATTTTATAAAACTACATACTTTTGCTTAACTACATTCATCTGACAGCTACCAGTGACCTTTTCAGATTTTACAATGAAAACTTTTTAGAATTAAACACTAACAGTATGTAAACCGTTTGAACAGCAGACTTTGGTGAGCTAAAACATTTAAACGTATCTTATTAATATATCAGGAATAATGATCTGAAAATAGGATGCATAATATGGTAATGTAACACTTGGAGGAGCCATTATTCTGCATATTAAGTATTTTTAATTGTGATATTTCAAGTACATGCCATTGCTAGTACTTCTTTACTTGCCTGGGAAATTTTAAATGCAGGGCTTTTACTTGTAACACAATATTTCTACAGTATGGTATTGCTATTTTTAGTATTTTTGGTATCACTGGGCAAAATTTCCATAATAACTTTAAGCATAATGTAACTGAAGTGATCTGAGAGAAAACTAGACTTCTGCTTCTCCTCTTCTATTCAGGCTTAAAAAAATCTGGTGGGGGCGGAGGTTTAGCTCGTTGGTAGAGCGTACCGACCCATGTATGGAGGCTGTTAGTCCTCTGCAGTGGCCGCTGGTTCGGCTCCCAGTCTTCGGCCCTTTGCTGCGTGTCATCCCCCTCTCTCTGCCCCGTTTCCTGTCTACTCTCTGGCTGTCCTGTCCAATAAAGGCAAAAATGCCAAAAAAATAACTAAAAAAAAAAAAAATCTGGTGGAAGACTTGGACCAACCACAGCTCGGTATGATAGTTGGTTGTTGAGTCTCACTCTATCTCCAGAATCGTTTCACCTTTTTGTAAAAGATCTGAGCACTTCTTCCACCTCCACTTTTTTTACTGATCAACATTAAAGGTACTCTGTGCAGGTTTTTGTAAATAAACAAAGTTACATTTTCATGTGCAGGACCCACTCATGAAAAGGCTGCTCTACAGCACTACTAGTGGTCAAAACTCCACAGGATACCTTTAACAACAGCCTTTGATATGAATGCATTCATTTATTCAAAATTATTATGTTATTTGGTTACTTGTTATTTGTCTATTTATTTGTATCCATATTGATCTCACACATATACCATTATTGAGATCTAAATTCTGTAATTAATCTGACAACATTATACAGCACTGCACTGAGTACAGAACATTTGCCATCTCATATCCCTTATTGGATGTTTTAAAAACCCGTGTAATATCTTTCATGCCAACAGTTCTAAACCTGGGGTCGGGGGAGGCGAGGAGGTTCTTGAAATTAGCCCAATGAGAGACTGTATAAGAATGACTATTCTGTCTGTAGGTTTCACACTCTTCACTGTTCTGTGCCAATCTACAGTATAGACACATGAAATAACTAAATCTTATCTTAAATCTTAAACTACACGTTTAAATACAGGTTAGCAGCCTGATGTGTCTCAATTTAGGGGTCTGTGACACCAAAAGGGTGGGAAACCACTGTTCTATGTGAGGCAGGAGTTGACCATTACTGTAGGTTCATGCCAGTTTTCCACTCCTGATAAAATCTTTGCCCTATTCGTGATCCGTCAAACTAAGCGAAAGTGAATATTTTCATCCAGGCTTTGATGCCGCACACTCCCCTCATTCACATTCAGGATGATATCGCTAACCTTTTCTGAGTGCCACATACAACACTAAAGCAAAGCCAAAATGCAAAATTGCCCGTGATTGGAAGTCTTTAGCAGACAATGGCTGGCTTTTAACAATAACTTCCTTGTTGAATGAATTCTACATTCTTATTATTTTACATCAATGGGGGGAAAAATATGTTTGCTTATGGTTAATCTACTGGAGGTTGCTCCTTTCTAAACTACGGCTTTCATACTGTCACCTGCCCCAAATACATATGAATAAGGACTTCACAAAGGCAGCTTTGGCATGCATCAAAAGTTCTTAATAAGATACTTTACCTGCAAGGCACCCCATAAGTGACTGCAGCACCAGCAGTTTCCATAGCAACATCATCTTCAGTTTTGTAGGGTCAAAGTAGTCTCACATCCAATCACAAATGTATGGAATCCGATTTGCACCTTTCTGGTTCCCCAATCTGTACAAAAAAAAAAGAAGAAACAGGTGAGATGAGCATGGTGGTGAGGTTCTCATCAGCAGCAGCACCTTTGAAAATTTGTCTTGTCATCTTGTCTGTTTCCTGCTCACAATGCTCATTCCACATGGTGTGGAAAAAAAAACTACAGCAGGAATGTACAGCTAAGAGTACTGGGATAGTATCAATTATGAATTTCATCTATAGCTGAACTTCCCATGAAGTCAAAATCAATATTTGAGTGTTTTTATCAGTTGTTTTGCACTATACATCATCTGTATGCCAGTATCTGGCCTAACAATGACAAAAAAGTTGTTCTTTTCCAATATTATCAGGTATATTTTAATGGTATTTTAGAGTTTGTCTTTTCCGGGAAAACAATTAGAAACTGTTGATGACTCATCCTGCGCCCAGGGGCGTAACATACAGTCATATTGGCTGTGTCCCTCCCTAGCTGTCTGTTTTACAGGAAACACACAAGCAATAAGCACTCCACTAGCTATTTCATGGTAACTTTAAAGGGACAGGTCAGATTATTTAAAGTGGGGTTCTATGAGGTACTTACTGATTGTCAGTGTATTACCTACAGTAGATGGCGGAAAACATGTACCCAGTTTGGGGAAAGCAGCAGGATAACTGCACAGGAAGCTAAGCAATGTACTGCTGTGGACGGGTCAGCAGCAAATTATATTTTAGTCACCAAAGTCACTCTCAGTTTAGGTTTTTGCTACATTTAGAATAGCTGAACTTGTCATCGAACAGCCTTTTCCGATGGGAAACTGCTGTTATATATAAGCCAGATCTCGCTCTCTCCAAACTAACCAAACTCCACTGGCAAAATCAATCATTTTGCCTCACAGGAAATGGGAGTTCACACTCTACCCCAGCTTCGATCTGTTAGTTTGTTTGCATTATTCTGTCACTTTGGTGCTTTAAAAAGTTACCTCAGATTCACCAAAGTGACACAATAACACCATGAAACAAACAGATCAAGGCAGTAACTCCCACGTTCTGTGATGTAAATTGCTGTTTTTGCAAAAGGGATCTGGTTGACTGAGAGAGAGCAATATTTGGTTTATGTAACTGCCGCTTCCCATCAGAAAAGGTTGTCTGATGGCAAGGTGAAGCAGTGAAAATATTCTAAATATAGTTCACAGTTAAACTGATATTGATTTTTATAGGTGAGCATTTTTTTTAGGTGGCTGCTGACCCCATCCACAGCAGGACATTGCTTAGTCTCTGTGCTGATACTCCTCTCTCTTTCTCCAAACGGGGGTGTGCCAGCCTCCACCTACTGAAGGTAATACACTGACTTTCACACTTCAAATAATCCAAACCATCCCTTTAAGCCTGTTATTTATGACATATTTAATCAACCGCCATTTAAAGCATTCACAATAAAGTATTTTAATCTCCATTTTAATCATTAAACCCACAGTGCAACTCCACTTTCCTGGAAGTTTCTCCACAGGAAACACTCATTTCCATATCTCCAGCAACTCTGGGGACGGAGACTTTTAAGTCAATATGAAAGCAAATCCACTCCTATAAGTTCTCACTCTGTAGCATTGTTCTTACTTGAAGCCTCATAGCTTTTATGCTCATAAAAGTGCGAAGCCAACAGATGAAAAAGTGTTGAAACATCTAGGAGAATTTCACAACAATTTTGCACTTTTTCCTCAACACAGACCATATCTCCCCTGAGTGAGAATTAAAACTGGAAAAGTTTGTTGATTGGCAGGAAGGTAGCAGCTCGCATAGCCTGTGGTACCCCAGTGACAGGGAAGGAGCGGAGGTATGAATGAGGCTGAGGTGATGATAAAACATCTTGTGTTAAAAAGACAGTGTCAGTGCTCGTGAAAACACCTTATAATTGTTACTATTATTTTTTTTTGTCAAAAGGAAAACCAAACGTTCTGAAATTGTTCTGACACATTCATTATCTTGATACGGTACATGCTATAGCCTACCGAAGTAAATCTTTACAGAACACCTCATGTATTTAACTTGAACCCTGGTCTGTTCTGTTCCTACAGGCTCTTGGCATAGTAACTGGATGTCTTCTGTTGTTATTTTTAGAATAACTTAGATGACTCAGATGACTCAGAAGTGCCATCATTTGGCATATGAATGATATTTTACATTTTCTGGGACAAATCTTATGAAGATAGTACTTTGCACTGGCAAAAAATACTGATTGTGTCAAATTAAAATTCGGAGGAGTTTATTTTACGAAGCTTCACTCCTATTGTAAGTAGACGGTTTTTAACAGGGGGTGGCCCTAACCCCTAACCCTAACCCTACAGTAAAAACTACATATTTAGCCATGTGTCCCCCAACATATTTTGTTACATAGGTGCCTTGTTCTGGGGGTATTTTCAGCAGCACAGATGCCAGTGAATGACCACAGAAATATTATAGAAATAGTATAGGAAGTAGAGGAATACTATGAGCAGCAGTGTGTCTCTTCTGTGACTACACATTGCCACTTGTAACTTTGATCATGACAGTACTGGAGTATACAGGCTACAATGTAATATAAAGTTGAGTATTTGTGGTATACAGTTTAGAGCAGGCATCTGCAAACTGTGGTTCCAGAGCCATTATGTGGAAATAAATAGTTTGGTTTTTTTTTTGTTTAAATTTTTTTTTTTAACATTTTGATTTTCATTGATCATTGTTGTCTGCACTGAAAAAAGAACTAACTTTTAACTTTTCTTCTTTCGATAAACTTAAATCTTTGAGTTTTAAAAAATTAAAAAGTAAATTCATTTAAGTGAAAGTGAATGATGGGTAAAATTTTATTCAAATTTTATTTTTTCAACTAAAACCATTACATTTTCAGGCACAAAAATAATGACAAATCAGGTTCACAGCTCACTGTGACCAGTTTTTTAAAATATTTTTTTTTTTGTTTGTTTGTTTTCTAAAACCAAAAGGTTGGAGTTTACTAAGAGACAGTTAATTAATTCACCTAAAGGTTATTGATTTTATAAGTTTATTTCAAAGCTTTACAGTTTAAGTTGGGCTCAAAAATCAAAAATCTATTGCAGTGCTTTGCCTTGAAATGTTGAGCTGTCTTAACTATTTTTTTTAACAGTGTAAACTGCTTACATTCTTTCACTGTAAAAATAGGTACAGTAGCCTATACACCAAGAAATATTTCGTCAACTAAATTTTGACAGTGGCTAGTCTCCTAATCTCACAGATTTCTTTCTTTTTTGGCCAAAAAAGGCTCTTTTGATCATACAGTTAAGGTTGGAGGTTGTTCAGGGAACATTATAGATCCAAGACAAGATTAACTTACAGAAATATATGTTTTTTCTAAAGTAATATATATTTATTGTAGATATAAATAGTGACAGTTAACTGAGGAATCATCAAATAAAGAGGCTACACTGATTCTAAAGAGCATGTTTTTAAGTCATTTCTCAACAAATTTATGGACTTTAATATTCAATGGCCAAAAAAGAACAGGATTATTACTTCTTATATAGATTATCTGTTTGCCTCATTGGACAGTGATAGCGTGGAACAGACTGGAAACATGGGGAAAGAGTGTTACTACATGGAACAAAGGCCCCCGGCTAGTACTGAACCATGCACAGTGAGGTTATATGGTCTGCCCTTTAACCAGTGGACTACTGGGTGCCCACGGCTATCACATTCAGCGGACATTCAGACCAAAAACAGGCCGTGCTGAAGTGGGCATGTTGCTTCAGTGATACGTGAAATACAATCCTGGAAGTCCAGTTTGAGTAACAGATCTGTGAATCTGAGGGCTTTGCACAGCAGGTTTTAAGACTCAGAAACAAGATTTTACAATGTTGGAATGTTATTACAGTGCCTATTTTGTTTATTTGTCACCACAATCACAAGGTAAACAGTATAATACACTGTTAACAACACAAAGTCCACTGTAGCCTCTTGCTGGATGATGTTGTGAGATGGCAAACGTTGAACCATGTTGCATTCAGGTTGCATTTATGTGTATTTTTCTACAATCGTGTGTGTATGATGTATGATGATTTTTAATCTTGTGTGCGTGTGTGCATGTCCATATATGCAATATATGACCATTGGACCTGGAGTTTGTCCACAGCTACCCTCACATACTACTGGACCAATCAGCTCAAGTTTTTTTTCAGTGCACATTCATGACTGTATGCTGAAGGGCCTCTGCGATTCACAATTTTTGAAAAACAATGAAAAAAATTTTATGTCTCTATAGTGGCAACAGCCATGGCCACAGGCATTATGTTTTTGGGTCATCCCATTCTTGTGGACATGATTTCGCAAGAACAGCTTGAGAGAGATTCTTCAAACTTTTGGCCCTAACTCAAGAAATGCATGATCTCACAGGGCAGCTGGATTCGCGAGATCATGTGTGACTTCATCGCCAGGCTTCCGTTTGTGTCCGCACCAAAAGTGGTGCAGCCAATCAGCGTCCTAGGAGGGACTACTTGCAGCTACACCTGTGATTTCAGGTGTGATGACAGCGAGAATGTCCATGGAAACGACTCGTCTCCAGCAAACAAAATTTTAGCTCTTCTTACCGCTTTCAGCAAAAATTTTATCACAATGGTTGAAGTTAGCCCGTGTTAGATGTGATAGACAGGTGGTTCATCCAATCACCTATGAAGTGTTCTTTTGAAAGTGCATGCCCTTTTCCAAATAGTTTTTGAGGACTTCCTAGATGGTTAAAGAATTCATACAATAATTATTACAAAATCAATCAAAATGTTGGTGAGTACAAACAGGTTACGTCTCAATATTCTTTTTTACTCTACTGAGTGCACTCTTGTAATTGAAAATAAGAAGAAAAAGAAGGGGAGTGATTTTGGTGCAAAACATGCCGCTTATGCTCTAGGGGTTAGAGTTGTTTTTGAATGCAGTTTTCTACCTCATAAAAGATGTGCTAAGCCCTTGTTTACATGCATTTGCAGGCTTCTACTTTCTTCCTTATCTTCTTTTATTATCTTTTCTATCTTCTTTTATGATTTCATTTTATTATTCCTGTTGCTACCCTTTCAGAGCCATTGCAGCCACCAACTGCCAATATGCATTACCGCCATCTGCAATCACCAGGAAATGTATTCTGCACCTGTGTGCTCATATACAACCTCACAAAGATGCACTGGTGGAGCTCGCTCTTCAAAAAACCAGTGCCTCTACAGCGCCGCTGGTCGTTAAAACCCTACACAAGGTACGCTTAATTCTCCATTCCCTGACTGAACGTTAAAATTCTTTCTACGTGGAACCAATTTGCTAGGTATTTGGTTAAAAGGGCTTGTTGAGTAAAGCGGGATGTAAATAGGACACAGCGAAGGGAGGCAGATTTATCCAGTTTGCCTGCAACTGTGAGGGAAGAACACAGAAGAAGTTGGAAGAAATGTCAGAGGCTGCCTCTGGAAAAGCTGCACTGATGTAAGAATTAAAGCAATACAACCAGTTAAGGAGCGAAATCTACCTTTTGCAGAGCTCCTCTAGGAAACAAGAAGCATTAATCTAATGTCTCCTGGGTAAAAATATATTTTAAGAGCAGAGGCTTGTTCGACAGAAAGCTCTCCAAAATTACAACTATTTGTGTAATTTTTCCCATTGCAGGGAAGCTCACAGAAAGAGCTCTATTATTCCACCCCTGCTGTGATTCAGCACAGACAGCACAAAGTTTGAAAACACAGCGAGAAAGAGTAGAACAAAGCCGCTGAAAAACACATCCAAAAGGCACCTGAAACTGTTTGAGTAGGCCACATTCTTATTAATCTCAGATTCTCTACCTTCCAGCTCTGTCTCCTGTCTCCACCTACAGAAAAGCAGCCTTTTATCTCCATACATCATATGGAGGCTTGTCAGAGTCTGTCTTAGGTACATCAATGGCGCAAGGCTGTGCTTCACTCCTAGAGAGCAGTTTCATGCATATTAAAATCTTGTAAAGTCTTCTGTGTCTTATGAAAGCACCAGGCCCTGTGCCTATTAGGCTAATGCCTGTTTTGTCTGCTGTGTTATCCATGTGCCGTGGTGGAGCCTCGTCAGTGAAAAATCCTGTTAAAAGGGCAGAGCATGCATCCATGGAACTGGAGTTACTTCTTTCCCTCCAGGGCATTAAAGGGACACTTCAACCCAAAATCAAAAATATATATATTTCCCCCGGTCTGTCGTGCTGTTTATCCATCTAGATTTTTCTGGGGCGACTTGCAGAGTTTTGGAGATATCGACCATCTCTCTAATATAATGGGACTCAGCTTGTGGTGCTCCAAGTCCCCCCCAAAAAATATGTCTTAAAAATTCAAAACCTGTGTCTCTTTCCACATGTCATGACTTGGTTGGAAGATAATCCACAGACCTTGTTTGGAGCTGTTTAAAGGGGAAGTTCTCCCAAAAATGAAAAATGTCCATCTTGTCTGGCTCATCTGGTGTAATCCAAGTCTCCTAAAGCCTTGACATCCTGTTCGCACACCATCACACCACACACCCAGTTCAGACAATGAGCTCATGCATGCAAACGTGGCTCCAAGCTAAGGATTTTTGGGTTCTTTGGGTTGTTTTTCTTACAGCTGAAAACTGGTCACGCTTCACTTAAATTGTTTTGGAGATTCTGCAATGCTGTTTTCCTGCGAAACTCCAGCAGTGTTTTGTGGACTAAAAAACTAAACCCAACCTTCGTCTGGCATGAGGGTGAGTAGATAATAACTAAATGTTCAATTTTGGGTGACCTATCCCTTTAATGTATGAACTACTTTCCATCTAATAGATTCTAAAGTAGTTCCAAAACTGCTCCAAACAAGGTCTGTGGATTATCATGAGTAACCAGGTCATAATTTTTGGAAAGTGACACTGATTTTTAATTTTTCAAATGTATATTTTTTGGGGGTCTTTGAGCACCACAAGCTGAGTGCCATTTAGTCTCATTTTATTGGAGAGAAGGCAGACATCTTGACGGCCGATACCTCCAAAACTCTGCAACTCAGATGAAAAAATCTAGATGGATAAACACCACGACAAGCTTGGGGGAAAATATGCATCTGTAATTTTGGGGTGAACTGTCCCTTTAAGGTCTGTTTTACAGTATCAGAGTCTTGCCTCGGCTCCCTCTGCCCCTTTCAAGTCGACCTGATAAAGCACCCCGGCAGCTAAAGATAACACACTACAGAGAGCCTCACAAACTTGCTCTTGCCTATTACTGCTGTAATCTATTTAGTTACTCGATGCCAGGAAAATGGAAGTTGATATATGTCCTGGATACACAGAGCATATCCAGCTGTGCCTTGTTAACAAAGGTGCTGGGCTACATTTACACGGCTTCCAAATGCTTGTGGTGTTAAAACCATGAGACACATGGTCATTTGCAAGGACACCTTTCAAACCACCAGGCGACAGAACAAAGATCACAAAAAAGAAAATAAAAACAAGGTTGACACTCTGTAACTGTCTTAATACTTTGACCCTCGAATAATTAATCTAGACCGATGGTAGTGCACAGAGAATAATGAAAAAACTGCAAATAGAGAGAAAAGATGAGTGGCCTTATCTTCAGTGCATGAATTCCCATTGTTACTGCAGTATTTAAACTAGGACTAGGACTAATGCTGCTGCTACTAATACTACTAACACCTTAACAACTAGAGATGCATGATACAGATTTCTTTCAGCTGATACTGATAACTGATACCGATAAGATAACCAATAATTTCACATTTTTGTTCCAGGGACTAGAATTGAGTAGGGACAAGGCTTGCAACTTGTAAGCACTTTTGTTAATCAATCATCAGTACCATTAACGATCAATTAATAGATGAATCCTTATTAAAAAATATTAATATTTTGCTTCAACCAACACCAAATGCATTTTTCCCCTCAGTCAAAGCTTGACTGAGTTATGTTACTGAGTTACTTTGTTATGTTCTATTATTTTTGGGACATGTCCCAACCAATACCCAGGGATTATGGAGTTGTCCCTAGCAATGATTTCGATCAAAAAATAAAAAAAATAATCACTGTGTGTGCATGTGGTCAATGTTAGGTAGTGAGATTCAGTTTTATGACAAAGCACATGTGCTAATTATATAGACAAAAAACAATGGGTTTTCAAGTTTGGAAAGACCATGTCCCCTCAAATGCCTCACAGTGGTTTGGTCCATTGCCCAGGTCTTTTTCTTACTGCTAAAATATTGAATATATAAATTAAGCAACTAGCAACAAATCTCGCAACCATGTGGTGGAAAGGGAGAAATATCCAGAAATCTATAATTTTGTAAATTATTCCCATGCGTGTTGTAATCTTAGTCAGCACTCCTGTGGCAGCAGCATAGTGCCTCTCTGTCTCCCCTCGCACTGTGCGCCTTATGGGGAGAACAAGGTAGGGTGGTGTAGTGATGGGAAGAAGTGGTTCATTTTGTTCACTTGCCACAAGTGAGCCAACTCATGATGACAACCCCACGCCCCGCACACATTGCTGAAGCTTCAGCTGGGCCAGGTTTATTCTCCCCACCAACCGTGTCATGAAATATTCGCCCTTGATTTTATATTTTAAAAAGAAGTTCATATAACCTGAACTTTATGCACATCTGGGGGTACGAAAGGCTCAGATGTAGTGAGCAAAGATGGATGATTTATTATTTTATTTCTCTTCAAATGTTCATTTTGCTTTTGCAGTTCAGTAGATCAAAAAAATTAAAAAAATAAAAACTTTGGCTTTTATACAGAATTTTGCCCAAAATTCAAATGAAATGCTTTGACATAATCTGTCAAATCAGATTCTATTATAGCCAATTTATAACTTCATTATCAGAATAATAAATAGTAACATAAATTTCCCATTATCAACTGATTTAATCTGACCTGATATGCACAATATTTACAGTGCATCTCTAAATACAGCTAGTGTTATTTATATTACTACTACAGCTGATAGTACAACTACAACTAGATTCTGCGCACTTTACTGGTACAACTATTACATAACACATCCCAGTATCAGGAGCAGCTGTGCAGCACCCAAGGACACAACTTTATTTGTAAGCCAGTGCCTTGGACAGATCCCCTGACGTTTGATGGTGGGGGCAACTGGAGCACCCGGGGCTAGCCAATGCAAGTACGGGGAGAACATAGAAACCAGGATTCAAATCCAGGACCTTCTTGCTGTGAGGCAATGATGCTCACCACCGCCATAATAATAAAGCATTTGTGATTCACAGACACCATTCAGTTTTTGTGATGCTGATATTCTCTCATTTCCTGCCATAATTCCCTAATTTGCGACTGGGTTCAGCACCACTAAAGCATTACATATCATGGACGTAATATACTGCACCTGTAACTGCTATAGAAGAGTGACTGATGATGCTTCAGGGTATAAGGGGAGGATATAATCAATGTTGTCAGTCAGTAATAAATTACCAGAAAATTGAAATACTGATAGATTTTCGCCCATCACACGAGTAACATCTTAATTGAATGGTTCATGTGTAAAATTAGGTCAATAAGCATGAGTGTACACACTGGACCTTTTAGTAATTACACAGTAGTTGCGAGGTTATTCTGTGCATTGTATGCTGTGAAAAGCTACTATTACTCGGAATAGCAATATGCAGGAAATGTATAGATGAAATTAAGGCTGCGATGATAAACAAATTACTGCAAATTTTATTTTGAAGTGCCAGTCATATTTTATCCCATTGTGCAATGCTTTTGAGATTAGAGCACACATGACGAGACAGGATCACAGCTTCTGACTGGTCAAAAAATTGATAAATAACCACAGAAGATTACAAAGCTTCTGAAAGGGATACAGTTGCACTGCTGATGTTATAAAGGTAGAAAGCTGGCATTAGCTTAATGTTGCTGTTCAGCTTACTTTTGGGGTTAACACTAGGGATGCGCGTGATTAGTCGACTATACGATTATACGTCCCCACCCTCGCTAGTCGGCACCAGAAATACTAGTCGTTTAAACTGTTTATCAATATTTCATTCATGCACAATGCCAGTTATGTTGCCTCTAAGATTTTATGCAGCCGCCTGCCACTAGTCAGGACTGCGGCACTGTCAGACGGCAGCCCCTCTCACCCAGCATGTGTGCCCTAATCGCCTAGGCCACCCCAGATGTTTATATCGGCAAAGTCGGACAGATGACAGCTCGTAAAACCAGTGCGGTTTGGCAGAGTTTTAATCTAGACAATGGAAATAATGTTGAATGTAGAATGTAACATAATAAGCTGATATATATTCACTCGACTGGAGGAACGTGCCCACATTAAGCACAGACACAAACATAAACCTGTAAACGGAGCAGCTGCTGCTGCTAGCACATGCTAACATCAGCTCTGGGTCGTTTACCTGCAGACACTGTGATCCTCTTCAGTCTGAAACGGTGAAGCATTTAGTGAGTTGCTGTCTGTATGTCAATGTGTGAGGTTTGTAGTGCACAGTGCAAAGTAGCGTGCATTTCAGTGGCATTTAAAGTACGATTTGGCGATTGTTGACTGTGATTAGCTGCTTCAAATGGCTCTTAATACACAGTATTTTTTCAGACAGTGTTTAACTTAATAAATTAATAAATTCTGCTCAATTTTAACTGCTTTCTGAGTGTTTTCTTAGTGTTAGACTAGTCAACCAGTCTAAATAAAATTTTGCGTTTAATCGACATGGAAATTAGTCGCCAGGAACGTCCCTAGTTAACACCCATCACTTTTCAAGCCCTTGGGAAACAACAGATGAGACTTTCCTTGGTCTTGAGAAGCAGCAGCATTTACTGACTGACATGCTGTGGCCTGTACTGTACATTCACTGCCAGACTGACAACTTACTGCTAAGTTTAAGTTTCTGCTCTGCTATGAGCAGCAACGTCACTCAGTCTGTTGCTCCCTTCCTTTCCCTCCCTTGCATGGCACACACACACACGTTACACACTGTTCTATTCCTTAACCGATTTACGCTAGCATCCTTCAATAAAGCCCAATTAAATGTAATTACTTGGGCAGTCGCCATAAGCTGCCATCCGGCAGGACTATGTTGCTTTTTCACCGCAGTCAGAAAAATGCCATACTGACACAGCCATACGTGAAATATATTCACAATTATTAACAACTAACTGCTATAAAGTTTGAATAAACTTGAAGAAAGTTTAATCGTAACCTATATTGCACATAAAAAATAAGTTCCCTGTTTTGTTCCCCCTTAAAAATCAGTGCACTGTTCTCTGCCCAAAACTTTGTGATGAAGAGAACACTCCAGAATCGATCTATTACACAAGCTTGTTCCAAGAGGAAACTGATGTCTTTGTGCAGGAGGTACAGGATCGCACCTTGAATTAAATTAGCTCGGGAAGAGATAACACGTTTGGTTAATGTACTGCACTGGTCCTCTGAGATCCATCGTCCAACGTTCAATGATATCAGGGCGGAGAGCCAAGGCGAAGCAGCGGTGATCGAAGGGACAGATCAGCTTTAATAGAGGTCTATCTACCGGTCGGTTTCTAACATCTGTAGTGTAAGCGGCCTCTAAATGTCTCGGAGCGTGTACCGATCGCTTTATGTTGGATGACAATCACGCCACAGCCAGAAGTTATTTCAAGTCAGAGCAGCCAACATTCACTGACAGAATAAAGAAGCTTTTTAATGAAATTCGCTCAGGCTCACAGACTGTGGAAAAAACAAAAAAGTGTTGTGTTATTACTGACCTGTTCTGAGAACATGGTCAAGGTGAGCACAACAGCAGCAAGATCATGAAAATAGAATTAAAACGGAGCATATTGTATCTCTACACACAATGCTGCTGTATTTGAGAAGAGCAAAGAAAATATGACACGGATAGAGATGAATAATGTGGAATCTACAAAAGCACTGACTTAAATCTTTAACCCGAAATTGTTAGAGTCTCAAATAGCTTATTAAGTCTATTCAACAGTCAGTGAAACACAACAGTATTTTAAAGTGGTATAAAACTAAGAGAGCAGAGTGTCAGTGTTACTTTAGTGTAACTAGATTTTTTTTATATTTTTACTTAAAGGATAAGTTCGGTTTTTTGACACCTGGACCTTATTGTTAGGATTAAATACGCTCGTAGACTCACCCAGACAATTTTGGTGGAGCTCAGAGCCGTTTTCGAGCAATTTAGATCCAGCCGACGGCGTTTTTTCTCATGCCATAGTAGCGGACGGGGCCAGAAATCGAAGCCCCTAAATTAGACATTATCTGCTGCGAAACTCGTGCAATGTCCACAACAACACCACCAGTTAGCCCCCGTTCGTGGACGTGCAGTGGTTGCTTGCTCTCTGGCCAGCTGTTCGGCTCTTTCCCTCTGCATTAGGGTGACCAGATGTCCCGCTTTGTGCGTGATTTCACGCATTTTCTGTCTCTTTTCACGCATCACGCAAATTGAGACCATGTCCCGCACAACATCCCCCTCAGGCCCCAGCAATGAGAAGCCGGTGATGTTCCTGCACTCTGGGCTGTTTGTTGTTGTCATAGTAGCATCGCACGTACGGCGCTTAGGCCCGCCCCTAATTTTCTCCGCGCTACCAACAGCTGAGGTGACATCTAGTGAATGACACTCGCATCGTGCTTTCTTCTTTGGAAATGGAGGAGGGGGAGACGCCAAACAAGAAGAGACGATGCAGCTACAGGCGGTGTCCCACTTTGTCCCTCACAAACATACCCCTTGTCCCTCTTTTGGTTTATTGGGACCTGGTCACCCTACTCTGCATCCTCCTTTCAAATAGCTCCTCGTCGGTGTATTCTGGCTCAAAACGATACGGCATCCATTATACTCAAAGTCGTCGTCAGACACTTCTACATCGGATAAATATTCCGCCATGCTGCACAAAAATAGCCGTGTAGCCGTGTAGCCTAGCAACAACAGCGTCTCTTCTCAGCTGCGTTCCTGCGGCACACGTCTATAATGTCACCAAAAGTTACCCATCCTTGTAAAGTCCCGGATGACCATAACAACGAAGTTGAGCTGACATGGTGATAACACTGGCCATTCATTTATAAAATGTAGGTGAAATGAACGAGTTTCGCAGCAGATAATGTCTAATTTAGGGGCTTCGATTTCTGGCCCCGTCCGCTACTATGGCATGAGAAAAAACGCCGTCGGCTGGATCTAAATTGCTCGAAAACGGCTCCGAGCTCCACCAAAATTGTCTGGGTGAGTCTACGAGCGTATTTAATCCTAACAATAAGGTCCAGGTGTCAAAAAACCGAACTTATCCTTTAACGAACAAAATTGCTCAGTTATCGTTATTTTTTTCTGTTAATCGATTAATCTTTTAATCTTTTCAGCACAACACACCTTTTCCTTTTCCTTTAAAAAGTGGAAGCCATCTGGTCTTATCTCAGATTTCATCACCAAAAGTGAGCACATTTAATTAGAAATACTGCAGTTGTTGCAGCTCAGATCTTTGCAGACACTGAGTTACATGCTGAGAAGGGTGAGATACCAAAGTTGGAATCCTTGTTGATAAAGAGTACAGTATCTCTAGCTCAGAGACCTGCACGTATTTCATCTCTAAAGCGAAATCTTCACCAAAGACTTAAAGTACAGGCTCAAAGCTCAGTGTTTCCTTTTTATGATCTCTGTATAGAGTACAACCTTGACATGGTGTATGTACACTTCTGTGTACTGTGTTCTGTCTAACTACAGTCCGTAAGCCATATTGTCTTCAAGCTTCTAAGCCGTGAGAGTCCTCACCACAATGTGATATTTCCACATGGTTTTCTATTTATGCACAAAAAAAAGGTTGTGCTTATAAATTACACGCATTCAAATTTCAACCATGACTTAAACCAGCCAGTCACGACCAGAAAATCGACCATATAGGTTGTCTGTGCAAACGGCTTATTATGACCCATTTCCATTTTTTGTTAGGCACAAGGAGTGGCCGTGGTAATTATGACGGGACGGGAAAGTGACAAAGTCCATGGAGGAGGTCGGGGTGGATGGATGGGCCAAACACATCCAGACTTTCACCAAAGCCACCGCTGTTCAGGTTTCATGTGGAACCAAAAGTTAATGTTGAATTATTTTTTATTTGTGTACCAATGTTAACTTATGTAACATACTTAAAGCGACATTCCACTAATAGATAATCATCCACTCAATATGTATTCACCCCTATGCCGATGTGAAGATGGGTGAAGATCTTCAGTTCACAAAACAATCCTGGAGTTTCAGCAGAAAACAGGGTTGCAGCTAGTGGCAGTGAATGTAGACCACGGATAAAATGTAAAAAAAGAACACAAAACAAACACAAAATGTCTCCATCATGCTCGTGTGGTGTAATCCAAGTGTCCGCGAGCTGTGACATTAAAATTTAACCACAAAAAAGCCATTTACACCATGTTTTTAGCCGAAATGTCAACTGTAGCATGTAGCAGGTAGGATGTAAACATGGCGTCGATCTCGCGATATTTTCACACGTGCATCCATTAAGAGATATACGAAGTCTCGTGAGATCGCCGCCATGTTTACATGCTACCTGCTACATGCTACAGTTGACGTTTTGGTTAAAAACATGGTGTAAATTGCGTCTTTTGTGGTTAAATTTTAATGTCGCGGCTCGCGGACACTTGGATTACACCACACGAGCAGGATGGAGACATTTTGGGTTTGTTTTGTGTTCTTTTTTTTTACATTTACATTTGATCTCCATTCACTGCCATTGTACTGGATTTGGCTGCAACCCTGTTTTCTCCTGAAACTCCAGGATTGTTTTGTGAACTGAAGATCTTCACGCATCCTCACATCGGCATAGGGGTGAGTACATATTGAGTGGATTAAGAGTCTGGGGTGGAGTATCCTTTTAAAGGTCCAGTGTGTAAGACTTATGGTGATTTATTGGCAAAATATGGCAAAAATGTAATATAATATTCATAAGTATGCTTTTAATAGCGTATAATCACCTGGAAATAAGAATCATTGTGTTTCCATTAGCCTAGAATGAGCTGTTTACAGCTACACAGGGCACGGATGCTGGCTGTTGTTTTTTTTTTGCATGTTTTGCAGCCACCATAGGTTCCTAAATGCTTCAAAAGGGAGGAAGAGATGAGGTGTTTGCAATCGGCAAGCTCACCACTAGATGCCACTAAATCCTACATACTGGTCCTATAACATATGTAACTCACGTAACATAAGTTAACTTAACTTCCTACTCTCACCTATGGTCACGAATGGTGGGTCATGACCGAAAGAACGAGATTGTGGATACAAGCGTACAAGTGGGTTTTCTCAGGAGGGTGGCTGGCATCTGCCTTAGAGTTAGGGTGAGAAGCTCAGTCATCCATGAGGGATTCGGAGTAGAGCCACTGCTCCTTTGCATAGAAAGGAACCAGTTGAGGTGGTTTGGGTGTCTCGATAAGGATGCCACCTGGTCGCCTCTCTAGGGAGGTGTCCAGCACGTCACCGGAAGGAGCCCGGAGACAGGACAAGGTGAGGGATTACATCTCCACTCTGGCCTGGGAAGGCCTTGGGATCCCCCAGTGAGAGCTGGCTAATGTAGCCAGGGAAAAGGATGCCTGGAGTCCCCTGCTGTAACTGTTACCTCCACGACCCGACTTCGGATAAGCGGTTGAAGATGGATGGATGGATGGATGGACGGAGGTTAACTTATTATTTTTTGGACATTTTGCCTTCAGTTACAGCCAAAGATATGACAGGAAATGGGATAGAGAGAGGTAATGACGCGCAGCAAATGGTCCGCAGGCAGGAGTCAAACCAGCAGCCACTGCAGAAGACTGACAGCCTCAGCATATGGGGTGCATGCTCCACCAACTGAGCTACAGGGGCGCCCCAACTTATACGAAACTTAACTTACATGACTAACATACTTATTTTAATCCAAACCGCAATCTTGTCCTAAACCTAAACAAGTTGTTTTAGTTCCTAAACCTAACCGAACTGCGATGGTTTCGCAGCATTAACCATGTGACAGGGAAAGTCTGCTATGCCTAGCGCTGGTGCTCTCCTACATATGTTGTTTTGGGAGTCATTGGCAAACTACCTGTTCTGTTGTTGAGGAACAATGACGTGTTGATGTAAAGTTGGTTCAAAAACTGAAACTTTTGGTCACTGTAGCCAAATAAAGATTCACAACATGCACACCGAAAGACTTCATCAAAAAGCAAATACAAAAATTGCAAGGATATGGTCTGCTAAGATCTTGGAAGAAGATCATAAACCAATAGGAGTGGAACAAATAACAGGAAATACATTGGTCTACCTTCGAAGATATGCTTTTGATATTCTTTATGTTAGCTGCTTCCTAGCATTCAACTAACTGCAACCTTGCGTTCCTTCTATTTCAAAACTTCACCAATTTTCACAAAAAAGACAAAATTTACTTGTGCTATTCATCTCAACATCTGCTGTAAAGTTGAGACTTAAAATGACACAACTAAATTAGTGGTGACACAAACTCATAGCTAACAACGTTAGCAACATTCAAGTGTCCTCTGCAGACTCTCATCACTTTTTGCTATTTACACCATTTATTTGGTTGTAATAATAATCTCTGGATAACAAAATAATTTATATTTGTCTCCTAGGGTTTTAGTGCCCAGAGCCTAATAGCAGCGCCTCACTACATCAGTTCATCACTGCAAATATATCTACCACACAGAGAACTATCATATACGCCAGTTCAGCTGTTCAAATCAGAGACATAATCAATAAAATACACCCAGGGTGTCTGTACAAGTGGAGGCAGTCTACTTTGGCAGCTCTCCGCTGTGTGTCCACATCTCCGCTGATGTGGGTGGCACATTCGGACACTTCTGAATTGGAGAGTGACTTCTCCAAACTGTATCACGCTCCACATCTCAATGCCCGTCCGACGTTGACATCATCAAAGAAAAAACAAACTTCAGCTTGAGCCGAGGACGTTTTCACTTGAATTAGGCTCCAAACTGTAAAGGACACTTGACCGCCTTAGAGAAAACACACTATATGTTTCTTTTCTAAGATTATGTGAGAGCTTTTCCTTGGTATGACTTCTTGCTCCAGGTCACTTCAGGCAAGACATAAATGTAGCTCAGTGCTTGTCTGGTGAGGACAGCCTCGACATTCACAATCACTATCAAACTTCCCTGAAATTTGTCAAACATTTCCGAATCCATTTCCCTTTGAGAAATGATGGCACTTTCATCGACATTATCATCAAAATGTTATAACAAAATCTGAGCCCAACCCAGTACAAACACACTGCGCTGACTGAACACTGTACATTACTTATTTTAGTTAGTAAGTTATTCTGATATTGTGCCATATATGGTTTGAATAAAACATGCAACATCTCTGCATGGGAATTACTACAGCTGTACTTATGAATGAATACATTTTGACATAAAACATGGTATGGTTACACCTACTGTATGTTTTTATAGCTATCCCAGCTATAATTTTCTCGCTAATTTAGCGTTATGACAGCATCTTTTTTGCTTTTCGCATGCCATTTTACTCAATTAAGCGTGCACTGACTTACTGAGAAGTGATGAGGTGTCATTTTACACACAAATACACACACTAAGTTTACGCTTGTCGTATGAAATGTGCTATATAAATAAAGTTGACTTGACTACTTGAACCAAACAAACCAGGAATTTCATGTCCAAGTAGAGACTACAGTTTGTGTCCTGTGTAAAACAAACAGTCAGCGTTGACCTATTTTCATCTACATTCTGTACAGAGGTTACATTACACAAGTTAACTTTTGTACATAAGTTACGTATCTTACTTACTGTAACCGTAACCACAATCTTTTCCAAGACCTAAACAAGTAGTTTTCGGTGCCAAAACCTAACGCAACTAAACCACAACAACAAAGGTCACCTGACACTAAATCTAAAGGACCAGTGTGTACGATTTTGTGGTGTCTAGCTGTAAGCTTACATATTGCAAACACTGGCTCACCCTCCCTTTCCAAACATGCGGGAGAAAATACAGTGACTGTGAAACTCACAAAAAATGCAAAAGGCTCTATCGAGAGCCAGTCTTCGGTTTGTCCGTTCTGGGATAAAAACATGGTGGTGCAACGTGATGGACCCGCACCATCTGTAGATATACGGGGCTCATTCTAAGGTAAAGAAAATGCAATGTTTGCTTTCAGGTGATTATACACTAATGAAAACATACTTAAATTTCTGCCATATTCTGCCTATTAATCCCCATAAATCTTACACACTTGACCTTTCATAAGAATGATTGGTGCATAACCTGCATGCAAAATTGGACTTTGGTGCATGTACTGCATGCAATTTGGAACCGTAATGTCAAGTTATTTGTACGCATATTGAAGACAACGGGTTGAGATATCCATATATTGTGGCATAAGTCAAAAATAACTTATTTTAAGACCATGAAAGTCTTAGATTTTTGACTGTTTGTATTCAAGCATTTTGAATAGTCAAGTTGTTACAGCTGGTGCAAGACAAGTCTAGCAGTAGAGTACACCACTTACTGTAATATTTGTTAATTATCTCATTATGACAAAAAACTGTGATGCTGGCTGATAATGAGGCCAGGCCTTTAGGTCAAATAATGACACTCTCAGAAAGAAATGACACACGTGTTTTTCAGAAAGAAATCAGAGAGACAAGAAGAACTGTGGCGTATCACACAGCCATACAGTGTATATACAGCATATATTCACTTAGATTAATGTTTCCAGCGTGAATGATTGAGGCACTGATGACATAATGACCACTTAAAAGCTAAGGAGAGAGGGCTTGATTGACCTTTCCTTTCTAGTTTCCACCATATGATTGTCTGGCTAAAATTAACAGTTTCGAGGCTGAATGGATCTGCATTTCACACCTCATCCAAAATGAATAGTCATCTATCCCGCAGGCAGACAAACAGGCATGATTTTGTTCATTTTTTTTATTGTCCCTGGTTTAAATGGATGAACCAGCTAATTGCACTTTGATACAATGACAACGGAATCTCATTTATCTGAACCACAGACATCTGAAATGGTCTGCTAAACAAACAGTCCCTTCCTGGAATGCCTAATTATTTCATTTGAGAAACAGATGAGATGTTGAATACCTGTACTTTGCACCATCTACAGTCCCCCCCCCCCCCCCCCCAAAAAAAAAAAAAAAACTTATTTCACAAATTCACATGAACACGATGTTCGTCCTTAATGTAAAAATGCTCGTTTGGGAGTTTATCGTCTCTGGATACAAAACAAAAAGGTCTTTAGAGACTTCAATCAGCAGCAAAATGCAAGTAATGATAATGACCAGAGACGCCACATCATAATTTCCTCATTTAATAACTAGAATTACCGCCTCGCAGTTGTAAGCCTCTGCGAACCCGTTTACATCCACATCTGTTCAGACTCATATAACATATGTAGTGAAGACTTCAAAGGACTATAATAAACAATATTAACTGTATTTTTTGGCGAAATGAAAGTTATCATTATATGGACACGTAAGAATGTGAATTTCTAATAAGACACATGCTGAGGAATGATACAGAGCTTCATTGCATGGTGTAACGACAATCACCTGAAGCTCGATATTAGCAAAACCAACAAGCTTGTGGTGAACTACAATGCTTCAAATATAGATGTTGCTACAAGCTACAAATGCTACAATGTGGATGCTGAGTTGGTAAATGGGCTTCATTTATACAGCGTTTTTCTAGTCCTCCGCTACACTACATGCCAACATTCACCCCATTCACGGCACGTCTGCATGGTTTTGATCCGTCATCCACATGGCTGCATCCCCCCACCAGCAGCGTTTCAAGAAGCCATTTATGCAGTGGAGCGTTTCGCCTGTCTGATTATGGTGACTTGCTCAGATTTTGTTGATTTGGTCCTTTTTCCTTGCTATTTGTGCTTCTACCACAGGTAAGCAGGTTATGTAGTTAAATAGTTTCTTTTCTTATCTTTTTATGATTGGGTCTTTTATTTTGAAAATTGATCGGCTTCTTTCTGCTTTTTCTGTGTCTGACTTCCTGTCCACTCACTCTGCTTTGTGCAGATTGATGTGCCATCTGTCAAAAATAGGCTTGGAGATAAAGTTGGGGTGAGGTGAGTTAACACATATTTGGAAACAGACTTTAGACAAATTACCCAGAAACATGAGCTGCCGTGGCTAAATCGCTCTCCTCCAGGTCCTGACCAATTCATAGCACCAGTTAGCAACATAACTAGGTAAACGTTAGCATTTAGCGAACATCTAGAAGGGTATAGCCAATCGGAGGCAGAGTAGGGATGGGTTTTCTTGCAAGGCATATTGAGTATGCGTGTCCAGTGAGTCAGTTTCATCTCTCCCCAATCACCACAGGTTCAAAATGGACACCCAAGATTAGTGTCAGCAATTCAGTTTCTGACCAAATGTGAAATATGCTCACAATTTCCCCTTCTGTTCCTGAGCTATGGCATTTAATAATGGCCATAAAAGTGTTTTTGCAGAACATCAAGCCAGCATCACAGCAAAGTTGACCTTTTACCAAATTCTAATCATTTCATCCTTGGGTCCAAGCGGATGTTTGTGCCAAATTTGAAGACATTCCCTCACACCGTTCCTGAGATATCATGTTCATGAGAGATGGACGACCCAAAAGCATAATGTTTTGAAGGGAAAAAAAACTATCACCGGTGCAGGGACATAATTAGAAAACATCAACTGAGTAGCTGCAGCATGTGTCCGTCAACCAATCAGCACATTACCAAATTCACACCTACAATCTGTAAGGAATTCATTTAATAGACTATATTGTTTGTGAATGTGGAAATAAAGAGCCTCATCATTTAACCCTGACTGATTAATTAAATTCAAAAGCCATTGTGTAAATGTCAAAATTTACATAGCAACAGTGCACACCGGCACCCGAACGTGTCCTCTGGATTGTCTTTCTTCTTCATTCTCCAGAGGCCTGTGGTACCGTGAAGGTGCCCTTGAGCAAGACACTCCAGACTGTAGTGGTACTCAGCAGCTCACAGGCACTCGTGTGTATGAAGCATAACACTGCAGCCAGCATGCTCGGGAAATTCATTTTATCTAGATACATGGAGATAAAAACGTATATGTTCTTATCAAAAGACACTTTGGATGATAAGACGGATTAATTAAACCCTGCTGTTATTCAAAGTTTGACGGTAGCGTGGTATGGCTATGTGTTCAAACTTGTCAGCAACAAGTGGACATGACATTAAGTCTGCAGAACAATAACAAGCCTAAACATGACATTTGTTGTTGATTTTTTCTAATATATTTAATTTAAGCAGCAGCAGATGTGTTCTGCAGGTCTACATAACAAATTAAAGTAGTATGAACGTGGGGAAGGCTAAATAGTGACACAAATACAAAGATCAGAACACGCATTCAGTTATTTTCTTTTCAAGCTAAGACTGGGCAATACTGAGATCAAAAACCACAAAATCGTTGACTAAATACCTCGATATCAATATTTATCAATGTTGCGACAATATTGCACGGATGACTATTGGTGCTTTCTCAAAATATTAACACAATGTGTCTGTGAAGGTTCTCAGTCATCCAGGTCATGGTATTCATAGCAAGGTTTGTCATAGGCAACTGGACTTGACAGAGTTCTTGAAGACATTTCGCCTCTCATCCAAGAAGCTTCTTCAGTTCTGGACTGAAGAAGCTTCTTGGATGAGAGGAAGGCTAGTTAAAGTGAATAATGTTGCATAATATAATATTTTCAATCAAAACTATGAACTTACAGGCACCCAAATAGTTGTAAATAGAGTTTCTGAATCTTACAGATTTAAGCTTATCTAAGGAATAAAAGTAAATTATTATTAAGAGCTTGAGTTGGGCTCAAAAGTTAAAACTCTATTAGAGTAAATTGCCTTGAAATTTCATAATGCATACTTTACATGCTTGTGTGTCATTACTAACAACAATATATTTTTTAAAAATACCTCTAAAATATGTTTTTAAATTGCTCTGTTATTAGTATTATATTTTGATCAATGTAAACTGAGAAAACTCCATCAACTGATGGTGACTCTGAGATAAATATGAATGGAAAAGCTGGTAAGTGGACTTGTATGAGGATTTATTTTTTCAAATTTTAAAAGAGACTTGCTCAGAGCTAGAAATAACATTACATGCCTGTTTTCACAGGGTGAGCAGTTCTCCTCATGACAATTAAACTGAACTTCATTTGTAAAATCAGTGGAGTACACCTTAAACCTTGTGGACCGCATGAAATAATAAATCACAATAGTTGTTTAGTTATTCAGTGAAAATTCCACCTCTCCTGCCGGTGCAAATTGCTATTATAATGAACCAGCTTATTAAAATGCCATCTGAACAAGGAGTGTTGATTTTCATGATTCCAGTCTTACTGGTGCTATTTCCTTAAATTTAAAAAATAAAAAAATCACCTTTGATTAAAAAGAATTCCCCTGACAGAAATACAGAGAACTTGTACAACCACCATGAATAATATGACCTCGCTGTTACACTTTCATTTCCATCTCTTGTCCTGATTTACTCTTTTGACTCAAAATAATCCTTTTCTTCTAACATAATCAAGACGCACCGTTTAGTCTGATGCTCCGTAAACCCTCTGTATGCCCTGCTAAGCTCTGATGAGGAAGATGTTGTACTTTCAAAAGGAACAAAAAAAAAAACAATCTTTTCCATTTTTATATTAAAATTCAAGAGCTATTTTGAAGCCCTTGTGTCGCGCAAGGGGAGACACTACAAGTGAAGGTAAAAAAAAAAACAAACCCATGGAACCTACCCAGGTGATTACTTACATAAAGACAATTGTTTTTTGTATTACAAGATTTCTTAAATTTTATGCTTAAATATGCAAATGACTCATTATCTAATTAAATATGCACTAATTAGCATGCATTTCCAGAACAGAAATCTGAAAGCAAAGTTCAAAATTCTTGGTTCTTTTTTGTTTTTAAGGTCTTTACAGACGGGATTTTGGATATCTCTTCTTTTTATCACACCATAAATAAGAAATTACTGTCAAAAGTCAATTTTCACCAAGTTTTTAGGAAGGAAATGTTATATAAATCAGGCTATAAATGATATATGAATGAACCTCTTTTAAAAAACCTTCAGAGTGTAAACAGGAGTAAAACTGGAAAGTTTAATGTGTGTAAGTGCTACTGACATGGAGATTTCTGTCTCAAGAGTGTGAGGAAAAAGATAGAAATATGTCATGCAAGGCACAGTTGAATAGTCAGAGTGTAAGAAAATACTGATACATTTTAGTATTGTAATATTATGTTTTGTGATACTGTATCGTGATATCATGATACATGCAAAGATTCATAGCAGTGGTTTAACTTGTGTTGTATTTTAACCCTCGACCCCCAGATAGCAGTATTGTTATCTAGCTTCACTGTTCCGATTGCATAAAAAAGTTGTTGTTTTTTAACTTCGATACATAGTAGTGGTAGTCTGTTTTCCATACTCTGACAGTTTTCCTGATATGAGATTTTAAAAATAGCAATATATCACCTCGCTTACAGCATCACAATACATCGCAATATATTGAATCGTGACCCCTGTATCACGATACGTATCGTATCACCTAATACTTGCCAACTGATAACTGATAGATATCACGATTGAACTTCCCCAGTTGATTACCTACATTAAGACAATTATTTTTTATATTACAAGTTTTCTGAAAAGTTATGATAAATATGCAAATGAGGCATTATGCAATGCTAACTTCTGGTAAATTTAGGAGACGCCTAAAGACACAAATAGACAACGTCTTAAGATGTGTATTTTGGGAATTTTCTTTCAACAAGTCTGAAAGAGGACATGTTATGGAAGCAAAATAGACCAAAAGTATATTTGCCTGCAGTGTCTCACCTAAAGTAAAGGTACAATTCCACAGTTCTTTACAGAGCATTGTGCAAACTAAAGGCCTGGGCAATAGAAGAATAGCAATATGCAACATCGATAGGCACTTCACCAATAGCAATAAGAAAATTCAGCAATAAAATATTCAGTAGTTTCGCTTAAATGGATTAAATACAAAACCTCATAAACAGCTTGTCATGTCCTTCCATAACGCAGCATGCTATGAGTGACACACAGACAGCCAGTCATTTAACAGGTTTGTTGTTCAGTTGCACCATCAGTACTGCAACAATAGAAACAGGCTGGAGTGAGAAAATGAGTGCAGAGTGAGGAGACTGTTCATAAAAAAAAAAAAAAAGTACAAGTCAGCTCGCCAGTATGGCAGGCTTTTGTTCTTTTTTAAAGTCTATTAAGTCTGTTATCTCTGTGCCTTGATAAATGAAGTTGTACAATTCAAAGTAAGGCAATTAAATACAAAATAAAGCAGTGAAATTCCTTTTTCCTCCTGTTTTTATTTAAAATAAGTCATTAAAATGATCAATAATTATCAGTGGACTGAAATGAAACCTGTATTGATATTGCCCAGTCCAATCAAAAATAACTAAACTTCTGTTATTGTTTTCCTGGCATTTTAAAGAAATGTAAGAAAACATTTGAACTTTTTTATAGGAGCAATATGTAGCCATGGCATGAGCAAAAATGAGTACAGCAGTCCAAATAGTGAGTTGGAGCTATAGACTGTACATTAAATAGGTTATAATCTGGTTTAATATACAATCTATAGTTGAAGCCAGTTGTTTCTCCCCGCCCCCTCCTCCCCAGACATGGCAGAGACAGGCAGGCTGCAGGAGCTCAGGATGCACATAACCTCGTAAATTGAAAATAACAAGTGACAAGGAGTCCTGCACTGTAAGCTGATCAGCTGTTTATAACTGTCATTTGTCTGTCAATGATAAGTTATGCCTGTTACCCTAAAAAAACAAAAGCCCACTGCTCTGAAAACACACACTTTGGATGATGAGTTCAGTGGCTGTCTCACTCCCTGCCAAACTCCATTAACATTTTGCTCAATTTAACAGTTTTAAACATCTACGCCTTCTACTAGATTATTAATGATTTCTCATGACTCATAAACAAACAATTGCTCATTCGGCAAAAATTCTGCATTAATTTGAACTCTGATTAATGTGAAAGGGACATACAAAACAGTTATTCTGGTCTGAAATAGAAATGGGGACACTGTGGCTGTAACATTCATGTGAAGTGAAGCAAGTATTTCAACTGAACATGCGTCCTTGAGCTCTGTTGACACATCGTGGTCACTTTACGTATTATTACAGTAAATATATAACAGGTTTCTCCTTTAAAGAAAAAAGCCACCAAGTTTTTTTAAGTGTTACATGTCACCAAAATGGCCAAAGACAGCCTGTTCGCATTTTGTAAGCATGGAAAATTCTCCCCTGAAAAAACCCCAGAACGATCCAAAGCCTGTGACAGAACCAGGAACAAAGCACGCGTCAGCTTGTATTTTATCGACAGATATCAATAGAAAGCAACGTGGCGTTCAGGGTATATTTGTAACAGTCTTCTGAGTCATCTCAGCCGCTCTATTCAGTCCTTTAATCTTGATTCAGACAAAGAAAATAACAATGCCCTGTGGGGAACGCAGTTTTATCGAGTGCTTATATTGTACTAAATGAGGGAGGAAAGATGGCTCTCTCACAGCAGCCACACCCAGCGGAGCACAATACACCTCTGAAACTGCGCTCTCGACGTGGGGCTTAAAAAAGTAAAAAGAAAATCCACATTAAAGTGAGTTGTACTATCAAGAAGAATCATCAACCTGGCTTCATCCTGAGATTGCTTGGAAAGAAGATGTTTGCGGGCCTTATGTAAGTACATTTAATAATGCAGCACTCCCCGCGCTCAGATGCCCCCTGAAGTTGGTTGCTGTGTGGCGTTGCTCTTATTAAGCACTCAATTAAAGCCATTCCCAAGGAGAGGCCGTGTGCAACAATGTTTGAATTAGGAAACGTTGCCGGCTCAGACAGTCTGTGAAGACTTACCCCACAGGACCGCGGCAGTGCCTTGAAACCAAAGGCCCAGAAGTGACAAAGCATCATACGGCATTGCTAAAGCAGATAAATTATTCTAATATGATTGGATTACAAATAGGGCATTTACAGAACCAATGAGACTAGATAAATAGAGCAGGAAATGGAGCTGTCTCCATGAGCCGTCTTGGATCTTTTTCTCCTTCAATCTAAATATTAAAAATGAATGCAGAGATGGGACTAGGTAGACAACAACCAAGGAGCTCTGCTATATTATCGTCAAGTGTACTTATCCCTGACAGTTGTGCGCTCCCAATTCACAGCAGCGTGCAACGCAGCCGCTTTTGATGGCGAAGACAGGATGTATTTTTGTGTAAATTACACTTATTCATGATCCTTCTTTGACTGAATTAAGCAACAATTGCTCATCCTCTAAAGTGTTTGTGTAACGCGCAGGCTCGCACAGATAAAAGATTTTTTCAATGAAATGCAGTCTGTGCTGCACATGGAAACATCAAATTGAAGACAAGTCACTTGAGGAAACTGCCTTTTTCTGCACTAATTGTATTTTTGGTAACACTTTCTGCCATGTTTATAATGCATTATAAACATACCTATAAACATTCTGAATAATTTTTAAGCCGATTATAATGCATTATAACACATTTTTTCTGCAGTAATTGTATTTTTGGTAATGTTTTCTATGACGCCCATGTCCATGATTTCATTATGACCATACTTAAAATTTGTTATAATCAGCTTAGAAATATTGATAATGCTTTGCAGAGTTCTTCTGCAGCTGGTGTATTTTTGGTAATGCTTTCTCTAATGCCCATGTCTATAATGCATTATAACCATACTTATGATGCATTATAATCAGCTGAAAAATATTCATGTTTATACCAGAATTTATCTGCAATAATTGTATTGTTGGTAATGCTTTCTATGACACCCATGTCTATAAGGCATTATGACCATACTTAAAATGCATTATAATTGGCTTATAGTATTCATAATGCTTTATAACAGAGTTTCTCTGCAGTAATTATGCTTTTGATAATATGTTCTATGACGCGTATGTCTATCATACATTATAAATATACTTATAATGCATAATGATCTATTTAATCCACTGTAATTTTATTATGTTTATGTTATTATCACTCATAAATACTCATAATGCTTTGTAACAATAATCATGACACATTATAAAGGATTTTATATTGACTTATATGTAGAACCTGACCGATGTATCGGTCAACCAGTACTATTGCCTGATACTGACCGATCACAGTGATATCAGTCAATGCTGGTATTGGCATATATATTATCCGATATGCACCTATATAAAACTTTTTTTTTTTTAATGATGATGCATTCTGTGTATATTTGATCCTTTGGTTAAAAATGGGTTATATATACATTTTTCTCTACTTCCAAGCATTAAACGCTGCATGTTCCTGCTCTCTCCCGCACTCCATGTTGTCTCTTGTTGATCACTACACGTGTGTGTTGTTTACCACTGATGTCACGCCGCTCATACGTTATTGTCACAAGACAGTCTCACAAAACAAAATCACGGTTTAGTAACGCAGTAACGCAGCCTGCTTGCGGGAAAGTAACAGTAATCTAATTACTGTTTTTGCAATTGTAATCCCTTATTTTACTCGTTACTTGAAAAAAGTAAACGGATTATAGTAACGCGTTGCTTCTAATGCGTTACTGCCCATCAGTGGTCAGGACCTACTGATAAGGTTAAGTATCATACCATTTCATTATTGGTAGGCCTACATTGGTCTAGCACAGTTAAATTGGACTATAGTGGTACCACAGTACATGTTGTTAAATATGTTTTTACAGAGCATAATGCAGATTGTTTTTATCTTTTACTTTTAGTTTTATTTTCACGGTTTAATGTATATTTGACCCTTTTCTTTTTCCTAATTCAAGTTGTTCTATTTATGTTTTATTTTATTATTATTATTATTATTATTATTATTTATAGTTATTTGAAATAATTAAAAAAATCACAAAGTGTATTGTTTCAGTGCCCTGATATCATTTAATAATAAATCAGCCAATATATCTGTATCAATTTAAGCCTAAAAACATGTAGTATTGGTCGGACTCCAGTTGCTGCTCATTCACTAACATTTTCTGTGAGGACCACAGCGCATTATAATACACTAACCCTAACCCTTAAAAATGGTTAAATGAGAAGAAAAGATTAATAGCAGGAGGACATTCACGACACTAATGTTAATTGATTATATGTCATTTTTAAATGTATAGCCTATTTGATTTTTTTTTTTTTTTTAAGTTATTTTTTTGGCATTTTTGCCAGGACAGCCAGAGAGTAGACAGGAAACGGGGCAGAGAGAGGGGGGATGACACGCAGCAAAGTGCCGAAGGCGGGAGTCAAACCAGCGGCCACTGCAGAGGACTAACAGCCTCCATACATGGGTCAGACGCTCTACCCACTGAGCTATACGTCCGCCCCGCCTATTTGATTTAACAGTGCCATTTTTCCTTCAGTGAGAAACACTAAGGCAGGGTTTCAATATGAAATTTCATTACTTCACTTAAAAGCACCCAATGACCATAGAGTAATTTATAATTACATTATAATGCATTATAACATGATTATAATGTATTGATTATTGTTATAAAGGATTATGAGTATTTATGATCGCTTACAACTATAATTACATACAGTGCTATAAGCAGATTATAGTGCATTATAGGGATGATCGTCATAAAAAGTGTCACTGTATTTCTTTAGTTGATACAGTTCCAAAAGAAAACCAAAAGCCACAAAATTGTATCAGCTAGTAGCCTTAGAGTGAGTTCTCAGGATGACTTTTCCTTCCCTGCAGACTCTATAAGCTACAGTCACTTTAATACAGTGAAAACAAAATTCATCTCTATCTGCTCCATGGTGTGTTGACACTCCTGGCATTCAGCCTAATCATAACTATCATACCTTTATTTTTATTTTTTTTTTAAGAGTTTGGCACAGGAATAAACATGTAATTTTCCAGCAACCTGCTTGACAGGCAAGATTTCCAAACCACTCGCAGCTCAGCTCGTCAAACAACTCTATTATGCCAGATTCAAACGAGTAATGCATGGCATACATAAAACCACAGTGCACTCCGGTGAAGTCGTATCAGGGGCCTGCAGCTTCCTCATCCATTATGGTGCTGTGGAAAATCTCACAGCGCTGTTTACTTTGAAAATCCAGCAGAGTGAAGCAAAAAAAAAAAAAAAAAAAAAAAGCAGCTGTGCTAAACAAGTGACAGCAGACATTTGTTTTTATTTGCTGCTTGTTACCTGCGCGGAGCGATTTTAACCTGATCAGCAAGGTGCTCTCAAAATGACACACACTTCAGATGTTAGATTGTCTATTATAGTGTATGCGGGGATGGTGCATACCTGAAGGGCAGCGGTTTCTAACATGGGGATCGGGAACCCAATGAGGGGTCGTGGGATGGCTCAAAGAGGTCACAAAATAATTATGGTAGGAATTAAGTATATATTCATTTGTACAAGCCAAAAGAGTGCTTCTTTTAATGCCGCCTTTGCTGCTTTTTTTTTTTTTTTTTTTTGCAAAATAAAGGTTGCATCCAACTGTAATTCTCATTAGATTAATGCTGATTATTTTCTGACAATCAATTAATCATTTTGTCAATAAAATGTCAGGATATAGTGAAAAATGGTCATCACAGTTTCCCAGAGACAGAACTGACAGATTCAAACAGAAGCTGAAACAATTGTGTCGCTTAATCTATGAGTTGATTAACAAAAAAGAATTAATCAATTAAATCTTATGTAATTTTTAAAACAAAAATGCAAGTGTGTCTGCATGGATCTAAGTGTGTGGAGTACTCTTTAACAAGAAAGCAAAAATGCAAAACATTTGTAGAGTGCCAGCTCCACAAAAGGGACAATTTTCCGCTTTTTCCTTGTCATACAAATTATATTTGGCCTTTAGACTGTTGCTCCAATAAACCATGACATTTGAAGACATCACCTTGGGCAGTGTAAACAGTGATGGGATGGATTTTTTTTTTTTTTGCAGTTTTCTGATGTTTTATGTACTAATCCTTGCATCAGTCTATGTCCTGATTTTTATCTATAAAATGTCAGAAAACTGTGAAAAATGTGCATCACAAATTTCTCAGAGCTGATACTTGACAGATACAAATTGCTCATTCTGTCTGACTCACTGTCCAAAACTCAAAAATATCCAGTTTAATGTCACGTAAGACAAACAAAAGCGGCAAATCTACCCATTTGAGAAGATGAAACCAGAAAATGTCAGAACATGAGTCATTGCTTGCTTGAAACATGACAAATAATCGATTATTGATGGTATAATAGTTGCCTAGTCATTTTCTTTTGAACGGCTGATCTATTCATTGTGTAGCAAACCTGAAACCAGCTGTTCCGGGCCTCGAAAATGATTTCAAGTCAGTACAAGAAGAAAAAGAAACTGCGTTGAACTGCTCTGTGGTGAGGGGTCACAACTAGATACTGCTTTGTATTAAGGGGTCACAAGCAGAAGAGATTGGAAACTACTGCTGCACAGAACATAAGTAATATGTCGCTTTGAGAACAGTTATACTCTTTCATAACAATCCATTCAACATGTTCTACCTCCCAACTCATCAGTACAGCAGCGTGGTCAGCGGCCCTATGCTTTTAACTATGATACACATTTTGCACATACAGGGTCTATGGTCCAATTAAATTAACAATAAACGTGCAACTTCCAATAAATCAAAATAAGGGCACAAAAAGTACTTGGGTAGGGGTTAGGGCAGGGTATCATCGGTACTTTAAGGTGTGATGAAATAACCCAGTACCAAGAAGTATCAAAACTCTTCCATCAAATGATACCTGTATTAAATTTCTTTTGGCACCCAGATCTAGAAAAAAATGTCTAATTATATGGTTTTATTCACAGCCAATCACCATACAGGAATCCTATGAAGGAGATACCAGTATTGGCATCAGTTTAAGAGTACTTGTATTATAATTTTTTAAACCATACTCAGCCTTAGTCAGGGTGCTCAAAAAAAAAAACCATTTATGTAGGTTTTAGGAAACAAAATTTCTTGGGAATGGGGCTGCACAGTTGATCAAAATTATACTGAAATGGCAATATGGCACAATATCAATTGCAGAAGCTGCCACTTTCTGATAGAAGAGAAATGTCTGACAAAACACAGACAAGTGGTGCACAGATGCCCTGGCCTGCAAATCTTGTTCTCCAGATGTAATTTTCTTCCATCTGGAGTTGTGCCATGTTTGTTTGGTACAGACGGCAGCAAATGTCAAATCATCACGTTTTATTTTTTTAATTGAAAATGAAAATTGGATGCAACAATGATCATTCCTACCAATCACGAATCAATATCTGTCAAAATGATTGCAATTAGATTTTTTTTTTTTTTTAACCATATTGTGCAGGCTTACTTCAAACTAGCTGTAAGTACCCACCCTCGAGCATCAGCTTTGCACTTGCAGGGCTCCGTGATCAATAATATGCAATGTCAGAGTAGACTTTCAAAATAAAGCACAAATGCTTTTTGGGGAGGTTTAGGAAAAGAAGTCAACGTTGACTTTTGGTTCCACACGGAACATGAACCCTGGTCTCTTGGGTGGAAGTCCTGTGTTTATTTGACCCATCCATCCACCCCCCACCCCACCCCACCTCACCTCCTCCTACAAAGACTTTCTCGCTCTTTATACTACGTCACCTGACTCTGTCATCCGCATTGACCAAATGAGAACGGGCTGATCCATTAAATAAGGATGGTCCAGCTTAAAGTGTAGCCAAAGAGGGAGAAAACAGCTGGGTGGGAGATGAAGCAACAAGTCTAATTGCCTCCCTCTCCAACTCCAGCATGCCTCTGTACAGTTAAAACAGCTGACAGACTGCTGTTGAAACTATCCTGACTTAATGTGAAGTGCCCATGCGGCTCTAAGTCAACACTTACAGGATATCCTGCGGCAAAACACGTCAAATGTACAGTAGTTCAGCCACACATGGAAAGTTCTATGTCACATCCCCCACAAATTCAAACACTTTGGACCAAAAAAAAAAAAAAAAAAAAAAAAACATACATTCTCCCTTTCTTCTGTTCCTTGAGCTAGTTTTCCTGAAGAGACATGAAATAAAAATGACCATGATGACACATTGCTCCGATACTTCCTGCGGAAACCACGCAATGAAATTTTAATGCCGCGCGCCTCTAAATGCACCTATCCCAGGGTATTTTTAATGTCACTTCTGTGCTCCATCACTTCTGACAGGCTTGTGGGCTTCCAGGACAACCATTAAAGGCCTGTTCTCCTGCGAGGTCGTCTGGACTGCATCGCGCAGCCATCACAGGCTGGTCAGCATGCAGTTAATTGAGCTCCAGTTGGTGTCTGTACTGTAGTGTCTTGATAAAACATCTTCGTATGGCAAGTTTTTCATCATTTCTGGTAGTTAAATTAGTTGCACCATCTCCCCAGACTTTAATTCAGCCATTTTTTAAAAACCTTAAATATTTATGCTTGGATCTCAAGAGAGTCTCTGCTCTCTTGTCTCAGGCTTTTGGAGAGCTATCGTGCACTCATGTTCACAAATCAAGACTGAGTTGGAGAATAATCTTCCTCAACCCTCTTTAAGGTGAAGTTTTCTCTTTTTTTTTTTTTTTTTTTTCTTCCTGCCCTAACCTTTAGAATAAGTTCGGCTCTTGTCAGATGAGGAGTCTATGCAACAGATCACACACACAGAGATACTGTACTGTCTGGAGCCGCTCCTCTGTCAGCCTTAATGGTGAATGAGCATCATCAGATCCGTGCTCATTTGTCAGAGTGGTGCTTTGACAGGTGTTATCATCACATACGCACGCACGCACGCATATTTCCCTGACTGTGCCCGTACACGCAAGGTTCATTTTATGTTTCCGGAGCAGAGAGTCACTTTCACTTATCATTTGAGTGGGCAGTTTTGGCAGAAGTTGGCACGTCAGATGTGCTGAAGCTGCACAGATGCTCATATCTATTAACATATTAAAGAAGGCTTATGTGGCATTTGCTGGGCATCAGACTCGAGGCGCAACACAGGGCAGGCCACCACCGGACAGCTTACATAGTGACTGACAGACGCACTGATGAACACTATATTAGAGGAGTGATACAGTGACATGAAGGCTGATTCAGTCAGATCTCCACTTAGGAGCATCACGAGGTTACAGTTTACCAAAACAGACAGATTCCTAACATATTTTCAGTCATTTTCAATCAATTTGGGGTTAGGGGAGAGCTGGGTATCTTGTCACATGGGTAAGTTGTCACACTGGTTATATTTACAATACCGGGGTATTGTAAATACTGGTATGAAATCATTTTACTTTGGATTTTTTTTCAGCTGATACTGATAGCCCACAATGACCTGCTTCTCGTGGCCAATAGCAATAAAATAACCGATAATTTTACATTTTTATATTTTAAAAATTAGTTCAGTGTGTACTTTATGCACACCTGAGGGTAAGAAATGCTCATACTTAGGATTAAGATTTTATAAAGAATTAAGAAATTTAATTAAATTAAACATTAACATAGCTAATGTTTATCGGCTAATACGTGCCAATACTGAAGTAAGCTGTGACAGTGGCTATAGTTCCAAGAACAGAGAGTGAACAGAATACAAATCTCATAACAATCTAACAAATCTAATAAAAAAAATTTAACAGTCTCAAGTGCAACTGTTCTAACGTCTTTTTACAAGGAATGCACGATATTGATATTTTTCAGCCAATACTGGTAATCTATAATTACCTACTTTTCAGGGTCAATATGGATAGGATAACCAAGAATTTCCTATTTTTGTAAAAAGTTAAAAAGTTCAACCTGTAGTTTACGAAAACCTGAGTGTAAGAAATTCTCATTCTTTGGATTTCATAGAGAATTAATCATTTAAATTAACTGCTTTGACTGTCAAAGTCAAATATTACAAAGTCCAATAATTATCAGCTAATATAAGCCACTACCGGTAAAGACCAATATATCTGGATAGGCTAATATAAGCCAATAATTTGTGCAAATCGTGCATCCTAACATTTTACTCTTGATATACAGTAAATGTCATTGTAATCTGAGGTGAGAACACTTTTCATACTGTTCATCATAAAAGTAAGAAAAACTAAACTGCACTATTTATGCAATAAGACTTTGACAAGTGTGTTCAATTGTCTTATTTTTGCACAGAATAGAGGAGAGAAAAGATGTATTTTGATACATAAACCAAAGCCCTCACTAAAGCTAGCTTGTGGTACAGCTAGCAAGTGCCCACATGTAACTCTGGGCCTAGCTGTCTCAGTGCTTTCTGGTCAAATCTTCAAATGTGACGGTTTGCCCCAGTACATCAACGAGGGGTGTAAGTAAATATTGATACACTTGAGTATCGGGACATTATGTTTTGTGATATTGTATCGATTCTCAGAAAACTTTATTGTGATACCGTGATGCAGGAAGATGCAAAGATAGCAGCGGTCCATGTTGTGTTGTGTTTAAACCCTTGACTGCTAGATGGCAGCATTGATATCTATCTTAAAAGTAAACTTTTTAAGTCAGACTTTATGCATATGGTGGTGGGTTCTTCATACTATAACAGTTTTTCTAAAATTTGACTTTAAAAAAGCAAAAAAATCACCTTGCTGTATTGGCGTTGAAGCCCAAGTCTTCTCTCGAGTTTCTGGGCTTAATCCCATGGTATATCTAGGAAATCGAATTTCCTTTACAGGGATCAATAAAGGTACATCTTATTTTATCTGTTTACAGTATTGCAATACATTGAATCATAACCTCTGTATCATGATACGTATTGCCGATACACGGCCCTAACAGCAACAATATCCAGCTGCAGCCCTGCAGAAGCCCACTGCTTTGCTAGCTGTTCAAGTTGGTGGTTGCTATGCAACACATAAACATCAATAGGTGTTCATATACTTACATACTTGTTGATATACACATACAAGTACATAATAACACTTGAATTACAAAACCATTATAATTACAAAGTACCTTTTCATAGGAAAACGCAAACAAGTAAGATAATACAGAAGGGAAGCCTGTTAAAATGGTTCAAATTGATCAAATATTATAACTATTTTTTCACTTATTGGCTTACTTGGGTTGTTCCTGTTTTTTAACGCACTGACAATGATGAAGCCCTGGTATTCAGAACCTCGTCTCAATAAATCAGACTTGTACTGCAAATATGAACGTGTCAAGCCTCTCCTTTTACACATGCTCTTTTTTTGTTGAAAAATATTATTTCTCAATGCATAACTCCATATTAAAGTGACAAGTGAAATTCTAAATTGCACATATGTGCACAAGAATGTATTATTTAGTGTAATGTAGGAAATGAGTGACTGTGGCGCACTGAGACTGAGAAATTTTAAGTGAAAGCACAAAGTGAGACAAGATGCCCAGCCCTCCTATTTTAATCTTTAAAAGTGCATGAATGAAGGGGGTTTAGCTTCAGTTGTGCCAGACTGAATTTTAAAGATGTATGCTGTATTGTGCTGAAACCCAAGTTTTCCTCCCGTTTTTTTTTTTTTGGAGGTTTAATCCCGGCGGTATATCCAGGACTAGACCGGATTCCCGTGGCCGCGGTAGGTGGTCAGCAGCCGCGGCGGCATAATCGCCAAAAATCCGCAGGGATTATTCAAGGGAGGGTCAGCGCCGGAGGATTACTAAACATCTGCACTGATCGCAGGGACGCTCACACACGCTCGCAGATTACTTTGCCTCCACCATGATAGTCCCACAACAAAGTAGACGCAGGCAAATGAGATCAGCGGAGGGTGAAATTCAGAGAAGGCAATCCCGTCTCTGCCGCCGCTGCATGCGTCCCCGACTATACGACGTCGAGGGTTTAAATGTAGCCTAATCTGTGAAAAGTTAGGATGTGGGCTGGGATGTATTTGCGTCGGAGCTGATGGAGATTTAACTTGCTGAAGTTAAGAATGGAATGATAATGATGATAATAATTACAGTGGTAATAGTAATCTTACCTGTCCACGCAGCTGTAATGTCTCCGAGGGATTCACAGCATCAGATTAATCCGTATTTTATGTCACTAAACAAAATTCTGCACACAGACATCACTGTCGGGTCTCGCGACGCTCCCGGCCAAAAATATCCGTCTGACTTGTGCGCAAAGATGCTCTTTCTCTTTTCTTTTGTGCAGTGTGCCGCTCCACTACTGTACCTCCATCCCTGCCCCTGTCTCTGTCTCTGTCTCTCAGTGTCAGTAGCACAAGTAGCTGACGGCGTGGCGTCTCGCAGGTTGCATATTGGAAAGTGAAGCCTCGGTGTGCTGCTCACTCACTCCGATGCGTCAAGTGTGTGTCTCTCTGCCTCCCTCCCTCCCTCCGTCCCTCCTTGCCTCCTCCTCCTCCTCCTCTTCACTCCCTCCCGCCCTCCTCCCGGAGCCGTGCTGGAGCGGAGCGGGACGCACGCACACACGCGGTCGGCAGAGAAAGAAAGAAAGAAAGAAAGAAAGAAGAAAAGACAGAGACAGAACAGAGCAGAGGGAAGAAAAGGAAGAGAGAGCGCTGTCTTGTCTGTCTCTGCCCCCCTCCTCATCCTCCTCGACCAGCCTCCTCACTGCTCCGGCCATCCAAGCGGAACGGACTCACTCCTTTTACTACTACTACTCCTTCCTCACCTCCTCCTCCTCCTTCTCCTGCTGTTGGGATGTCCAAACAGTCTTGGATGTTGATAGACAATCTATACCTTTCAGCTGGCTTGTTATGCTGTAGTGAACAGCTTGATGTACACCCCAGAAGTTTTTTTTTTTTCTTCAATGTAATATGAAATCCTCTAAATCTTGATGATAATGTTTTCTGGTTTATCTTAATGAGCCACATGAGACCTTAAGACGTCTTTAAAGATGCAATATGTAAGAATATTAGTTTAAAACAGGGGCTTGGGGCCTCTGATGGTATTGTCAGGGGCATTTCCAGACCTTTATTTTTGACAGGGGCATGCAGGGCGGCATGCAGCACACGCATGCACGCCTTTAGTACCACTTTCTCAAAGCTACTTTCATTACTAATATCAACAATATCACACATCTTACAGTTTTGTATTCCTGTGTTTAAAAATTAAAAAAAGCTAAATAGTCGTACTAATCACAGCACAACATAGTGACCAATAAAAATATAGTTTAAAGCTTCGGCACTTTATTCTTCAAGCCCTCAAAAGGGAACCGTACCTCCTATATTCAGGTTGTGGGACTCCATCCTCCACACTTCATCATGAAAAATTCTTCATTATTATTTATTATTTAAATCAACTATTAATTCATTAAGACTAAATAAACCTTGTATAAAATAAAAATTATAGGCTATATACCAAAGAAAACAAAGCACCTTTAAAAAATACTCGTCAAACTAGAAAGATAATCAATCATACTTGAGGATAATGGGGTGGCACTCAGAGGTGGCCCCTGGGTATCTTCAACTCAAAGGGGGGCACTTCAGCATTTAAGTACTACAAGAAGGCACAGCGGGCGTCACGCAAGAACGTTTTCATATTCTTGTCTTAAATTTCTCGCACTTTGTTTTCGTACAAAGCTTGCACGAACACAGCACGTCAGATTCAACAGTCATAACTTCAGAAAACCGTGTAAATGATCCACCTGTACGTATTTGAGTGCATGAGACTTGCAAATTAGCATGAATAATGCCCCAATAATACCATATATATAATAATAATAATAATAATAATACCATATATGGCCGCGCTTCCTGCCCTCCTGTCCTTCCTGCTGAGATCCATAAAGAAATGTTTGTTATTTTAGACCTGCTTAAGCGAAGAAAAAGGAAAAGCAAATGCTGTAACGCTGTGTTATCTGAAGGTCAATGAAATAAAGAAGAAATGTATCAATATGAAAATGGCTTAAGAGGGAAAAAAAAAAATGAAGCGACTCGCCACAGCCATAGCAAGAGGCGATCGATGACTGCAGCGAGAGGAGAGGGTTAAAGGGAAGCTTTCATCACAGACACAAAGGACAGAATAAGTGAAGATGTTGGCCTGGACAGAGATTTCATAAACCTGCATGTGCAGATATACAGCCAATACACCTGACAGCAGGTAATAACAGATCATTGAATGAATGACGAGAGGCTTCATACGTACATTTACAATTATATTATCATTTGAAATGTAGTCAAACAGGATAATGTCGCCGTAATTATGAAGTGTAGTTTATTTTTCAAACTCAAAATGTTGTCAAACTAATGAAATATACAGTCATTAGTGAAAAACAGGTCTGGACTACTTGGAAATCGTGTTCATATCTGAAAGAAAATTCAAAATCCGAGAAAACTGGTGAATGTGACAAGTTCTATTAAATCACTTGACCACAACACTTAAGAACAAATCTGTTTGTACACGCAGTTCTTGCATGAGGCCCAATATTTCTGAAAATTACCAACATTTTCATCATACTTCACAAAAATACAAACTGCAGTTTACATTTTTATATACATTAGCTAGCCGTGCATTGGACACGAACTCAGCGACTCTGTCACTTTGAATTGGACATTAACACCCCTGATGAAAATGGCTAGCTGAGCATTGCTGGGGTTTTTTCTGTGCTTTCATCAAATGACTATGTGGTGAAAATTCTAGCTTTTTCGCTTAACTGATCATCAAACTTGTAATCCACTCTACCGCTGTGTTTGCTGATAGAGAAATATTGACAAGCTATTCTGTTTGGACATCAAACATCAGCAACTGTTTTTACAGAGGTTTTAATAGAACTGTTTTCATTTCAATTGTACTTGATTGAATAGGTAGTTCAAATTAGTGTGAAACAACTAAGAAAAAAATTTCATAAGTCTACGCTGTCCCCGGGCTAGCAGTTTGACACCCCTGGTTTAAGGCATTTAAAAATTAAAACAATGATATGTAACATTCCTGCATTAAAATTGTATTTTATTGTACTTACATTATCCCAGATGTTTCCAACAACCCAGTGAAATATTTTAATAGTTTTTTTTTCATGGTAAGGGTGGGTTTCTTGCTAGCCGTTGCTACTTGGTTGCTAGTTGCTGTAACTTCCAGCAAAACACAAGATATATCAGAGACTGAAGAAGGAATAAAACTTTAATATTACCTCATCCATGAACATAATTTCTGCCTGAGTCATGTCAGAGTTTCATCAGCTTTGCAAGTTCCATCATCCCACGCTACATCACAACGTCACCGCACTACATCTTTTGTTATTGTTTTAGTGTGAGAGAGACCCTCGGGAACAGAATTTACATGTTGTGTGTTCACCTAAAATCATCTATGTGAAGAAGGAAGAGTTTAATGGTATTCTCATATTGTCTCCTCCTCCAACGCTCCTGTGCTCGGGGTGTAAACACTTCCCTGGTGCTCCGAGCATGCAGTCAAGTCAGCTAGTAAGACCACTAGCTGCACGGCTAACTGAGCTGACTTGCTAATGGCAGCTACAGTTGCAGCGCCTACTCTGGTGATATGCTGACCCCTATTTGTTTGGAGTATGAACTCCACAGGTACCAATTCTTACCTTTAACAGCTGTAGAAACATACTTCAACGTCTCCAAAGCCTATTTACAGGTCTTGAGGAGGTGTTAGTATACAGCCTTTTGCGACTCTAGAGGGAGCTATGTTAACTCCGATAAATGGCCTCAAGTGATGTCACTTGAGTCAACATGGAGTTAGAAAGAAGTGAGCGTACCAGGCGCCTACAGCCAGCTGCTAATCTCTAATTTAGTCTACATGAGCCACTGCTAGCATAACACACCAGAACCTTTGACCAAACTGACAGTGCTTGAGTTGCAGTGTGGGAAATGTAGGCAGCAGGTTTTGACAAGCAAAAATAATGCATGGAATAAAAAAAAAAAAGGCTCTGGTCCTGCTGCATCTTTTTTTGATCTTTTCCATTGTTAGCCTGACAACGCCATCAGAGTGAATGCTAAACCGGCGGAGGTCGATTTCATCATCTTTTTATAACCTTGATACTTTGTGACTTTTCTTAATTTTCTTATAAAAAGTCCACAACAGCACGTCACATTAGCTCTGTCTGACATTATTTTAAATTTACACAGCGCCTCCCACTCCCAAATTCCAAACAAGTCCAGAAAAGAAGACAACTAATTGCTCTGTGTACTCGGCCGCAGATGAAATAAGTGTTGGGTAATCTCGGGAAACAGAAAATAAGTCTATTTGGACCTGGTAATGTAAGTGTTTGTTCATAGGAGTTCTAACAGGGACTTGGACCTCTCTGGGATCTAAATGATGCCACAAATGAGTAACATCACTTTGTTAGATGTGGTGAACGCAATTTTTGGGCAAACAAAAGGAAACATAGTACATTTGTTCATGCATGTAAAACATTTTACTATTTCAACACTTTTCAACAAATTGGCTTTTAGTAAGGTGATACAAACGACTGCAGTTCTTTGTGTGATTTTATACAGAAGTGGAGTCTGTTCCAGTGTGTATTAAATAATTTAGTCATGTATTTTACTTTTCTTCAAAGTACATCACACAAATCTTCGAAATTAAGTGCCACTGTCTCGAAAATAAACAGAATAAATGCTCTCCTTGTATTTGAAATGGAATCCAGCACTTTAATAACTAAATAAATCCAGCACAGAATAACACTTTTGTTTTCAAATGCCTGAAAAGTCGGTATTTTTCACTCTTTCCACTGTAGCTCTAAAATGAACTGCTATTCACTTCTTTTTCTAGGTCACATCTAACAACAAACACCCCCACAGATATGAGGTATGTGGGACAAAATGTTATCAAATGAGGCCTGTCGTCTGATGCGTATCTGTTTAAAGGCCCCACAAAGACTGAAAGATTTAAAAAAAAAAACCTTTGGGTTCCTCTCCCTTGTCTTAGAACACTTTAGTAACCAGTCTGCAAATGTCTTTTTTTTTTTTTTTTTGAAGAATAACAATCTCTCCTGCACTCACATCAATTTGGATTCAGGAGTGCACTTCTCCCAGCAGGAGTCATTCAAGTAACTTACTCATGCTTGGGTTTTTGAGAAAACTCAGAGACCACCCACAGGACCAAGAGAACAATTTGCATATGCCAAGTTTCCTAGAAGAAAGAACTCCTGCATGCCTGTAATAATACATGGAATTTAGCTTCTATATTTATCTTGGTGCTAATATGATGACGCTTTAATGGGTTTCATGAAGGCAGAAAATGTTTAACTATTATTGGGATTATAGTGTGACCAAGGACAACAGCAAAGTCACTACGACCTCGCTCTTAAAGGAGCCCCTGAATTCAAAGTACATGTTTTTCCTCTTCCCTGTAGTGCTTTGATAAAAATACAAATGCAAAACCTTTTTTGTTGCTCCCATTTTTCATTAGTTGAAGTAACAAAAAAATCTCAGAATTCTTGAATTCACACAAAAGATTTATTTCGCTCAAATTTTGCTCACAAATTTTGTTAAACTCTGTGTTAGTGAACATTTCTGCTTGGCCAAGATAACGCACCCACCTTGTATGTCTTAGACTGGTCACAATAAAAGGTCATTCTAAAACGTGAGATTGGCTAATTGCCTTCATTGTTTGGACTGGTTAGGTTTAGGCGTTGGGAGTGACTGGTTAGGGTAAGGGTAAGAATATCAGGGTAAGCCAATCAGAAGCAGAGTAGGGCCGCTCATGACTTTGCCTTCCGAGGAAAAGATTTTTTTTTTTAGCTCTAACCTTATGGGGAATAGCCATAATTGAGTGCCTAAATGTCAGGCCTTTTTATGAGCAGTTTCATGCAGGACCTACTTTCTTTTTACCAAATGCCAATCATATCACCAAGCAGAAGAAAGTGTGCATCTACTCATGGATGAGAGGCTCATGCTTGTGACAGCATACAATATATGATATGGTTAGCTGTATGGTTTGGTAGAAAGAAAGTAGTTTCTACATGAAGCTGTTCACAACGAGGTCTGTGGATTATCTTGAGTAACCAGGTCATGATTTCTGGAAAGAGACATTGCTGTTTCAAATGGACACTCAACAAAAATATAAATAATGCAACACTTTTGTTTTTGCTTGCAGGGTCATGATCTGCCTTCCTGGGAAAAGAATTTGGTAACTGTAGCCCGATCTGAAATAGCCATAGTACAGTGTCTAGAGTGGCCTTTTACTGTGACCAGTCTAAGACACGTGCAATTAAAATGCTGTTTAATCAGCATATCTATAAACCACACCTGTCATGTGCATGGAGCATCTTGGCAAGGGAGATGTAGGCCTACTCCCTAACACAGATTTTAATAAATCTGAGAAATTTCAGAGAAATACACCATTTGTGTGCACAGAAAAAGTCTGTATTTTTGTAGAGTATAGATAGTTTTGGTGTGAGTTGCCAAGTTTTTGAGATATCTGCCATGAGAGATATCTGGCCTCTCTCCAACATAATGAAACTAGATGTCACTCTTTCATGTAGGAACTATTTTCTTCCTTCCTAACCCCAATGTATCCACTGCACAGGAGCGCACATTACTCATGGTGTCCTCCTCGGCTTAACGGTAACCTCTCATTCATAAGCAGATGAGCGCTTCAGCGATATGGGTTGGTGGATAAAGTTTAGTAGAAACAAAATGGTACCCACATGAAATTGCTCACGACAAGGCCTGTGGATTATCTTTAGTAATGGGCCATTACATCTGGAAAGAGACATTTTTCAAATATGTTTTTTCGCAGCTTTGAGCACCACAAGTTCCATTGTATTCAAGAAAAGACAGACATCTCTAGAGCTGATATCTCCACAACTCAGAAACTCACATCAAAACAATGTGGATGGATAAATAACACTACAGGAGGAGGAAAAAATATGTATTTTGGATTTTTAGGTGGTAATTACCTATAGCAAGGATCTCAGACTCAATTTGGCTTGGTATTGTTATTTCATAGGGGGCTGGGGCACAACATTCATATCTTTTTTTCATTACTGACATATTTTCACCATACTTCACAAACAAACTTGACAGCATTTGAGACAAACTTAGCAACCTGCTAAGCATTTTCAGGTTTATCTGTATTTTTGTCACATGTCAGATCAAACGCTAGCTTTGTTGTGTAAGTGATCATAAATGTCACTTGATAATTTGCTAATCTGCTCTGCCACTGTGTTTGCTGATAGCGAAGTATGGTTGAACAAGCCATTGTTTTCTGGACAGAGAATATCAACAAATTACAACATGTAGTTCCTTCAGGGTGACTTAAATTAATTCAAAAATTAATTTTAAAAAATGTATTTTGCAGGCTGCTTTATATTGTATTTTTTAGATCATGTCACAGGCCGGAGGGAAGGCCAGAAATGGCCCCCAGGCCGGCAGTTTTAGACCCCTGCCCTATCATAATTTCACATATGCCTCCCAGTGCTCCCATTACAGTGAATAAAGAACATGCCGCAAGTGTAGTTTTTCTACAAACAACACTGGCTAATCAACGGTTTTCTCCCTCACATGGATAAAATCACCTTGCCATCGTTCATCTCACTCACTGACCATTCATTAGAAAGAAAGTGTCTCCCTTCAATTAAGCCGGATTGCCTGAAAGGATCAATATTCGCCGCTGGTATTGACACGGGGCACACGGGGCAGGAGGTCAAACGGGTCCATAACCCCTCTGCATCTCCTCCTTAATCAATAAACTGATTCCGGTAACACCTGTGAATCCATGGGTACTCAGTGATTCCAACCCACACTGCGTGGACTCTCGCAACCACAGTGTGTGCGCGTGTGTGTGTGTGAATCCTGAACGACAGACATTTACATAATCACACAGGCTGTCAGAGCTAAAGAAGTGCAGTGTATCAGCAGGATATCTATGTGTCGGTGAAGTGGAGTCTCAGTGAAGTTTGGCTTAAAACGTGTCAAAAGCTCTAAGGGATGAGCCTCAGCGGCTTTGACAGGTCATTCCTGCACTGTATCATTCCTGCCTCATTCTGAAGCTCTGACCATCATTCAGCAGTTTTCCTGTATTTGGTTTCTATTGTAATGCTGAATCATAACTTCTACAGGATAGCAGTGTGTTTCAAAATGCGACTTAGACACTTTGGGTGTGCACACAACTGTGTTTTTTTCCTCATTTGCGCGCACATATAACACTGTCTGTTTGTTTATATCAGCTTTGGGAACACTTCATTGATTTGCATATTAATTCCCTGGAGGCTTCTCAGACCTTAACTGTAACCTCAACGGAGGGACCAAACATTTTAGCTGGAGCTAAACTCAGTTGCAGGCAGCCATTACGGCCCTAATTAGATGCACTGTTCAACTTTAAGCTGGTTTAAAGTCCAAAACTTGTCCCAAAATGTGACACTGCACAGACCACACGGAAAGACACACACGTACACACACATACACACACACACACACACAGCAGAAAGCAATGAAAAAAACAAACAACAAAAAAAAAAAAACCAAGCCCCATTTGGCAGCTCCATGCTTATTTCAGAGGTGTGACTTTGCGGGGAAGTTGTCTCAGTGCACCATAATTTATTCCCCAAGGAAAGTGTATTTATAATGATTTCACCTCCCTCGTTTACTAGGCCTGTAATAAATATATTTATGATTCCCTGGGTTTTAGGCGCCACATCGCACCACAACACATCTTGTTAAGGGTTCAGGCATTCAAAGTCTAGGGACAGATAATGCATTTATATCAGAGGATTTGTAAACCTGTAAAAAGGGAAGCTGTTAAACACAGTTGTAGGGTGACTGGCTACTGCGCATCAGCCACAGGTGACTGTAATGAACTAAACCTGCAGAATATCAAACCAAAATCCAGTATCTCTTAGAAAGTCTTACAGGCAACTGTATTTTAACCATGATCAGAAATGTAGTCGAGCCTCCCAAAAGAATGAATTTGGCAAGAACTTAAGCATATAATATGTAATTTCTCCCACTAGAGGGGTCTATCACCATCATTAAAATAAGACGTAGTCTGATGACATTGTGAAGTAGCATGTGATAACATCATGAGGTAGTATGTGATCATGGGAGTATGTGTGGTCACGGGAGTTGTTGTCTTCTTTAGAAAACCACCACTAGCTTGAACAAACTTATGCATTTCCCGGGGTTTGAACATGGTTGGAAACATCTGGGATAATGTAGGTACACAACAACAAAATATATAACATAGCTGTAGTTGTTTATTAGACATTTTAATGCAGAAATGTTACACGTTAACATTACACGTTAGTTCAGTTGTTTTCTTGCCGCGAGTTAGATGAAACGATTGATAACATTCTCATTGCTGTACAGCAAATATGAAGCTACAGCTAACAACTGATTAGCTTAGCTTAGCACAAAAACTGAAAACAGAAACAGTAGAACCGCAAAGTAATTTTTATAGTTTGCTTTTGTGAGGGTTAAACAAGCCAATGTGTTAATAAACTTCAGAGGTGTTGGTAGACAGATTTTGTTACATTTGGACAGAGCCAAGCTAGCTGTCTCCTCCCTGTTTTGAGTCTTTATGCTAAGCTAAGCTAAAAGCTAATGTGTCCGTTGCATTAGGCTACATTTAAGGGACAAAACCACTATTTATTTAAGGAAACATTTGGGATAATGTACACGACTCAAAAAACAGGATTAACACAATGATAACATGCTATTGTTTACCAAGTTTATCATCTTAATTTAGTGTGTTTGCATGCTAACATTCACTTATTAGCAACAGAAACAAAGTACAGCTGAGACTGATGGGAATATTAGTAGTTTTGCAAGTATCTGCTCATAAACCACAGAATCAGACAACTTAAATTATGACCTGATGATAGTGCTGGATATAAAGTATCCTCAAGGAAACAGCCAAAGTTATTACAATGAATCTTGAGGAGGACATGACACCAATTTCATGGCAGTCCATCAAAACCACATTTATCAACTGCAATGGTGGCTGTAAAAGTCAGGCGATCACCTAAGTCATTAGGAGTCACATCCTGGATATGCCAAATGTCTGAACAAAGTTTCATTGCAATCCATGTTGTAGTCTGGACCAAAGTGGTAGATGAACTAACCACCATGATGCTAGCATGGCTAAAAAGCGTATCGTGGAGACCGAATCTACATTTGCAGGGTCCTGTGTTGTGTGCTAACCTCTAACCCATTATGTTGCTATACACAGCTCTGGAACAGAGGACCTTGGGAACATATGACCCTATATTAGGAGAGCAGATGCCCAGATGCACCACAGAACAATTCTGAAAGTCTTCTGTGCCCATAGTTGTGATTGCTTTGCTTATTTTCTTAACATAATTTTCTTTTCTGCAAAAATTGTTAATTTTTAAGGGTTTATAGTCTATGTATACTGTGTATTTTATTGATCTTTGATTCTGATGAGGCTTTTACTCATTGATTGATTCAAAATTATTGTTTTTAATTTCAGAGGCTGAGCAGCCTCCTTAACCTAAACCAGGATATGTTTCATTTATCTTTGAATTTACTGGCAGAATATGGCAGAAATAGAAAAAAAAAACAAAAAAAAAAAACAAATTGTTGTGTTTTCATGAAGTTACAATGAACCCTTTATATCTCCAGAGGGAGCGGGTTCTCCTCCACGGAGTCTTCCATGTTGCACCACCATGTTCAATGGACAAACCAAACGCTGGCTCTGAGACGAAATTTTCAGCTGTAGGTTTTCCTACATGAATGGAAGGGGAGGGTGAGACAAGGTTTTGGCATTCTACAAGCTCTCGGCTGGATGTCATTAAACACGCTGGTCCTGTGAGTTTATCTAACCTAATCAAGTCAATTGTGGTTTGAAAACACATTAAATTGGTGTTACTTTTCAAGAAGCAGGTGTCATATCATAGGCTGTGTTATGTTGCTAACAGATGTGCTAGATTTGATGTTTTTATGTTTGTTGTACTGGAGTCTATGAAGCTGGAAACAAACAACTTTAGGTGTGTCTCTCAGTTGTTGCAGTGTGCAGTTTGTGAATATTACAAGTAAAAAGTGTGAATGTTTCATTTCAGGCTTTTATAATTGTTTTCTGTGTGAACATACTAAAAATCCTGGGAGAAACACCCCTAGGAGGCAATAAGTTGCAGGAAGGTTGACACATTTACAAAACCTTGAATAAACTGTATCTAAGCATATTTTGCATCAATTCCTGTCAACCAACTCTCTGTCTCAGGCTCTCTTTCCATGAAAGACATGACTTCACAGTCACTACCTGAATTACATGCTCAAGTCTGCAATTAATTCAACCTTTGATCCACCATTTTTCCATTATCCAGATATAAGCCTTAATTATAGTGAGAGGGATTTAAGAAGATCTAGTCCGTTAAAAAAAAAAAAAAATCAATTTATATGCAAGACCAGTGGTAATTAGTAAGAATATAAGGAGGATATTCCTAGTTGACCTGCAAAAGAGCGGAAAAAGAGAGAGGATCTACTTGTGGGGAAAAGACGGCAGTATTAACCAGGGAATATCACCACATGCTGGAGTCAGTAATAGCTGAATGAAACACACTGATGCTGTGGTTGGTCAGCGGGCTAAAAACAACCTCCTACCGCGCACTGAAAGCATCACGGGTGCTAATCTGACTCTAGGTATTTTCTCCACATCATCTCCTATCTCATCTTTTCCGTACGTGCCATTTCCACTAAGCAGAGGAGCCATTAAGAAAATGTTTCGCAACATTTTCTTGCTGGGAAAAAGGGAGGCATTGTGGCTGTATTGTATCCATTTCTCAGCCTGCTAATGACCGCTTTGCTAACCTCCATAAGATCCGTCTTTCCTCTACAGGACAGTAAAGTCTCTGAACCACTAAATAGAGCCAGAATCTTTTCTCAGCAATGAATGCTATTCTCTCACAATGCAAAGACAAGTGTATTGAGCATCCAATAGCTTTAGCTGGGCTAAGAATAAAAATTAAATAATGAATTAATGAATTACTATGTTAATCAGGGCAGTGAGTGAAGGATGAACTTCGAACAACTGTGTGTGAAGGTAAAAATCTAGAATCTAGAATTACAGGTTGTATGCCTCCACTAACCAGTCAAGTTCCTCTCTACATACATGTCTGTATAATATATGTAGAGAAGACTTTGAAGGAATTTAATGAAGGATATTAAGTGTATTTTGTATCATTATATCGACATGTATGATTCCAATGAATAATTTCCAGTGAGACACATGGTGAAAGACAGAGGACTGATAAAGACTTTCAAGTGTTTTTCTTTTGACATCCAAAATCTAATGAGTTCATCCTTGAGTCCAAGTGGACATTTGTGCTTGACGTAATGAAATTCCCTCCAGGCGTTCTGGAGATATCACATGCACGAGAATAGGATGGACGTGAGGTCCAAGTGACCTTTAACTTTGACCACCAAAATCTAATCAGTTCATCCTTGAGTCCAGGTGGACATGTGCACCAGGTTTTAAGAAATTCCGTCAAAGCATTCTTATGATATCGTGCTCACAAGAATGGAGCAAACAGACTTTCAGATGTACGTTTGGACAAATGTACAGACAATCCGAAAACCGAAATAATTCAGAAAAAAAAAAATCACAATTTCTAAGATTAGGTTGCAAATGTACGAGAAACACTTGCATATTCTCTGAGATTAAAGTGTAAATTTACAAGACAAGAGTTCTCTGAGATTATAAAGTCATAAATTTGCAAGAAAAAGCTCTTTGAGATTAAAGTCACAAATTTACAAGGAAGCAAATTTACAACAAGTTTATTGTAAATTTGTTAGATTTTTCTGGTAAATTTATGACTTTAATCTTAGAGAATATGAGTTTGTTCTCAGAAATTTGTGAGATTTTTCTTGTAAATTTACCACTTCAATTTCAGAGATCTTTTTTTTTTTTTTAGTTTTGTCTTGTAAATTTAAAACTTTAATCTTAGGGAATAACAAGTTTTTTTCTGAGACATTTGTGATTTTTTTCTTGTCAATTTACAACTTTAATCTGAGAGAATAGCCACGTTTTTTCAACAATTTGTGAGTTTTTTTCTTGTTAACACACCACTGTAATTTTCAGAGAATGTCCAAGTTTTTGTCATGTACATTTACCCCCTCCCCTGGATTTTTTTTTCTTCTTTTTCCACCTTCAATGGACCTAATAAGCCATCACAGACTTAAACTGAAACATACATGATGTTTTTTTAATGTACACTTCGGGCCCTTGTGAACTGCACTTAAAAGATTCATCCCTGAAGACCCGTATGTGTAAGACTGATGCAATTGCTTTTCACTCGAGAGTGCACCGGAGAGTCGCACAGATAGAACCAGATGACTGAAAATGGAATTTCTCATTACGGCCTCTCTGATATCTCAGGTTATTTTCTCTCACAGAACACAACCATTGTGTCTGAAAGCCAGCCACGAATGAGAGAGCTCACACTGAGGTTTCAAAGCTCCCCACCCACCCTCCTCGTGAACCCCCCCCCCCCCCACCCCCCCCCCCCACCCACCCCACCCCCACTTCCCTCCTCCACCCTCAAATGCTGCCCCAGAACCACAGAGCAGCATATGATATAGAGCAGAGCTGTCATCCTGGGCAGCCCGGGTCTCATTACTCAGGCCGTATTTATCCATCCATGCTCAGGAAGTCTGCGTTTATCAGGCCTTTTTATCGATGGCCATCGGGGTCATTACTAGGGATGGACACTATTTCCTATGCAGTCATAATTAAGTCATAGTGCTGCAGTCATTCATCAGTAAGGTTATAGTTTGACTGAAAGCTGTGAATGCCCTCGTGACCGGCTTTCCTAAATAGTGTTTTGCAGGATATCAAGATCGCTGAAGCCTCTTTGTCTTTTTTATGACGCCTTGTCAGGGAGGGCGTTGTGCTAATTGAGTGGTCTACATTCACACACGCGATTGCATGATTTGTGAAACCCCGGTGTATGTGTTTAACAAAACCCTCATCCCCTCACATATATTAAAATCATGTTGTCGTCTAGCTCACCCGAGTCATCACGTATCCAACCCCTGAGGTTTGGATCAGAGTTATGGGAGTGCTAGCAGGTGGGAGAATTACAGTGCGTGGGGTGGCTTGTAGAATAGTGAGAGCTCAGCATTTTAAAGCTAATTTCAGCATTACTGTCACATTGATTTCTGCTACTGCAATTCTGTGTTTTGACTATTAAAAAAAAAAAGGCAACATGCAGAATATGCAACACCGGGGGAGGTGAAACGGTAGGACACACGGGCTCTTGTTAAACATCTCTGGTATACAAGGATGAGATTGGTGTCAACATGCAGAATGGATCAGTGCTTTTACCCTTGCTCTTAATGGATTCTAAAAAAAAAAAAAAAAAAAGAAAGATAACACGCGACACAAGTGACAAAGTCAACTGAGACCCTCTTCAATTTGTGGCATAAGCAACGTGTTAATGTTGCTGCGAGACAATAAACAGAAAAGACAGTTAAATCTCTATTCATCCCTCGATGGAGGAGAATAACCTTGTTTTATGGGCTGCGCCACAAAGCAGAAAATTAGTTCCTGAAAAAGTCATTAGCAACTTGCTTGTTTTATAGGGTGACATGCCCTCTTGTGACCAATAGTGTGCATTTTTCTCGGTAGAAGCTTTTCTCTGTCAGATACTTAAACACAGGAGGAGGCTCCGTGTGGAGAATACTTACAGACACTTCCATACAGTAAATCATTCTGGTGCTGGTCTGTGAAAGTGCTTACTGTAAACATTTGGTTGAACACAAATACATTTGGTTTAACATTAATACGCTATTATTTGAATACATAAAGCAGGATACGATTAGTAATTAAAAGGACAGTTCACCCTAAAATCAAAAATAAATATTTTTACTCTTTGAGTGTAGTGCTTTTTATCCATCTGGATAGTTTTGGTGTGAGTTGCCAGGTTACAGGTCATAGAGATGTCTTCCATCTCTTGAATATAAATGGAAATAGTTGGCACTTGGCTTACGGTGATCGACGGGCCAAAGAAAAAGAAAAAATGTCAAACTCAGCAGCAATATTTCTTTCCAGAAATCGTGACAATTCACTGACACTGTTATGAGAAGTTTCATGTAGGAACTATTTTCCTTCAACCAAACTACAGCTGGTATATCCAGCAACCAGCGCAGAAGGAAGCGTGCATCTACTCATGGATGAGAGGCTTGCGGTCGCCAATCTCTCATACATGAGTAGATGCACGTTTTGCTCTGCAGAGTGATGCGGTCTAGTTCTAGATCTAGAGGGCTGACATGGCAACTCGCACCAAAATAATCTGGATGGATAAATAGTACTACTAGAGCAGTGTTTCCCAATCCTGGTCCTCAGGGACCACTGCTCTGCATGTTTTAGATGTTTCTCTGCTCCAACACACCTGATTTAAATGATCAGCTCGTCATCAAGCCTCAGCAGAAGCCTGATAACGACCTGATCATTTGAATCAGGTGTGTTGGAGCAGAGAAACATCTAAAACATGCAGGGCAGTGGTCCCTGAGGACCAGGATTGGGAAACACTGTACTAGAGAATGAACATCAATTTTTGATTTGTGTGTGAACTGTTGTGGGTGAAAAAAGTTAGAGCAAGAATAACCATAAATGCATGTTACATACTGTATATACACAATATTGTATATATCTAAAAATAAGTGCATATGGTGTCAAAGCCATCAAAACATTCAAAGGTTGATTACATGTAATCAAGGCCTATTGTGCATTCTTCTATCTACATTCTGCCAATATACTGATTCCTGTCTATGTTATTATGTGTGATAATGTAGAAGATGCTTCTACATATTTTTCTAGAACATGAAGAAAATTCACTACATTAGAAAAAGTCACTTTTCCACACGACATTTTCAAACTATGTCCTTGACTTTTAAATAATCTAAACTGTAGCTGATTCTCAAGCACCGTTTTCTAAAAACATCATGGTTTGGATGTTTTGGGAACCTTGCAGGGGAATTCTTGACACAAAAGTCATTACTGCCAGGGCTGGGGAACCAATAACCAGACACTGGAAGAAGCAGAACTACAGCAAAGCTACCCTAGTGAGAAACTTAGCTGGTTAACTCAAGCTACATAGAGTTGACAATATACACCCCCATACACTACTTGCTCAGCATCAACAGCAGACAGACACAGTTAGATGATAGCTGGTTAATATAGTGGAGCATTTGGCAGCTAAAGAGCCAGATATTTAAGTCAGAAGTTGGAGGGGACCAAAAACAGAGCTAAAAGAGGGTGAATAGTGGACTACATAGCTTCATATTTACCATCCAGTTCTGAGAGTGGCACGTGTTTCTATCTTCTTATCTAACCTCCAATGGTTCCATTAACTATTCATTTCCATGTTCAGCTAAAATCATACTGTTAACCTGCTACATCTTTGAAGGAATATTTTTTCTCCAAACTGACATGTGGCTGGTGAGGGGAAACAAACAACTCGAGCAATTCAGAATGTCAGGGTATCTTTTTAAAATCCAGACAGGGAGCTGTTTTGTCAGAATAGGAAAATATGAAGCGAATGAAGACATGACACCTTCAGAAGTCTTAAAAGCCTGTGGGTGAAGCAGACACTGCAGAATACTGCTTGAAAACAAGCATTAAAAAAAGTTTCTGTAATATTCACTGCACAAACTGAACATGCACTGTATGTAAGGAGACAACAGATATGACATTTTTTGTCTCTGTACTGTCCCTACCCACCCACAGAAAAGCAACACTTAATCTCACATTAGTAGAAAGAACAGGTTGAACAACATCTGACTGGCCTTGTCATCATATATTTTTTTCCAAATGAGAGAGTACTTTGTCCTTTACTGTAAAAATAAGCATCCATCTAGTGACACATTTGAGTGGATATGACTACTTGTTAAGCCCTTGCGTTATCACAGATCACCGTTCATTAACTGTTAATGAACAGTGTCGGAATGAGCAGGGATATTACAGACAAACAATTAGACAGCCACTCAAACAGAGGCTGCACAGGTCAAAGTGCAGCAGATTAATTACCTCTGTCATGTGCAAATGAAAATGGAAGTTACATGAGAGAGCACGCTGGCAAAGGATGTGTTGATGCTGTATAATTTTCTCCCTAGCTATTTTCAGGCAATACAAGAATGTGATCTTAAGATTAGAGCCTCTGAAGAGCGGTGCTGGAGAAAGAGACGGCTGCATACACCCAGGATACACCAATGTCGCTCCAGTGAATATAGAGATTTTATTTTTTTTTCCCCCCAGATTGGAAAAAGATCATAAACAGAGGTAGAGTATAAGGAGGTACGGAGAGAAGTGTAGTGTTTTAAGGCGTACCACCTCATCGCCCACGAGTGATGCACTGATCGTCATTTCCCTGCTCACTGTAGCACATCTCATCTCATCACACCTTTCCAGGTGCAGTCTTTTTGAGCAGCTCCCCGGTGTCGGCCGGGCGTGCTGAGCAGCTCGAGGACATGCTAACAAGGATACGAGGAGGGCGCTCTGTGCTCACGGCGCGTAGCGAGGACATGTAATAATGCGCAGGGAACTAGTTAGACTTAAGATCAAGTTCGGTCACATGCACTTTAAGTGCTCACCCATACCTCTTGTGTGATTCATCAACTAGTGTGTCAGTTGCACTTTATTTTACAGTGTGCTTGTAAGACATAACAAGCTGTACTTTGTGTCAAATTAGACAACACCTAGATATAATATGTTCTAGACACATTAGACCCTATATTAGATTCTTATTTGACCTTATTAGAGGGTATTTAGGCACATATTATGATAGAACTGTATCGTAAACTAAAGGGTAATGTTTCAGATTGTTAGGCCCTTATTAGACTTTGTTAGAGGACAATTTGGGACACATTATGACAGAACTGTACTGTCAACTAAAATATCTATTTCCCACTGTTAGACCCTTATTTGACTTTATTAGAGGGTAATTACAGACACATTACAGCAAAACTGTTCTGCAAACCAAAGGGTTTTATTTTCCACTTTTAAACCTTTATTAGATTTTCCAAGACGTCAAGTAGGGACACATTACATCAGAACTGCCTGTGAAATAAAGTGTATTGTTTCCCAATGTTAGACCAATATTAGACTTCATTTGAGGGTAATTAGAGACACGTTACAACAGAACTTTACTGTAAACCAAAGGGTTTTATTTTCCACTGTTAAACATTTATTAGATTTTCCAAGACGGTAAGTAGGGACACATTACACCAGAACTGCACTGTGAACTAAAGTGTATTGTCTCCCCACTGTTAGACTGTTAAAAAGCTGATCTACCAAGTAAAGGCCAAAATGATAGAGGTGGAAGGACATTTTGTCAATGGGTTACTCCAGTCTACTTGCGGGTCTAACAAAGGGAAAGAAGAGACTTTAGTTTACAGTACAGTTCTGTTGTAATGTGTCCCTAATTGTGCTTTAATAACATCTAATAAGGCCTAATTAATGCTCTTATACTGTCTAATAAGGAAGTTGTGATTTATATTTTCTGTCCAATTTGATACAAAGCACAGCTTCTTATATCTTATTATTGTACTGCTCTGTGGTGTCTAATAAAGGGTCTAATACTGTCTACTGTATATTAAGTACATTAAGTAAAGTGCAACCATCAGACTTAAGGTTGAAATTAGCTCACATACACTTGAAGTGCTCACTCAAGCTGTATGTTATTTTTTAAGTGGAATAGATTACATGACAAGTATTTCAATAATGCCCCCAACATGACTCACAGTGGATGCTTTGAATTCAACATAGGAATTCTATCAACATGTTACATCACCACTGTGGCCATGCTTACAGACCACTGTGTCATTCCAGCATCGCTGTATAGTCAGGCCGTTATCATCATGGCCAACTTCTATTCTGAAGAAAATGGCAACAAAGTAGTACGTTTTTGTCAATTCCAAAGTGAATTATATAATGGTCATTTAAGGTTACATCATAAGTCTACAAGTACCACACGACATACTTTTCAAGTAAGAGTCAACAAGAAAATCTGATTCATCTACAGAAAAAGAATGTCTGACTGGCAGCGTCTGCTTTCACTGCTTGGCAAACCAAGTGTCAGGATTTAAGCTGTTGATTTCATTACCTAACCCACCTACAGATTACAAGACCCGTATCTGTAGGATAGTACCATTACTATGGCTATGTTGTTTCGTGATCCCTAAAATGAATGTGAGTTTCCCATCTATCAAATACTATGACAGTTTCCTACCATCCAGCAGATGTTAGCATTTATTTGGAGTTGTGTTTCTGGCAATTTGACAAATATCAGGGCAATATTAATCTTCTTTCAGCTCTGATTTGGTCTAAATCACTGGTTCCCATCCTGGGGGTTCCGAGGGTTGCCAAAGCTTCACAAGGGGGGGTCCGTCAGCTTTCTTGATTTTAAGGGATGCAAGAAAACTTAAAAAACGGCCAAACATAATTCATTAACATTGTCATGGTGTTTGTATTCCATCATTTAAGAAAAAGAAAAATCTAGTCCGTGTTTTTCAGTTTCATGAGTGAAAATGCGGTTTTCTCAAGTTGAGTTCACTTCTGCTTATGAAGATGAGCATGTGGCCGGTGTTGCAGGTTGCTCACATCTTCTGCGTTCAGTGGAAGGACATTTTATTTTGTACATTTAAGCTATTGAAGGCCATGTCCTTATGTTTTTCTGATATATTATGAGTCTTTATGAGTCTACTGTGGTTGTGGAACATGAACATTGTTCATTTTCTATATTAAAACTGCTGTTTCCTCAGCATGAAGCACCTGTTAGCTTAGCTACCAGTCTGTAGCCCATGTGACTCAGATGTAAAAACACATGCAGTATCATGACATCTCTATACAGTTTAGAAAGAAGTGGAAACCAAGGTTAAAAATCATAAAAGAACACAGAGGCAAAACCAGTCGGCATTCTTCTATGACTTTTAATCTTGACATGCCCTAACTAATAAAGGCTTTTTAACTATATCCTTGGCTCTGTGAGAGTGTGCCTGAAATAACTGCAGTGGCTTCCCCTTTTTTAAATTAACCAGTTTGACTTCAAGAGCCTCTTGCATTCAACTGGAGTTTACTCATTTTCAACTGTGAGCACCTGGTTTCTTCTTGTTATCTCTTTATAGTCATTTACCTTGACTTCTGTTAAGATAATTTTGTTTTATGACATGTTATAATACATAATACATCTATGCTTTAAAAGCCTGTAGTCATGGACATTTTTGTATTGATCTGTTTCTTTTTCAGTCAAATAATTGCTTTCACTGAACTCAGACAATGCAACCTCCTTGGTCTAAGAGTCTTTCTGAGCATATGTGATTGTTTAGCGTGATGGATAAAATGCTTCAACCAAAAGAGGGAGGCCAGCACAAGCATGAGTCACTAATTCACATTACCGTTAAAGAGATAGGTCACTTGAAAATGAAAATTCAGTCATTATCTACTCACCCTCATGCTGACTGAAGTTTGAGTTTAGTGTTTTTAGTCCACAAAACACTGCTGGAGTTTCACAGGAAAACGACATTGCAGAATCTCCCAAACAATGTAAGTGAATAAAATACTGCTCATCTGGTGTAACCTAAGTCTCCCAAAGCCCCGGCTTGCCAAGTTGACTTGAAAGACGTCATTTACACCATGTTTTTAGCCTGAATCTTCACTGTAGATCCTCATCTTGGAGCCACATTCACGTGTGTGCACACCGTCTGAACTGGGTGTGTGTGGCGTGATGGTAAGCATGCACAAGTGAACGGCATGTTGGGGATTTGGAAGACTTGGATTATGCCAGACGAGCAGTATGGAAACATTTTACGGTTTCTTTCTTGGTTGGTTGGTCTGGTCACCATTCACTTCAATTGTTTAGGAGAATCAGAATCAGAAACTGTTTAATTGTCAAGCAGGTTTTCACTTACAAGGAATTTTCTGTGGCATGTTGGTGCATACAAACATAGTGCTAAAAATATAAATAAGGATTAAGGCAAGTACTGTCAGTTGAAACAGCATACATGGAAGAGTAGAGATACACAATAAAACACTAGAAAAAACAAAAATGTACAAAAAAATTTGTACAAAACAGAGGAACAATGTTTACAAATGTTACTGATATTTAAATAGATAGATAGATGAAGGAGGCGTGCAGTTTTATGTATGAGTGCAATGGTTTGACATTGAATGTGCAAGTTCACAGTATAGAAGGATATTGCGAGGGATGTGCGAAATTCCTCAAAATTCCTGCAATGATTCCTCAACACTGTCTTCCTGTGAAAAATGTTTTGTGGACTAAGAAACTGAACCAACCTTCAACTGGCATGAGGGTGAGTAGATAATGACTGAATTTTCACCTTTGGGTGAACTATCCTCTTAAGGAAAAAGGACTGGGAAGCACTGTGCTGGATGACAGAGTCTCCACTATATTTACTGGCTACGTGCTAAATTAGCCTCTTGGCCTTTTAAAGCTTTTCTTTAGTGAAAACAGCAGACTGATGTTGCTGGAACAGTCAAGTTGTGGGCCCTAAAACCAAAACAATGACCTGAAAGATGCTAAAGTTCTCAGCACTGAGGTAAACTGCAGAGCCTTCATCACATCAAATATAACTGTTATGGTCAAGAAAGTCTAGAAAGTTCTACCAAGTGTTTAACTGTATATTTATGGAGTTAGATTAATTGAACCAATAGTTGATGTTTTGCTTGGCTAGAATATCTATGTCTCCTCATATTTCTGAACTAATTAAGTTATTGAGCCCATTTAAAGGAATGAGTATCAGACATCTCAAGTTTCCAGAGCTGATGATTCGTGCCAACAGTATAAGATTGTTGACAGTTGCAACTGTGTCGGTTACAGCATGGTTGTCATATACATCAGGATTCAGCCCGTCTGTGGTTTAAAGTGTTTAGAGGATGCTTTTGATTTCTGATGTTTATGAGATGCAGCAATTTATTTTAAAGACCCAGTGTTTAGGTTTCATGGGGATCGATTGGCAGAATACAGCAGAAATTTAATGTAATATTCATAAGTATGTTTTCATTAGTGTATAATCACCTGAATATAAAAATAGTTTTGATTTTGTTACTTTAGAGAGGGTCTGTTTCACAGCTTCCACCATGCTGAACTGTCATGTTTCTACATCCCAGAATCGGTAAACCAAACCTCTAGGTGTTCTAGATAAGGCCTTTTGTGTTTTTCCTTATGTTTCACAGCCACAGCAGGGCCTGCTACACACTTGAAAGGGGAGTGTGATATGAGCTGTATTCAGCTGCTTGTAATTTACAATCTCACCACTAGATGCCACTAGATCTTACAAACTGGAACTTTAATGTAAAGTGAAATTATTCTGCATGCAGTTGACAGGCTTTGGTTTTATACTTAAGCTGTTATATCAAGTTTCGACTGCTATTTTGACGATCTTTAAAGGTAGAATCAGGAGGATTTGTCAAAGCTCGTAAACGCATCGGAAAGATACCAGGACGTCAAATACTGACATTTTGGGTTGGTAAGGTGTCCCAAGTACAGCAAAATAATGAGAAACATGAGAAAATACAGGCAGAGAGCAGGGTTTCTGCAGATACAGTGACCACCACACACTTGTAGTCAGTCATAAGTGATGATTGAAAAGGATTATCTGATATATAAGTATGTTTTTAAAGAAACTGTTGCATATTATACCTTTAATATTGGCATAAAGTGACTCCTAATGAATATACAGTACAGTGACTGAACTGTTTTGTGCTTGGGACAGAAGAAGAAGCAAGAAGAGCCCATTTTATATTCTTTAAAACCATATAACTGTACACATTTTCCCCTTTCTCTTATTACTCTGATTACAAAGCTACATACTCAGTAACTGTGAGGGGGGATTATAAAAAAATTCAAGTTTATATCAAGTCTTTCAGCACTTCAGCTTCATTTTTCTGGAATTTCTCTGTTGATATTTGTATAATTTACATTACAGCAGCCTCATTAATGTTGAGAAGATATGCTAATTATAGATCTGTGTAATATACATTCATTTAAACCAATCATGTATAATAAGCCGAGAATTTGTTGAACACAGCCTGAGCTTGGCTTTGTTTACAATGCGCTTCCAGCAAATGTATGAGCAATTAACCAAAATGTTAATTAGTATCACACCACATCTGTGCTGATAAGTTAGCAACATTATACATAAAATTAACACGAAAGGAAAAACAGAGCATAAGATATGAAATGAGCAGGTTTCTCCTGTGTGATGAAAATGTGCTTTCTCATCTGCAGGTTGTTTGTAAGGTGTTTTTCACAATGAAATAATGCTTGGAGTTACTGTTCTTTTTTTCAGATCTCGACATATTGTCATGGCTGTACAGAAATCTTTTCTGCAATGTTTCAAACCAACCTGCAGAAAAATACACCGGATATCTACAAGTACAACATCAATGGAAACTGTTCTCTTGCAGTTCCCATTGTTTTCAGGGGTGTTTTTGCAAAGTAAATTTAAATAGTGAGGTTTTTATTTGCACTTTCTTGATTTCCTTAGCTCTATTTTTTGAGTCCTCTTGTGGTTATATATATTTCTTTGTTTTAAATAGCACCCACCAGCCCTTTTCCTTTGTAGCTTTGCCTTGCAACTTCTGGTTCATTGAGGTCACATGGGTGTCATGTGAGAGGTATGAATTAGGAGTGAATTGGTGTGAAACTCCCTGGGAAGTGATGTCAAGAGTCACCCAACACCTGCTGCTTATTCCAGTTTGACAGATGGCCTCCTTCACTCTTTTTTTTAACCAACTGTCCTCTCTGTCCACAATCCATACATTGGTGTCAGTAAAAGGAATGTCTCTTGTTCTTTGGATGGGGGTACACTGTTGAGTTGTTCTATATAATAGGTGTTTTGTCTTCTGTATGTCTTGCAGTTGCCTTTACAGCCTGTCACAGACTTTATAATAAGCTCCTCCTGGTTTCTACTGGCACATCAACAAAGGCGTAGGTTTCCTTTCAGCATTGGAGCTGAAAGGACGACTTCCTAGATGGTTTGTCACCATCTGGGAAGTCGTCCTTTGAAACTTTTTGGAAAAGGGCAGGCACTTTCAAAAAACACTTAGCAGGTGACTGGATGAAACATCTGTCCATCAACATGCAATACAGGCTAATATCAGCTGCTATCACAGCATCTACACTAACCTCTTCAGGAGCTGCCATTATTTATTTGAGACGAGTCGCTTCTCGCTGTCATCACACCTAAAACCACACCTGCTGCTGTCAGTAGCCCCTCTGATTGGCTGCATCACTTTTGGTGCAGACACAAAAAGATAACTTGAGGCCTTGAAAGATGGATTCTTGTGTGATCTCATGAATCCAGCGGCCTCGCAAGGTAAAAAATGTTGAGATTTTGAGTGTCAGTCACTTAATTCCTTGCATTCTGGTGTCTTTTAATGCATCGATTTGTGCCTTTTCCAAATCACTTTATACTGCCATCCAAAGGCATTTCTGGCCAACATTGAGTTATAACTAAAAATGAAGTTCTTGATATCTGTTATCTTATGACAAAATTTCAGAGCTAAATTTTGCTTTGTTTTAGAGAAAAAGTGGTTTAAAGAATTGCAGTAACTTCAAAATCTTGCAAGTAAAAAAACATTAAAGCCATCTTTCCTCACTTTTACCCACTGTGTAGTTACTGTTAAGCCTTGTAGGACAGTATAGTGGGAATGTCTTTAGTGATGTTAAGGAAAACACAAAAGCAAGCACCAGGGGACAAGACAGAATATAATGACACATAATGTAGTAATGCTGTTAGGCAAGCAGTTCTTCAAAGTAAAAATCCTCTGCTACTTCTGTGTTTCAATGGGAGGGACAAATGCATGTGCTCTAAATATTGAGGGGGACCTGTCCCCTCAGTCCCCCCATAAATAAACACATATTCATATATTTACAGTGACTGCTGAGGTACTAATATTTTGAGTAATAAGATGTGCCAAATTTGGACTTCGCATCACCAAGATTTATGGGACAGAGAAACATTGAAATAGGGAACCATTGTTTTTATAAACTTGACATCAGACACATTAGGCTTTTCATGTGTTCAAAGGTGCACTAATTTACTTAATGAATTTCCTCAAATTAATCCTTATCTTTTATCACATTCATATCTCATGACATCCTCTTCCTCACAGAGTTTTTAAGCTGCACTGGATGTTGTTTCAGCAGTGCTTGTTTACTCTTAATTGGGCAGCATCGGCTGTGAGGTACACACCACTGTGAAAGATCGCAAAAAGAAGGGCTGAGAGCAACATCAGTTTCAAAGTAGGGTTATCCTGTATAGACCAGTAAATACAGTCTATGATATTATGGTGTAATGCATGGTATTATGTTCGCACACTGTCTCCTATAGTCTACATTCATGTACAAAGGTTGTTTGTTTATGAAGGCAGCCTTTTAAGTTCCATTTCATAGTCATACACATATATACTGTGTGTGTGTTATATATAAAAATATATATTTCTGTTGCGCAAGACATGCAAGTAAAAACCTCATCTGTCTCACTTGCAGTCGAGACAGGGGCTTAGATCATTGAACCTCGTGGAACAAATAAAGTGACCTGCCTTATCTGAAAATCACCAAATTGGTGCTCAAGGATTTTAATGTTAAACAACACTATGAGACCAATCACAAATCCTACAACAAATTCATGGGTCTTCCTGTGCCACCCTCAAACATACGCTCCTAAAGTGGCATTCAGTCATCAATCAGTCTCCTGGTGTTATGTGCAAGGATGTAGCATGCAGAAAAATGCTGCCAGTGAACACAGTCCTTGCAGCAATTACGTTTTCTCCAAACCACATTTGGCAAAAAACATTTAGTGGTAGATAAAGGTTTTAAGAGACAGGGTTATGTTGCCAGATTTGTGACGCAGCCAGCACAAGAAATCATAGTTCATTTCATGCATAGTGTGAAGCAGCCACAGGCAGTACAGCACCAAGAACTTTTTTAACCAAAGTGCACAAATTTTGGACTTTTGGACTTTTGTCCTTTACTCTTTACCTTTCACTTCTGTCAACTTCTGTGGGAAGTTCTCTGGCACACCATCAACATCTCCCTTCCCCAACAAATACACTTGAGCACAAACAATCAATTAAGCTAAGCTAATTAGAGCAGAGATCCAACAGCAGCATCTGGTGAATGGGTTATACAGCATTGTGTTGAGCAGCACAACAATGGTTCTTTGTCATTTGTTTTTGTCGACTTGACAATGAAATGTCTCTCCACGGCAGTCCCTCACTTGTAGCACCATCCTCCATTGTAGAGCAGCTAAAAATGTGAAAAGGGTGGGAGGGGGGCTGCATCTTGACATTAGAACAGATAGAGACTTTTGTTTGTATGAGAAGTGAGCTTCAAAAGCAGGAAACTGCAGTGGCTCGCCTGGTAATATTTCAACTTTGGGGTTGAACTTTTATTGGCCTGTTTTTTGCTCTAGGGGAGAAAGAAATCTTACTCGTAACACTACAAGTGCCAAAATTTCATAACTACTAGAATGACCACAAGCGGTCATTTTGACCTTTGACTTCCAAACACTATCACCTCTCGTAAGTGCTGAGACAAAAAGTTTACAAACTGTCCTAGTCTCCCGTTCTTTATTTTTAATTGATCAATTAATTCACCATTTGTATTTTAATGTCAAGAAACTGGAAATCAAGACCACTTGTGAATTTATTTTTTTTTTTTTAGAGACGATGATAGTTGCTAAGCAACCAAGATGCATCTCCAACTGAGCAAAAAGTTACCATTGGCAACTTCCGTGTGGTGAATATAACCGCCTACAGCCGAAATGGGTAATTGGGTCATTCATATATATATATACAGTATATAAACATTTTAAATGAAAATACTGACACTTTTAGGAAAAGTCGGGTACCAGAAGCATTGTATTTTTTCAATTCAACAAAGCTACTACACATATAAATGTGACTATGGTCAAAATGACTCCCACTGGCTGTTCTAGTGCAAACTCAGTCCAACTTGTGGAGATAAAACTTGTTGAGTTAGGGTTAATCTATCTGTCATCACCCTCACAGTCCATAGTCTGCCTTCTGGTTTCAGTGCATGTTTCATGTGCATGTCTGTGTGCAGAGCTGTGTTGGTTTTGACACGATTGTGATTCTTTTTTGATTCTTTTGACAAAAAGTCTACATTAGATTTAGTCAGATTCCTTTGATATTTTCGATTCATCAGTTTTCATCAGTTAAGTTCTTTTACAGAGAGATTATACCCGACGAGGTGTCCATTATCCGGTATTAATGAGCTCCGCACAGACAACCGTCCGACATGCTGGACTCCCTGTCGTCCATTAATTCCTCATAATGGACAACTCAGAGGACATATTTTCAATTTTAATGTATTGAAACAATTGTAAGGGGTTGTGACCATCTTTAATGTGTACAGTTATCATGGTTAAAGATTCTCTTCTCTTCAAAAATTCACTGTTAAGCTTTTTAAACTTTTAAAATCCAGCTTCTGGTCTGTAATGTTAGGCTACTCTTCATTTTGCTCACAGTAACTTTCAAGTTTCACAAAAATAAAGACTTGCTTATTTTATACATTGAAGTCACCTGATGACCAGTGTCCCCAAATGACAAAAAAAGAGTAAGACATAGCTTCTGTGGGGAGTAATGAGAAAGGAAAGAGTTTCAGATAGGTAACATGTTGGAAATATACAGTAGGGAGTAGTTTTCTGTACGCTATTGACAAAAAAAAATAATTAAAGCTTTTACAGAGAAACACAGATTACAGATTTTTCCTAAATTATTATGATGACACACCTTCAATAAAGTTATATCACTAACAGTGCTGTAGAGAAACAGCTATTTTGCTGATTTTTCATGTAAATTTATTGGCTTTGCACTTTATTTGAAATAAAACACTTTAGGGGTTTTGTTTGATAGCCATAGCTTTTTATTACAATCAATTACCTTCAATAAAGTGATAACACTAATAGTTATGTACAGATTTTTCCTGTAATTTCATTGCTGTTGTACTTATTGCTTTTCGGCTATTTTACTTAACTTTTGCTTTTTTTGTTTGGCAGCCGCTGCTGCCTGTTATTTAAATGTTTTATGCTTTTTAAAATTACAATCAAACACCTTCAATAAAGTGAAGCACTAATAGTTCTGTAAAATATATAACCTGAATACAAATGCAGTACACACCACTGTTGATTCTAAAATACTGTTATTTGATGTATTCAGAAGTAAATTTACCAAATCAACCAATTATTCTCTCCAATTATATAACCAATTATTAATTTCACAGCCCCCCAGGAAGAACTGAAAGACTAAAAATGCCATTTTTACACGTGTATATATTGTCTGTTAGGGTTTACTATTATCATGAGGTCATGATTTCACCTTGGAAACAGATGAAGAAAGCAACACACTGTGCTGTTGAGCTGAAGGGCTTGTTGTCGCCTGTTTTGCATCTTGTATTTTCCCAAGTCAAACATTACATTACATTTCTAATTCAGAATCCTAATCATACGGTGTATATTTAAGTAAAAATCAAAACATACCACAGACGGTCAGTGAATGTGTTCCAGAGGTGACGGTGCAGTGTAGCAGGATCCTTCCATCTGTGAGAAAAGAGAGAAAGACACACTGTGATTTACTGAAAAGTCCTTAAAAAGTAGGATTTCAAATTTTACCATTCCGTCAAAACAAGGTGTAAAAAAAAATTAAATTACTCGTAGTGTCCAATATATATATATGTGTGTGTGTGTGTGTGTGTGTGTGTGTGTGTGTGTGTGTGTATACATATTATATATATATATATATATATATATATATATATATATATATATATATATTTGCCATTACAAGACATTCTGGCAATTTAAATGTCTGGCATATTAAATGTTTACCAACTTAAACATGCAATTAGCTAAAAACTAACACCAAAATCAAACCAACCATTTAATAATTTAGATAGTTGAAATTAGAACCTGTTAAGATATACCTGTGAGTCATGTTCTCTTGAAAATTCAAGGACTGATCATGTCACCACATTGTTGAAAAGTTGTCCATTCCCCTTCCAGTGTGCCACCTCAGAGCAGAAAAAAGCTAAAACTTATTTTATGGGGGAAATGTCTTAAAAATGTACTGTATGTTGAGGAGATCATTAACGCACTAAAAAAAATACACTTAATATGACATATATTTAAAGGGATAGTTTTGTTTTTCGAAGTGGGTTCGTATGAGGTTCATATCCATAATCAGTCTATCATCGATAATAGATGGTGGTTGATACACCCCCAGTTTGGAGAGGCAGCAGGAGTACCAGTGTAGGAAGCTTAGTCATTTACTGCTGTGGACAGGGGCAGCAGCAAAATGTATTTTAGACACTGCCAAAAAAAAATTAATATAATTTTAAGTATGAACTATATCTAGAATATTCCCAGTGCTTTACATTACTTTAAGCCTTTTCTGATAGGAAACCACCGTTACATATAAGCCAAATATCACTCTCTCCAAAGCTGCCAGACTCCTTCGACAAAAACAGTAATTTGGTGAATCTGAACAAACCCTTGAAAACACCAAAGTCAAACAATAACAAGCAATCTAACCGAGGCAGCTGTAGTGAGGTAAAATTACTGTTTTTGTCAAAGGATTTTGGTTGGTTTGAAGAGAGGATCGATGGCAGCTTCAGTTTCCTGTCAGAGAAGGCTGTCTGACATCAAGGTAAAGTGGTGAAAATATTCTAAATATAATAATAGCGTCTAAAATATGTTTAGCTGCTGACCTTGTCCACAGCAGTACATTTCTTGGGTTCCCACAGCAGCACTCCAGAGGGAGATGTCAATCAAAGCCTGATCTGCCATGCTTGCACAGTCTCGAGGAATGGTCTAAGCAGCAAAATTAGCAGCTTTTTGAACTTGGTTTTCTAGGTTTATTTTCACTTGTTGTGGCTGCTCCATGAGGCACTCTTGATGCCATATATGCATTTTTACTATTTTCAAGCCAATAGTCTTATATACTGCAGCTGATACTAGTGATGGATTTGTCTCTCTGATGGGTGCCTGTTTTCGCTCGTAAACCTTGTTCTAATGCTGGATCTAAAAACATATAAGTAGGTTTCTTGACATCATCAGTATTGGAAAAGGGAATATATAAAAATTACTCAGAAAGAAAAAGACAGCCACACATACAGTGGATTCATAAAGAATTCAGACCCCTTGACATTTTGTTCTGTTAGAGCTCTGCTAAAATCATTTAAATTATTTTTTTTCTAGGACTGCAACTAACGATTATTTTCAGCACTGATTAATCTGTCCATTACTTTCTCAATTAACGGATTAGTTGTTTGGCTTGTAAAATGTCAGGAAATGGTGAAAAATGTTGATCAGTGTTTCCCAAATGTCTGGTTTTGTCAACAACCCAAAGATATTCACTTTACTGTCAGAGAGGAGTAATGACACCAGAAAATATTCTACATTAAGAAGCTCAAATCAGAAAAAATTTGTTGTTTTTTATTCTAAAACATTATGCAAAGTGATTAATTGATTATCAAAATAGTTAGGGATTATTTTAATTTTATTTTTAAGTCAAATAATATTTTTTTAATAGTTGCAGCTCTAATTTTTTCCACTTATCAGTCTTCTTGGGTATGACACAACAAGCAATACACACCTGGACTTGAGGATTTTCTGCCATTCTCTGCAGATCTGAGATCTCAAGTTCTGTCTGGTTGTATGTGGCCCGTCGGTGGACAGCCATTTTCAGATCACTAAAAACAAGCGAATAGGTTAAAAACCTCAGAGTTACCACTGATGGTGAATGCAGTTTTAAGAATCATCTCAAAGGCATCAAGGCTGCCTTTTTCCAACTCAGAAACATTACCAAAATCTGAGGCTTAATTTCCCAGCCTGACTTTGTGTACCCCAAGCATGTATTAAAAGAAAAAAAAAAGTTTAAATCATGATTGTGTAACGTTTGTTGGGCTCCTAAGCCAACCACATTATTTTCTCACATCTTGACAGACTTGTAGGCCGCAGCACCTCTGCAGTGCTTTATTATAATGCTATTTATCACACATTTTTCCATGATCAAAAAATTGCAGCTTGTACCACCTGGACATAAACTTCTTCCATCACTATGTTCTTTTAAAAAACAAACTAACAACCTTCCTTTTCAGTTTCTTATATGAACACACTGTATTTGTACAGTATGTATTTGTGTGTGCCTTTGAGCACATTTTTGCTGATTTATTTTGTTTTTATGTAAAGCACTTTGAACTGCTCTTGTAAGAGATGGTGCTATACATAACCATTTTTAATTGAATTTTAACTTGGCATCATGAAACTCATCAGTAAGACTCTCCACTCTCTATGTCTCGCCTGTTTGCCTACCTGTGCCTGGGTTTAATTCTGCACCCCAACATCCGCTGATTGTCACTCTTGTCACTGCTGGTTCTTCAGCCCTCTCAGGATCTCACAGGTGGAGCACTGCTGTTCCTTTTCTGTGTGAAGCACAGGTGCACACAGAGAAGAATATTGTCAATTATATCTCAGAGCTGCCTCCTTGACATGCTGGGCATGGTTCTCATTTATTAATAACCTCAGTCAAATCAGTAATTGCACACTGTACCTTTAATTCTGTTTCAATAAATACAACAGTACTCCTGAACTGTCACATGTGTATGCCTATTGCAGCTGTGCTCCTATCAGTTTACAGACAGCAGTGACTGTCAATTATCAATACCACCACTCATTGTGCATGGTGGCACTGGTTGCCAACTATTTACATTTAATGTACATAGTGTACATTAATGAACATTAAAACTGAAAATATTTAACAACATTGAGAGTAAATTAATATGTCTATGTCACGTGTCAATATGTGTGTGAGAAGAGGAAAAGTGTGTTACCTGCTAGGCTGACTGAAGCCTGAACAATCCCACAATGCACACAACACCTCGCAGAGCAGTTCCGGATTTCAGCAGAGGCTGCATTTGTCCTTTTGTAAAGACTATCTGACTGGACAGAGACAGAAAACACATCATGTCTATCAATTTTATTTATTCTACTAATTTCTCACCTAGTTAAGGAACACCAGATGAGAGATGAAGGTGGTAGCTATGATAAAGGCAGCATAATTCAATCTGCCAATCATGACAATCATGTCTCTGGAATTATAGATACATGGAACTTTACAAAACATTGATTAATTCAAACTTAGGCGTATTGCTGGGTATTCATTAATATAGGACAGGGCAGGATCAGCCTACTTTGTCTCACAGTGTAAACAATATTTTTGGAAGATCACATTTTGGATGGTAAAACCAATGTGAAATAGGTCACACTAAAACTAAGATTACATTTTAGCTCTACAGCATACCAGCTGTCTTTCTCTCCCTCTCTCACACACACACACACACAACACACACAAAGACCATCATACAGCAAGCTAAGCGACATTAAAACTTAAAAATAATGTTTTCAGATTTGCTTGAATACTTCCTTAGACCAATGAAAGCAGTGGCAATATCACTATTCACCAAAGCTGCGAGCATCATGACACAATCAAGTGCATATGAATGTTATCTTAATGTTAAGTAAACAGTAACCATATAAAACATGGATGAAGAATGAGGGACTGGGTGATCCAGGATGAAGGGAACAATGACTGGATTAGTCTGGCTTGAGGCAGCAGTCCACATGAAGTGACACCTGAACAGAAGATGTGTCCTCTTCCAGAGTCCATTAGCATGTCACTGTAACACACTACATGTAGGCCTAGATGTCCAAAAATACACAGAGAGACATATTTACCTTCTGCAGGGTCCGTTATGTCCGTTATGTTGTTAAAACAGGTCTCAACATGATTACTCTATAGTCGCCATTCAGTAGTTTCAGCAGTCCAACAGTCACTGGACTCCTCTGTTTTGTTAAGAAACCCCATAGCTTCAGTCTATGAGTTCGCCATTACGTCCCGCCCCTCTACCTTTCCGATTGGATGACAATTTGGAAACAACCAATGAAATTGACAGAATGTCAAAATGAACAGCTGATGCTCTGTGGTGTCAGTCTGTGAGCTGACAACAGAACTCCAATGTGTACAGTGAACAAACTGCACTGCTCAAAAAAATAAAGGGAACACTTAAACAACACAATGTAACTCCAAGTCAATCACACTTCTGTGAAATCAACCTGTCCAGTTAGGAAGCAACACTGATTGTGAATCCATTTCACCTGCTGTTGTGCAAATGGAACAGACAACAGGTGGAAATGAGAGGCAATTAGCAAGACAACCCCTATAAAGGAGTGGTTCTGCAGGTGGTGACCACAGACCATTTCTCTGTTCTCATCCTTTCTGGCTGATGTTTTGGTCACTTTTGCATTTTGTCAGTGCTCTCACCCCTAAAGGAGCATGAGGCGGTGTCTACAACCCACAGAAGTTGCTCAGGTAGTCCAACTCCTCCAGGATGGCACATCAATACGTGGCGTTGCCAGAAGGTTTGCTGTGTCTCCCAGCACAGTCTCAAGAGCATGGAGGAGATTCCAGGACACAAGTAGTTACTCCAGAAGAGCTGGACAGGGCCGTAGAAGGTCCTTAAACCCTCAGCAGGATCAATATCTGCTCCTTTGTGCAAGGAAGAACAGGATGAGCACTGCCAGAGCCCTACAAAATGACCTCCAGCACGCCACTGGTGTGAATGTTTCTGACCAAACAATCAGAAACAGACTCCACGAGGGTGGCCTGAGGGCCCGACGTGGGCCAGTGGGCCCTGTGCTCACTGCCCAGCACCGTAGAGCTCCATTGGCATTTGCCATAGACCACTAGAATTGGCAAGTGCGCCACTGGCGCCCTGTGCTCTTCCCCGATGAGAGCAGGTTCAACCTGAGCATATGCGACAGACGTGAAAGGGTCTGGAGATGCTGAGGAGAACGTTATGCTGCCTGCCACATCATTCAGCATGACCGGTTTGGTGGTGGGTCAGTGATGGTCTGGGGAGGCATATCCCTGGAAGGACGCACAGACCTCTATCTAATGGCACCCTGACTGCTATTAGGTATCGGGATGAAATCCTTGGACCCATTGTCAGAACCTACGCTGGTGCAGTGGGACCTGGGTTCCTCCCGGTGCACGACAATGCTCGACCTCATGTGGCTAGAGTATGCAGGCAGTTCCTGGAGGATGAAGGAACTGATACCATTGACTGGCCCCCATGTTTACCTGACCTAAACCCAATAGAACACCTCTGGGACATTATGTTTCGGTCCATCTGGTGCCGCCAGGTTGCTCCTCAGACTGTTCAGGAGCTCAGTGATGCCCTGGTCCAGAGCTGGGAGGAGATCCCCCAGGACACCATCCGTCGTCTCATTAGGAGCATGCCCCGACATTGTCAGGCATGCATACAAGCACGTGGGGGCCACACAAACTACTGAGTATCATTTTGAGTTGCTACAATGACATTTTGGCAAAATGGGCCAGTCTGCTGCATCATTTTTTCACTTTCATTCAGGGTAAAGGAAAAAGGCAGAGGAACTTACTCCATTTGACCATCTAACTATATCCCAAAACTTTACTTTCGTCACACCTTTCATGCTTTTCTGCTTCCTTACTCAGCTCAGCGGCTGAGATAAGAGACAAAAAGCCTGTTTTGAATCTCAGCACAAAACAGCCCTAATGGTCTTAGATCATGTTCCCTCTCTGACACACCATTAAGTGCTAAATGTTAGGAATTGCATTACTGCAGCTTCTAAGATTAAGAGTGATAAGGAAAAGCTGTTATTCCTATCCTCTGTGCTCACCAGCACAGGCCATAGCTTTCTGCTGATGAATAATTCACACAGTCAAATCATCCGCCGCAAAAGATAAAGGCCCTCCAACCACTCCTCAAGTGTATTGATTTTTGTTCTCTTTGTATGTTGGACTGAAGAGTGTCAAATGGATAGTGGAAGCACAAACTGTAAGGAAAAAAAGAGCACTTTCAATCACTTAAAGATTTTTTGTTCTGACACATCAAGGTTTGGAAAGTTGCAATTATTAATTGAAATATGACATTTTATTATCATGTATTTTGATTCAGGTTTGCTTACAGGACTATTTTATACTTCTACTTTAATTTAAATGTATTTACTTTGAACAAAACAGAAAAAATTACATTTTCAAGTCAGTCAAATATAAGGTCAAAATGGTTCATTTCTCTTTTTTTTTTTTTTTTTGAAAGGGACAGTTTAATTTATTTGAAATATGGGTGCATGTTTTGACTGACAGCTGTGCTGATGCCTGAAGTTACAAGCTACAGGCATGATGTAGAGACATGGTGACGTGGATGTATTAATAGAGCTGGATACGGCACCGCCACTCAGCCTTGCTGCTAATTTGTCCCAGGGGCCACTCACCCTGCAAGGAAAACATGCCCTGCGGCCCAAAAAAGCATTTTACCCACACCATCATTATGAAAAATATGTCTGCAAAACTGGTGGCAGGACACCCCAAACTACCAACAAGGTCAAGAATTTCTCTTTAACTAAATTAACTGTGACAACTATTCTAGTAAGATTTTTACATACATGGCAGTTTTTATTTGTGAAAATTTCCCATAGTCCAGTTTAAAAGTGTGTGACGCATTATACGATAATAAAGATGAATTCTGCATCATTTTCTCCCACTGTACAAAAATGAAGCCAAAATATCATAGACTTATAATAGAACTAGACAGGGCTTTGCCACTCAGCCTCACTGCCAGTTTTTCCCAGTGGCCACTTGTGGTATTGCAACAACTGCAACACAACTGCGTATATTCAGTTGGCCGTATAACCAGGAAGTAACCCTGGAAACTATAAAACCTTTTCAGCTTATATGCCAGGTGAGCAACTCTAATTGGACTGAATGAGCGCCATCTTTGTGAGCATTATCTAGTTCTATATAATATAACTATGCAAAATATTCCAGATACAAGAGCTGCCATCTTGTGCTGATGACATCATTTGGAGCCAGAGTCTGTGCAGTAATCCGAAAAATCAACACCTGAACAATCATCACATTATGGCTTCAATTTGGGGGGGGCTGTCAGGTTGTCCATCTTTTTATAGGTCAATGGTGTGACATGATCACAATGTAAAAATGTCAAGTCTACCAGAGAGTGGGGCTGTGTGGGTGGACCAATAAGGAGCATGTTCAGTAGGTTCCACAGAAGTCTTGCATGGCCAGAACTATACCCACAGTACTCAGTGTAAGACGAAGGTCCAGATCCACATATTGTCATTTGGCTATAGGAGGACGAAAACGCTCTGGATTGTTTGTATTCTTTAAACCAATCACAGTTGTGTTGAGTCAGGGCTCTCAAGTCTCACGCATTGAGCGTGACAGTCACGCTTTTCGGTCTTTTGTCACGCACTCCCGCCACACATTGTATTTCTCACGCTGAAAAAAAAAATACCGGTAAATTTCTCTGGTGCGCCGTTGCTATGGAACCGGGAGGAATCAAGCACGTCTGCTATGGAGTCGAGCCTGTCACTTACCTGTCAATCAAAAAAGGAAAGGGGCGGGCTAAGATAACGCAACAACCAATGAAAAAAAGCATTGTTATCACGTGATTCTGCTACAGCGGAAACCGCGGAAACTGATCGGATGAGCTCTACACGGGAACAGAGCATGGAACAGAGTAAGTCATATCTTGTTTTAATATTACAACAAATTCACACCTTGTTTGACACAAGTAATGACAACTTGACTGCTGTTAGAGAATGTTACCCAGATAATTAGCATCGACATGCGTGTGGGCACGATGCGATGTTATGATAACATTATATAATAATATTATACATTATTAATGAAAGACCCACCGTCGGGGTGGGGGGGGGGGGGGGGGGATACCGCTAGTGGCCAGGAGCTAACTGAACATATTCATTGTGTACGCTGCAGGCCTGAAGGTTGTTATTGTTTCCTGAAGGGACAGTGACTTTGATAAAGCAGATAGCAGATGTCCAACAGCGCCCAATGCCAGGCTTATACCCACAGGCTACATTTAGTGAGTCAGACCAGCTGCACAACACTGAATAAACCCAGATGTTACAGAACTTTTATGGCTAATGTGCAATTTAAACAATTCCATCAAGTAAGCAAGTAAATGTGTGCCATCTTTGAGTCTGGTATAGAGTTTTTATAATAAATTCATGGCCAATAAGAATGCAACACTTTGTTGGTATTGAACATAACAAGCTAAGCAACCTTCAGACTAGCATTACAGAATGCATTTCCTCCCGCAGGATGTTTGTTTGCTAGCTTGTCCAACACGCCGAGGTGCAACACAAGGAGTGCATTTGTGCAGTGCCAGTTCTAGCCCCCATCCCCTGCTCGATAATCCCACCCTAATTTTAAATTAACAAAACCATTTATTTAAAATTCTAAAATTGTCACGTGAACTCATATTTAAAAAAATAAAAAATAAAAAGCTTCACACTCTTTAATGAGTCAGGAAAAGGAGACCAACCTGCTTTGTGGAGAAAACTGCTCTGTGAAGCAAAAACATACAGCACCACAGGATTTATATGCAGCCGTGTTGGAAATATATTAATACAATAGTAATACTGAACAAATATTAACATACAGCATCCCAGAAGATGATTTTGAATTTACATACTGAAACTCCTGCCAGCGGAAAAAATAGGGCTACTGTCTATTGACTATAGCTATTTCTTTTTAAAATAAGTTTATTTAACAGGTTGCATCCAGTCAGTCATGTGTGGGTATATATTCATATGCAAAACAACTGCAAAGATACTGTAAATCCTATGAGGAGAATGTAGCCATGTCTCTGAAACTGAGAATTCAGCAATAATCCTCTGGATATTGACATGACAGCTCATACAAACATACAAGGTCATTTATTTTACATGCGTCAGAAGATTTTTCTTCTAGTTCTCAACTAGTGTATAAAACCAATGTTAACAATATTCAGCTTTCAAAAGGTTTAATGAATGTTCTTGAGGAACCTCTTTTCATTTCATAGAATATAAATCCCAGAGTCATGCTGAGGTAGTTATGTGTCAGATTTTCAGTCATCAACAGCAAAAAATATACGATTCACCTAAGTGCAAAGAGAGACAAGCCTGTTCAATTGTTCCTGCTGTGCCTCCTCATTTTAAAAGACAGTGATAATCTGATCCTGTAAGGTCTGGCTCCAAGGCTAATAGGCATCTTGATGACACATGGATTGAGCGGATGGCCCCTCTGCCAGTAAATCTGCTCTGCCATTTGGTCCTTTTAATATCAATAAATATATTGCTTATGTGATCTACCGGCTCCTCCTGCCACTTCATTCAAACTGTTGTGGAAACTCCCCCGCAGGCCTCCGCTATAGAAACTCCTTTAGGAAGAAAGTGTTAATGAGAAAATTTCATGCCGTATATCTCTGGGTCTAATGGGAACTGAGTTAGAAGGAGAAAGTTTTATATTAAGAACTTTGTCCTTTCAACTTCATGAAGAGTTTGCACAAGTGTGTGTAAAGAAAGAAGATGAGTGATGCAGCGATACATTACAACGAAGTGAGGAGCCCTTTGCTGGCTTTGTTAAAAGAGATAGAATTTATCATTGATGACACAGTGCAGGTCTCTTAGATTCTTACGCTCAAGAAGAAGGACGGGCAGACAGAATGCAGACTTCAAGTTATTTCTATGTCATAGCTTTGCTAATAGATAGACAGTTATCACATATTATGTTGTCTGAGATAACACTAGTATTTTGTAGTATAATATAATTGCTCTGTTCAGACATCGCTAATTTTTCACTGTAAATAAAGGCCTTGATCTAAAATTCTGGCATAAAGTGACAGAATTTAGGGATTTAGGGAAACTACACTGATTTTACACATTAAAGCTTGCATACAGGTCTTCAGGAGTATTAAGTGTATATATCAAAAAAGTTATATAAAGCTGTGTAGATGTCCTCGAGTGATGTCTCTCAGATCAGTGTCGACTGGGGCTACAAGTTAGACAATGAAAAAAAAATCTGGAGGACTTGAAAGAAATGAAGTTGAGGCTAGCAGCTCGAGGCTGCATTAACTACGATGAGCATAACACAACAAAATGTCTGACTGACCTGTTAGGCGTTACTCCCCCGGCCCAAGACTGTTCCACCCAACTGTGATTGACTACTACTGCTGAGCTGTGACAGGTTAGTTCTTGTCGCTTTGACGACTGTGATTGCCAAAGAGCCTTTCCAATGTTGTGAAAGGGCCTATTTAACCATAAACCATCATCTTTTCCTACCCAGGTATTTTTCTTGCTTCAACCCACCCAAGTAGTTGTTGCACCTAAACTTAACCAAGCTGTGACTGAACACTGAAATTAATAGGTCATCTAAGTCTAAATAATGTTAACAGTGACATTTAGCTTCACACGGGACACAATGCCCAGTCTCCTGAGTGAGAATCTTGCGTTTGAGCCATTCATCCACTACAACCTTAAACTCATCCCAACTGCCGGCCTACACTCATGCTCACAGCCAATCAGAGCACAGTACCTGTATTCAATCACAAGTGGCTATTCAATGCGTACCATCATGAAGTCATCACATATAAACCATCATCAGCGTCAGAAATGTAACCAATTACTCAATTTATGGAACTCAGAAAGACAGAATTGAGAAGGTGCTTCATAATAAAGTTGAAGTTTGGTTAGATTTAGGCACCAATGCCAGCTTCAACTTTATTGTCCCCAAAGGGAAATTCCTCTCCACAGCTCTGTAAACATCAGACAACAAACATCACGTAGTAACAACAAACAATAGACAGCAGTACACATTCAGCCAAGTTCAGCGAAGCCTGTTAGTTAGGGCTGCAGGGATCAGCCTTTTCCCAAAGCGAGCCTCCTGCACCTCAGCGCTCTGTACCTGCGCCCAGAGGGCAGGAGGGTGAGATGATGATTGAGTGGGTGCGTGATGTACCGTGCTATTGTTGTTGCAATGCGTGTGATGGCCTTATTGTGTAGCTCTGCAAAGTTGGGTGTGGGGGAGACCAATTATTTTGACAGTGGTGCTGGTTATGCATGTGAGTTTGGCCCAGTTAGTAACACATAACATGATAAAAAAGCAGGTAGAACAGTACAATAGGATGGGCTGAATAATGCGCTGGTACAGCAATATGAGGAAATGGGGGGTGGGGGTTGCATAGCTTGCAGAGGACTGACAGTCTTTGGTGGCGCCTTTTCTGGATGTCATGAGTGTGCTGACAGCTGAGTCTATTGTCCAGTGTCACCGTGAGGTATGGTTTTCTGGTTTAAGAAAAGATAATGGCTTGGGTTAAAATAAGTATGCTATGGGTGTCACATGTTAAAAGACACACCTAAAACTTGGATAATGCTGACTTTTGGTTTCACACAGGACAAAAACCCAAGCTTCCTGGGTGAAACGCCTGTGTTTGTTTCACCCATCCATCCACCCCTCCTCCTCCATATGGGGACTTTCTTGCTCTTAGTAGTGCGTAGGATTGGGTACCGAGCTCTGTACCTACCGAATTATATTGGTACTACCGAGCACCAATTCACATTAAATGAATCAGTGCCTAATTTTGACAACTAGGAGCGCATCTTGGTGAGAGAGTAATAAAGAGTATAAAGAAAAAGAGAAAGGGAGAAAGCAACATTAGCTAAAACTTAAACTTTTCAAAACTTGACAGACAACAGCAGTATATGTAATGTGAAATACAAAGTTGGTGAGGGCAACATGACTAACAAACACATAATACAGTTAAAAGCTAAAGAGCGCACCATTTTCATAGCTAAAAGCCAAGTCTCCATGCAGCAGCTGCAGCTAACATTGGCACACCTTTAAAGCGATTCCACCGCTGAATAATAGTCCACTCAATATGTACTCACCCCTATGCCGATGTGAGGATGCGTGAAGATCTTCAGTTCACAAAACAATCCTGGAGTTTCAGCAGAAAACAGGGTTGCAGCTAATGGCAGTGATGGTGACCACGAATAAAATGTAAAAAAAAAAAGAACACAAAACAAACACAAAATGTCTCCATCCTGCTCGTGTGGTGAATCCAAGTGTCTGTGAGCCGTGACATTAAAATTTAACCACAAAAGACGCCATTTACACATGTTTTTAGCCGAAATGCCAACTGTAGCCTCCCAGGTAGCATGTAAACATGTGTCGATGTATCACGAGACTTTGTATATCTCTTAATGGAAAGCACGTGTGAAAATATCGCGAGATCGACGCCATTTTACATGCTACCTGCTTCATGCTACAGTTGACATTTCAGTTAAAAACATGGTGTAAATGGTGTCTTTTGTGGTTAAATTTTAATGCCGCAGCTCGCGGACACTTGGATTACACCACATGAGCAGACGGAGACATTTTGTGTTTGTTTTGCGTTCTTTTTTTTTTTTTACATTTTATCCGTGGTCACATTCACTGCTATTATACCGGATTTGGCTGCAACCCTGTTTTCTGTTGAAACTCCAGGATTGTTTTGTGAACTGAAGATCTTCACCCATCCTCACATTGTCATAGGGGTGAGTACATATTGAGTGGATTATCATGTAGGAGTGGAATATCCTTTTAAGCTAGCGTCGAAACTGTTTACTGTGATAATTGTCTTGGTTGGCTTAGCATTTTGACTAACGTTAGCCAACACTCAGCCACTGGCATGATATTTAGTACGCTGCAACAGGGTGAGAGATTTATTAGTATCTACAAAACCTTGGTATGAAACAAATGGAATGGGTTTATGTAGAAAAGGCTGTTTTAGGCAACTGGACTGGTAGAGCCTCTCAGATGAGAGACGAAACATCTTCAAGAACTCTACCAAGTCCAGTTGTCTAAGACAACCTTTTTTACAAATACTGTGCCCTGGATGACTGAGAATCTTAACAGACATCTACCAATGGGAAAATGTTACAGTATGCAAGCATAGCAGTGGTAACAATGACAATGATACAACAGGAAGGATATCATGTGTGCCTCCTCTGTGACACAAACAACAGCGTTGCCCTGGTGACAGACTGACAGGCAGAAAGTCATTTTTGCTATTACAGAGAGAGCAAAGTACAGAAAAGGGTATGGTTGGGTACTGGTACTGAATGCCAGGTACCAGTATTGGTTCAAATGTGAATGGTACATAGCCATAATACTGTGTCACGTGATGGGAAAAGGTTTAGATTGAAGTTACTTTAAAGCCTGGTGCAGATCATACAGACACTGGAGAGTACGTTATGCACCTGTATGAGATACCAAGGGGCAGCAACAAAATGCTGGTATTTGACGACCTGTCAATGAGAAGGGGCTGCACCACCAGAGCTTTTTCTTACGGCTTGTAGACAAGAATATTCTGTCAACTGGTTTATAAATGCAGTGTAATCCAATATAATCCTTTGCAGGATGGCAAAAAAAAATGCATGTAACCACCTCAACCTTGAATGTGACCACTATTTGTTACCATGTATTCCAGCACCATAACTCGGATATGCCATAAGTGCAAAGTGTGTAGCAGCAGTGTTTTATCTCTTCAAAATGCCGACTCAGAGGAGACACAAACTCTCTCGATCACTGGATCCCTATTTTAAACATATCACAAGTGTCTGCCGAGGATGATAAGTGACTATCATCACGGTCCATTAAGCACACGCCAGTGAATGTTCCACAGAGACAATTTACAGTACAAATCGTCCATACACAAAGACCCACAGTGTACCATAGACTATCGTAGGCATTACTGCCGCTGAAGAGCAAATGGAATTGACTCGTGCCCCGGCCACATCCTAATCAATCTGTTTCCTATTGAAGTGCATAATATGGAAATGCACGGGCAGGAAGAGGAAAGAGGAAGAGGAGACGATAAAATAGACACGTAAATGCCGGGATTGGCAAGGCCAGACAAACAGTGCTGCCTCATTAGGCATTGTTTGCAGAGGTATTTGTTCACTAAACCAATATAAAGCTACCCTATTTAAAAGTTGTACCACTAACAACATTTGCATATCACAGGATTTTGTTCTACTGTAGAGTTGCATTAAACTGCAATAAAAATAGTCCCAGCAAAACAATCACTTTTCATTTAACAAAGCACGTCTATAGAAGAGTTAGACTTCAAGGCATCTAGGAAATAACCCCCCTTATGCTATATTAAGCTTTGTTCTTTGTGTTATTGTATTGGCACAGTCTGTATTCACAATAAAAGTTCAAGACAATGTTTCCTATCATTAATGTGTGAGCTCAAAAAATATCAGATTCAACAAAAACCTGCACTGGAAGACATTAAGAGGACAAAAAACTTTCTCTGACAGAAGAAGAAAATGTTAGTCTGCCCAAAAACTGCTCAATAATATAGAAATTCCAGCTTAATAACTCCCAAATCAAACATTTATGGCTGTCTCGCCGCTAGCTACACCACAGGACATTGCTCACTAACTGAGACCATCTTTGTGTAGGAGAGAGTGTTATGTCAAAGTCAAGCACAAGCTGAAACTTGTATTTTGGGCATAAAGATTTTGCAAGTGTGTACCTCTGCCCTTTTTGTCCCTGTTAACCTTTACATGGTCAAATTGTGGATTTTAATGCTAACAGTGATGATCTTAGGAGACATGCGGGGTTTATAAACAGCCTGACAGGCATTTATAGCTCCGTATTTCCTCTGTATGTAGACTATTAAATCCCAGCAGAGATCTGAGCTTTCTGCAAGAGCTTTCACTGATCCGCACTGAGGCTTTATGACCACATATAATTGTGAGAGATGCCACATTGCATTGAGAAGAAACTATTTGGCCTTGCTGGGAAAGAAGATTTTGAGTGTGTAAGGTCAAACCTTTAGTTATGTGAAAATGTGTTGCATCAGGGATCTATGCTCACATTTTGACAGGCAGAGGCTCAAATTGAAGCCAGTGCAAGGAGTTTTTATCTGGTTATGAAACAGTCTCATTTTACCCATGATACCTCTATATGACATACATAACTTAACAAGACCATCCACGAGAAGATTGGCTATTTCTATATTGTTATTCTTGCCTGCTACCGGGCCGGAGTCTCCTTGAAATCAGACGAAATCAGCCTGTGTTTGCATTACATTCACATTCTCCTGGGCAAAGTTATTGTGAGTCGTATGTTTGCCAGTTAAAAAGAAGCAGGAGGAGTTTTTTTCTTCAGATTTTCTTTTGTCCACAGGGGCCTCCAGAATCAACAAAATATGAAAGTTCCTTGTAGTACCTTTAAAGACAGGGCATCACTCCACACACTGCCTAACTCTCAAAGGTATTTACCATTTTCAGTGGTGGTCCATTTTCATTAGAGTGGGAAGCTCAAATACTGTTATCAAAAGGATGATGTTCTACTGCTGTGTTCCAGGTTGCAATTCATATAAACATAGGAAACCTGACGAATCAGTGACATAGAATGCTTCCTGATTGATCGGCAACTGAAAAGACGATGGATAGTGAAAATCTAGAGGGACAGCGGGTATATTTCAACATATTTGATAACCATTAGTAGTATGTCTCTTGATTCCAGATTCTGTATTACCTTGCAACATGAAACCTATCAGAAAAGATTTGAATCATTCACTGAACAGCAAGCAGTGAAAGGTTAAATTTACAGTGATGCACTTGCTCGGCTGTCATATTACTGTATCACTGATGCAGGTTGATCAGAAACCCGTATAACGTTCCTTTTTAACGTTTGCCCAAGCCCATGGATTGATTTGTCATCTGACAACTTAAGCACTAACATTGATGTTACTGTTAAAGTCTGTGTAAAGGAACAAAGAGTTTTTCTTTGAAACACATTATACATGTTAGAACATTTGCTGAAAACATGAAAAAACTGAGCTCTAGTACTGAATTGTGGAGTGAGACCGTCAATCTGTTGTTCACAATTTTCCGGGTTCAGGACTTTTCGGGCAGACCTGAAACCTGGAAACCTGGCTCGGTGCCAGAGGTTGGAGCCATGGTCCCCCAACGCTATATAAGCCACCTCCTCCTCCCCCTCCCCTCCACCTTCATAGCGTCAGCTACGAACATACCATCAGCGACTCTCTCAGTCCAAGTCAGCCCAGCAGTTCACTTCAGCTCACTTCAATTCCAACAACCCAACACAGAAAAAAAAAAAACAAATATCCAGTCACCGTCCTCTGTGTCTGTTGTTTTGTTGTCGTAGAGGTTTTTGACGCAATTTAAAGCTAATTTTCTAGTGTTTCTAGTGAGGGCTGAGCAGGCGCTGGGTCTTACCTTCAATATTGTGGATGTAAGTATCAAACTAGTTGCTGTATCCTTTTTTAAAAATCCCTTTGGGAAAAATTGATCTGCCTATTTTTATCAGTTTTGTCAAAGGATGGTAAACAAGTCTACAAGTTTTTCAACCATCTCGTCATTCTCAAACAGGCTTTACTTGACAGTGCTCAAGCTTCTCACCCTGAACTTGATATCAGAAGGAAATGGCCACAACCATGTCAATATGGTGAATTGTATCCACTGCTGATGTTGTCTCACTCATATCCAATGGCGCAGTTTATAACACACAGACTACATAACCAAACACACATACTGTACAGCCCTAATGTGCCTCTATCTATGCTAATTAACTGATTAATGAGAAACAATTAAGAATAAAATAGTTTAGTTTCAGGCAAACATGCAAAGCAAGTAGAACTGCTGGTCTGGTAAATCATTAATGATAAAGAATAATCTATAATGTGTTCATTCATATACTAAGAAGATAAGACCCATGAATGTTTAGTCAATATCCTCTACAGGGTCTATGCAGGATCAGCTTTTCTTATCACAGCCATAATGGCATTTAAAGTTACACAAAGTTATTATTCCCCTAGTTTTTGGTAGTTACCAAATAGCTTAAGGTGCATTTCTGCAGACTGTAGTTGGACTCTGGCCTCTCTAGATGCTGTCTAACTAGAAGCGATGCAAACAAGCGAACAGTTATGGTTTTTCCCAATTAAGATGTCCTAACCTGCTCCGTGCATCAGCGAACTGGCTAAGCAATGTGTTGCTTGTCTGGTACAAGTTTTGCACACACCCTTGCTTCACCTCCAGCCCATTGTCTTTGGTCAAAAGTGATGCTGATGTCCCAATTAACAAGGCTGAGAAGCTGCACCTCTCATATGATCCACAGCACCCTTTGATGAGGATATCCTTTAAAAGGATGATGTTTGGAAAGAAAACAGGGAGCTGCTGGGGGTTACATGTAAGTAAACTGTTCTTCAGTTATATAGACACAAGACAGACAAGTAACGTTAGTTATGATTACATAAATTAAGACACTTATCTCACTCATTTGCAGAGGTAGAAATCACAAGTGCCACCACTGCAACATCACTCACAGTATACCTGGACAGCTTTTCATGTTCCATCCACTCAAGTTTGCTCACTCGCTGTATGTCACCTTGGAAACCCAAGAGGGATTGTGATCAGGTTTGCGATCTGACCAACAGAGATGCATGTATGTGGCTTAATGCAAAAGAAAGTGAATTAAATTTCATCTGGTTTCTGTCCAGATCCAAAGCACTTGAAATGACAAGTGCCAGTGGTGCCACAGTTAGCTTTTGTGACTCAATCAAAGAAATGAATGTCCACTTTGAACATGACAACATAACTGCTAGCTGAGCAGGAACATTGTCAAAATAATAATCACAACAGCACGGGTGGCAACAACAATAACCCATACCAGTGTATTATGGTTTGGTTCAAGAACATGTTTTGTTTTTTTTTGCCAGAGAGGGCACAGAGGCAGTGGGTTTTTGCCACTATAACATCTATCTTCATGGTTTGTCTAAGTTTTGGCATATAAACTATCTGGTTAAGGTTGGGGAAAGATCATGGCTTCATGGACCAGTGTCTAGGAATTAGTGGCATCTAGTGGTAAGGTTGCATTTGAAACCAGATCACCTCACCCTCCCCTTCCAAGCATGCAGCAGAACCTATGGTGGCCACAAAGCTGGCAAGAGGTAATATCTAGAGCTATGTGTGTCTGTTCTGGGCTACTGTAGAAACATGGCTGTGCAACATAGTAGACTCTGTGGAAGAGGACCAGTGCCCCTTCTAGATATACATGGCTCATTTGAAGTTAACGGAAAATGCAAGAATTCTATATTGCGTCATCATACACAAATGAAAATATACTTATGAATTTTATATTCCATGTCTACCATATTCTGCTAATACATCCCTGTTAATCTTACACAATGGACATTTAAAGATGCAGATGCTGACTGATGGCACAGTCAGACATTTTGCTCAGGAGCATGGACACACAGGGAAATGAGGTGACCATATCTAGAAAATAGGGCATAGAATATAACCAGCAAAGCAATTTTTTACTGTGAGCTTAAGTTGACTAGACATCTTTCTTCTTTCTTTCTCTTTCTTGGTCTCCTGTCCATCCCCAGTAGGTTTTGACCACCTGGTGGTTTCATCAGTGCATCATTTTGCACTTCATCACTAACGAACTTGTGAACTGCTGCCGTCTGGCCTAATTTGTTGTGTTTGGGGTCATGTATGTTGGGCATCCCCTGGGAAATAATACATTTGGTGCCTATGACCATTGCTGTTGTTTTTCTAGTGAGGACGATTTTCAGGAGACACCCAGCTGGGTCTCACAATTGGTCCAATTGCTCTGCTGTTGTCAGACAACAAGTGAGGACAATTTATTAGAGTTTTCCAACAAATTGTTCGCACTTCCACAAAATCACAACCAAACTGACTGAGAATGAAAAATTACCTGCAGACAAACCTCTCTACTTCGTATACGACAAAAAAGGAAAACTGATAGACGAGTACAACTTACCAAAAGAAGGAGCAATTTCAAGAACTGTATATCAGTGCTTTTGTATAAACCAAGTCACTTCTGTGTCTGTAGCATCTATATGAAGAGTTTCTTTTCAGGTTAAGAAAGTAGTTATTATTCTTTCCTGACAGACTATCTACATGTCACTGTTCAAAACCCATAAGAAAAGCAAAGCAGATTTTCAAAAATGTCCTCCCAGAGGAGCTTCATGCCCCAGGAACGCCCCTAGCATTCAGGGAAACGCGCCTTTTGAAAGGTTATTTTTAGAGCGATTCTGCTTTATTTGACAATTCGCGGAGAAAAGTGACAGTATGGAGGAGAGAGGGGAGGTGTCAAGAAACAAAAGGTTGCAGGCCAGATTCAAATATTGCAGTTAGATGATACGTCCTCAGTGGTACCTGTGGGTTTCTACATTGTGTTTTGCACAAGACAATCACCTGGTCAACTCACACATGCGTCCATTGGGGGCACAATCACAATGACCATGATATTCTCTATAAATTATTCAACAGAACAAAGGATACATGAATAAAATGCTTAAAAATCATTAACAGAGAATACTCATCAGGACAAAAAACAAATATCAACATGAATATGTTGGAGTTTTCAAACCCTGTAGATCAGAATGTGAGCCATCAGTTTTGGGGGTTTTGGAGAACCACAATGAGTAAAAAGAGTCCAAGAACTTAGAACTCTGAGTCATATACATAAAACAAATGCCATGAATAGAAAAACAAAGGATTCTAACCGACATGAAGTGAGTTTCCGGCCCACAGTCAAAAAGCAGAATAAATAAATGTATATATATATATATATATATATAATATATATATATATATATATATATATATTATATATATATAACACACACACATATATATACTACATATACTATTCAGACTATGTGCTAATTTTACGAAGGCTGGTAGAAAACAAAATACAAAAGAAAAAAAAATTGCTTCCTCCTCATTCCAAGTCCCACTTGGTATAGTCCAGATTGCCAGCACCTGGGGCCTTTTCAAACAATGTGCACCATTTTTCTATGGTGTCCGACTTGAAAAGCATGGACCGTACATGGACCATACAGGGAGTCAGTGAAGGGAACTTCCCTTCAAAATTCCTCCATTCGGAATACCCTGCAAAGCTGCCAGTGGAGACATCATTCCTCTGCTGGTTAGCCTTTTAACTGCAAACATATGGATATCTTTTGCTGCAACTGGGGACATTTAACAGTATTGAAATAAAATACTGCTTTGTTAAAATACAAAAAACAAAAAAACAAAACAAAACAAAAAAAACAAACTGATACATTATAAAACATATTCTATCAAAATGTAGGTTGTGAATAAATATGATTTGATTAATTTACAAGATATTTGATATTGTATTATATACTATTATATTATATAATTTGTGATAATTGACTGGTAACGTTAGTTCTAACAACAATAGCTCCAGACATATAAACTATCTAAAAATATAAATTCTAAATTAAAAAATAAAGTAATCATTGAATTAAATAAACATTATTATATTATTATTAAATTAGATTTTAATTAGCTAAATTAATCATTGTAAGTTAAGAATAAATATACATTTTAAAAATATTAATGGGGCGTAAAACTTCTCTGTGGGCTCCATTGTTTGATTTTGGGTAATCTTGCTTGTCAACTTCCTGCAAAGTGAAAACCTGCTGTTATCTTCTTCCCTGACACAGTTCACAGATCTCTTTGAACTGATCATTTTAACTCTCTGCGGTTTGGAATCTCACTGTGAACTTCTAGGCGATTCGAACACAGCCTAAGTTTCCATATTACAGTGTGCAACAGTGTGCAACAGTGTGCAACAGTGTGCAATGATGTGCAACAGACTTTGAGGTACATTTTCTCTCATTTGGGGATGTGTCACAGGTGTTACCCAGTCAACAGCCATGTTGAAAAGGCATTGCGGTGCAGCACATTTGTGTACACAACAAGGTGTTCAATGCATTATCAAGGCCTCTTTTCCACCCAATAAGCTCTGGTTCTACCTGGGTGCTATTTAATGAACCAACCCACATTTACACTAGTTTTGAACAGAACCATTGTAATCAAAGACGTCATCAACAAAGGGTGCAGCACGCCTGCTTTGGTTCCCAAGGAAAACCTGCAATTTTTTGGTTCCGGCTGTTCCCGTGATAATGCTCCGAACTGGTCCAAAATTAGGTGCTTGTATTGGAACTGGGTTGGTTCCATGTTGGTGGAGAAGAGAACAATGATTAGAAATCATCAGAGTTGGAATACTCTTCTTTCTTCAGTTGTAACTGAAGAAACTGATACTCAAACATTGGAAATCAACGCACCCTCCTACACTGGAAAAAAGTGTTATTATTTGCACATGGAAAATATCCATCTAAAAGAAGGAAATAACTCAATTTGAAAACAAGTTTGTGTGCAATAAAATCTATCAATACATCCATCAGCTACTGTATTACCCACACATCCTTTCAGGGAGGGGTAATACATTTTAAGGCAATTATACAAGATGGAGACATCAACAAGTTCATGACAATAATTTCATGTTCAGTGATACTAAGACAGAAATACTAATAAAGGAGTGTGATGAACACACAGGGCTGTAATACAGAGTTCATTACAGGAAGAGCAATTCCAAGCAAATGAAATATCAGAGACACTTAGATGAAAAGACAAAACAAATGCGATACAAAGATGTTTGATCTCCACATTTGCACAAAACAACATGCTCAAGCGCGAAGAAAGCATTGTTGATGCATCAACTCATTTGATGTCTAAAAACAGACAACAATACTGAGTGGCTTTTAATAGAAACCAGCACTCATTTGGAGATTGTGAAACACTGAACGAGCAGTGGATCACTGATACATGCCGTCAGTGTTGTCTGACATATAAACCTCTTTAACAGATGCATGAAATTAGACATGTTTCATTCATATGTGAAAGTAATGATTTTGGGGGCTTTTCAAACACAGGCCCTACCATTTTACTAAGATTGCAGTTGTGATACAGTTTGTGGAAATGATCACTTTTGCATTACAATTTTCATGCTCACTGAAAAAAAACCAAACAATTAAAATCATGATTATGTGATGTTGATTGAGGTCTGTACCAAGGAAACATGTATTCTTTCATCTGGAGATTTTAAGGCCAGGTCATCCATGCAGCACTACAGCGCATCATTAAAATGCTGTTTTCTCATACATTTTTCCTTTTTCAAAAAATTGCAATTTGGTTCTGGTTCTGTGATTTGGATATTGCACTTCGCCATATTGCAATTTTATTGTGTGGTAAATCTGAGCATTTTCTGGGAGACTTTTATTGTGAATTTTTACTATGCATTATTAGTTTTACTAATGTGCTGAATATGTTTTTCACCTCTAGGCAATCCAGTATGATAATGCTGTTATGGTATATTTAGCACAGAGCATTTATCACATGTGGATGTGATGTGGCTGCTTTTGAAGGAAGTATGTTAGAGTTTGGGTTGGGGTAGGGTTGGAGTTTGCCTTTTGACACAGACCCGCAATAAACATTAACCTTAGCATTAATAAAAACCCTCAGTAAGACCAACAGAGGAGGGGCTTCCCATTTCCAGGATTGAAAGCAGAAAAAAAGTAGCAGTGCCGTAGTATAGCTACAATATAGACAAACAGAATGACAGTATTAGGTAGATATATTAGGAAATTGTTCCAGTAATGTACTGTGGGAGCCTTGGTTATATCACAGGTTTTCTAATGAGGTGCATTTTTTCGAGACATTTGTCAAAATGTTCATCAACATCTGGATCATTCATTTAATAGTCAGATTTTTTTTTTTTTCACACAGTCAGTGCAAATTATCACACGTTTAGTTTACAGAGGCAAATCATCAGCTATCAAACACATTTGCAAAGTAGGGTGAGCTGAGTTTATTAACCCAGATTTGACAGAAATCCGAGGCCTCTGTCCCAGACTACATTCATTCTACAGTATTTAATTAACTTAAATGACCAGTGTTTAGGATTCAATGGTATCTAGCAGTCAGTTTGTAGATTGCAAACAGGTTGCACCACCCTCGCCTCCTGAAAAATTAGAACGTTCCTCTTTAGAGCCAGTACTTGGTTTGTCCGTTGTGGGCTAATGTAGAATGATGGACCAGCATGTGGGACCTGCACCCTCTGTAGATATAAATGGCTCATTCTAAGGTAATGGAAACACAACATTTCTTATTTTCTGGTGATTATACACTAATGAACACATACTTATGAATATATGTTCAATATCTGTCATACTCTGCTAGTAGATCCCCATAAATCTTCCACATTGGACCTTAAACTGGTTTTAAAGGGGAAATTTTTTTATGAAAGAAGTGATGCTGGTCACATCAGCAAAGCCAAGTGTTTCTTTGGTCCATTTGAAAGTTTCCCTTTCCTTGAAACGCTCCTAATGCAACTGTGGCATTTCCAGGGCACAAACCTAAAAATACCCCAAACGTCCACAGAATTGCAGGTGTCTGAACAAGACTTATTAAATGTGGAGTCGTGAGACCTCAGGCATGTATTAGTCAGGCTTCCTATTAAGATGCACTGCATGACAGAAGCCATATTCCTATGAGACGTCCATCAGTAAATAAAAAGCCCAGAATTTTCCAGCTGAGTCCAACATCTCTCATTTACTCAAACATCGGTCCATCCATGGTAAGCTGTCTCGCCATGAGGAACAATTAAGATGATCAAGATTTGTTCATAGAATGGTTCAACTAGTAAGTATACAGCAATCACACTGTTCAGTGCTGCTGCAGTGTAATCCTGTTATCACTATGAAATGTAGAGACAATCTCACCATTTTGCTGCATTTTCTCTCATTTAGTATTGCCTTACATTGTAATTAAACATGGAAACACTCAAGGGGTGCCCAAAGTGTTCTATGCCAGTAACTAAAATTCTACTGACATGACCAATTATTTTTTTAAACATCTACAGAATTGTGAGTATTTCATTGGATTCTCAGGGACACTAGGATCTAGATCATGTCCTGTTATTACATGTGGATCCAGTGGACTAGAAATGTTTGACCAACCGCTGGTGGGCATTTTGAAAAATGGTTGCAAGTTTGTGATGGCCAGGTTTCTTCCTATTGTATCTTTCAACACATCTGCCAAGTCTGGTGCTTTTGTCACAAAATCAACGACATATTTGCATTAATTAAGGTATTGTTTAAACATTGTCTCATTTTGAAACAAAATTATGAATATGAGTTTGATGGTGCCCCTTTTGATAACAAACAAACTGAAAACTCTCAGACAGCAATTTTATTACACCACCTGATTGGACCACCTGGTTCCACCTGTGTAGGTCCGCGGTCACCCTCAGAAAGTCATGTGATATCGCGGACAGTCCCCTCCACATACCACCATGACATCTTGCCAAACAAATTAACAACCCTGAGGGTGACCGGCCTCTCCTGTTGAGCTCCAAGATGGAAGAGCTGCCTGAGACCGTATTCTTAGACCATTTCCTCGGTAAAAACACCACTTCATCCCAGCAGTCAGCAAATCAAGACTACAGTTCATTCATTAGTTTGTGATTTTATATCATCCTCTCTTTCCTGCAAATAAAAATGCAGTAATCATTATTTTAATATTTTTCCAACAATCGTCACCCGCCTTTGGGCACACACTCACGTTTAACTATCTTTGCTTATCTGCAGCCTCGTGTGGTCCACTTGGAGATGGGCTTTTTCGATTTCTTTTAGTAAGTGGTCTTCTTAAATCACAGGAGAGAGTGACACTGAATGAATGAATGAATGAATGAAAACATCATCTTACATTGTTCCGTTGTGGTGTGAAGGTGGATAGAGCCTCCTCCTTGTCAGCCATTAGATGCCAGAAACTCAGGTTAGAGGATAAAACATGATATTCTATAAATTACTGTACATCACAGTGTTTTTCAAAACATTTTGAGATTTTTTTTAATATATATACACTCCCTGGCAAGTAACTTTGTACAGATACAAGTGGACTTTCCTGTAGAAATAAAGTCAGTTTGATTTGGCAGCTTGAATGTAAAAACAGAGTAGAATTTTGACTTTTTTTTATTAAGAGACTTAATTGATCAAAATAGTTGCAGCTGACTTTACTAATCAATTCATAATCAATTGCTGCAACTCTAGATGACTACACAATAATGATAAATGGTAAAACATAATGCAAGTGTGGCACAACTAGAGGAGAGGCAAAATGTCAGTTAACTGTTTCAGATTCACATTCAGATTTTTATTACGCTAGACCACACATCATTGTATGGAGTGCAAACGTAAAACAATGCAACAATACACTGGTAAATGATCAAAATAGATCCATATCACAAATCAAAGCTGTGTGCAGCACTGGACGAGCCCTCACACCTCCACGCCAGCTGGGGCGAGAGGCCAGTTGGTGCTCGGGCCTTAATTAATGCATCAGTTAACATGAACTAAAACATGACCTAATGCATTAGTTAACATGAAGTAAAACATGAATTAATGCATTAGTTAAAGTGAACTAAAGCTGCGGTACACATTTTATTTTTGGCATCACTGGGCAACAGTTCAACAATAGCTTTTCAGCATAATGTAATTGGAGTGATGGGAGAGAAACTCAAATCCTAGCCTGACAGGAAACGGTTGGTCCTTCACAGGTCAGCGGGACAGTTGATTGTTGAGTCTCATTCCCAAAACAACATGGGAATTAGACTCACCAATCAGCCGTCTTTCTGCAGATTCACTTGCTGCACCTTTAAGGCATTAGTTAACATGAAGTAAAACATGAATGAATGCATTAGTTATGCCATCTGTAATAATAGGATTGCACTGACAAAGTCAACTGCCTTTGCAAACTTGGGGGAAGAGAAAACAAAAGCAAACAGCAAACATCCATACAAACCAACTTTTTTCCTGCTTCAGTCACTTTCAGATTTTACTGGTAAAACTCACAGGCATTGTAGCGTCAGTGGAGGGAGCTTTTGGAGGGAGAAAGTCATGATGTCACTTAAGCGATTTTTAAGTTTTTAGTCTTTCAAATTACACATCTTCATAGTTTTATACTTCAACACTTTTGACTTTTTTTTTTTACTTTCTTGACTTATAAAATGATTTTTTAAATAGACAAACATCAGATGTGTGTGACTCACCTCTCTGTATCATCATAAACTATAAAAAAAACTGCAAAACTGCACAAATGATAAGTTGTAATACACCTTTATTTTCCATGAAGGTGTCAGAAGCCAGCATAGACAACATTTGTCTCATTTGTGTTCAGTGTTTGTTCATCCCAAAGTTCACTCGGTAACAGTCTTTGCTGTGATGTTTCTGTATTGCTCTGTACTTATTCTTTTTGTCAAAGCCAAACAGAGAAAGTCAAAGGTAAATCTAAAAAGCTACGCTAATGAGTTCATACCTCTGCATCGGCACAAGCCTTGAATACATTTTTGAAAATGCAGTATCAAAAAACAGGCATATGTAAAAACCAAAAGAGACAGTGTTGATATAAAACCCACAGATCCATTGAACGGGTCGGATTGAACCCTGCATGTTTTTACTGGCTTCATTGTTTGCATTACTCTCTCAGTATTGCCACGCTAAAAGGAATGAGTCAGCGCTGAGTGAATTCAGATCTTAAGGTCATGCTGGGGCTACACAGCGTAAGCCCTGCTAATGGATGCTTTGAATATAACTCTGTTGAGATATTTCAAGACATCTACAATATGCCCGAACTGAAAACCTGTGAAGCCGGAGAAACAAACACCAAATCCGCATTTTTCCACCTCAATGATCCTGTGGACAAGAAATCTCTTTTACTTTCCTCCTTGTAGGCTAAATTACCTGTGCATCTGCTGTGTGGAGATAGGCTCTTATCTTATATTGAATAAGTTGACAGGAGGCAGCATGGTCTGTGAGGTGGATCCGATGGGATGGCATATCTTGAAAGCAGTGGCTCTGCATCATTGACAAGTCCCCATGCAGTGCTTGCCATAGTTGCTCCAGTTCAACTTCTCCTCAGTACTTGTTTCACCATGTAAGCACTATTGTTTTCCTCACTGCTGAACAGCAGCTATGGCTCTGCCTCTGATCATGCTGAACATAAAAGTGCCACGATGTAGAATTACGTGACATGTTATTGTCAGATTTTAACCACAGTACATGTTTGGCAAAGGTGCAGACATTAACAGAGAATTACCACCAAACTATGCAGTTTCCTTTAGCTTTTTGGAGCTAAAAGGTTATTTGCGAATGTATTTATGTTTATGTGCACTATTGCATCTGCAAATACATGAAATGTAAAGGTTTCTATAACTGGAATATCTATTGTGTACAGTCCCTCCTGGAGTTGCGGGCTGGTTTTGGGATTGTTGTAGCCTAAAATGCTTTATTTCACAACAGCTTTTCTAAAAAATGACAATACATGTTGCAATGTTTTTAGGCTTAGGGGCAACTGAAAATTTCAACAGAAAGTTGTGATTTATATATATATATAATATATATATATATATATGTAATTTATCACAATCAACTTGTTCCAGGGAGAACAAAACTGCACTCGATAAATGTCAATAGCAATCGACAAACCTGTTCTTTTCAGTACCTGTGACAAAATATGAATGCAAAACCAGTGAGTAAAAGAAAAAAAGAAAAAAAAAACATTGACTGGGTTTGCTGGGACGTACATGCACGATGTCAAATTTGCGGAAAAGTTGCAGGGTTTGGGCAAAATTGCAAGGCTGCGCAGAACTCACGGGGATTGGTTGAAATTGCGTGAATTGTTGAGATCGCAGCATCACAACTTCCTGGAGGGCCTGTGTGTACGTGTAAACTAATCACATCAAGTCATAATGACTTGATTGTTTGTTAATGGTGAGCAGCAGGGATTCATGATACATGCTGCATTAATTCATGCTTTAAATCATCATGAATCATGGATTAGTTGTATTATCATTATATAATGTTACCTCATGCACATTTACAATTCATTTAAAGGTACTATGTGAAGCAATTTACATGTATTAATGGTTTTCTATTGCCAACGTGTGAATGGATTGCCATGTAATTTCATAATTTCTGACTTTCTTGGTTGCCTATAACAGCCTGTGGACTGATTTCTATGGAAAGCATGGGTCTTTAACAGGGAATCTCAGGGTTACTGCAGGGGAGGCACCAAAGCATTGCTTGATAGTTTTTTTAAAGTTTTTTTTTATATTTTCAAAATTTAAAATAATTCTGTAAATATTATTATTTAAAATAATCTAACATAGTATTGGAAAAGATAATGAATGAATCCTCGCGCAATCGTGTAAACTAGCTAACCCACTAAATCTCTGCATCACCTGTTTAAACTAGTTTTAACTAGCAAACTAGTTAGCTTCATATTATTGAAATGTACTGGCCAGTTAGCTGTATTATTATCCTAAGTGCACAGACGCCACAATGGATTGTTTTGTAACTTCACCAGCAAGAGATTCTGACACACCCTCCACATCAGAAACCACCAGCAGACGTGGAGGGTGAGGAGAGGGTCAGGCTAACCAGGAATAGTTCATAGACTGGGCTGTAACTTCAGAATCATGTGACCCTGTAGGCATTTTTGAGGAAAAGTGGGCAACCAGCATTTTTTGAAAGTTCAAGGTGTCCAAAATAAAAATCCACCGGTTGCCCTTCAAATAAGGCCCCTGGTTTTCTATATTTCCTCCTCCAACTTAACCCCCCCCCCCCAATGGTAAATTGGATGTTAGATGCTGTTGCCTATCCTGGTTTAGGCTCATAGTTAGGGCACTTCCCAATGTTCAATAATACTGTGTTTGGTATCATTTTAAAGGGGACATTTGTAGCTTTCATTTGAATGATTATGAACCTTTCTGACATAGATGGAGGTCACTAGAGCTCCTCAAACCATAAAGAACTTTTTTTTTTCACAATTTCCGCCTAAATTATTTTCTTTGTTTTAACCCTGTGGTGCCTAGGAACACCAGGGATACAAAAAAAAAACATATACTGCAATACTCACTTGCCTATGGAGTTTCAGAAAATGTATAATATGATCATATTATTACTATCTGGGGAATTACTGTGAGCCTGGAACATGACTAGGGAGTTACTGCAGACAAGAGGACAACACGCATGCTGACAGCTTTCAACATTTTGTTGGTGTCCATCTTCTCAAGTAAAGGTAACTAACACTTATTTTGATTGGATGAATGTGTTTATGTTAGTCAGTGAAGTTATTTGAAATCAATGAATTCCATAAATTATAGCTAGCTAGCTAGCTAGCTAGATTATCCATAGATTTTTTGTTAGCTATTTTCTACTTACTAGCTAGCTAACGTTAGCTAATTCTTGCAATTCATTGATTTACCAGGCTATAGCTTACCTATTGCCAGTAGGCCTACCTAACCCAAGTTCATTCAACTTTGTTCTCTATGTAGCTAATATTTATCTTCATTAAATGACCTTTGTGGTTATTGTTTACAATATAAGTCAACGAGGTTATGCTGAAAAGTCCATAGATTTTTAGCTAATTAGCCCAGCCAGCAGGCTTAGTCCAGTCATTTTAAGTCAAAATGGGGGTCAACCTTGAACAAATTGCAACAGAAGCAAAAAAAGAGGGAAAAAAAGCCCCGAAGAATCCCATTAGGGGAAAGTTTTGAAAAAGAGAATACGCCTATTAGCCTTATTATTTTTCTCATGTGAATAGGGTAAAAATTTTAACCTTTAGATATCTCCATGAAAATTACTGAGTTGATTACTTACATTGAGACAAACAAAAAATGTATTACAAGTTTTTTGAAATTGTTTGTTAACATGAGCAAATTTGCATATATTTACATAAATTCCACTGTTTTGACTGTATGGGTATATATGAAGGTGCTGTGGTGGTACGACCATAAAAATTGGGATGAGTTGACTCCATCAGTCACTCAACAAGAAACCACTTGAAATTTCACCCGCTTTACCCAATGTTTAGATCTGGTATTGTATGTATGCGTTATTAGCCATATGTAATTAGATTATGCACTGTTTGCTCATGTTAACAAAGAATTTCAAAAAACTTGTAATACATTTTTTGTTTGTCTCAATGTAAGTAATCAACTCAGTAATTTTCTTGGAGATATTTAAAGGTTAAAAATTTTACCCTATTCACATGAGAAAAATAATTAATAGGCATATGAATGGGTTGGTCTTTTTTCGAAACTTTCCCCAAAAGGGATTCTTCTGGGCTTTTTTTTTCCCTCACTCAGGACATGTTGAGGATACAAAATCAGTTGAGTTTGCTTCTCTTGCAATTTGTTCAACCTTTTTTCATAAAATGACTGGACTAGCTGGGCTGTTCTTGTGTTTCAGATACATGGGCCAGACGTGTCCGTCAAACAGACCGGGGGGGGGGGGTCTGGCACCGAATAGTTCCTCAAGCACCTCCTCTTCTTCTTCGTACGGGATGGAACTAAAGTAACGTTGGTTCAGCACGTCGATCAAAGGTCAGTAGGTGTACAGCTCGTGAGCTTGTGGCAATGGTAATTACTAGTAATAATTAGTTATTAGTCCTACTAGTTCCATTCCATATTTGCCTGACATTTTAAGAAAACCACATTATAAAAAATATAATAATTTATATTATATTTATAATATAATATAATATAATTTCTGTTTCAGCCTGATCATGGAGATCATGATCCTGTGAGGAGCTAGTGGCCTGTGGCTGCACAAGTGGATGCAGGACAGCCCGATGCAGCTGTAAGCCAAACCCATGCACTGCATCTTGTCAGTGCCGAAAGTCAAGTGACCTTTGCATGAATAGATAATGCACTGAAGAAAATTTAAAAAAGTGATCACAAAGAAATTGTAATGCTGTTTTGATTACTATCCATATTTGTAATTAGTTGCCATGTTCAGTGAATTTTACTGATTAATTAAAAAGATGAAAAATGTCTACCTGGCCTTTTATTATTATTGCACTAGTATTAGTAATATTATCATTATGTCTAAACAATTGGTGTTGTGTGTGTGTGTGTGTGTGTGTGTGTGTGTATATGTGTATATGTGTATATATATATATATATATATGTATATATATATAAAATATATATATATATCCTCAAAGTCCATTAAGTATTGAGATTGTTGTCTTTTGGGTCCTTGATATCCCTTGATCCCAGGGATAAAAGAAACTATATAGTTTAGGTGAAAATTGTGGGAAAATGTGTGTAGTTTATGGTTTAAAGAGGTCATGTGACGTCTGTGTTTTTCAGAAAGATACAACCATGGGCTTAAATGAAAGCCTAGAAGGCCCCCTTTACAATGATACCAAACATTCATACATAGAATATTAACAAACAGGAAATTAATAGCCGTTTCTAACTTTGGGCGATTAATCAATAATTATGCTAATTAATCAATAATTATGACTAAACGGTAACTTTTACAGCTGGGCAACCGGCAGAAATGGATTCAGCACTAAAAAATCATATAGAAACAATGCTTTAAGTGTTTTTCCTCAAAAATGCCTACCATGTTGTTTTCTAAGGGGCTTTTTCAATTTTCGGTCCTGACTATCACCCAAAAATGAAAATTCAATCCTTAACTACTCATCCTCATACCGATTGAAGGCTGTATTCATATTTTTAAATCCACAACACACTGCTGGAGTTTCACAGGAAAACGTTTTTGACTAGTTTTCAAGTGTAAAAAAAAACTGAAAAAACAGAAAACGCCCCCATACTGCTTGTCTGGTGTAATCCAAGTCTTCTAAAGCCCCGACATGCTGAGCTTACTCGAAAGATGTCACTTACACTGTGTGTGCGTACAGGTGAGCACGGTGGGAGACTTTGATTACGCTAGATCAGCAGTATGGAGGCATTTTATGTTTTCTTTTGGTTGTGTTTTTTCACATTTGAAAACTGGTCACCATTCACTTCCATTGTTTGGGAGATTCTGCAACGCTGTTTTCCTGTGCGTTGACTGAATGACTGAATTTTAATTTTTTGGGTGAACTATCCCTTTAAAATTAGACCAACAACTCCTGTTGACTTAGCAGCTACGGGTAAGTGCAAACAAGAGAAGACCCAAACATACTCATTGCAATATATGTAGTATGTACCTGCTCTGTTTCTCAGGGTTCCATGGACAAAAACGTTAAAGACTGCTGATGTAAAGGACTCAGGATCATTTTTCACTGCAGCCAACAAGTAGAAACACTGTGCTGATATACTGAGTGTATGAGCAAAGAAGCCCAGTTTCACAAATTCCAGCCTTCTTACAGCTACGTCCATATCTGCAGCATTATCAACTGTGACGGGCACTAGAAACACCAAAAATCCGTCAATGTCGCTTATTTCCTTTGCCACAACAAGTCCTGTCTGGGCTGTGCAGACAGGTTTTGTTTGAAGCACTTCTTGCTTCATTTGCCCTCCTCTAAATAGTGTGCTGTGACAGTAATGAAGTGGCCCTGATCACTGGTCCAGCCATCACAAATGAGGACAATGTAATGGACTTCACTAAGCTCTGAGATTATACTGGACTTTTGGAGTTGGTACCAAGACGGGAGTAACTGATTTGCCACATAGTCCCTCGTAGGCGGGGTGTACTTAGGGTTTATAGAAATGATCATACACTGTTTCTGTAGATCATAGGGGTGGGTAGCTAGATAGCTAACTCTATTCTTAGCCTTGCTTACTTAAATGTTGGTGTTGGTGCATGGACGTCTGAGAGGGAATGTGACCTTTTCACCACATAAGCTTTGACTTTTCTGTGGCTCTCAACTTTCTCCGCTTTCCTTTTGACACTAAGGTGAATTGAGTGATTGCCGCTTGTTAGCCGTAGCAGTAGGCCAGCGACTACTCCCATCCTGCAACTGTGGACACTCATCAACGACGAAAAACGGATGTTATGAATCACAAAAATATCATTTAATTTCCTGTACTCGCGATGACTTGCTATTGATGTCTTAGCTGTTGCCTGAGGGTTGAATGAAGAGGACGAGGCACACGAGGGAGAGTGTGAAAGGCGACGCGCTTCAAACACGGTACACTTGTTGATTTGTTTCCCATTTTGTGAGTAGCGCATCCTGCCTTGCATGAAGTAAGTTTGTCACAGATGTTGCTCCGTGAGGTTAAATTTCTCAAATGGGGGAAAAAAAAAGAAAACTTGAACCATTACAGCATTAAATTGGTGGGGATATATAACATCAGTCTTATTATCATGAAGAGCTAAATTTGAAGCATGAATAAGGAGTAGATGAAACATTACAGGTGGTCTCATTAAGCTACTTTGAAAGTGGAGCACGATAAGAACACCATTTCTTTTTAATCAACATAATGAACAAAAAAACAGTATTTGAATTCTTGTAGAGCATGTGCTGTGAAATTAAGGGAAGTGCATTTGTGCCTAACAGGCTCCATTAAAATGCAGCGTACTATCAAAGAAGCCGGGGTTCATTTGCACACGTGGATTTTTAAAATATTTTGCATTCAACACACCACGATTGTACCCCACGTCAAGCTATGAAAACATCACACAAAGATTCCACTGCACCTTTCCTCGCTGGGATGTTAACAATTTGATGTCACCGTCTCAAAGCTGCAGTCCCCCCCCCAACGATATTTAAATGTTTGGTTTGATATTAACATCTGTGAGGGTGCAGCCGGCTTGATGGTTAGTGCTGCCGTCGACGCCGCAACACATCTTTAAGGAGCTGTATTTTCACAGTTGGCAGACAAGCGTGAATGAGAGTGCATCAACTTGCATGTATTGTATGTGTGAGAGTGAAAGACAGATTGAGCTTGCTAATAGGCACATCTGAATGTCACGATGTGCCAATTTGTAATTCTGTTCAAACGGAAATAGATGACCCAGAGTCACCTTAATGTAAAACTCAGTTAACACTAGAGCAGTCAAGGCGATCATTTTGACTGTTTTCAAATTTATATGTGCAGTAACTTTGTTGAATTTAAAAATTAAAATGCTGCTGGTGCCTGACTTTTCCTAAAAGTGTCTGTACTTTCATTTAAAATGTTTGGTTTTTTAGTGAAATTACACAAAAAACAAAGAAAATGGGGTAATTTTTGCCTATTTTGGCCTCAGGCGGTCGTATTGACCACCCAGAAATTGCCACAGTTATGTTGTTACTTTTTGCACAGTTGGAGATGCATCTTAGTTGCTTAGCAACTATCACTGTGTCTGTCAATAAACTTCACATCTTGATTTCCGAAGTCCCAAGATTAAAAAGCAAATAATTAATTAATCAGACTCAGTTAAAATAAAGTAGGGGAGACCAGGGACAGTTGTAACACTTTTTGTCACAGCACCTATTACTCACTGAATTTTTGTGTTAAAGCTCACAAATGTTGAAACAAAGTATCCTTTTATTTTTTTTGGTTTCCAGCCTTGTACTCATTTCCAGCCTTTTTGCATAGACTATGGTTGTTTTTTGTGATGGTTCTAAGTGGAAATTTGTTATTATTAATGTTAAAATAACATGTTTATAATCTTATAAAATATATTTATCTGTTTCTCGCTCTGAGTAATTCCACATTAATGTAAAATTTGAATTGGATCACTGATGGTTATTATCCTACAGAAGAATACTGCACGCGATGGCATGCATATTGATAAATATTTGATAAAATTTAGATTTTGGTGTTATTTCATTTTTAAAAAGATAGATCTTGTATCTGGTATTTATCACAAGTTATAATAGAGTTTGGATGTCAAAGGTCAAAATGACTGCTTATGGCCATTCTAGTTGTTATGGAATTCTGGCACTTCTAATATTAAATAAATAAAAATCAAAGTCATGCAAACAAATATTATATCTGAAATTGTATCATCTCTGCTTCATACAACTGTGTTTCACTACGTCAGGTAGGCCAGGTCAAGTCAGGCTGCACCCAAAATCTTACAGCCTCTCCGACTATGTCATTACTGATTTATAAGTATGGTATGTGTAATGCTACACTCGGCTTTAAAGAGTCAATTCACCTAAATGATGAACAACTTTTTCTTGCTCACATCTAGTGATATCTAGCCATGCAGTTAGTTTGTGTCCTACATGGTCCTTCAGGTTTTGAGATATCACATGTTTTGTCATACAAATGTCTAAATCTATTTACAACGACTGCACTGTCTGTGTCAGCTTAGAGTTCACGGCATTGATCAAAAATTTATGTTAGCCTTTTATAAGGCCGTCTTAGAAAGCCTAATCAGGTACGGCATCGCAGTTTGTTTTGGTGACCTTTCTACACAGCTGCAGTCCAAACTGGTCAGCATAATACGTCCTCGCAGTCTATTTATGAAGAGGCTGCACTAAGACAAGCCAACAGAATAGCTTCTGATCCATCCCATGCTCTACACTCTGAATGGCAACCAGCCACAGCCCTCTGGTGGCAGGTTCAGAGTCCCTTAGAAAGAGGAAATTAATAAAAATTTAGACATCCCTGTGTCAGTGAAACTCTTAAAGTCCAGTCCTTGTTTTTATATTTAAAGGATCCTTAGGAAACAGGGACTTCTGTTGTTTTTTTAAATTATTATTGTTGATGTATTTGATTTTTTCTTGCTGCGTGGGTACAGAAGTACAATATTCACCCTCTTTCAACTCTGTTTTGGTCTCCACCTCCACTCCACTTTTGAGAAAAATATCTGGCTTTTTAGCTGCTGAATGCTCGACTATGTCCACCGGCTAACTTTGTCTTCCTGCTTTTAGTGTGCAGTGAGTTTTCACAGCACTTTCTCTGCAAAAAGCTGCCTGCTGCTGATGTATTTCACCAAAAAGTTAAATATTAAACAAGGAAAACCAACAAATCAATAATAAAATAAACTTTTATTATGAAATGTTATTTCATCGTTCATTTCCAACCGCTAGCAATTACCAGCGAGATATGACAGATGCTGTCTGCAGAACATTATTCACACCAAATAAAATACATTTCTTTTCTCTTGTGCTATAACACTCTTGTGGTCCTAGCAAGGCTTTCCTCGAGACAGCCGGGCTATAGATCATGCTGCCCCGACCTGCCATCCTGCATGGGCGAGAAATGTGCAGTAAAGAGACTCAGGCAGTCACATGCTGCACTTTTTTTAGCCTGTGAAAAGATGAAATAAGTTCATCCACGTACAGCTTCATCCATATCACATCCAAAGTCTGCTTTTTTTTTTTTTTTTTTTTTTTTGCCATGCTTTAGTGCATTTAATACATTTATTTCCCAATAACACATCCTTACAACTTAACTCAATATAATCCTCTCTGGCTCAGAATCAGGAAGCAGACACATATAATTGTGTTATTGTACCTGCCTGAAAAAAAAAGTTCAGGCCATCAAGTTGTCATATTGTTAACGGGCCTTCCCACATTCTGTATATGAGTAGAAAAGCCATTAACAGGTCAATGCTGCACTGTGACATGGACTAAAAAGTCGACCGGCTGGGAGATTGGCCTCAGGTGACAGGGCCACATTCTTCCCAGCAGCAGGGGGCTGAAATCTATAATAGAGGACTTGTCAGGGCTCAAAAGAGGACTCATAATGATATCTCTGACAATAGAGTGCCTGACTGCCAATGAGCCCCTGCCTGTCAGGGGAGCAGAGCCAAATAAAACGCTGTGGAGGTGCACAAACTGCCTGGAAAATAATGTAAATCTGAGGTTTGAAGGGGGGACTAAAATCTGGGACCATGTGCTCATTTAGAGCGCCACCAAGGAGATAAAGTTAAAAACAAAAGAGTGTGGCCTGTTTCCTGAAATCGCAGCATTTGACATGACTTTCTTGCAGAAGTGGTAAGTAACTAAGTACAAACACGTTGTTACTGTACTTAAGTAGATTTGTCAGGTATCTGTACTTTACTTGAATATTTATTTTTCTGACTTTTTACTTTTACTCCCTATATTTTAACACAAATATCTGTACTTTCTATTCCTTACAATTTTAAAACAGGCTGATTACTTTAGTTTAACACATTTGGCATCATTGCACAACGCCTTTTCAACATCAAGACCAATTTCATTAAATGGATAATTGAATAACTCAGAAAAGATGATTCCTTGGTGTAATGAGATGAAAATGATGAAAAAGTAGTGACAAGAAGAAAATGACACAACAAGTTGAAAAATGCAATAAAAGACATCAGATGAAAATAACATAACAAGACAAAAAGACATAACAAGACAATAAACAATGTGGCAACATGTAACAAGATGTAATGAGATATAACAAGATGAAAACAACGTAATGAGACAAAAGCAATGTGGCAAAACATAAGAAGACAAAAAAGCACATAAGACGAAAATAACATAACAAGACAAAAAGACATTAAAGCGATATTCCACCGCTGAGTAATAGTCCACTCAGTATGTACTCATCCCTATGCCGATGTGAGGATGGATGAAGGTCTTCAGTTCACTAAACAAGTTTAGTGGTGGAATATCGCTTTAACAGGACAAAAAATTACAAAACAACATAACAGGGCGAAAACTATAAAATAAGATGAAAACAACGTAACAAAATGTAACAAGATGAAAGCAAGGTTGCAAGATGTAAATGGACAAAAAACAGAATAACAGACATAAGACGAAAATTATGTAACAAAACAAAAACACGTAACAGGATGAAAAATGACGTGATAAGAAATAACAAGACAAAAAAGACAAAGATGAAAACAACATAAACATTATAAGACAAAAACTACATAAAAGATGTAACAAGATGAAAACAACGTAGCAAAAATGACGTAAAAAGATGTAAACAAAAACACCATAAATCATACACAACACAAAAAACTAACAAGGCAAAAAGATGCAACAAGATAAAACAGCTAAACCTAAAAGACGAAACAAGACAAAAAACATGTAACAAGATAAAACAATTGTAAAAGTAAACAAAAAACAACCAGAGAAAACTATGAACATAACACAAAAAAAAAACTTAAAAGGCAAAAAGATAGAGGAAAGATGAAAACAGGATAACAGCCGAAAAGACGAAAAACAAGACAAAAACAATGTAACAAGATAAAAACAATTTAAAAGACGTAACAAGGCGAAAACAACACAAGAGGAAAACTATGAAACAAGACAAAAAAAACAAACAAACGTAAAAGACACAACAAGATAAAGATGTGAAAGATGAAACAGGATGAAACAGGCTGAAAAGGATACTCAACATCTGTGCATTTTTTTACATTTATACCTTGAGTACATTTCAGAGCCTGTAGTTTTCCACTTTTATTTGAGTTAAGATGTTGAATCAGTACTTCTACTTTCACCTCTACTTGAGTAAAGCATATGTGTACTTTGGCCAGCTTTGCTTTCTTGGCAGTAAAAAAAGTCTTTAGTCTTCTCACTCATTCTTCTCTTTTTGCCCCAGAGATGTATAAAAACCCGCTGCTGCCTTCCTTGTGATAACACACCCCAAGTTCATGGCCCTTCCCCGACATTATTATTACACAGTGCCAAATTGGAAGTGTCTCAGGAGGTGGAGATGACATTCAAATATCCTGTCCGGCTCGATTCATTTTCGGCCAGTCTAAGTGTTCCCCCAACTGGGAACCAGGTGAGAAACTCTTCTCTCAACTCTCACCTAATCAGCTCCCCGGAGAGATCAGGAATCTGTGGAGATGATGCTGTTGCATGGATGACGTTCAGATCGTTATTATTTTCAGCCACTAAGGTCAAATCCATTAAAACTACTAAAAAAAAAAAAGTGAAAATGTATTCTGATACAGTTACTAATTACATGTTAGAAAATGTAGTCAGTAATCTAATGCAAGTATCACAATATTATAGTAACATAAAATGATTACTTTCCTTTACTTTTGCATTACCTCAATACCAAATATGCTGAAATAGTTTAGCCTAATATAATGTTTATATTCGTATGGCTTCATTGTTTGTCCTGCTATTCCTTTCTTTGTTATGTGCAAATGCATGTCTAGATTAACAGCAGTAATTATGCACATTTAAATGTACTTTTTTCACACTTCACTCCCAAACTTAAAGTAAACTGACAGAAAGTAACCTGGTCTGGGGCTTGTGTTTTTCCCCACACACCATCCCAATCACCAGCATCACCACCTACAATCCCAAAATATTATCTGTAGCAGTTTATAGAGCTCAACAGCGACCAGCCACTTTTTGATGTATCAGAAAATCCTTATATATAGAACCAAGCCAACCTACTATGAGATGAAATTGTGACCATAAAACATTTGCTTGGAAAACAGGTAAAAAGGCAAAGTTACAAGACTTTCTACATAATTACTTTAACCTGCAATGCAAAAGGCACGGTTGCATTGCGTTATAGCTGTGCCACAGCAGCTGGAACAATCTGTGGCCATTCTACACAATGCTTGTGATTCCACCAGAAGCGCTGAGGCGCGTCCCGGAAGTGGCTCTCAGCTCGCTTCAAATACGCGGCAAGTCTGTTTTTGACAGATGCCGTGGCAATTAGCACAGAGCAGATCGAACAGGCAGGAAATCAGACACAGAAAAAGTAGGGAGAATCTGGTTAATTTTCTTAATGAAAGACCCGTGTGCAGACCCATGATCATAAAGACAGACAGAAAATAACCACGTAGCCTGCTTCTCCATGGTAGAAGCACAAAGAGCAAGGAAAGAGGGCCTTCTCATCAAAATCTGAGTAAGTAAACATAATCAGGTGGTAGATAGGCAGATGCGTCTGAAACACTGCTGGTGGGGCTTGCAGCCGTGCAGAGGATGGATCAGAACCGTGGTGCAGACGTGCTTGGTGGAATTAACAAGTAAGAGTGGAGGAACTACTCATCCCATAAACCACTACGAATGATACCACTTAAACTTAACTTTTGTCAATATTATAGTCTTTACATTGTTAATAACAGTGTTGTAAAGAGAAAGAAACGATTGTGTTGCGTGTCTATATGTTAGTTAACTAACTAGACAGCCTGCCAGTGGAACTACCCACTCGTGGAAGCTAATGTGTAGCTAACAGGGGTGTAAATCACACATTTCAACATGACACAATATTACCTAGATTCTTTGGACAACGATACAATATTTGTCGATATATCACAAACTCTGCCATGATACACTTTCAATTGAATTCAATCCGGGGGCCAGTGATCCATATGAAAAGATATCCATTTAACACATTTAGGCCTGTTACCTCACAAAAATTAAAATGAAAGGAACTTACTAAAAACTAAATTATGATTTTACAATTTTATGATTGAACTCTTCCAGGCTTTCTTGACACAGATATGCCAGGGGAATTTCAAAATAAAGGCGTATCTTAAAGATGACAATATAGATCAATATTTTCGCTTAAATTTGCATTAATTATATTGGATCGATTTATTGATTCAGTGTTGGATCAAACACTGAATCAGTAAATTGCTCTTGATAGATGTGTCATTACGGCTTGTTGAGTTGGTCTGTGTAGCTAATGTTAGTGGTAAATGAATGCTATGTTAATGTGTCCTAAAGGATATTTTCTTGAAATTAGATGTAAAGTTGGATAATGACAGCATTTTCACAGCTGAAGACAGAACTGTCACCATACTGTGATTTTGTTCCTTTTTCCTCTCAGTGAAACATTCTTTTCACTAGTGTGTGAGCACTGTGCAAGGTAGTATATTGTTCTTTATTTTAAAATGTATCACAAAATTGTATTGCTCTTTATAATAATAATTTCTGTAACTGTAATGGAATACAGTTACCTTATTTTGTATCCTAATAATGTAATCCTTACATTACATGCACCGTTACTCCCCAAGCCTGCTGATTAGTGACAGGCTTTGGACGGATACGCATCTTTAGGCGATTTGGATGCTTTTTAATGCTCTTTCCATTATACTTTCAATAGAAATAGGAGCTAGTGACAGCTACTCAATAAATATCCACTTATGTTCTTTTCAGGTGGTGTGATATTACCCTGAGGTGCCATAGCAGTTGTGCGAGTTATTGACTCTGTTTAACAGAAGTGCTTTCTTCCGCCACTTATGTCCCCTAAAACTATATTCTCAAAGTTGCAAACATGGATGAAATTTCATTTTTGTTGAAAGAGTACACTTTGTATGTCACTGTATAGTGTCAATCAAATAAATGACCTAAGGATGCAAATCCATATTTAGGGCTTTCAATTGCCTTAAAGCAAAATCCCAAAGTGGATGCACTCAGCTCATATTTCCAAATTGGCGTGTCCTTTTTTCGAATGCAGAGAGGCACACTAAGAAGAAAAGCAGAGGTGGTTGGAATGCACAGGATTCACCCATTTCCTACTGAGGAATTATTGGAGCGTATCCCTCCGGCTGGCAGTGTAATAAGTGGGCTGAGACACTATGTACTAATCATTTGACAGTAACAAAGGAAAAGGAGGATAGAACATTTTAAAAGGAGGACTACTTTGACCTCTGGTGTCCTAGGAAAAAACGCGGCAGGTAGGTCCCTCTCAGAGTCCTGCTGCAGTGTCTTTAGCGGACAGGGAATGGACAGCACTATTACTGTATCACCGGGGAGTTCACTTAAATGTTAACATTTCTGTACTGACTGGTTCTCTAAACCTCATTCCTGCTCTGCATGCTGGAACAAAGAAGTTCAGGAACTGAGGTAAAACATTTTTTAAAGAAACAAAGTCAACAGCATAATGTGACGACTGCTCTATCTTGTGAAGCAAGACGTTTTTTTTTAACAGGATTTTAAAAGTGATAATTACTCTGAGCCAATTCATAATGTAAAACAAAGTAGCGTCTCACAGATAGAAAAACAGTGTTGCTGGCATTGGTTCAGGCTGAATTTTCTCGATAACACTTGTATGGATTATCAGGAAATTTGGATGCGATATCAGTTGTGCCAAAAGGATGGTCCCAAATGACTTTGGTGATTCCTTTACTTTTCCGCTAGTGCCATTACATGTTTGAATTTTGTTGTTTTCAATGAAAAATCTCAACAATTATTGGATCTCCTGATTTTTCATGCAGTGCCATCACTTCAAAATTCAAATTTATCCAATCAGGCCTGGAATTTCATCATTTTAGGGCCAAGGCCACTTGGACTTTGGTGTTGTCAGTTTGTTGAGGGCTGAAAGGCCAACTAACAGGGCAGCAAGGCCATCAAATAAAACAATGATTTTAGGTCCGTGCAAAATAAATGTAATAAATTTAACTTCAGAGTTAAGGGTGATTTTATTTGAAATGGATGAATGAAATGGAGTTTTATTTGAAATAAATAAACAATGTTTATTTCACAAAATGATCAAATTTATTTTATTTTTTTTATTTTATTTATTTTATAAATTACCAATATTTCTACAAACTCTTGGTCAGAAACTGAGTCAGAACCTCTTACGTGGTTAGCCTTGGACTAATCAGAGTCACTGGACTCATTTCAAGACAGGAATGGGGAATCAGGGTGATGAACGTTACTTAATAGGCTCATAACACTTCATAATGGGTCAGCTAAGTCAATGTAGCGAAATACAAGCAATGCGTAACATTATATGTTGAGTTTCTTGTCTTATTTGTTTGCTAATTTATCAAACTGTAGTCATGAGTGAAAAGCTAGAAATCAAACCCATTTACTGGTTATTTTTGCGGTATTTCATTTTTTTTTTTGGTGCCCAATAATAGTTCAGAATCTCTGGTATCAAAAACCTGCATTGACAGGAAAGAGGCAGAGGAGAAAACTGAGGAATCAGCTGGGTCAGTGTCGGCCGGGCATCAAGACCACTGATGGCCTCGGGGCAGATCAGTCATTTTTTGAGGGGCAAACGGCCAAACTGAGAGGGCACGGTAGCCGTGGCCTTCTTCTTGCCCTGTATCCAATACCTTGGTTTGTGACCAAATAACTGAAAAATGAATTACACTCCGGTCTCAGCTGTATTTTGTGTTTAAAGCTGATAGCAAATGTTACTATGCTAAATTGAAGATGGTAAAAGCAGTAAGCATTAGTCAGCATGTTAGCATCATCGTTGTTAATGCTGCTAGCATGGCTGTGGACTGTGCAAAAATATAAATTGTTAAAAATATAAAACTTCCTAAAAATGTTTATCCAGGGAAACTGATGTGATGACGTGTAATTCATAGTCTGTACTTTAACATTTTATATAGTACTTTAAATACATTTACATAGTAGGTTTACTTCGGTAACATTAAAAGCTATAATATGTAACAGTATCTCATTACGAACACCTGTTATACATTTACACTTCCAGATGTTATCAAATTACGTCTTTTGTTTTACTGTAAGAGAGATAGCCTAGCAGGAGAACTTACATTGTGAGTTTAAACTTCTTTTTTTTTTTTAAAAATTTGTAATGAAATTGTATCAAGTGACAATTTGAAAACAATGTGACAATGTGAAAGGTGCTTATAGTGACAAATCACCTGAAAGTGCAGCTCTGCTTGGCTTTACTTAACTTTATAGGAGTTTCAACTCATTGTTTAGCTGCCCATCGCACAGCTTTACTGTTTTGGTGCTCTAATGGCATTGTTTTAGCAGCGGGCAGTTGCTTTCAGAGAAAAAGCTCTAAAAAAAAAAACCCCACAAAAGCAGACATACTCAGTTGGCGAGTGAACACAGTGGAGCGTTTAATTGCTTAATGGCCAGATATTTGCTTCAGGAGTTGGTAGAGACCAAAAACAGAGCTAAAAAGAGAAAGAATATTGGACTACATTCACAATGCAGCCAAAAACATGACTCAAAATGAATAATATTGCTCCTAACCTAGATTTGTAAATTAAAGAGTGATCATATGTCATTTTGATGTTCACAACTTGTTTTTGCTGTCCCCCAGCTCCCCCCCCCCCCAAAAAAAGTGGCCACTGCTGCCTAATTAATAAACTGTACTGCGATTGTGATTAAAAGGGGGAAAAAAAGCCTAATGAAAATAAATTATCATTATAAAACATACCTACTTTGCAGTTTTCACATTTGCAAATGTAGCTATCCGAGAGTCTAATTCTAAGCAATCCCAGGAGAGGAGCATCCCAGAGGAAGTGAGTTTCACTGCTCACACAGTGAGGCAGGAAAACAAGTTCAAATAAAAAATACAGTGTAAATTCTCAGTAATGTTAGAAACCTGCAGCTGTATTCCTTCCCCACACAGTCCCTGCTTACACTAACCTGGTGACCTCAGGCATTGTTGCTGATGAAATGAAGCAGCCTGATCTGTCTTCTAAATATAATTCCTGTGTCGAAATGTGCCCCAGCAGCAGATCCACTCTGCATTTAATGAAACACACAGACAAACATTTCGTGCGGGTCTCAAGGTGATAACAGGATTTGATAAGTATTGATTTACGCAAGTAATATGAGACCCTCCTACATACTGTACATCAAAAGTCTTTGACATCACCGTTATTTGTTTGAGATAAGGCCATCCATCATGAGACACTCAAAGATGAAAGCTGAAAAGAGTCAAGAAAAAACAAGTGCGTCTCTGGAGCTGAAGATTCATTACGCTTTGATTCCTATGCAATTTCCTCCCCCTTTTCAGCCTCCGTGCTCAAGTAAGTTTCTTTCTCGTGGCTTTCCTCTGAAGAGCACCTCTGCACTCTGAGAAATAAAGGTGCTGACTAGAACCATAAAGGGTTCTTCAGCTTGTCCCCATCGCAGAACACTTTTAGGTTCCTGTTACAACCTCTTGGAACCTTTTCAGAAAGTTCTACCTTGAACCAAACATAAAAGGTTAACCTAGAACCATCTGTGAAAGGTTCCACCCGAAACCCCCTATGAGACGGTTTCGGGTGGAACATTACAGAGCACCCTTCCACCTAGAACACTTTTTGGATGTTCTATAAAGAACCTTTCCACCCTCTAAGGGTGTCAACAAGCACCCACCCAGGGAGTACTGCTGAGAACCTTTTTTTATTCCAAGGGTTTAATCTAGAACCCAAACAGAGGATTCTACCGAGAATCTTTTTATATTCCCAGGGTTTGTTGAAAACATACTCTGGGGCTTCTATGGAGAACCTTTTTACATTCCAAGGGGCCTTATTTAGAACTCACCCAGGGGGTTCTACCACAAACTTTTTTATATTCCATGGGGTTTATCTAGAACATGCTGAGGGGGGTTCTACAAAGAACCTTGCAATACTATAGTGAAAAAAAACTGAGAAACCGTTAATGAAACAGTTGAAAGAGTATTTCTATAATCCTTTCTTCTGAAGAGGGTTCTTCTAATAATAAAGGGTTCTTAATGGAACCCTTAGTCTTACAAAGAATTCTTAACAAACCCTATCTTCAACAAATGTTTTTCCAGAAGCAAATAGTTCTGCCCTTCAGGAAGAAGCCTTTTGGAACCCTTATTTCTAAGAGTCTGCTGAAGTTGAGCTCTAGACTTTCAGGTTCCTGTTAAAACTTTTTATGAAGGTTCCACTTGGAACCCTTTCAGAAAGTTCTACCTTGAACCCAGTATAAAGGTTAATATCTAGAGCCATCTGTGAAAGGTGCCACTCAGAATCTCCTATGAGAGGTTCTAAAGAGAACCCTTCTACAGTGTAACGGTTCCACCCAGACCCTATCTGGAGGTTCTATCCAGAACCTTTCCACCTTCTAAGGGTGTGAACAAGCACCCATAAAAGGGGGTTTTACTCAGAATCTTTTATATTCCAAGAGTTTAACCTAGAACCCACCCAGAGGGTTCTAACAAGAATCCAAGGGTGTTATCTAGAACATTCTCAGGGGGTTCTACAGAGAACCTTTTTGTATTCCAAGGGACCTTTTTAACATTCCAAGGGGTTTATCTAGAACATACTGAGGGGGTTCTACAGAGAAGCTTTCTATATTTGACGAACCCTCAATGAAAGAGTTGTTCAAGGAACTCAATAATCTTTGAAGAACTCTTTCTACTAAAAAGGGTTCTTTGGATAAAAAGGGTTCTTAGTAGAATGCTTAGTCTAGGCTTAGTCTTACTTCTTCAAAAAAGGCCTCTTCAGAAGCAAATGTTTCTGGGAAGAACCTCAAACTTTCAGGACGAACACTTTTGGAACCCTTCTTTCTTAGAGTGTGCTGAAGTCGAGTTCTGGTTTGAGCTAACAAAATTAATTTGAAAAATCAGCATATTCTCAACAATTGTGCCAGAAAAATACACAACCCCACCATCAACATCCAGCACACCTTTGACACAAGCTATAACAGCATCACGTAACTCCACAGAGTGCCCCTCCAAAGGGAGCGGCCTATTTCATATTTATACCTAGTGAGGAGATGGTGTACTTCGCTGCGCTTTTGAGCGAGAGATTTCCCTAGCCTCTCACAAAAACGCTGGCACCCTTTAAACATTCAAGTCATGGTTCAGTAAGGTGCCTGCTGTCAATTTTATTTATAAACCTCCCCGGCCTGTTCTTTCATTCAGACAGGCGCTCCACCACCCCTCCATCCACCTCTCGTATATTGCCACGAGAGATGCAGACACCACCTACAAGGCATCCTCAAAGGCAAAGGGTAAACATGGCTCGCAACAGCACTTAATGCAATCACTGGGTAAAGAAACACATGCCTCAGCAACATCAAGCTACAACACTCGGCGAGGTGTTAAGGTGAATAAAAATGCCTCGCTACATCCCGTGGCTTTGGAAGTGTAGATTTCTTCTGAGAGCCACATCGCGGAAATTACCCCCTGCTTCCTCTGCCCAGTATTCGCCTCTCATGCAGCAAGACAGTGAGGCTGTGAGGGTGTGATGACTCCCCAGTTGTGTGTCTGACAATAGGATGTGATACTCACAAACCGAAGTGATGGTTCCCTGTGTGGGATTGCAAAGAAGAGAAGCCCCAGTAAAACAGATAGATGCCCTGGAGAACGCCAGAGGAACACTCAAACTGTGTGAATTTAATGACATAATGAGGCCAGTTGCATGCATTTCCTATTAATTTGCAGTTTCAGTTTATGCAAGAAGAATAGCGGTAACCATGCGAGGGTGTGAGAACGAGGTAAAGACTCGCAGCACAGAGGTGGCCATCACAGAGGATCTTGTTAGACTAATTTGCATTGTAAGTTTTCAAGTCCGCTATTCCCAGCTGGACCTTGTTTTTACCTATGCAGCCATCGTTGTTTTGCTCTCACTCCCTCTGTGTCAAAAGACTCATCTCCGCAAAATGTTATACCATGCCCTGGGTGAATACTGGCTGGGCGGAGGATCTCCATATTTTCTGTATAACCTTTAAGATTTATGTTAGTGCAGACTTTGATAAATGGTTCTATAATTATGTTTAAAAAAAAAAAGTATTTTTGAAGACTTCAAAGTTGGTGAAAAATTCATCCTCCTCAGGGAACGAACATAACTTGGCACATGTGTCAATGAAAACTAGGTAAGATAAGGTTTTATTTTTAGTAGTGATCATTAGCATGCATTGTAAATCTTGCCATGATTGGACATGGTTCTGAGGCTACAGTGCTGTATTTCATTGGCTCAGGCTAAAGTGAATCATATGAGAATGATTGTACATGGTATACAGAGTATGGCGTGAGTCAAGTTGGATTGCCTGCAGCCTGTGCTGGTAAAGTGCAGACTGTTTACAGCCACTTTCCTGATGAGTAATGTTAGCTAAACATGCTAGGAGTAGGTAGCTTCATGGTGTCTCTCAACTCCTTTACTAGTGGTGGAAAGTTAGGCATTTATAGACAAAGGAGTACCCTAAACTAGGTTATGATATTTTCATTATAGTATTTGATTTGATTTGGAAGTTTAACTAGATAGTAACAAATAATTTTCAATATGTTAAGGATTTGCATGGAGTTGGCACTGAACTTGATGTTGCGAAACATAAGATGATGTATAAAGGAAAGCAGAACAGAGACTATAAGCCTGTAATGCAGGTCAGGTCTTTCATTAAGGGACAAGATCCAGTGAAGACGATTCAACGATTCCAGCAGATGGCGAGCCTCCCAGCTTGACTGCCAAAAACCCGGCTCTACATTAGTACTCAAACAGCCTAATGAACTCTCTGCCTTGTGAACGCACTTTATATTAAGAGTGCACTCTGACGCAGCAGACTCTGACAGGTCGGATCTCCATCTGATATGAACTCTTGACTTTCACCAGTTTTCCTCTGTGGTCGTCAGTAGGGTTGGGGCTGATGATCGCTGATGGCTGACATCCACAGACCACTGAGCCTTCTACCATCGTAGCATGATTTAAAAGCCCTTTGTATGTGAGGTTTTGTGTCCCTTCAGAGCTGCTGTAAGGCAAGAGTTGTTGGCAAAGTTCCGATGTTGACACATGGGAGAGAAAACAGAAAGAAGATGTAACGTCTCGACTAGGGTTGGGCTGATGGATGATGCCATTGTCCATTGTGATCTTTGACTGTCATCAGCCACCGAGCCCTCTACCATCGCAACACCGTGATTTAAAAGTCTTCTGTATTTGAGGTCACGTGTCCCCTCAGAGTTGCCATAGAGATGTTGCCAAAGTTCTGTTTTTGACATGCACGAGAGAAAATAAAAAGAATTTTGTTGTTGCTGTTCCTTGCACTACATCTCCATGGAGTGTTTCACTTTCTTTTTAAACACAATGGACATGTGGTGCCGAGACAAAGGCCCTTTTAGACCTAGCAAAGATATCATTGTCTATCGTGATGTTTCACTTTGGACATCATCATATGTCCATTTAGGCAAAAACAAGACGTTTGCTTACATTGGTGGAACCTGTGTATCTCTCAATGATGCAATTGTTGCTTGTTGTTTTTTTTTTTTTTAGCTTAGCTTCCTTAGTACAGCTAGCTGGCTAACTTTGTTTCAGCTTCATAGGCTGAACAGTTTAAATGTTACAGACATGTAATGCTGAGACAAAGATGAAGATGACGGGTATGTGTGATTGCTTGGAAGACAAATGTAGTGCAGTTACCTTCCCTTCTATGTACCTTCAGAATTCCTTGCTGTTTATGCATATTCCATTTGCTAAATCAAGACCATATAAGGAGGTAAAGTTCGCAATGAATAGAGGACCATCCTAGATTTTATCATGACTTCCTTTGTATTTTGTTAAATGCATTTGATGCCTGATATGGCATGATAACACCCCTGGGCTCCGGTACTTTGAGGTAATGGTTATGAAAAGAAAAGGCAGTTGTTGCATTTTACGAGCTAGAGGGAGGCACCTAGACAAAGATGCAGATAGATTTTTCCCACTGTATCTGTATATTGCATAAACGCAGCTTTAGAGCACTTGAGTGGTGTAGCCTGTTAAAATAGCAGCACCCCTATATAAGCAAGTTTGAGAAAATGGACTATCAGGATGTAATACAGGCAGATCCCATTGCAGCTTGAGTGTTCTTGTACTGAAGGGCTATATATTAATCGCTTTTGGGCTCAACTGCTGGACCTGATTTTTGCCTTTGAGTGTGTATCAAAATACACACTACCAGCAAATGACAACATAAACTAAATTCTACAATGAAGTGGCTGCATTTTGAGCAAAATCAACAGATAAAAACTAGGAAAATTTTCTTGACATAGATGGGGACATTAAATGCAGTTTGGCACCACAGTAGGCAAAAGGATAGAAGTGGATGAATTTTTCAATGTTCCATAGTTTCTACTGTTCCAGAAATAAGCAGCAAACTCTTCAGATCTAAACCTCATCTTACAGGTGATAATGCTGGATGTGAAGAAACACTCTATGGTGAGAACATTTCCTCTTCCAGAAAAAAAATGTGTCTCAGTGTTGCAGCCTAAATTTGTTATATGCGATTTCAATTGTGCTGTCACATAGAAAAGTCTGCAGAGTGCAGCTCGAGCTGGGGTAAAGCTGAGACTGAAGGAAGACGCACTGCCTCACATCTTGATGTCTAAAACTGCTGATGAGACTATGAGAGAGTTTGATCATGAAGTCCCCGCGGTGGCTTGGCTTCTGTGACAGAGCTGTGACCATCACTGACTGCCAGCAGCAAACACAGAGACAAATACACACTCACGCACACGAGTAAGTGGTGTCTACACAGGATCTGTTTGAACTGTGTTTTTCAGTCTCACATGCATCTGACGGACCACATACTACCCATTGATGTAAGAGAAGCCAGCTCGCTAAATATTTTTAAAAGAAAGCTAAAAAATGTAGCTCATCACTTAAACCTTTAACCAGTATTGGGAATAACTACTGTAATTACTGTAACACCACTTCAATTTGTATCAAATTCAGAAACGCTGTTTCAGTCACTGAAATTTAAATGGGCTTGGTACACGTTACTTTACGAGAAAAAACAAAATGACAACTTAAGATGGTTCAAGTTTATTGTCGTCCAACCTTTATTATCAAGTGTAACCATATGAATCTGGCTTGTGGGAATTTCTTAGATAGGGGAGTGTGGGGTAAGATGAGTCGGTGGGTAAGTTGACCCAGCCCCTGTTTCTAGGCAAGTGTGTACATTTGTTGTCATGTGAACATAAATTTAGGAAGCACCCATCATTTCTATCCTGCTGTGATGGATAGATATTAGTATTAGATATTATTATCCTTGTCAAAAAATGTGTATTATACAGTACATGTTAGTGATTTGCCAATGTATGTAGCTTAAGATTAGCCTGAATTGCTAAGCTAGTCAGTTTTTATTAATACTAAAGCTTGATTTGAAGGCGTGATGAGGGTACAATAAATGTATCAAAAATACCAACACCTATTGTGTTTCACTGGTCCACAACTTACATTTTATCATGGTGATAATTCCAACAATGATAAGATGAAATTTGAGTTCTTTTGTCTCATACTGTGTGACAGCAACACTAATAAAATGTGTATTGTAATGCAAAATTTACTTTTCCTTGTAATTAGTTACTTTTATAATGTAACTTGTCCAAAATTGCCTTTAACAAGCCAAGAATTTCCTGATACCGTTCTGAGATTGTGTTCCATAATTGTACCTCAAAATGTCATAATCTTGGCGTATTTTGTGGATTGTAGCTGTAACCCACAGTCCAAACAGGTTGCATTCAGGTGAGACTGTCTTGTAGGTCTCAAGCTGCAGGTTCATTCCCTAAATGGCTGCATACCTCCAGAGGCACAGGGGTATCTGTGTGTCCCCCTGTGGAAGAATATGATATTTTAATGTGTTTACACCATAATACCTATTCAATAATAGGTGTACGGTATAGGTTTTATCAGCCAACAACATCACCTGTCAGATAAATGTAGTGGAGCTACTTGGCCTGAAGTAAAGTAGACTTGAAGTACTTATAGACACCTCTTTCTCTGTCTGTCTCTATTCACGTGGAGATCACCCATTTATATCGCCTCAAGAACATTGAACTTGCCAAGGAGTGAGCTTACTTTTGAATTTGAATTAAATGAATTAACCTTCATATTAAATGGATAGCCTAAACCCACCTGCTGCAGTGTGATGCTGTGCAAAGAGATCGTCTCTCTCTCTCCTTTTTCCACTGCAGACATCTGAACAAGGAGGGTCGGTGTGTTACATTTTATAACTGAGAGTCAAAGATTCTTAAACTTTATTCCCTTTTGTTGACAACAACTTTATTTCCACAGGAAAGAAAGAGGAGAAGGGAGTCTCTGCCAACTGGCATTGCTACTCTGATATATGCAGAGGGGTGCTTCTAAAGAAGATGGTTTCCTTTTTAATAGTGAGGGTAAGGTGGCAAATCTGCCCTCAGTGCATAACCCTCAAACCACAACTGTAGACATCTTTAATCTTTGTCTCAGACTCTTCATTAAAGGTGACTTTGGTTACTGATTTTCCATCAGAAATTATGGCTGAAATAGGATATTTTTCTTTACAGTGGCTTGACTTGAACCACCACTGGTAAACTCCCAGGCCACCACCCCAGGCTGCTCCGCTACAGAGTCCTGCTGCTCAAAAATGAACTTAACTCGTCCGCCGTCCACAGGCCCTCTGCATCCCTGCAGCTGCTGAGGGGGGTCACTGTGGAGCAGGGTGTGAGGAGAGTCTCTGCTGACTGGTGTAACTTCTCTGATATGGGGGTGCTTCTGAAGAACATGGTTTCTTTTTTAATAGTGAAGGCATAAGGGTGAGACTCCCTCCACAGGATCAATAACTCCAAACCACATAACTGCTGCCCTCTTTAATCTTCATGGCAAACTCTTGATAAAAAGAGACTTTTGTTGCCAGCTGATTCATTCTAGAATCTGCGCACGTACAGGTTGCAGCAAAGTCTGGTAGCTCTCAAAATCTTTGTTATTTTTGTTATTTTTTGTCGCTTTTTATCTGATTTTTTTACATCTAGTGATGGATATTTCTGTGGAGAGAAGAGTTTATTCGAAAGAAGAGCTTTTTTCATTGAAATGGAGCAAATCTGGAGTATATTACCCTATTCCAGCTGAGATAAGGAGGAGCTTTCGTGGTTGCCGTGCTGGTGCAAAGTTAAAGGCAAGGAAATGGAGATACAAGCCCGTTCTGCCATCAGTCATCATGGGGAATGTCAACTCTCTGCCCAACAAAAGTGAGGAGTTGGAGATATTGGTGAAGACTCAGAAAGTGTACCGTGAGTGCAGCCTGATGTGTTTTACTGAGACCTGGTTGAATAATAACATCTCGGATTCCATTGTGGATATACCTGGCTTCACTCTCATACGGTCAGACAGAGATGCAAAGGCTAGTGGCAAGAAAAAAGGAGGAGGACTGGCCTTATTTGTGAACCAGAGATGGTGTAATCCTGCACATATTACTGTCAAGGAGAAGATATGCTGTCCAGATATTGAATTATTGGCAGTTGGAATGCGGCCATATTATGTACCAAGAGAATTTGGTCATATAATAACAATACTTGTGTACATCCCTCCCAAGGCAACGGCTGATGTTCCATGTGAAATTCTGCATGAATTTGTTGCTAGGATACAGACTAAACACCCTGAGGCACTTATAATAATATCTGGAGACTTCAACCATGTTACCCTCTCCTCCCACCTGACTGGATTTACACAATTTGTTAACTGTGCTACAAGAGAAAACAAAACCCTTGATCTGCTGTATGCCAATGTCAAAGAAGCTTACAGAGATACTGCCTTACCACCACTGGGCAGGTCAGATCACAACTTGGTTCTTCTGCAGACCTGTTACAAACCCTGTGTGCAAAGGGAACCTACAACTACACTCACTGTAAGGAAATGGACGCCTGAGGCTAGTGAGGCTCTAAAGGACTGCTTTGAACGCACTGATTGGGATGTGCTTCTGGAAACAGATGAGAACAGTATGGACATTGATAGACAGGCTGATTGTTTCACTGAGTACATCAACTTCTGCAGAGACACAGTCATACCTACAAAGACTGTACGCTGTTTCCCCAATAACAAACCCTGGATCACAAGTGACATAAAGGCAATCCTCAATCAGAAAAAGGAAGCTTTTAGAGAGGGTGACAAAGAACGGCTCAAACAGGTGCAACATGAGCTGAAGAAGAGATTGACGATGGCAAAGGTGGAATACAAAAAGAAGATAGAGAAGAATTTACATCATAACAACATCCGTGAGGTGTGGAGAGAAATAAATACCATCTCTGGCTACAACAAAAAGAAAAGACAGCCAATCGTGGGTGATGTGGAAAGAGCTGATGAACTCAATCAGTTCTTCAACAGGTTTGACACTGAGGTCACATCCCATTCCACTGCCGCTCCTCCTCCTCCTCCTCCTCCTCTTCAACATGTGGGCATCTCCACCATGGCTCCTCTTCAACAACATCTGGACATCTCCATCATGGCTCCTCCTCCTCCTCCTCCCCCTCCTTCTCCACAAGTGTGTTCCTCCACCATGCCTCCTCTTCAACAACATCCGGGCATCTCCATCATGGCTCCTCCTCCTCCTCCACCACAAGTGTGTTCCTCCACCATGGCTCCTCTTCAACAACATCTGGGCATCTCCACCATGGCTCCTCCTACTCCTCCTCCTCCACAAGTGTGTTCCTCCACCATGCCTCCTCTTCAACAACATCTGGGCATCTCCATCATGGCTCCTCCTCCTCCTCCTCCTCCTCCACAAGTGTGTTCCTCCACCATGGCTCCTCTTCAACAACATCTGGGCATCTCCATCATGACTCCGCCTCCACCTCCTCCTCCACATGGGTACATTTCCGTGACTGCAGCTACTCCTCTTCACACACCTGTTCCTCCACCCTTGTTTGTCACTGAGACAGGGGTGAGGTTGGAGCTCGGGAGACTTTGCTCTGGGAAGGCAGCTGGCCCTGATGGTGTGTGTCCAAGGCTGCTTAAAGACTGTGCTGCCCAACTGTGCCAACCTCTTCACAAAATCTTCAACCTGAGTCTACAGCTGGGGCGGGTGCCGGCTCTGTGGAAAACATCTTGTATTGTCCCGGTACCAAAAAGAAAATGTCCAGCTGAACTAAATGACTACAGACCGGTGGCCCTTACTTCACACATCATGAAAACCCTGGAGCGGCTGATTTTACGTCTTCTGAGGCCTGAGGTCAAAGACAAACTCGATCCCCTGCAGTTTGCCTACAAAGAACACATTGGAGTGAATGATGCAGTACTCTACATGCTCCACCGTTCCCTCTCTCATTTGGAAGAATCTGGCGCTTATGTAAGAACTATGTTTTTTGACTTTTCAAGCGCATTTAATACCATCCAACCCAACATACTCAAAAACAAGCTCATAGAGATGGGAGTGGTTTCTTCCTTTGTCTCCTGGATCACGGATTACCTGACAGAAAGGCCACAGTTTGTCAGGTTAGGGAACTGTTTTTCTGGGACATTAATGAGCAGCACAGGGGCTCCACAAGGGACTGTCCTGGCTCCATTCCTGTTCACATTGTATACAGCAGACTTTAAATATAACTCTGAGTCCTGCCACATCCAGAAATACTCAGATGACACTGCTATTGTAGCTTGTATAAGGAATGGACAGGAATCTGAATATAGGGATTTGATAAAATCCTTCAGTGACTGGAGTCATAAAAACTGCCTCATACTAAACACATCAAAGACAAAGGAAATGGTCATTGATTTCCGTAGATCCAAGCCCCCTCTTCAGCCTGTGAACACTTGTGGAGTGGACATCGAGGTGGTAACAAACTATAAATATCTTGGTGTACACCTGGATAACAAGCTGGACTGGTCCCTTAACACAGATGCACTCTACAAAAAGGGGCAGAGCCGCCTCTTTTTCCTAAGGAAGCTCAGATCTCTAAACATCTGCAGTAAGATGCTGCAGATGTTTTATCAGTCTATTGTGGCAAGTGTTTTATTTTATGCTGCAGTCTGCTGGGGAGGAAGTTTGGGAAAAAAGCAAGCAAGGAGGCTGGATAAGCTTGTGAAAAAGGCTGGCTCTGTGATCGGAGTAAGGATGGACTCTCTGGAGGAAGTTGTGGAGAGAGACACAATGAGGAAGGTGGAGGCCATCCTAAACAACATGGATCATCCACTGCATAACACCTTGATGGACCAAAGAAATAATGGTGGTGGAAGGCTTCTCTCTCTTCGTTGTAGGACAGAGAGATACAGAAGATCTTTCATACCAACTGCCATCAGACTCTATAATTCTTATACAAATAGATGAGACTACAGACAAATGAATTTCCCCTTGGGGATCAATAAAGTATTTCGTATTCGTATTCGTATTCGTATTCGTAGCTTTCTGTTGGAATTGATGGCGGCAATATTATTCTCAATGGTGGCTGGCCTTGAACCACCACTGGATAACTTCCAGGCCACCACCCTAGCCTGCTTTGCCAGAGTCTGGTTGGTCAAAAATTAAGTGCGCTTCATGCAGTCATGAAGCTGCGAGCTCTCTGCAGCAGCCGTGGGTTCGACTCCTGCCTGTGGCCCTTTGCTGCATGTTATGCCCCAACTTTCTCTCCCCCTTTCCTATCCTCACTTTGGTTGTCCTAGCAAAATAAGGCATAAAAAGCTCTCCCAGAAAATTACCTCAACCTTCACAGTCCGGCCCTTATCATCCCTGCAGCTGCTGAGGAGGGTTACTGTTGAGTAGGAGAGCCTCTGCTGACTGGCATCGCTTCTCTGATATAGGCAGAGGGACGCTTCTGAAGAACATGGTTTTCGCCTCTGGCTGTATGAGCTGCGCATGTACACGTAATTTAACAGTCCTTTTTCTATCTATCCATCCATCTTCAGCTGCTTATCCGAAGTCGGGTAGAGGAGGTAGCAGTTCCAACAGGGGATCCCGGACTTTCCTCTCCCCAGCTACTTGAGCCAGATCTCACTGGGGGATTCTGAGGTACTCTCAGGCCAGGGTGGAGATACAATCCCTCCACCTAGTCCTCGGTCTGCCTCATGGCCTCCTTCCAGCTGGACATGCCTGGAACATCTCCTTCAGGAGGCGACTAGGTGGCATCCTTACAAGATGCCCAAACCATCACAACTGGCTCCTTTCTGTGCAAAGGAGCAGCGGCTGTACTCCGAGTCCCTCACGAGTGAAGAAACTGCCTTTTTCACGTAAATGGTTCAAAATTCATGAGTGGTGGAGTCCTGGCATATTTTATGTCGAAGAACAAACGTGAAAATCTCTTAAGCTTGTGTTCACCACAGACCTTATTCCAGACAAAAAAAAAAAAAAAAAGGGAACCGGAAGTGCTAATAAGCTAACTCATATCCAGATTTTAGGACTCACTCCTGTAGTACTGTGCCTGGACACATCCTGTGTAGAAACAGAGGAAGCACTGAAGCTGGTGCTCAGCACATGATACATCCTGAATTAATTCATTTAAGGGCCTCCTCAACAGTGGAGGAGTCTCAGCGGGGTTACTGAGAAGGCAACATGTATTGATTGACAAAAGCCTTGGTTTACGATCAGTGATCACTGGTTAAGCAATGTGATTCTTTGCATGCTGAAGTATAAGTAGAAAAAACATCTTTTCAGTTATGATTTGGGGAGAAAATACAAAGAGAAATGTCACAGATCGGGTGGCTACAGAGCCACAATTGGCTTCAATTTCTGTGCAAACAGCCAGAACAGCACGGACAGAGCACACTTCATTGTTATTTTTTTATGCTTTTCACAGATCCATCATGTATATTGTTGGACTGTCAGCGAAGCATGGACTGTATTTCCTTGAATAAAATAGCCCTGGCTTGGATGTATTTGCTCAGTGATGCCTCAATAGCATTTACTACCCTCGCAGATGGCTGCTCTGCTATAGCCTGGAGGAACATAGTCAGGTCTGAGCTGCTTTTAACTGTAAACCAGTGAGTTGGCTTCAGTTGTGTTGATATTACAAATATCTCAGGGAGAAGAGTATATTTATCTCCAGAACACTGGCAAATTTGAACAAGACAGGACTCTGAAGACTTGACATTTTACGGGTAAAAATGAATGCATATGTAAGTTCACAAATAAAGCCTGTGGATACTCCCCTCAGGTTAATAAGACATGATCAGTTATGTGGAGCATTTTCCATCCCACATCTCCGCTTTGCTGTTTCCAGTGAAGTCAGGAAGCTCAGTCATGTAGCAACTCTCCCATGAGAGAGATGATGAGACTAATCCAAGACCATTCGATCAAATGAAACTTTTCAGTCAAGCTATTTTTCAATGTCACATTTCTTTATGTTTGATCCATGAGGTAGGCTTGTCCCATTGGCATCATCTATCATCATCAAGTCGAGCTACCGGGCTCTCCTGACCACTGAGCAGTCGCTCTCGGGAGAAGGATGCCTCCGAGGAACATCTGTCAATCAAAAGCTCGTGGAGGCTTTGCTGCATTTCCATCTTCAATCAACCACAAAGAAACTCATGAATCTTATATGCTGGAATCTAGCAACAGTCCTCATGCTTGCATAGGTATGCATGCAAGTGTGCTGGTATTTACATGCAGCACACTCACGTGCACGCACAAATCTGCACGTATTTCTGTACTCAGTCAGAGTATCTCATTATCCTCATAGAGATTTTGGTTGCGCTTTATTTCACAATAGATAATAAGATGTAACAAGCTGTACTCTATATTAAATTGGACAAAACCTAGAAATAACATGTTCTTTATTAGTCTGTATTAGACCCTTTGTTAGACCCTTATTAGACTTTATTAGAGGTAATTATGGAGACATTACAACAGAACTATACTATGAACTAAACTGTATTATTTCCCATTGTTAGAACCATATAAAGTCAGGTTCTGGAAGTGAAAATCCCATTCATATTTTGAATAGAGGAATAGGGTCATAATATCATAACCATCCATTCACGGTGTCATGGAGAAGTACTACACTACCCACAATCCTTAAGTTTAACAGTGACGTCTCTAATTGGGGGGCTCACTGTTACCATGGAAATGCTTACCACACCGGTGAACGGGTAGTTTGACGAGCAGGCTGGCTAGCCAGATAGCTAACATTAGCTAGCATGAGTCATGCTAATAATGTCATTATACCACAGTGAATATAATATAGACACAGTCAACACAAACTATTGTATATTACAACACTATAATAATGACAAGTGAATTTGGGAGTGGTAAATATTTATAATAACTTATTTATAATAACCTTTGGAATAAGTAGTTTGTTCACTCTCAAAATAATTATGTTCACAGTCTTGTACTTTTTTTTCTCCTCTGAATAACATGTTTTATGGTCACGATTCATAGCTTGGTTCCAGGCTCAAGTCTCTTTATAAAATGATTTTCTGACTTGAAAATGGAGTGACTGAATGGGAAATCCTATTAGACTTTCTTAGAAGGTAAGTGGGGACACTTAACTACAGAACTGTAAACTGTAAACTAAAGTGGAATCACTATCTGCTGCTTGACAACTTCTTTAGCTGGTCTCACACAAATGATGGAGTAGCCAAGACTGATAATTTTGGCCTTTCCATGGTAGGTATTGTTTTCAAATGGGGACATAGAAGTGTAATTTCACCTTAGTGTTAATGATTGATTGATTATTAGCATTTTCCACTACTGGTTAAGGAAAATGCACAAAATTTTGGTTTTTAGTTTGGAGAGGTGTCGATGACATTGATGGTTAAAAGTACGAATACTTTGTACTTTTACTTAAGTATATTTCTAACACTAGTACTTTCACTTGTAATTGAGTAATATCTTAGCAGTGTACAGTACTTGCACTTTTTTTCAGCGCTCTTTCCACCACTCGTCCCTAATTACCCTCCAATGAAGTTAATAAGGGTCTAACAGTAGGAAATAATACACTTTAGTTTACAGTACAGTTCTGTTGTAATGTGTGTCTATTTAATAACCCTTCAATAAAGTCCAATAAGGGTCTCATAAATGGTCTTCTGTTTAATAAAGAACATATTTCTAGTTTTTATCTAATTTGATACAAAGCACAGGTTGCTACGTCTTATTAGTGTGCTGTAAAATAAAGTTCGCCCGGAGATTTCCACATTCCTGTCACAGGTGTGATTCCTGTGCCAGCTTTGTTAAAAGTAAAGCTTCGAGCCAACGCTGGCAAATGAGCCTCTTGGAGGGGAGTGTCTTGAAGCCTGGAGTGTAAACATTAATTCTATTTAGTGTTGGCATCTGTGAGTGTTTGCAGAGGTGCGTGGAGTGCTCTAAAATTTAAAAACACCCTCTATCAATCTGCATTCAAAAGATTTGTAAGACACAGTAATAGCTCAAAGCCGAATGCAAAATGAGACGTTGTCAAGCCTTTGGCGGTGCAAAAGCAGCAGTTCATTCTGTCACTCGAGGATCATTTTTGAACGTCTTTGAAGGCTAATCAATGGCACCCGACGCCTAACTACAAAGACCCCTGATTTAAGCAGTCTCATTAGCAGAAAATATCTAAACATGCCAGTGCTGCTCACCTGGATGGACTGACTGAGTCCTTGAAATATCAATGCATCGAACAGCTGCTGACGAAGTGCTGACAGACAGACTGTAGCAGGGGAAAATCAGTGAGTGAGACAGTCCCCTGAAGACAGGAAGGACAGGACAGACAACAGATTTTGGGATGTTTGCAGTCACCAAAGGTTGAGCACTATTCAGACACGGAAGATGGCGACGTTAATTGGGGTCACACCTCCGGGACATCCTCTCCTTTCGAGGTAATTTTCTTTGGAGGATGATTTGCCCAACAGGATCAGAGGAGGAACTGGTACAAATGAGCCCATTTTTCTTCAGAGACTTAGCAGTGAAGTGGGAAAACTGGGATCATTTCATCAAATCATATCGGTGTTTAGACACAGTATGTTGCGTTCCTCCTTTGCCAATAATAATAAGTACTAGTTGCCAAGTTGTGAGCACCATGTCATTAATCTGTTGTGCGCTACACTCAATTACTCCATTTTCTCCAAGGAGGGGAAACAGACTGTGGCCTTTACTGTGGTTTCACAACATCTATAATTAGAAAAACAATTATTCAATTCCATGATAATCATGGTTCACACTGTGTAACACACAAATCACACCCTGTATACAGTTGTTGTGTCTTCCACACTGTTCCCTCTCACCTTCAAAGTTCATCTGGGGCTAATGAACACAGCTCATAAGAGCTACATGATCCCCAATGGGTTTAGGAAGATATTTCACTTGTTTATGTTCACCATATGGTTGGTGCGACTTTTCACTGGAGACCTGGGAATAGGGTTACCTTCAAAAGAGGTCTCTACACAAAAATGTCCTGTTTCATGTTTGCTTATGTGTTAGATGTGCAGAACACGCTATTTTTAAATGCTGTTTTAAGGTAACTTTGAGGGCACAGTCACTGTTCTTCAACAAAAACACACTCAAGTACCTTTTTTAAATTATTTATTATATATTTTATTCAGCATGTAAATAGACTTGTAGTGCCAAACCCCACATAAAAGTAATGGTTGGCATTCAAAAACTGAAAGGGGTAGAAAGCAGCGCTATAGGCAGATGTCCAGGCAAATAAAGGGCATTTGTTACGACATGCTCTCAGTCCCAAATTGTGAAACACAGCAGCTTGGTCAGAGGCTCTACGCTTCAAACTATGATGATTTGGGTACCCCGCTTGTGTCAGTTTTGCACATGCAGGGCTCTAAGGTCAAGTTAGCAATAGTAAATATGCAACGTCTGCATAGACTTTCAAAATAAAGGTACAAAAACTACTTAGTTAGGTTTAGGAACAGATCAGGGTTCAAATAAGTATGTTAGTTATGCATTTTAGTGTGTATAATATGATTTATGAATGCAACCAAACTTACCTAAGTTAAAAACAAAGTTTTATACAGAACAAAACCGAAAGTTCTGTGTTTGTTTGATCCATCCATCCACCCCACCTCTTCCAAATGCAGACTTTTTCCGTCTTTATACAATGTCACCTGACTTGATGGCAAATCAAAACGCTAGAGGGGTACCTACAGCATTATAGTTTGAAGCATAAAAGCTGTATTATTTGTCAATAATCAAACACACACAAACTATGTATGAAATGACAATGTGAAACAATGTGAGAGGTGTCTGATGAACCTACTTTACTGTTGTGGTTCACTTTCACTGCTCTCATAACATCATTTTCATTGTTTTCAGAGAAAAAGTTCTAAAAACCCACTTTAAATTACCTGCTATAGCACCAAACAGCAGACAGACACAGGATTTAGCAGCTAGAGAACTGGATACTTCCCTCAGGAGTTGGTAGAGACCAAAAACAGATCTAAAGGAGGGTGAATATTGAACAACTGCTAGATGTGAAAATAAGCAAGTTTATCATAGCAACTAAAAAGGTGACGATATGCCAATATTGTGCTCACAACCTGTTTTATCTGCCCCCAAGGTTCAACAAACTGTCTTGTCTTCCACAACCTGACAATACACAGTCACTCACTGCTTGACGTGATGATGCATACTTGTTTCCACTATCCTTGATAGAGCAGATGATCTGCAACACCACAAGCAGAACAACAACTGAAGACAAACAACCCCACAGTGAGGCTGAGCCTCTGTAATGGATCAGAAACGTCTGGAATGTAAAAGTGCGCAAATTAAAGAAGAACACCAGATTACTCTAGAACACTAGACTAAAAGGGGGTCTAGTGAAACATGAAGCGATTAGTCTACATACTATTTATGAACAATTTGGGAAAATGTAACAATGATTGTTCCTATGAGGAAATGGCAATAATCAGTGATGCTACACAGTCATTCGCCTGTTCTTCCACCCAAACATACACATGTATGCAGCAAAGCAACATACAGCCTCTGGTTTGCCTTACATTTTGCTGACAGTGTCCAGATGTCCACACAGTACTCACTCTGATTGCCTGAGACAAAGTCAGCAATGAAAATAAATGCTTTACCAGGGGAAAATCCAGACCAGATCAGAGCTGCAGGACAGAAGAAAAGACAGCTAGTGAAGTAAAACAGGGCATTTAGTGTCAACCACAGATTTTTTCTGTATTCATCAACTTTATATATTTATTTAAGTTTTGTTTGTTCCTAGTTGACAAGCTTTTATTCATCCCATCTAACCAAGATTTCAAAGTCCACTTTTTCCTTCATCGTTAACAAATGGAGTCTGGTGATATAGCTAACAAGCTTAGTTGTTTCTGCAAGCATCTATGCATCTTAATGATGTTGAAGCAATTGGTTGTCTCAGTAATTGCATCTTTGAAGGGAACTGCTTCACAGACAGCACAAATGGCAATCCTCAGATTGGTAATTAAAAGTGTGCAGTCGATGCTGGGATGAGATGATTAAGGCAGTATAGACTCTCTACTGACAGATGATGGAATGAAAGTTGTATTGATAACAGTGCACTGGAGGCATCAGTGGAGCCCTGCCATAGTGAGGCAAAAAAAAAAAAAAAGTTCCACCCATCCACATGCAGCACGCACACATCTGTCATATTATGGTCTGATGAAGTTGAGATCCACGACCGTATTTTAGGTGGTGGACGGCACTTCTAGGTCTGAAAAACGGATTAAGCAAGTCAGTAAATTTTATTTGTATAGCACCTTTCACAGCTACAAAATCACAAAGTGCTTCACATCATTAAAAGAAACAGACTATTTAAAACAATATAGAAAAAATAAGGCAAAGATAGGAACAACAATACAACAACAAACAACGCCGCAACAACAAACCATTTGGGAAAGACTGTAATGAATTAAATGGAGGAGCTATTTAGGCATGTTAACCAAAAGCTGGTCTGAATGAAAAACACTTGCAGCTGCTTCATAAAAAACATCACAGGAGTCTATGGATCAAAGTAGTAAGGAACGTGTTCCATAATGTGGGTGCAACGGCTTGAAAGGCACGGCGCTTGTTAATGACTGATCCCAGAGCTTCCCCAGCAGAACCATCGCTGTGAGTATGCACCATTATGCTTAAAACACTTTTGTTTGGCTCATGGTTGCAATTTTTTTTTCATGTACCCCTAAAATTCATTTTTACCCATGTATACCTATGATTTCATATTTATACACATTGCTTTGCAGTTAAATAAGTTGTTTATGACCTCGTGTCCCTATTAGACATTGATGTCCTTATATGGAGGTGTAAAGTCAGGTCTAAGGTCCCCATAAACCATGACTCTACTTATACAGTATTCTTGGGCAATCTTGTTTGAGGGAAACTACTGAGAAGTGTTTATGAGACTGAGAGCTCATCAGAAACCCTGAGAGACAGTTTGTGTCTTGTTTTTGGAACACAGAGTCTGGCGCCATCACAAGTGCGCCCACTTAAACATTCCAGGAGGAGCTGAATTGGGTATAGAAGAAGGCTCCTGAAGGATTGTACCTCAGTGCGCTCTCAATGGACCAGTTCTCAGTTTGCTGTATTAGCACTTGTACAGTAAACCTTTTATTGCATTGAACTCTTCTGAACTCAGTGTCTTTTCTTTGATTTTCTAAAAAAAAAAAAAAGTTTTTGGACATCAAGAAAAGCTTGTTATAGAGGACCTGAAGACTTTTGACCCATTTGAGGGCTTTTTCCAACAACAAGGTGTGAGTGTGTGTGACTTTGGAAAGTGCATCCTTAAAGGTGCTGATCGCCCCAATATGAATGCAGATGCATTTTTCGAAAAGGGTAATAAAAAGCTAAATTGTCACCGGAAGATAGCAAATGGGCTCTGACATTGCATTTCGGTCAATGTGTTGCGTCTCTTTTGCTCCCACGCTGATTGTTTACCTGCATGCAACCAAAGCCTGCACAAGCATGATTGGTCATTACTACAAACAGAAGCCAGAACATTTCAGATGCCAAAATCTTGTCCCTCGCCTATTTTGCATACGCAGATATCAACACAAGCAACTGGACGACAATACAGGCTCTGGATGGTTTTATAAAATGTACCATCCAAGTCCACTTCTGTGACTTTAAAAGCAAATCAATTAATCCAGTCAGAAGACTTTTGAAAGTCAACCAAACATCTAAGAGGTGCCTTTGAGCGAAACAGGTTTGTTTCTTTCAATATCTATTATGTTTATCAGTAAGATACTGTTCCATTTCTGAATACTCTGTCTTCATTACAATACAGTTTGTAGATGATACTAAAGAGGCTGATGCCCCTTTAATTAAGGTTTTTTTTTGAGTCACCCTTGGATGACTTTGGAACAGGTTTTATTATGGACTTGTACAATGCTGAAAGAATTATACCACATTTAAAGCATGTCTTGAAAAGATAAAAGAAGACCTCTAAAATATGTGAAACTTGAAATACCTTCTATTACAGATGCTTTCCTCAATTTTTGTATCATCTACATCCTCTCTAACTTATGCTATAGTAGTCTCATAATACCAGAGGATCTCCCTGCCTACGATGTTGGGATTTCTAAATGTAAACATGCTGAACGGCAGAACGGCCGCTAACAACCCTACGCCCCTTACATTTTTTTCAAGGACATGCCTTACTAGACACAACTCTCTCCTCCCATTCTCCTCAGTGGCAGGCACACAACTTCTCCATGTCACCATGTGAAGGGCCTCCCTAAAGGCATTGGATTGGTTCCACAGTGCATTTTTTTTCTTTTTAATTCTCAGAAAAAAATGTTTCCACCAAGTTTAACAATGAAACTTCTACAGTAATGTCACAATCAAGGTATGTATTTGGGTCATGGCCTGGGATATTCATAGCCATCTACCTCTTTTTTGTTTTGAGTGACACATTTAGCTAATATCATTTCCATTCGAATTTCTTAGGGCCTGGTTTATGTATTTCTTTCCAACTGTTGTGGCTTGTTGCTTTGTAACCCGTCCAGCTGTAATGCTTGTCCTCTCCTGAACTGCATTTTGTCAAGCCATCAAAACTAAACTGAGTTTGCCTGTATTGCTCCCTGTCAGTTGCCTTCTGGCCAGTGGGTCCTTACACTTTAACTCCCTTTCTGCCTGTCATTTATCATTCCAAAGTTTTTGTTTTTTATTTCTGCACTCCATTATGGCTTTGTCCTGCCCATTTTCTGATGTGTCCCTGTCTGACTTCAAAAATCAGGTTTTGTAGATAGGTATGTATTCATTTTCCGACACATTATATCACCAAATAATCCATATCCATATTAATTTGTCTTCTAATTTAATAATCAGTAAAACAGCAGACATTACATTTTAAATTATTGTATATTATTTTTATACTGTGAAGTATATATACAACTTTTTAAACAAAAAACTGGAACATGAATAATATACTCCATGTAATTTTCCATGATAAAGTTAGGAAAAAAAGTTCTAACAGACAACACGAGAAGAAAGGAAATTGTCTGGAAATATTTTAGGTCTAATGGAGTGGCAGCCCCCTCGCTCTGACATCTCATCATACATTATGTATGTGTTTGTGCATGTGTGTATTTTGGGCCTGTGTATGTAAAATAACAACAGAGTGAAAAAAAAAAATTCCCCTGGAGAGATTAATAGAATATGTCTTCTTCTTCTTCTTCTTCTTCTTCTTCTTCTTCTTCTTCTTCTCTCTTCCACACCCAGAAGTCTGCTAACAATGTTTGCATTCATGGAGTTGTCCAATATTCACTTTTCTTCAAGCTTTGTTTTGGTCTCCACCTACTCCAAACAAATATATCCACACTTTTAGCTGCTAAATGCTACACAATATACATGCTAGTTGCTAACTCTGTCTTTTGTCTGTTGGGTGCTGGACATTTAGCATATCATGTGTTAATCAGAGCTTGGTGAGATTGGTGAGTACGCTGAAACTGAAACAGTAAAGTCAACAAAATCATAACAACGAACCGTAAGATGTTTAAACGTTCCATAGAGGTTATTCGGAGAGGTTTAGTATGGTATTACAGTGGTGTAGGTTTTTGTATCCAGAGAAGATATAATTATAAATTATATCAATGTTAACCTAAGCTGTAGGCGCAGAGTTTTACCCAGCTCAGACGACCATTTGTAAAATGCACTAAGCCACTGATAGCTATAATTTAAGGAACACACTTCTCCCAGATTAAGCAAATGGGCCACTAAGACCTCCCACTATATCACCTTTAAGATAGCTGTTAATGTGAATCGCAGAGGTGCTAGAACCAAAGTCTGACTGAACTCTGAGCTGCTGAAACTGGAAATTGGAAAACAGGAAGAGGTGGATTTTTAAAAATATTTCCCCAAAAAGTTTCAGGTTGAGGAGAGAAGCAAGCATGAAAGAAAATATAAATGGATACATTATCTTGCTGGCAGGATAATGCAGAGATGAACGATGGCTGACAGAGTAAATACAACAAGAAGAAAAACAAGCATTATTTGGAGGCATCACAGAAAACATGACAGACAATGAAGAAAACTGCCTTTGCTTTAACATTATCAAAGCATAATATATTGCTATTTCTCATCTACTCTGATCTATAAACAAAAAAATTACTGGTCGGAAATCTATTCCAGCATCTGTTTTGTATCTGTTGCTATTGGAAACATCAAAATAACCACAACTGCCTCAGTGAAATAGTTTCTTTTTACATTTAAGACATTTATTAAAGCTGGACAATGTTCTGAAAGAAGGAACAGTGCATTCCTTCTCTTAAAAATGAAAGGTTGAATTCATAAGCAGTACAACATATCCTTGCTCAATTTAACACACTCAGGGCTTTTTCTGCTACAACGCACTTAGCCTGGTGTGACCAGTACTCTGGCAAATGTTAGTTAATGTTTGAAAACTTTAGATTTTGCTGTGTGACTGGCGTAACTGAGTCAGTTCAAAGGCTTTAGCTTCTCTTTTTGTGCTACGATTTAAATACATTTTAGCTGTCACATGTAAGGTTTTATAAAAAAAAATAAAGATGTTGACCGGTTCCACTTGCTTTCAGCAGGTCTTCTACAGTAATAATGATGTCTTTTAAGGTGAAAAGAGAATCTTAAAATAAATGGAAACTTGATGTGCCATTATCAGCAGCTCCTCATACATAAATAACAGAATAGGTTGTCTGTCAGTGACTCCAAAAACAACATATATGTACTGGACCTTCGTTGTCACATGGTTGAAACAGCTGCAGTTTGGTTAGGTGTAGGCACCAAAACTTCTTGGTTATATTTAAGAAATGGTTAAAATAACTATGTTAAAGCGATATTCCACCCCAGAATGATAGTCCACTCAATATGTACTCACCCCTATACCGATGTGAAGATGGGTGAAGATCTTCAGTTCACAAAACAATCCTGGAGTTTCAGCAGAAAACAGGGTTGCAGCCAAATCCAAGTACAATGGCAGTGAATGGTGACCATGGATAAAATGTAAAAAAAAGAACACAAAACAAACACAAAATGTCTCCATCCTGCTCGTGTGGTGTAATCCAAGTGTCCAGTGAGCAGCGACATTAAAATTTAACCACAAAAGACGCCATTTACACCATGTTTTTAGCCGAAATGTCAACTGTAGCCTCCCAGGTAGCATGTAAACATGGTGTTGATATATCGCGAGACTTCGTACATCTTGCGATATTGTCACATGTGCATCCATTAAGAGATATACGAAGTCTCGCAATACATCTCGCGAGATATATGAAGTTGACTGTTGGCTGAGTGAAAGTATGGGTGTGTTTGACCCATCCATCCACCACAACCTCTTGCCTCCACTTTGCTTTTATACTACATTATCTGACTTCTTGCTTTGCACCTGTCATAATCACTATGGCCACTAGAGGTCACCGCCTAACAAAAAAAGTAAATATGTGTTGTAATAGGCTGCTTGCACGGACAAACTATACTGTCTGGTGAAGGTGCCCTGGCCTTTATGCTGTAATTTCCGCTGCCACTGTTCAGCCAACATCCTTCGCAGACTTCCTCCTTGGCTTCCGTCATGATTACTGTGGCCACTAGAGGTTGCCGCTTAACAATAAACGTAAATATGAGTTGCAGTGAGATGACCACACTGACTGAGGGTGGCGTGGCCATTATCCTGTAATTTCCACTTGCGGTAACAGTGTTCAGCCAAAGTTACAAAGTCAGATTTTAAAGCTAATATCCAGCGTTTCGGTGCAGACACGCCAAATCATGATGACGTGATGATGGATCTCGACGCAACAGAACACCCCATGCTCCGACCAGCAGGCGGTGCTTGATTTCAACTCAAAATCTTGAGTGGCAGCCAGGTCACAAACGTTCTCATTTTTCAGGTAAACAGTACACTAAAATATGTTTCCGAAAAACATTTTAGGCAAGAAATAGGCAATGCGGTTACAGAGTCTTGTTTCACATTTGAACAGAAATGTCTGGTCTGACAGTTTGATTGGTCTTTCGTGAGGCTGCTACATTGCGTTGGACGGACCTCATTTGAATAAAGTAGAGGTGCGGTTGTGATTTATGCAAATTCAGATACGGCAAACTGTCCTAAACTCGCTGCGCTGTACCCATCATGCTCTGCATGGCTGGATCTACTCCTTTCCATAGAAAATGAACTGGATGTACTTCAATTGATATGGCGTGTCTGCACCATTAGTCACCATGCAGGGGGCTACTTACTGTGTTTACTTTCAGTAAGAGACTCAGACACAAATGATCAAAATGATTAATGTAAAAGGCTCCTGTAGCTTGTCCTTACATCTCTTGTATTGGGGAGTCCTCGCTTACGTCATCAGTTTGAATAATCACACGATGATTGACCGCAAACATTCAGTGAACACGTCCAATCATAAACTCTTACAGTATATCAGTGCAGTGTATTGTCTTATATCAAAATATATCATCCATTCTAGTGTATCAGCCTATTTACAGAGCAGATTAAATGTGCTGTATGTTTGTATGTTTGCAAAATATTCCATAAAAGATAGAATCATACTATTTACACACTGACAAGAAATAAGCCTAGAATAAATTGTGTAAGCATGTACTGTATTATGTACTTTTATAGACTGTGGAGTCTAGAGTAGAGAATTAGGAACCATCACTAAATGTAAAATAAAGGAAGCTGCATGTGCTGGCTTATTCCTGTGCCAAACTTATATGTATGTGCTAGAAGCTCCTGCACAAGTAAGATGACATACAGCATACACCATCAGCAACTGATGGCATATGAACTCATGTTTCACCAATCAATAATTTACAAAGGAGCGACGACAACGTCCAAATCCTGGGAGATTCCCAAGGTTAATGGCAACCATGCATTAATGGGCTGAAATGCCAGAGGTTGCTTGCTTGGTGGGTGTAAAGGATGAGAAGACATTATTGTTTTATACTGAATGACAGAGTTAGCAGTGCGCCTGAGGTACAGCAAAGTCAAATCAAGAGACAAATCGCTTACGAGGGCACAACAGTAAAGTTTGCTTTAAGTTAAAAGGGACATTTGATGGTGGATTCATGAGATGATTGTTTGCTGTTGGTGTTACAGCCCCGCAGCAGGTAATCAATAATGGAGGGCTGACACACCAGGTCGTGAATACACTCACCAGGAATTCATAGATAATAGTAGAGAATGCATGCTGTAGTATGTGACAGCAGATGAGACATAGTGTACCGTTGAAAACTAAAGAATGATATCAGTGTCGTTAGCAGAAGACTTCACGGTGTGACAGATGTGTAAAATAGGCCACCTTCACGAGGCAGACCTTCATGCTCGGCTCTGAATTGCTGCTCAAATCTGACTTTTTTTTGGATGTTTTCTTCATATCTATTCTAGGATGTAACCAATATCTGACACCAATATGAACTGACAGCCATGTTGAAAAGGCTTGTGTGAAGAGTGACAGTAACAAAAGATGTCACATTTCTGCAGCTTGTTTTGAACACTTTTTGGTTTTGATGCCTGCCCTCTATTTTTGACTTGAATTGAGGCTTCTCCCCAAATATCAGTCAAGCCATAAATTCCACTTCCTCTTCCACAGTTGTTTTTCTATTGTCCTTCAGGACAAAGACAGTCCTCGCCGACTCAAGTTGCCATAGTATCAAAAGATAAAACAGCACTCTCAGATGACTAATTTGAGACATGGCATTGTAACACCTCATTTGGATAGCTCACTGTCTAAATGCTCTACAAGTAAATTGAAAGATGCACCAATTAATACTTTAGCCATGCTGCCATCTGTCTGTTTGTCTTTCTGTCCATCTGTCTGTCCGTCCCTCTGTCTGGCCAACATTTGGGTCCAGACTAACAGGCTACATCTCATTGAAAGGATTGGAATAAAATTCAGTGACATTCATGGTCCCCAGTGGATGAATGCTGCTTTTAATGATCCCCCAATGGATCGCCATAAAATTTGCTATGCACATTCATATCCCCCCGACAATGAACTGAAATAGCTCTGGCGTTCCTCTGTATGATAAATACTTGCAAAACTAATAACATTCCCATCAGCCTCAGCTTTACTTGGCTGTGGTTGGTGCTAATTAGCAAATGTTTGCTAGCTAACACACTCAACTAAAATGCAGAAAATGGTAAACATAATGCCTGCTAATAATAAGCATATTTGTGTTGTAATTATGAGCATTTTGAAATGCTAAAATTAGCATTTAGCTCAAAGCATGCTGATTCTAAGTCAACCCTGTGTCCTAGAAATGGTGTTTGTGTATAACTAAATTGTTCTCATATTTATGTTGTAATGGGAATGTAATTCCTGTCTGGATTATGTTCAAAGACATACATTTCTTGAAAACAATACATTTATTTAATGCACTGGAATCACAAGGAGGTGGTTGTGGTGCAAAGTGCACGAATGTGACACTGGAGTCAGGGGGTTTGGTGCTCAGACACCTGCAACAAAAGCTTTTGTTAAAGTAAGAAAATATTGGGATTTGAGGTAGATTTAGGCAATAAATGCATGTGTCCAAATCACTTCTAAATAATGCTATAGTCGCAATGAGTGGATAGTGTCTTGCAAGATTACCTGTTTTAGCAGAAAACAAATGAAATACATTCAGTAAACATGATACACTGATATGTTCAGTGTCAACAAATTTGTGACTTGCTGGGCACATAACCTTTCCAAATTATGTTAATAGAAAACATTTTCAGTCGGCATGACATTTCCCTTTAAACATATTTGCTGTTACAAATTGGTTGTATAAATGTAATTTCTGGGAGACAAGGCTGTCTTAAGTATGTGCCTGCTCAACTGGGGTGGCTGTGGACTCCAAGTCTTGTTATATTATCAGTGAGCATGTGTAACATACTCTTCCAGCTTTGCAGTTTCCTTCAGCTCTTCAGAGCGTTTTAACCTCTTTTAATTCATTGTTTTGTTTTGTTTTTCCCCCTGAAACTTTACTGTTACCGCATACTATTTATTTTTATTATATCAGTATAGTGTCTCTATTTAATGTCTGTCTTTTGTCTTGTTTTGCTGTGTAATATAGACTGTTTGTTGTTGTCTGTATGAATAAAACTTTACTTTTCCTACTATAACTGCTCTCAACTGTCTATGTCCAGAAGAAAGCCACTGTAGGCTACCTGCTCTGCACCAGACAGACTACGTGACTGGTGGCATTTAGCAGCTAAATGGCCATATACTTCCCTCGGGAATTTGTGGAGACCAAAGCAAAGCAAAAAGGGGAGTGATTATTGGACTTAGATTCATCAAGTCACATGAAACATCCTGCAAATAAATGCTAATGTTGCTCTGTTTCTTCTGGAATACGGTTTATTTACACATGAGCCGTAACAGCTTCATAAGGTGATGATATTCACTAGGGTTTGCTTGTTCTGCTGCCTCCATGTGGTAAAAACATTTAACTTAGCTTTAAAGGATCATTCTGGTTTAATAAAAGATGATTCCAGCCACTATTCCCATCAGTTAAATAAGACTAATGTCACCAAGTTAATAGCTGAGAACTCTGAACACAAACATACTGAAATATGCCAGCTCATTGTAAACACTGATCACAATTTACAGACCAAAATCAGGCAAAGACACAATCAATGAAAAGGATAAATATTTTAACTAACAGATATCATCATAAAACTTCCCCATTTGGACAATTATTTTTATTTTATTTTATTTATATATTTTCTGAAATTGCACACTTAAATGGCCAAAAGAGGCACTGTATGATTGAATATGCACTAATTTGCGTAGAAGTCCAAACACTGGATAAAGCCAGGCTCAAAATTCTTGTTTCTTGTTTGTTGATATATTAGAGTCAAAGGTTTTTACAGAGGGAATTGCGGATATCACTTTTTTATCACTCCATAAATAAAAAATTACTGTCAACATCCATATAAAGAAAAATCCACTTTGGCCAAGTTTTTAGAAATAAAAGTTATAAATCAGGCTATAAATGATATATGAACAAAACCCTCTGAAAAACCTTCACAATATAGATTCAGTATAAAATCGAAAAGTTCGGTGCATGTACGTGCTACTGAGGTGGAGATCTCTGGCTCAGAGTGGGAGAAAATACTCCTTTTGACAAAACCGCCCCTTTTAAAGTCTGTGTAAAGGGAGTTTTTCTTCTAAACACACTGTACATGTTAGAACATAGTTGCTGAAAACATGTGAAAAGACTTATAACTATGTTGTTAACAACCCGACACAGAAGAAAAAAACATAAGACCATCCCGTCACCGTCCTCTGGCTCTGGTGGCACAAACATGTCTGGACACGTCCAATAAAGCTGCTAGACGGATTGTCCATGTGTCAGGTTGTTTTTGTAATTTTTTTTTTATGATTTTGAGGCCTAATTTTATATACTTTCAAATTTGACTAGGCTAATAATAACACATTTCTGTGCTGTGAAAAACTCAGGACACACATTTATTATTGCTTTGCACAGACTTTAAAGATAGGTATTGTAAAACCCCACACAAGTATTTGTCTAGATGTCACCACAAAACTTCCCCAGTTTATCACTTACTTTAAAAGACTTATTTTTTGTATTACAAGTTTTCTGAAAAGTTATATTTAAAGATGCAAATGACCATTATCTAATGAAATATGTGCTAATTTGCATATTTTTCAGAACAGAAATCTGAACTAAAACAAACAATGTTTTTTTTCCCCACTAGTCTGAAAGAAGACGTGTTATGGAAGCAAAATAGACCAAACTCTCAAACTGACCAGCGCATGAAAAAATAATGTTTTTGCCTGTCGTGTCTTGCCCTCAGACCCAACTTTGACCTACCATACTTGTCATATTTGTGCAGCGTTATTATTATTATTTTTTTTGGTGGCATTTTCACACGTGTTTCCAAACAAAAAAGATCTCCAAACTCTGATTCGCTGAGCACAATGTTATCATAGCTGAACTATGGCCAAAACTGTGAAAATAAGACATGAATTGTAATAAAAAGAAATTATGCTTTAGGTTTTAGGCTATGATTAGGCCATGTCCCTGAAAGGCACCGGCTTTGTTTCCATCTATGGAACTTTGGATTTATGATTATTTGATGTCAGCAGCCTTTGCATAATATCTAGTGTTACTGTAAGGTTGTGTAAAGATTTGTTGGCCTCCACAGACCAGAGTGAGGAATGAAAGTGATAACTGCAGTGTTTGTCAGCCTGAGCCTTGAGCACTGGTCTTCCACACAGAGGCTTTTCCCTGTGAACCTGGGAGGAGAGCTCTACACTCAGCCTGTCAGCTGTCCCATGGTGCTTGGAGAGGGCTCATGGTCTTTTTTAATTCCCAGCCAATCTTCTGTCCATCACACCACTTTATCCCTACTTTAGAGCTCAGCTCAGGTCCACACACTGTCACTTTCTGACATATCTCGCAGCCTACACCTCGACAATACCAGAAAATATTGTCAGCTTCTCCCCCACCCCCCCGAACTGACTTTCAATATGAACAACAAATCATATTTTCAAACTGGGTGTAGGAACAGAGCCTCCTGCCTGCCTCGCCACACCAATCCACTCCACATTTGCCTTTTTCTGAGCCGCGCGTGTGTCTGTGTGTGCGTGCGTGTGTGGATGGGGATGTGTAGGATAAAATAAGAGCTCCGGGTTTAGCTCGTGACAGATCATTCTGTGCTTATCAGGTGACCCAAGCAGTTTCTCCGGATTGTCCCACACGAGGCGTCACACGTTGATAATAACGAGCGGAGGCGGATTCAAAGCAGCACAACATGCACAACGCAGCAGCGAAGGTAAAGAAGCCACTCCTCGAATGCTGCCATTCTCAGGAGATTTCCATGAATAAAGGATTAGCTACAAGCTGTGAGTCAAGCTCTGGTTCTTCTACTTGCTTTACATATTTAAGGCCGAATTTTGCACCGGCAGAACAGGCGGCTTAAAGTCAAAGGAGATTGTGCAGCAGTTTTGTAAAATAGGAGTGAGTCCTAGAACGAGTGTATTGATGTAAGTTCCTGAAATTCTCAACATATATGCCTTATCAGGTCTCTAATTTAAATGGATAGTTGGGATTTGTTGAAGTGGGGTCGTATGAGGTACTTATCGGCAGTCAGGTTATTACCTAAATGTTACCTGGTGGTTGGCACACCTCTAGTTTGGAGAGGCAGCAGGAGTAACGGGGTAGGAGGCAAAAGCAATGTGGTGCTGTGGGCAGGGTCGGTAGCAAAACATATTTTAGCCACCTAAAAAAAATCAATTAATCAATCATTTTAAGTGTATGTCTTCAAGAAGTGTCTTCAGTTCCCAAACACTTACTGAGTGTTGACAAAAGAAAACATGATGTTACACAGTAGTAAACATGAGCTGGTCTCAACTTTTTTTTGGAACATGTTGCAGGCATCGAATTCAAAATGAACGCATTTTACATCCCAGCTTTTATAGAATTGGGGTTGTACATTTTGCTGCTGACCCTGGCCCACACTTGCCAAGAGTGAATCTCAAAAACAGGGAGGATTTTGAATCCAAAGCCGGGGGTCTCGGGGTCCTACCTCAAAAAAATGTGAGTTTCATAGACTTTGTAGCCTTTGTAACCACTGGTGGACTCAGAGCGGGGATGGTGAGGGATGGGTTTTGGATGCAGCTATGATAGATAAAACATGATAAAGTGCCTTCTAGGGTGGCCCAATATCGATCACAACATGATAAAATGCCCTTCCATTGGACAAAAACCTGCTAAATGCTACAAAATTAGTTGGCTTCTGTGCTCTTTTAAACAGTGGACCCACTTTTAATCTACAGAAGGAGCTGGAACTGTTTCAGCATAAATGCATAATGCCTTTTAGCGGTGCCCCTCTGCATACAGCTGGTTCCCTTTTTATTTTTTTTTTCACCCCTGCCCCTCCAAAAAAGCCACCATTGGCATAAACAAATGTTTTCATTCCTTCATTAATTTTTCAATTACCCCTTAAAGGAAGATTTCTACGGCAGATTTTAGAAAATGCTCGCCCCTTGCCGTTAGCTAAACTATCCCTTTAAGTAATGTGTCAGCCAGCGTGGGCTAAATATACAATATCACTGTGCTAAAATGTACTTTGTTTGCACACTGAGTTTATCTTTGGCTCTCTCCTCGTAAATCTGTAGCTGAGAGTGTTTGGTTGTAGTCTTAAAAAAGCCAAAGATATCCCGCCATGTTGGACATATTTACAGTAAATCAATTTCTTCATGACATAGAGATTATGAGCTGAGATCAGAAAGCTTCCGGTGAGCTCTGAGGAAAAGTCATATCGCTGCTGATTTTATCTTCCAGGACTAATGCCAGGGATAAACTGCCTAATCCATCATACATTTAATTGCAACCTGGATCTCGGCTACTGATAGCAACTTTATGAGTGTGCGTACATGACTTTGATTAAATATTCTGCCTCTCGAAATACCAGGTGATATTATGAGACCGAAAGTCAGACCGTCTTTTTAAAACACCTGCGCTTTGTTTGGTGTAAGATGACGTCTCTCTTATGATGAGTAACGTTGTTTTCTGGCAGCTGACACAACACTGGCTTGATGAGTACAGAATCGTGACTATTTACAGACACAAGGGTGCTTCAGCTCCTGTATCTTAACTACCTGCTTCTATGTTCTGTCTGCAGACGCTGAATGGAATAACCTTGGTTTGATGCTGCATTGGCTGCCTTCGACTCTTTTAAGAATCGTGCAAAATTTCCACCAGATCAGCTGTTGTTTGAGGTTAACCTCAGTGGTCACCTCAAACTGTAAAAACAGACTGCAATAGATTTTTGAATTTAGAGCCCACTCGAATCCTTAAGTTCTGAAAAAGTTTGCCCAACTATTGATCTTTTGTTGAGATAATTACTATATATATATAATATATAATGTGTGTGTGTGTGTGTGTGTGTGTGTGGTGATATACATATATATGTAATAACTTTTTTCTTTAGATAAACTTGATGCTTTGAATTTTAGAAACTCAAAACATTGTATTGAAAAAATATTGAGTAAATTCACTGAAGTGAAAGTAAATGTTAAAATTTTGATATTTTCAATTAAAACTATTTAATTTTTCAGGCACTAAAAAAAAAAAGACAAATGAGGTTCGCAGCTCACTGTGACCAATTTTAGTTTCTAAAACAGCAAAACTTTTTTAATTTTATTTCAGGCAATCCATTGCCTTGAAATTTTAAGTTGTTTCAACCTTTTTCTTTCTTTCTTTCTTTCTTTTTTTTTTTTTTTTTTACAATGCATGACTTGTCCGAACAGTTCTGTGTGATATATAGTATGATGCTTAAAGGGACAGTTACCCCAAAATCAAAAATGCACATTTCCACCTGGCCTGTAGTGCTATTTATCCATCTAGATTTTTTTTTTTTTTTTTGGTGTGAGTTGCAGAGTTTTGGAGATGTCGGCCATAGAGATGTCTGCTTTCCCTTGATTTTAACACTGTAAACCAAAATAAGTCAGCAGTAATTAAAAAATCGAGGCAATCAGTTGCCACAATTTTCACAAACTCAAAAGTTGTAGGTTATCAGAGCTAAGATATTTGGAGTTAGTGTCATATGAACTCCTTGATTACAGTTGAATGAAAATTATTGATTAAGCCACCTCGGATATTTTCAGCAAATGCAACTCAGAATTTTTTATTCTCCCCTCTCATTTCAATAAGTCAACAGAACTGAATAAATTAGTACAGTACAGTATATAGTATGTTAGTGTATCATATTAGATATACTACTACATGTTCAGTAAACTCAATATAGTACTTTTTTAAATTTCTTGAAATTCATGTTTTAGGGGCCTTTTTAGGAACCTCATTTCCCTCATTAATCAAAAATTATTAGTTAAATAAACACAAAAGAAAGAAAGTTCTACTGGCACTCAACATTTTAAGATAGTAGAACCTGTAAACAAATTTAAACTTTTCACTGCTTTATACAAATAATTAATCTGAGCATTCGGTTTTACAGTGAATGGAACTAAATTGCACTCAGCTTGTGGTGCTCAAAGCACCAAAAAGTATATTTGAAAAATGTTGTGAGCAGTTTCATGAAGGAACTACTTCTTTCTACAAAAGAAAGTAGTTCCGGTAATTCTAAAGTAATTTTGCGAAACTCTACTGCAGACAGTGAGTTGTTTTTACGTGAAATTGCTCACAACAAGGTGAGTGGATTATCTGGAGTAACTGGGTTATGATTTTTGGAAAGAGACACCGGTTTTAAATTTTTCACTTGTATTTTTTTTTTTTTTTTTTTTTTTTCTGTCCTTTGAGCACCACAAGCTGAGTGCCATCTGGTCCCATTATATCTGAGAGAAGGCAGACATCTCTGTGGCTGATACCCCCAAAACTCTGCAGCTCACACCAAAAATATCTACAAGCATAAATAGACACAACAGGCCAGGGAGGAAATATGTATTTTTGATTTTGTGATAGAAATCAAACCCTGCAGAACATCTTCAGCAGATTGTTATTGCCCATATTTAACAAGCACCTTTTTTTTTTTAGCCTTTTTAGCCTCAGTGCCTTTCTCTTTGTGTTGTCAGTGTTTTGACGACAGCCATCTTATCTGAATAGGACTTCACTGTTAGTAATAAACTGATCAGGTGTTCTGTGTTTACGTTCGGTGTGAGCGCAGCACGCTGATCGATCTGCACAATTTGGCATTGCAGAGAGGTTTATTAAAAATTGACTGATGATTGATTGTCAGTGTGAGCTAAACATAGTGTTTTGTCAACTTAAAAAATCTTCAGGTGAGTCAGTGACAAGTTATTAGAGCTAGTGGCCAAATGTGTTTCAGCAACAAGGGGATGTTACAGACGTGGGAATGTGCTATGGACATCTGTACCTTTGTCTGCATGTTAACAAATATCTGATGTCATGGCACACTCTCTCTCTGTTGGCTGTCATGCATGGCTGTCAGGCTAGGGGGGTGGGCTCACCTAATTACACAGTGGGTTTTATTTTGAAAGGGGCTGCAAAAGTATGAAAGTGAGACGATGGGGAGCAGGTGTGGGAGGAGAGATGTTTTGTTTGAGCGCTGTGACAAGAGGACAGTCGACTTTCCCCTTTTCCTTGCAAAGTTTTGTTTCGAGTTGTTGTCTGCGCGTTTAATGTCTCAAAATTGACCTGTCAACAACGAAAAGTGGTGATGCACCGAGCAGCTGAGTGACAAGTGTCAGACTCGGAGCTGGAGCACAGAGAAAGCAGGTGAGCCCACATGCTTTACTTTTAAACTGGCAGAAGAACACTCAGTTTTCTTGTTGTTTTGTAAACGCACAGGCAACCAAACCCTGAACGCCGCAGACGAGCAAATGTCAGGTTTCCCAGGGTTGTGTTGCTGTGACACTGATCAGTTTAACAGTATAATGTAAGACACAATGAGAGGTTTATGTTACTGATACAACAGTCATGCTGACTGATCAGAAGAGTCACAGCGGAGACTCATCTGGTTAGTTTCGCTCAGTGTTGGGGAGTAATTTTGAGCATCATTTTTGATTGGTTCTCCCGCTTGAGTTTGTACTGCCTCTAATCTGCTGGTCAAATTGATGTGCGCTGCTCTAAACAAACCTGAGTCTGCCATGCCTGCAACAAGCTGACCTCATCAAGGCAGGTGACCAGGTTGCCAGACAGGCGCTGGAAATCCAAGAATAAGGGCTCAAATGTCTGTTTGTCTGAAATGTTCAATATCAAACTTGAGGAAACGTATTCAGGTAAGTTAATGTAACTGCAACCAGTCACTAAAATAAAGTTGTGAGGTTTACACTGCCTGGTTTGAATTCGTGTTTTAGGACTTTCAGCTTCATTGTCCAGTTTAAAACAATTGTTAGAAAAGTAATCAAAAGATTATCAAATGGAATAAGTTATCATACTTATTTTATAGGTTATAGTTACATTACTTATGATATTTTTAACAGGGTGAAAGTAATCTGTAATCTGCTGCATCTCAAAAGTAACCCTCCCAACACTGGCTAATAATTCTTTAACAAACTAATCATTCAAAATTATATTATTATTATTATTATAATACATTATATGTTAGATGGCCTAGTTTGGTGAAAAGATGTGTTTTAATTCATGTTGATAAATCGGCTTCAGGATCAACAAAATAAAATGAATCTGGTTTAGTCTTTGTTAAAAACGCAAATTATTCAACAATGTATACACTCATATGAACATAATCCCTTTGAATCATCACTTATGACCACTAGGAGCGTGTGGTCTGTATCTGCAGAGACCCTGCCCTCTGCTTGTATTTCCTCATTTTCTCATTATTTTGCTGCGCTCAAGACGCTCAGGACCAACCCAGAACAGTGATTTGACGTCCTGGCGTCTCTCTGGTGCGTTTACGAAAAGCTCGGACAAATCCTATTGATTCTACCTGCGTCATCTATACTGAAAAGTTAGCATCAGCAAGCAAGCAAACCTGTTTTAACATGGCCAGCAAATAACACCGGAAGTAAAGAGATGAAGCAGGAAACGGAGCCGATGAAAACAGGGGCGGGCCACAAGAGGTCAGTAGTGTGGAGAATCAGGACAAAACACATCCTCAACATCTACAATCTAGTCTAAAAATATAAAATGTTTTTAAAAAGATTGCTGAAGAAAGTCTGTATAAAGTAACTGTTGTTATATGGATCCCTATTTAAGTATCTGAAAGGGCTTCTTTCACCAAGGTAAACATTAGGTAAACTATATTTTTTGTTGTTGTTTTTTAGTTAGTATCTGGTGTATAAACCTCATATTCTGTGCAGCCTCACATTCCAGTCGAGAGAGACTGTCATTAACTGTCAGAAGTCCGTTATAAAATGAAGTACATAAAATGTATTTGTCTTTACCTCAGTCTTCGCTATAGTAACTTCTAGAAACTAATCCTCTAATTTTTCCTCAGTCCTGAGGGAAAACTCTGCCTCTTCCTCGCCACCTTTCTTTCAGTCGTGCAACCTGTTACAGTCCCTCAGGATAAGGATCCCTCGGCGTACTTACTCACATATTTGCTGTGATTCTCTGCTGCACGCTCTGTAGTGCAGCAGAAATCTCCTGAGACACAGGATCTGCTACCTCCCAGCGAGGTGTGTGAATCCCACCAGCTAAAACACATCCACTGATTAAAGGCTTTCAATGTGAAAATTTTATTTATTCAGTCTTCTTGTCATCTCACAGAGATATCTTATCATATTAATACAATGGTATTACATTACTCAAGTAACAAATTACAGGTTCAGTTAAAGAAGCGGAGTAATCAGAAATGAAAGGGGAAAGAAATACAACACAAATTTCAGACAACATAATGAGATATTCTGGAGAAAAAAAACATTCATTATTAACAGCATTTCATAGGTAAATGTAAAGGGATTTAAAGTTTTAGGTCATGAAACAGCATAAGATTATAGCAGCGTATTACTGCCACAGCAGAAATAGAAAAACATATCAGTGTCACATTATTACGCAAAAGGTTTGTTGTTGTTAACAAGGTGTTTTCCAAGTTATAACAAGGTCATTTCATGTTATTACCACATTCAAACTAATCACAACAAACTTTTCATGATATCATGTGATAATGTTATATTTTTATATTGTTACGTTATTACAGTTATGGGGTAAATTGTTTTGTTACAATATAAGTAATCATGTCATAATGTGGACTGTTTTATGACATGATGTATGATTTATATTTTATAATAATATGACTCATCACAGTATCACATGAAAAGTTTCGCATTATAACATGATAACTTATATTGTTATAATAGGACAACTTTTATATTGTCACATTATAAGAATATAGGTCATCACATTTTGACATGGATTGCTTATGTTATGATGTAAAATGTTTTAAGTTATTACGTATAATGTGAAACTTTTTATAGCAATATAAGTTATGACATTATAACATAAAACGCTTAATGTTATGACATTATAACTTATATTGTTATAACATGATAACTTATTATAATATGATAACTTTTATTTTATGATGTCATGCCATAACAAATATAGTCCATCACATTTTAATATGGAGTGTTTTGGTATAATATTACAATAATTATATCTAATAATAAGAATAAGAATATTATGTTATAATGTGAAACATTTTGTTATTATGTAAAATGGGAAGCTTTTTATAACAATATAAGTTATCACATTAAAACATACAACATTTCATGTTATGATACCTTACATTTTTATGATGTCACTTTATAAGAATATAGGCTATCACATTCTGACATGAAGTGTTTTGTTATGATATAATTTATGATGTTATTATGTGAAATGCTTTATGCTATGAAGTATAACATGAAAGTTAAATCATCACGTCATAAAATTTTTCTCGATATAACATGATAACTTATGTTGTTATAATGTAATAATAACTTATATTTTCATGTTATAACAATATGTGCTATCACATTTGGACATGGAGTATTTTGCTGTAGTATAAGTTATTACGTTATAATGTAAAACATGATGTTATTATGTATAACGTGAACCTTTTTGTAACAATATGTTATCGCATTATAACATCAGATGTTTCACATTATAATGTCATAACTTAAATTGTTGTAACATCATGTTATAACAGTATAAGTTATCACGTTATGATGTGAACTGTTTTTAACAATAAGTTATCACAATTAATTAACAAGACAAATGCTATATTGTTATAACAATCACCTTTTCACATTAAAGCATGATACTGATTCATTTTTCTTTTTCTGATGTGGCAGCAGTACGCTTCAATACAAAATAAATCCTTCGAGGTTTTGGGACTAACATTTTCTAGTTGTTAACAGTAAAACAGAACACAGTATCTACTGTATAAATAAAAATAAACGTTTTTTTAGCACTTAAGTCATCAAATTAAAGGAAGATGCAGATCAACAAACATGAAAGACAAACTATTCTTCACTCTTGAGTACGTCATTTCAACACCTGCGTCTCCTCTTTAGGACAAAACATGTTACTTTCCAGCAACACACACATATTCATAAATGACAGATGATGGGTTGACATTTTGCATGATCAACACACTGTGTGTTAAATATTAAAAGGAAACTGTGTTGACCCAAAAGTATCGCCCAGATGTGTTGAAAGTGACACACCCTGTGAGTGTACGACATGATAACAAGGCATCAACGATCTGAAATAAAACTCTGTGCATAGCAAACAAATCTGAACTCTAAAACATTACAACAGCACGTCTTTACATCTTTACATTTCATCACGCAACATTATTGTGACCTTCACCTCCTGTACCTTTAATCAACCAGTAGTGTTTTGTATGGAGGCGACAACTGGCCTCGTATCCAACAAATTTTGTTCATCTAACTGGTTTGCATCAGGGAAATATGTCCCAGGTTAAATGTGATAAACTGGTAATTCTGGTTATGTTTTCTTCATCATATCACAGCTAAATGTAAGTTATCTGCAAAATATTTGCTATAATGTGATATCCTGCTGTGCGCGTAGGTTCAGTTAAGGTATGGTGGATAGAACTTTCTTCAAAGAGAAAATGTTGTTTTCTTGCTCAACATTTGCAGCTAAATGAGATTCAGTTTCACTTGTCAGTATTCTGCACATATTTACTTGGTTATAGTGGATGCTAATGTTAGTGTTTTTATGAAAAGCGCACAAAGAAGTGGCAACAAAAGAGATTCAGGAGAGCTTCTGTCCTTATTTATCTGTATCTGTTTTGTCTAACACATTTATATTGTAGGTGTCTTTTGTTTGTTCTGTCTTGTGCTATCATTTTGCCAATTAATTCCCTTTTTTTTTATCCTCACACAAAGTCACATAAAACACAATTTTACAAATAAAGTAAATAACATTATTCTACATTCTATATTTGATAAGCTTGCCCTTTTGCAAAATAATTACAATCTGTATGTTTTAAAGAGAGGTTGATGACAGATTTTAAAAAAATATTAACTCAATAAGGCAAAGCAGCTTTGTTACACACCTGTGAAGAATTCTTTTTAACATCTGTTCTCAGCGTACGACCCATTTAAGCAGCAAATGCACGTGTTTCTTTATACGTGTTTGAGAAACATGACGAGATTATCCAGCGTTTCCTCGTATAAAATCAACACATGAAACATTTACAGCTGTCCTGACTCTGCGGATGAATAGGGGAGGCTGGTGTTAAAGTGTTAATCCTGAAGGTTTGTCTGTGTTAATGAATCTGGCAACACCTGTGGTGACTGGAGGTCACCTCAGGTTAACAGAAATGGTTTCATGCAACATGAAATATGCAATGAGAGCTGTAGAGGCAGCAGGCTGATACTCACTTTAAGAATCTGTACAACTATAACCCCTAATAAACCAGCATGGCCTGCATTAATAACTAATACAATGTGCAAGATGGACTGCATTTATAAGATGATAGTAGAAAAATATGACCAGATGTCTTTTAAGGAAGGAATACCACTAATTGTTACTGCTTGGGCTACATTAGCCATTAAGGTGTAATGTCATTTTGTGCGTATTTGGTATGGATGAACCGAAAGCTGTCAGGGGTGGAAGTAACTAGTTACAAATACTCAGATTACTACAATTAAGTAACTTTTTTGGGTACTTGAACTTTTAGCAGATTTTTAAGTCTGTACTTTTACTTGTACTTAAGTATGCAATACAATATGTAATCTACTTATTTACTTTTAAAAGCATAATTGAGTACTGAGTACAATTTGAATGAATATCCAAACCTTTCATCTGCATTTTTGTGGCCAATAAGATGATCTGATCACAAACAGGAAATGAAAACAATAATGTACCAAAAAACAAAACCCTGCAGCAGCACAGGTTTAAAATAAGGATGCCAATAATTAATGATTAATCATTAATCGCCTCTTAGAATTTAAGTAATTAGAAATGTATTAAATGTGTGGTGGAGCCATTTGTCAAATAAGGAAACTGAAAATGACAAAAGAAAAGAGAAAAATAGACAGAAAAAAATGGAAATAAAGAAATTTTGAAAAATGTTTTGTATCTTAAAAAATATGAATAATTAATTGAATGGTTGCATTGATGATGTTTTAAACATCAACAATTACAAAGTAACTAATACCGTGAGTGGCTTTTGACAAGATTACTTTCTAATTTTACTTAGTATTTTCTGTACTTTTTAAAAATTCAGTAATGTAACAGTACTTGTTCTTCAGTACAGATTTTCAGTACTCTTTCCACCACTGAAAGTCATTGTGTATCATAATTAATAAAGTCCAGTGTTTTATTTTCAAAGCTCTTTAATTTCAAATAAGGAAGTCAAAAAAGTAAAAAGAAAAAGTTTTTTTTTTTTTTTTTTTTTTAAAGGGGAGACACGTGTTGAAAGTGTAAGTTGAAATTTTATCACAGATTCCAAATGCTGGCAGATTTAAAGGGGAACTCCACCAAATTTACACATCAAACATGGTTAGAGGTTTTGGGGAGCACTGCTACATATGTAAATTAGAATTATTGCCTCATGGTTGAACGTCTCCACCAAGTCAAGCTGCGGTTTACATCCATGTCTGCCCAGACTCATGTAATTTTTTGGTAAAATGAAAGTCATTGCTATATTGACATGTATGTGAATAATTTCCAGTGAGAAATGTGCTGTCCTCACTCGGAGACTAGTTTTACAGAGGAGGGCAGAGGACTGATAGAAAGCTTCAAGTGTTTTTCAGAACATTACGAATGTCAAAATGCAGATGACCTTTGAGTTTTTTGGATATAAAATATCACCACTTTGTGATTTTAAAATCCTATTAGACATTTGTGTCAAATTTTGTCATAATTAATTCAGTGTATGGATTCTTGAGTTATGGCCAAAAATGTGTTTTGTGAGGCCACAGTGACTTTTGACCATCAGTTCTATATTCACAGTCAGTGAATTTGTGCCAAATTTGAAGAAATTCCCTCAAAGTTGATATACCCGTTCACAAGAATGGGATAGATGGAAACATAATGTCTGTAGCTGTCCTGGATGCATAAAAAGTTGCCTTTTTTAAACAAAAGACTTTTTAAGACTATTTAAAAATAAATAAAATAAAAATATGTGGGACTGGAGAGGTGGACTTAACCAAACCTCTGTAGCCCACTCATCTCTGCTTGAGGACTATTGATGCTTGAGGCTATATTGACTGCTTATAGCATAACACACCCAAAACTGTGTGGTTCTGCTGCATCGATTTTGATCCTTCAGTTCTTTTTTAAGCTGTCCATTGTGAGTCCATCAATGTTAAAGAAGTGCACTGCAAAATCAGTGGGGACTCTTTTAAGGCAAATGCTGCGGTTTGTTTGAGAGTTAGGCTAAGGAGCTGAGCTAATGCTATGTCGAGCTAATAGATAACTGTGAAACAAACTGAATAAACTGTGATGTGGTTGTGTGGTGTCAGCCACTTCACATATGAAAATAACTGCACACAATAAGAGTAATAAGACAGCTACAGGTTTATGTTTTATATGGTAAGAAAATCAGAGGATGAACCATTGTTGACCAGCCAAAGCCTCCTTTTTTTTACCAGCAAGCACAAAATTTTGGATGCATGTATAATTTCCTGCAAATACTTGTACATCCAGTACTTATACCTGACATTTTGGAAAATATTCTTTTTGTTCATTACCAAAAATTAGGTGAGAATGTCAATACCGTTGTCATATCTGTTGATTAACTATGGAGCTACAGCTAGGACTTGATTAGCTTAGCTTAGCATAAAAACTGGAAAACAAAAAAATGTTAAAATGTCTTTTAATTTTGTGACTCCACCGAGAATGAAAAATTGCATATGGCTACAAATGAATTTGTTTTCTTATAAAAGATTGCAGGGATCAACACTAGGCCTGGGTATCGGTACTCGATAACTTTAAGGTATCAGTTGAAATAACTGAGTACCAAGTAGTACTGAAACTTCTCCAGTCAAATGATACCTCCATTCAGTCCTTTTGGTACCCAGATCTGGAAAAAACCATAGAATTTATATGGTTTCGCTCGTAGCCAATCACTGCAAGTGTTCTTTCTACTGGTACACTGGTGTGTACTGGTATTGGTGATGGTATTGTAATCTAATTTAAATCATACAAAGCCCTAATAGACACAAATATTTTTAAGCACTGTCCCACGGACCACCAAGCCTCTAAATTTGGTGGCCAAATTACATATTTGGTGGCCCAAATGTAAATAAATGTAAAAACAATATAGAAAGGGCAATTTAACACAACCTAGCACAACCTCTCTTAACTGCAACATTTTAGTTTTACACTTTTCCCATGAATGGTGATGTCGTGTTTCCTGAAGGCATCGACTTCTCAGCTAGTTTTTTAGAAACTGGCTGCACTAACATTACGTCCATAGATGTATCATATTCTAGCTGCTCAATTTCATTACAGTTCAGTTTTTTTGATTGTCCAACTTTTGTGTTTCTGCTTTTTTTCTGTAAGGATCTGGTTTGCATTTTGGGTAGGCTTTGTAAAACCCATTTTTATATATATTTTAAACTGAAATACGCAAAGATATCAGGATCTTTGTTGAACCTGATGACCATAGATGGCTAAAATGGAATATTTGGTGGCCACAGAGTCACTTTTTGTAGCTATGGCCACAAATGGTTGATGCTGAACCCTGGATTAACACTTTAAGTCCAAATGATCAGAACAAAGTAAATACATTTCAACTGAATTCTTTCAAATGCTTCTGTGCTGTATGTGAAGTAAGAGAAACTTGTACCTTTTGGTCTGTAACATTCATAGAGGTCACAGCAAGCCAAGAAATAACTTGGAAGTTGAGGCAAAATAGGTGGAAACAGACAGACAGTGGAAGAGGGAAACTGGGACATGAACCTGTGCTCAGGTTCATTTCAAAATGACAGATAAGAAATTCATCTTTCCATGTTTATCAAACTCATGCATCCTGGAGGATTGCAGTGGTCCTGAAAATAGGCAGATGAAAATGTTTTCTAACTATGCTGTTGCCTATATGAATAACAGTCCAGCCGCAGATTTGTGGGAATTTGACAACCTGTCAGAATGCTCCCATCATCCAGGTTTGGTTTCTAAACCAGTAGTTGAAAAACTGTTATAGTTGGCTGCTTATTCCACAAATCTGACATGTCAAAGAGATTCCTATTCATTCTAATGTCCAGAGGTAAATATAAATGCATTAGAAGCTACAAAATGAACATAGAAAGTACAAAAAACATAATGAAACAGCAAATCTTCACTGGAACTGGACTCACACATCCTTTTGAGTTAAGACCTAGGAAGAAAGGGAAAAAAAGTGTACAATGACGATGGCAAGCATATTGACCTTTTTAAAATAATTTTACAGGAACAGCACTTACCTCTGCAAAGGTTGCATTACAATCTCAATTCATATTTTTAAAGTAATCGAAGTAATGACAATTTATGATGCAGATTTTTAGAAAACACCTAAATTTAGTAGTTGGGGCTCCTGCAGGGGTGTAAGTTGACTTATGACCAAAGATTTATGGTAATTTAAATGTTTCAAGCTGCTGTAATGCTAGCTATGGGTCAAATGCCACCAAATGAGTTCTTATGCATGTACTATATGTACCAACACATTCTCACTAGCAACTCATCAAATACAGCAGCTTAGTCAGTAACCCTTCGTTCAAATTATAGTGCTGTAGGTCCTCTAGCATAAGTCTTGCACATGCAGGGCCTCATGGTCAAGTTAGCGATAATAAATGTGCAACATCAAGTAGACTTTCAAAATAAAGGCACAAAAATTACTTGGTTAGGTTTGGGAAAGATGTTTTGGGATAAAGGGATACCTACAGTGTCAGACTCTGAAGCATAGGGGCACTGACCAAGCTGTTGTAATTGACATGTTTGAAGTCATCTAAACTGCAATTTCACTTTTTTAGGGCAACCGCTGATGAAAAATTCAAAATGTAAATCCACGTAGGTGGAAGTTAACGTGTTTTGTAAATGACCAGATGGTGGCACTATCCAAGCCAAAATATCATAAGTTCTACCTTGGCCCATAGCATAACTTTTGGCCAAAAGTCACTGAAATCTGGTCTGTCAGTTTTATTGATATCAAATGTGACCTCTTCAGCCACTTGTACACAACATTTTGCGTATCATTTCTACATGTTTTAGGCTTTTCACATGTCATTTAACACTGTTTTGTCAGACGCATTTTGTGTGTTTGGTACGTGGTAACAATGGTCAAATCATCATAGTAAGATGACCTACATCGTCATGGTGATTAACATTGTGAAATGGTCGCAGCTGGTTAGGGTTAGGCACCAAAACTATTGGGTAGGTTTAAGAAAAGATCATGGTTTGGGTTAAATAAGTATTTCAGCTATGTAAGTTAAGTTACGTAAGTTAACTTAAGTACTAAAGTTAGAATTAGTTGACTCTTGGTTTTACCCGGGACATGAACTGTGGCCTTCTAGGTTGACATTTGCTTGTAAAGTGACATATTGTCTCTGAATAAGTCAGTAGACTAAATGCCATGAAATGACGCAAAAAGAAAGAAAAGGGTGTTGTTATATAACATGCAAAATGACTTAAGATATTGGCGCGTTATTCATACGCCATTTGGTGAGACCAGGCTGATATCCTGCCAACCCACAGACAGACAAAGAGGACAGAAAACACAACGCTGTGGACGGAGATTACTTTGTATATTTTCTGTCTCTTCTTCCGAGCTGTATGGTGCAGTCTTATTGCAATTTCTGTGTGTATTCTGAAGGCCTTGTTCAAGCTACAGTAAAGCTGATAAACAGTATCAGTCACACAGGGGATTAGTTACACAGAGTGCACCCATCCCACTGCCTCTCTGCTTAATTCCAACTCCAATCATTTGCATGCTGCAGAGTATTTGAAACTTACTGGACATCTTTGGTATGCGGATAGGCCCGCTGCTGGTGCCATCGCCCCCTTCGGTCAGGGCTTTGATCTCAATGAGGTAGTCCTCTCCTGAGGGGATCTGCAGCTCCACACTGGTCTTATTGGTTTCCAGTACAGTAGTCCTGCTGTGCCAGGTCTGACGGTACACAACCTGGAGGAGAGTGAGTGGATCCTGTGGTGAACATTTTAGTCTTTGGCTGCAACAGTCAGAAAGAAATCCTTTGACCTCTTTTATGATTTCATTTAGCATATTAAAGGAGCAATCTGGGTAACACTTTATATTAAGCTGTTTGTAATAAACAGGCCCTTAAAAGATGCTTAGTAATATTAATACGTGTTAATAAGACTATAAGTGTCAATAATAGCATAATAAACATGGTTATTGTGTGATTATAAGACATTTATAAGCCCTTATGAGCTATTATAATTGTTTAGTTTTACTAACTTACCTATCATCATTGTTCATCATTGTTAAAACCTTTGCTAAGCTTTTGTTGTTGCTTATTAAGATTTCTACATACTTTATTACGTATTTATTAGCAATTAACTATGCACTAATTAACAATTTACTATGCATTTAAGGGATATTGAATCTAAAGTGTGAACAGTGCTTGTTAAAGTTAATTAATCCTTTATTATGCACTTATTAGGTACCTGATCTAAAGTGTGAACAGTGCTTATTAGGGTAAATCAATCCTTTATTACGCAGTTATTAACAGTTCCATTTTGGGGTACCAGATCTTAAGTGTGAACAGTGCTTATTAAGGTTAATTAATCCTTTATTATGCACTTGTTAACAGTTAACCATGTGTTAATAAGCATTGTATAAGGGTGTTATTACCTATTAAATAATGCTTATTACAAACACCTTAATATAAAGTGCTATCAAAATCTGTTAAATATTTACTGCACTAAATCATAAAATAACCATGATATGTCATCAGTGATTGGGGAATGATGCTAAATTATCAGCTTCTCCGAGAACGATGATACAATCAGCATGTTCTCCTTTTAATTTTTTATTCCGGCCAGATTGTGTCTTTTGTTCTCCTGGTTCACATTCATTAGAATTAAAATTAATGCTGGATTTTTGCCAAAAGAGTAAGTGTCTGTTTATGAGCTGTAAGAAATCATTAATAATGTTAATGGTTTACACTGGTGGACACTTGACAGCTATAAACACTTTGCCATCACTTGTTATTGTCTAATTATAATATTGCGCTCATCTTGCACTGGTGTAACCTCTGTCCCTGCAACCTGCAGGCAACCTGACCGGAACTTTGAGTCTGCCGAGGAGGAGGACGCACATCAACCATAGATCGTATATTAAATCTGGACTCAGCCTATTTAATATACCATCCATTGCTCCAACTCACTATTTGGACCGCTGTATTCATTTTTGAAAGCTAGGGTCTTACATATTTCCCCTTTAAATTAGCGTGCTAAAAACAAATCGAGCCCCACAAGCTGAAGTGTGTGTGCAGCCGGATTGTAGTTATTCAGTCTCTCTAGAGAAGGTAATGAATTCAGACTGCCTTGTGAGGTGCTGCTTTGGCCTGATGACTCAACGCGGAGGAGCATAGGCTTTTCAAAACAGGACCTCAGACAGCCTTTTTACACATTTAGTCATGTAATTTCACCCTCATCAAAATGCAGCATAATGTTTTATTTTGTAGTTCAAAAGAAACACGCAGCACAGGGAGCCAAACTGTCTATTTAGTTTAAAAAAATATGAAATATAATAAGACATTTTCACTTTTAATTCACTGTATTGCCAAATTATTAAACCACTCCTGTCTACATGCAGTGCACGCTCCCTTACAACAGAGCTTCACAAAAGACTTATCATTAAATGAGCAGGGCCGCATATCTCTGGAGAATAAATATATATATTTATGGAAAGCATTATCAAAAGCAGTGTTTTCTCCACACAGGTATGCAAAGTGGATCAAATGTGATTCATTGTCGTACTGGTTGGAAGGAGCTGAATTCCTTCTGTGGCATGACGCCTTTCACTTTATCACCTGGAACAGATCTTTTAATTTTGAAAGGCCAGACAGGGCCAATCCATAATGTAACACTGGAGTGCTGAGGTCTATCTTTCCACTGCAATGAGAAAGCCATTTATTGGGATGACAGCTGCCGAGGCTCTATTTGTTTCCCCCAGTTCTGGACTTTCTGCTATTACTCTGACAAACTCACCTTGTATCCTGTCACCTCAGACTCATTTTCCATCGCCTTGACATGTTCCCAATTTAGAAAGATCTTCGAGTTGGTCAGGTTCCACTCAATATTCCCTGGAGGCTGACTCGGAGCTGTAAGACATGTAATTATACAGACACAGGGTTCACAAATGAATGCATAAGCCTGTGTCATCAATAGTATTTTCTACACTGGCTCTGTAGTCGGCCTTCGCGTAATCATCTGGTGCTGCAGCAGAATGCATTTCATACTATACACTCCTCAACCTTCTGGAAGATGCTGAAAGAAATGGAGGTCAAGAAAAAAGAAGAAAAAGCACTTCTTTGATTACCCTTTCATTTATGAGTGTGAAAACACAGCTTATAAGGATGAAATGGAGAGTTCACCCTGAAGCAGCACAAAAGTCTTTACTGCATCATATTTCAGTGAAAACCTGCAGTGGTTGGGGAGTGGTTCTGACTTAGGTAGTGCGGCTGAAAACAACATAGAATATAACATGAAATTGTAACTTAGCTGAAGTTGATAGAAGAATTTGAATGATGAGTAGTCTGCCCACGGTGAGGATGAAGAATGAGCGAATAAACTGAATGAATGAACAACTGAATAATGTCAAAAGAAAAAAAAAGTGGCTTATACGAGGGACAGTTTTGTAATTGCCCTGAACATAATACCACTATGATAATAAATAATTACGGTTACCTCCATTGATTTAATATATTTCTTACAAAAGTTTTCAAAGGCTGCAAATGCAGTGAGAGGTCCACAATTTTTAAAGTCTGTTTTGAGGCAACATTATGCAACTATTTTACCTAAAATAACAGTTTCAAAATCATTTTAATGCTACACTGAACTAAAATAGGGAGAGTGGGGCCCCTGTCATTGCCACTCTGTGCCCAGACCGCCTGTTCTCTCGTTATGTAACTCGGGTTGAGCGGATACTAACTCCCATAAAAAGCGTGTAACACTATAGAGTGCTGCAGGGATGGTGTATTTTTGTAGGCAAACCCAGAAATTTGCTTTGCTTTGTCCCTTGATGAAAAACAATGGCATTTTTTTCCATTGGAGTTTTGATTAGTGTAAAAAATAAGCTCTGTGGCAAAAAAAAAAAAAAATATGATGATATGATACTTGCACATTTTGTTAAATTATATTTATCTTTTATAAGGGTAGTCTTATTGGAAAGTGGAACAAAAACAGTAATATATGTGGCACTTAAAAAAAGGATTTAGAAAAAGTTTTCACATGACAGCAGCAAAACAAGCCATAGCAGCAAAACAGACGTAAAGGATAGGTTCAATTTTTTGGACAGAGTAACTAAACCCTCAAACCACATTTTAACTGAAAACTATGGCATTTAGTAGTGTTGTTGAATGAGTCCAGTCCAAATCTTGACATTTTACTCGGAGTATTGAAACCTGACTATTACAATTTAGTTTTGCTATTGGCTGATCTTGTGACATATATGGTGGCAGCTTTTGTCATCAACCAATCCTCCTCTGTGTCCGGCTGGCCAACTGTTGTAAAAAAAAAAAAGTTTATGATACTTACACATTTTGTGCTGCCAGACAATCTTCACAAATGAGCACTATTTTTTTAAAATTATTTTTAAGCGTAAATGCAATCACAAGAAGTAAAAAGCTAACTTAGGCTCTAGACGAACTACACCGGACTTCACCACCAGTAAGTGACAAGTGTTGATCACGGTGTGATGATGTTTAATGTCCCTAACAACCTGTGTAGTGTAATTTAACCTCTTGTTAGCAACTGTGTTTTTTAAGACACATAAAAGCTTCAAAATTTACAAGTGGGGCATTTACTAATGTATTTTATGTTGTAGAACAAAACAGTAAAATCCCTTTAGCTTGTTTTTACATGCAGAGCTTATTCAAGCCAATAACCCATTGAATTCCAGACAAAGGAACCGGAAGCGCTAATATGCTAACACAAGTTTTAGGACTCATTCCTGCAGTACTCTATATGGCACTAAATCACACACAACCAACACATTTATGTTACTGATTTCAGTGAAACTGGATCATATTTTTCTCTGACGTCCTCCGGCTGCCCCGCCTTTTCATGGTGCCAAAGTACCCAATAACTGCTGCTAACTGTAGCTGCCATTAGCTAGTTAGCTCAGTTACCCATGCAGCTTGCTGACTCTGCCTGGACTGGACTGGAAGCTTAGAGTGCTGGGGGGAGTGTTGGTGTTTACACCTCTAGCACAGGAGCTTTAGACAGCCGGAAGGAGGATATTTTTGGGCCCGGGCAGATTTCATTGCAGAGGCAAAGTGACTGAAGAGGACACTGATGGAGGAAGCTAAGAGAAGAAAAAAAAGATCTTGGACTGATTTTTACATGCTGGGGAGAGCTTTGTGAAATAAAAATCTGCTTTAGTCAGGTGCCAATATGAACACTGAATCAGGTTTTTCTAGATGTAATCATTACAATTTTATTCCAAAGTTTACCTGTTTATGAGTCTGAATTAGACAAATCCAGTGGGTAAAATACAGTCTTGTCAGTACAAAAATCCCTCTTTCAAGACAGAATTACAATAAAATTGTGCACCTATCCTTGAATGATTTCTGGGTTTTTACACATGGTTTTGTTTTCACACAAATACCACATTAGGAACATGTTTTGCGAAACATTTAGCACAAGAGAAGTCACTGAGTGCAGATTTCACGTGCTCACAATATTTTCATCTCATCCCTAATGAACAGAAATTTATTTCTCATCACTCACTCGCTGTGTTAAAACAACTCCTGGCTGTGTAATCAGTCTGAAGTCACATGTATCCTTGTGTTTGCACAAAAAAAAAAAATAGATGCCAAGCGAGTCAGAAAAGCAGCTGTGATGTAGGGGTGTGTGAATGTGAGGTGGCAAAAACAGTTGGAATGGATTTTAATGAGACTACAGTGGTGCAGCAATGTACTGTAAGAATAATACCAAACAAATGTAAGAATATCAATGGCCTTTCTCCAAAAATAATGATGTATCACCACCAAATGACCGCAGGTTTGAACTTATGATTTGATGCACTGTCTTGACTGAGAAGCTTTTGTTTATGGTATTTTCTTTTTAGACACCAGTACATGTATTAAAGGGAAGAAAACACAAAACAACATATTTTGGAGCCTGTATTTACTGTTTTGCAAGTGGAAATGTTTCTTTTGTGTCAACCTGTCTCAGAACTTTCCTTTTTCTTTTAGCAATGCATGTAAACATTTGATGAAAAACAACTAGAAGAGTCCACCCGAGAGTGCAGATTCCCACCAAGAAACAGGTGGTGAAGCACCTACTGCAATGCCAGCACAACTGCCAGATGCAGCCAGTCTAGCTGAAACAAGTTTGCAAACTGAAGCAGTTGTTGATCACTTGTGGCCCCTAGTGGACAGTTAAGAAGAGTGAGAAGTTGGCTGTCAATGGTCTCATAAAACAGAGCAGGCAATAAATATTGACAATTGAAGGAATTTAATATGGGACTTACCACTATATTGACCTGTATAGGTATTAAGGTATTAAGTGTATTTCTTGGCAAAAATTAAGGTTATCACTACACATGTATGATTCCATGGACTGGCCATGAGGTCACAGTGACCTTGACCTTTGACCACCAAAATATAATCAGTTCATCTTTTAGTCCAAGTGAACATTTGTGCCAAGTTTGAAGAAATTCCCTCAAGGTTTTCTTGAGATATGGCTTTCACAAGAATGGAATCACCTGAAAACATAATGCCATAATGCCTGTGGCCATAAAAACATAAAGGCATAAGAGTCAAAGTTTTTCAAGGTTTCTCAAAAATTCACAGAGTCACAGAGGTCCTTCAGTATATAGTCATGAATGTGCTCAAAAAAATATTAAGCTGATCATTGCGGCAGTATTCGAGATTAGCTGCGGACAAGCTGTAGTCCCAGTGATCATGCAATTGTGCATAGGTAAATAGGTTAAATGTTTTTTTTTGCAAGTGAAATATTGTCAGTTAAATGCAAAAACTGCCACTGGGTATCTGTCTTACAATAAAACAATAAGAAAAGATGTAGTTTGAGGACATCTGAAGTAGCGTGAGTTGTTTTCTACATTGTTAAACACCCATCATTGCTGCCTGACAGGAATCAGGCAGAAATCATGTTCACGGACGATATAATGCCTTAAGTTCAATTCACGCTATGTTTAGTCATGTTTGCAGACTTCATTACTCACTCCCTGATGTATTGTGCATTTTTATGGAAGTTATAGCAACTAGTGCCTAGTACAAAACATGTGTATCGAGTAGCTGCTTGTGATTGGATCACAATTTCCTGTTTTATATGCAAGTAAACATATAGATCATTTCTGTTTTCAAAGACCAAATGCATTGTTGTTTTTAACTGGCAGGAGGAATCAATACAATTCCGTTGCTAAGTCTGCCAAAAATTAAAAGAAGAAGTTTGCAAGGACCTTAGCGCTGCTTGTTTTACTGACTTTGGCCCAAATGGAAATAAGAGAGCATGTTTTGTGTGCACTCCATCCATGAGAATCATTGTGGTTCCCTGTTGTTTTGCACTTTATACTGTATGACTCCGTGGGAGTGTGAATGAGTACATATTTTCACTTACGCAGAGGACATCAGTTGAGTAGGTGGCCCTTCAGTGTGGCCCGGGACACACTCATGTATACACTACTAAAATAGTGTGGCCATTAGATCACCTCCAAATGTTGCCTGAGCAATCAGATCTCAGTGTGTTCTCAGTGCGTCTTAGGTACATTCACACCTGAGCTTAGACACTTGTTATCTGATCACCCAAGAAATATGTTAATACCAGGTGTAAGCATGTAGATCTAGAAAAAGGCACCGAATGTAGAACTCCATTGGTATCAGTATCTCGATACCCAATCCTAGTCATCTGGAGCTGAGTGCACCAGCTGGGCGTACACCTGGGTGTAACGTTACGTCCGACTTAGAACGCAAAGTTACGACCAGGCTAAGGTTAAGATGAGTGCACCAGTTAGATTTAAGCCCTGTGTGTGTTCCGCCTGGGTGTAACTTTTACACATAGTGTGGAGCAGGCATAAGTTGGAAACTCAGACTTGTATCCATGGTAATTTTAACGGAATCACACAGCCAGAAAAGAAAACAAGGATGTCAGCGCGTCTTGTTGACAGGATGATTAACAAGAGGGCATTCAGAAGAGAAAGAGTTGTCTGTGACAGGACAAACCCGCTCGACATATATTCAGAAACTGAGCTGATAGATAAGTTTCGTTTTGGCAGACAAGCGCTGTTTGAGTTAATTGAAGAGCTCTCCCCTCAACTGCACTATCTGTCGGACAGGAACGCGGCGCTGTCCCCCGCCCTGCAGGTGCTGATTGTGTTCAGGTTTTATGCCAGCGGAGCCTTTCAAAATACTACGGGAGACATGATAAATGTACACCGGACGACATCATGCCAAGCTATAGAAGTGTGTTGCTTGGCAAACAATGAATTCGCGTGTACTCACATGGACGCACACTGTAAGACCAGGTGCAGCTACGACCATTGTCAGTCAGGCTTGGTGCACTGTAAATTCCAATCACAAAGTTGGACGTTGTTAAGTCCGGCGTAAGAGTTAAGACCTTCTTTTTTTACACCTAGCTGGTGCACTCGGCTCCTGATTAATAAAAACTCAAATTCCTGAAATGTCTGTTGGTGTCTGATCCATGAAAGAAGTTGAAATGTCATTTAGTGAATAAGCACTGAAAACAGTTGAACCTGACAGTTGAAATCTAAAAGATGAAAGCAGTTGAACTGTCATTTTTGGAGTAAGAGATGAAAACTATCAGAATGTTAGCTTAATTGTTAATGATAAAAGCCACTGAAATTTCAGTTTGAGTTTGGCTGCTGAGACGGTTGAAGGGTGGGCACTAAACACCAAGTGTCCAATGGTATATTGAATAAATGTCAATCGAATTATCTGACTTCTGAGTTGGAAAGTAAAAATCATGTTGTGTCAAAAACTGAAAGCCAACCTGGTATGAGTTTCGCAATAATACATATGCAACACCTGGTTAGACTTTCAAAATAAAACTGGAGAGAAACATTTCAAGCATTGATCGCAGTACGGTTGGGTTTAGGCAACAAAACTACTTGGTTAGATTTAGGAAATGATCATTTATTCATCTTATCCTTTAAGGGGTACGCAGGGACTGGTAACCTGGGTTAGAGGCAGGGTACAGCCTGGACAAGCCGTCAGTTCATTAAATAGCTGATAGAAATGATCATGCCTTGGGTTAAAATCTCCTTAAAACAATCAACAATGACCAGTAAGTTGCCACATGGGAACCAAACCACAATCTTCTTGTCCATCCACCATGGCCTCCTCCATAGCATGTGAACTTTCTCACTCTTTAAACTTGTCCTTTGTTCCTGTCAATATCGCCCCCTGCTAATGCAGCTTCATACACACATGTACTTTTAATGTAGCAAAACGTGACACTGACACAATATCCTCTTGTGGATTGATGGGTCTATTATACGCTTTGGTGTGAGACTAGGTCTTAAAAGAAGTTTGAATATTGTTTGTCATTTTCACCACCAGTTCAGGGACAGTTCACCCCTAAATCAAAAATACATATTTTTCCTATGGCCTGTAGTGCTATTTAACCATCTAGATTTTTTCTTCTTCAGTAGAATCTACGGAACTACTTTAGAATTTACCAAAACTTCTTTCTTTTCTACTAGAAAGAAAGTAGTTCCTACATGACACTGCTCACAGTAAGGTCTGTGGATTATCTTGAATAACTAGGTCATGAGTTTTGAATTTTTCAAATGTATTTTTTTTTCTTTGAACACTGAGTGCCATTTAGTGCCTTTATATTGCAGAGAAGGTAGATATCTCTATGGCCGATATTTCCAAAACTCTGCAACAAAAAAATCTAGATCGATAAATAGCACTACAGACCAGGGAAAATATATATTATTTTACAATAGAAACAAAAACATTAGCCATATGTAGCCCTTAAAAATGAATCCACCAAAGGCCTCATATGGCAGCCAACAAACAACAAACAAGCCAGGCATTCAGAGGTCACTCTAGTTATTTCCTCCTCTCTCCATACTGGCAGTGAAGCAATCCCTTCCTAGAGCTACAACCTACAGACACCTACCGGTTGAAGGAACAAAAGCAGATTTCAGTAAAAAGCTGAGCAAACAAAGAAACAAAGCACATGTTCGGGTCGTGTGTGTGTGCACTCACGTGGCTTCTTGGTGGTGATGTTAAAAGCGGGGCTGCAGGGTCCGAGTCCAGCGCTGTTCTGGGCTCTGACTGAGATCAGATAGACCGTGCTGCCCTTCAAACCTGAGAGCAGAGCCGTGGTGTTGATAATCCTCACTCTCTGTGCTTCACTCTGTTGAGATCCTTTCTCCCAAAACAGAACCTGGACCAAAGACACAAGGGTTACTACAGACCTCCAACCATATTGCCTCCCTTTGTCTTTTTCCCTTTTGAAACAGTGTGTCAAATCAGTGAAGCGGTGGCAACTGAGTCAATTTTCATTTTGCCACTTTCCTACTGAGAGAATCACAGAACATTAAAAAATGGTTAATTTTGAGTAAGTAATGCTGATTCAGCATTGATACATGGCTAATTATAGGGATACATGTTTTCAGAGACACAAAGAGCATTAATAAATAAGGTTAATTATGGCTAAGCAATGCTTATTCAGCATCCTTATGCATTTATGAAGTGTTACTTAAGGGATGCATGTTTCTGACTTCATCATAAGGGTCACATAGATCAATTAAGGTAAATTAAAATATTTATCAACTATATACTAATGTTATTTTGCACCCTAATTAGTATGTAAACCTTTCATATACGTTAACAGCTTATAACAGTGTTAATTAACTTTTAGTTAATGGTTATTATGGAATTAACTAATGTTAATAGCATGTATTTAATGCCATAGTAAACAAGAACACCATTAGTAAATGATTACTAGACACACTAGTTAACAATTAATTAACTATTGTTAATTAATGGACCCGTATTTGGTAACACTTTATATTAAGGTACTTGTAATTAGTATTAGTAAATAGGCAATAAGACCTTCATAAGATGCTTATAAACATTAATGTGTGTTAATCAAACTGTATAAGTGTTAATAATAGCATAATAAACGTGTTTATTGTTAGATTACACAACACACTTACAAGAAACTTGTTTACAGTTTATAGACTACTTAAGAATCATAATAAAATCCTTATAAGTTACTTGTAATTGTTTATAATAGCATTACAAACAGATTTAGTATGTATGTATTTATGTAGCAGTTCTTAGCAGAGAAAAAAGGTCTGAAATTGTAATAATTAAAAAAAAACAAACAAAACAAACAAAACAAAACAAACAAACAAACAAAACAAACAAACAAAAAGTGCCCAAAGGACTGATTAACCTTAATAAGCACTGTTCGCACTTTATATCCGGTCCTCCCAAAATTTATAGATAACTGTTAATAATAAAAGCATAGTTAACGAATAAATGCATGACAAAGTGTTAAGAAATATTGATAAAGCAAAAACAAAAGTTTAGTAAAGGTTTAACAATGATATAATAAAGTTAGGTGACCTAAGTAAATGTGTCTGTAATGTGATCATAAACAATTATAAGAAGCTCATAAGGCTTTTATTTACATTCTCAAGCAGTCTGCAAACTAAAAGGTTTCTTGTAAGACTGCTTATAAATATCTTATTATCCAAAAATGAATTGTATTATATTATTAACACATATAGTCTTAACAGACATTAATATTAATAAGCAGCTTATAAAGGGTTATTACACATCAATTAACGCTTATAAGAAGTAGCCTAAAATAGTATTACCCCTTAATGTGAAGTGTCACTGAAGAATATTATAATTATAGAGTACATATGTGTTAAAAGTGCTTGGTTGCAAATGAGCCTGCTGACACACAACATATGGCAGCAGATGTGAAGTGGCACACACACACACACACACACTCACACACACACATAGAGATACAGATATGTCGTTTACTGTTAAGGAGGTTCATTTCGGGGCTTCCGCTTTCTCTTCATTAAGTTGTAAGAAATGTGGGTTCATCTAGGTTTAAGTCTTTAATATGCTGAAGCAGTGATTCTTTAGGACTTTACTTAAAAGGAGAAGGAAAAAAAAAACAGCTCCATGCTATCAGCTACTGTAGGTCCTCAGGCAGTCCAACCCACATTTTTAAACTACCCAGTGATACTGTATCTGACAATCAGCAATACTAAAAGCAGCGCTGGGAGTGAGGAGTACAAGGATAAGGAGCTTGTCAGAATCTGTATTCATAGGGAGATCATTTATGACCCTAACACGAGACGGGAAAACCAGACAGGAAAATGTCAAACAGATGGTTTGAGAGTAGGTACTTATTCAATTGGCTGCACACGGGTTTTTGGGGATCTTGCTTGGGAGAGGCAGATTAGCAACAGGGCCTGGAGTTGCTGATAACAGATGCATCTCGGGTGGGGTTTTTTTTTTTTTCCACCAGCAGTTTAATTATAGCAGTTTTACCAGCACTTGGGAAAATACCTAAAATACCTGAGCAGAAGAAGTTTACAGTTTTAACACCACCTCTGCTAAGAATCTAAACACATGCTCAAAGAGGGATGAAAGAGAGGGATCTAAGGAGACTTAAGCTGTCTTGCTGCATCTTAAAGTCTTACAGAGACAGCGGCAGGAAAGTGCATCATATCACCAGTTTAAACAATGCCAATGTTTGCGTGTGGGAAGCAGTATTTAAATATTATTTTCATTATAGTTGGCTTCACTTTCTGTATTAAATCCTGGTAGAAAGAAGTTTAGAATAGAAAAGGTTATTAGCATGTAGTACCAAAAGTACAGCATCAGAAGTGTATCGCTTCCCCACAGAGCAATTGTCCAATCATAGATCAGCAAGTGTAACTACGAATGGAAGGCTTGTCAATCTTTGGATTTTTCTTTCACACATGCAGAAGTAGTGTGCAAGAAGGAGCGGTAAAAGTGATCCCCTGCAATTAAAGAGTTTGGAGCATTGACTGTGATCAAATATGGACGACATGAGAGCTCTCCAAAAGTGATGCCAAAACATCTTGATCGCCTCCTGGTGGCTGGCAGCTGTATAGGCAGTAAATCCTGCTCAAGCCATGTTAGCAGATGGGATATGAGCCAAACTAAAACTCAAAGTTAACATCAAATAAACATTCCCCACAGATAGTTTCTGTTATTTTAGGTAAATAGGTAATCACACTGATGTTTGTTCATTGTTCATTTGATCTGATAAGTTTCATTTTAGTTGTTCATTTGATGCTATAAAAAGGGGGTTTTATGTCATGATCGACAGCTGAGCCCTGCTCACAATTGGTTGGCGGGTTTGTATGGGCAGGACCTTGATATAGTGGCTCCAACCTGCTCACGAGTGCGCAGACTCTGGCACCAAATGACATCAACAGTGCAAGATGTCAGCGCTGAATCGTGATATTTTGGCTTCATTTATGTGCAGTGGGAGGAAGTGGAGGCATGTAATCCATCTTTATTTACAGTCAATGATTGGAGGTTTGTGTCTTTTTCATTGCTTCTTCGAACCCAAAAAAAAGACAGCCAAAGTGTAAGGAATGGATTAAACAGTGTCCTACGGGACAGGGGATGTTGCATACTGTACAGGTTGTAAGGCCCCTTTCAGCAAATAGTGATATTAGGCTATTCAAATAAAATTTGACTTAACTTGTTTTTATTTTTCTGTCCAAACAAAAGCTTTTTATGTTAGCATGGCAGTCTAACAATTACATTAGAAACCTAGTGTTACTTCCAGTGTTAAAAGTTAGCATATCATTTGGTGATTAACTACAGTTCATTACTTTTTAAATAATTTAACAATGTACTTCTATTGTAAACGTGTGATTGTTTGGTATGTTTTTTTTTATTATTATTATAATACTATCCTATAGGCTAACTACCTTCCCTACAATAGGAGGGCAGTGCTATTTCCATGTCTTCGATTTGAATCATCAGCTCATCAAATACATACTTGACAAAAAAATACATGCTTATGACCCTTTTGAGGGTTGCTCATTCTCATAAGACAAATACATTAAAATAAATGCAGGAGATGGGGTAACGGTTAACACAGTAACCATTAGTTGGCTAGCTAATCCACTATCATTATGTAGTCAGTGGGGACAATTCCCAAGTTGGAAAACCATTGTACCATTGCAGAAGAAGAGGGCACAACAAGATGATGTAATTAAAGGAGCTCCCCCTAAGCCACAAACAGTGAAACATAATGCAGAGAACATTAGTGAAATATGATTTTTCTGTTTGTTTCATGCATTAATGTGAGAACATTTCCATCAGATCTGTGGGGGAGCCATGAGCCACGAGAAGTTTTTTTTGTTTTTTTTGTTCCCCCAAGTTTTGGTGTTTCCAACCTTTTCTGATTCGATATTTGAAAATATGCATAAAAATATGTTTGTGGTTTGTGGTGTTGTACACTCTACATTGCTAGAATGGAAAGCTTTCAAGTGTAGGAACAGTAACTGAGGGAGGCAGAGCTCGGTGAAATAATGTTAGGGAGGGGTGTTTTGAGAACATTTAAACCAATGCTGTCCAAGTCTCAGTCAGAGACAAGGCAGGATTAGCAACCAGGCAGAGCTGGCATCCACACAGGGGCCCTAAACCCCAGGAGTCCCAAATGTCCCTGGCATTATCAATCCATTTTTAGTAATTGCATGCTTGATAGAGAATTTTTGTACAATAGTCCAGTATCTAACTATGGTCCTGCATTATTATATGATCTTGTGGACCTGTCTTGCAGAGAGGCCTCTTTTTCTAAAGTTTCACACCCTTTGTGCTTTTTCCAATACAGGGAGGGGAGGGTGAGGTGTGGTATTCAGTTGGTTGCAATCTACAGCCTCACCGCTAGATGACACTAAATTGTACACATTTGTTCTTTCACACATGGCAGCTTCATTGTTTGCCCAATTGCCAACTAGCCCTTAGTGTGCGGTGTGCAACAGACTTGATGGAGTTGAATGGGGCAGGAGGGCAGCACATTTTAGCCCTGGGGCCCTAACAGGTTACTCATGCCATGATTGGAGTCTTATACAGTGGTGAGTAGTTTGATAGTGAGGCAGACAGTCTTGAAAGTTTGCACCTCAAAGTGTTGAGAGGTGGAGGTGGAGTAAGTATTTTACGGTCTCCCAGTCTTTTAACACTTGGAGCTTTACTTAGGTCTCGTGCATTCAGCCAGTGAGGAGGTACCGAAGCACTCCTGCTATTTTCATTCATATAGGTGGAGCAGCGCGACGAATCAAAGGGTTGGGTGAAGTGGGAGCAAATGGAAGGCTGTGGTGATGAGTCATTCCTCTCAGCCAGTCACATTACTCCTCTCATGCCGTTCCAACAGCCTTGCAATCAAACGGCACGGGCGAAAATGCCACTGAGCAGAGACGGCGGCCTCGAGAAGAAAACAGTTTTGTTGGCTTGGTGGTTCAGTAGGGTAAGATGGGACTGCACGTCACCACAAATCTGCAGCCAAACATAGATGGTGTGCTTTTTTTTTAAGTGCATGTGTGTGTCATCTTTTAATACATCAGGCAGACATATGAGAGGACACTTACGGAAATCAAAGGTACTGTTACCAATGCCTCAATGGTATTCGTTGGCCACCAAGCACGGAGAGCCCTTTGGGGTTGATCTACCCAGCTGGGACAGATTGGCAGAGGCAGATGAGAGCTTTCCAGGCTCAACTGGCTGCTCAGCCTCTGGGGGTAGGCACTGACGAAGCATTTTACCAGCTCATATTGTGGTATTGTTTCTACTTGTCATCACGATTTTTTATTTGTTCCTTTACTGATCCTTTTTAAAGGTTTTGGTGTGAGTTGCAGAGTTTGGAGATATTTATTCATCTATTTATTTAACAGGGACAGAGCACATTAACGAACATCAGTGTATAATACATGATGTATATATGCCAGAGTTAGCAAAAATGCTAATTTACATCTGAGTCTCTAGGCAGGTAATAGAAGAAACAAAAACAATCATGTACTATTATAAAACTGCTCACAACAAGGTCAGTGGATCATCATCGGTAACCGGGTCATGATTTCAAGACAGACACAAGACAAGCTTTTGAGTTTTTCAAATGTGTGTTTGTTTGTTTTTTTTTGCCCTTTGAGCACCACAAGCCACTTGTTCTATGATATTCGCGAGAAGGCAGACATATGGCCGAATACTCCAAAACTGCACAACAAAAACTAAACTTTTTCGCTAAAACAAACATAAGGAACAAGCATCAAAAGAACAAAAACTAACAAGACAAAAACTTCTATTTGATAAAACACACCCACACAATGAAACATACTGTCTTTTCTCCTGTGGTTTCCTGTTTGTGTAAGACTTCAGAGAAATCACTGGTGCTATACGATTCTCCCGGAACAAATCATTTGCAGCTGTTTCTACGCGGAGATGACTTCTTGATTCCCATCACTAAAGGCCTCTGATAAAATTCATTTTGGCAAGGATCTATGTTCTGGCAGGGTGCAAGAACAGAACATTATGAATGGGCTGAGCTCTCCGGTTTCACTGTCTCCCTCCCTGTTTGGCTGGAGGGAAGGACTCACTATGGTCTCTCATGAGGTTGTGAGCATCCTCTTCTGCAACATTCAGTATCAGCTACAGAAAGAGTTTATTTCTGGTATTCCTCCAGAGGAATACAGATACAAAAGGTTGTATTCCATTTTCTGGGACTCATGAAAAGCAGGTATACTTTTCTTAAGTGCTAGCCAAAAAGCCACTATGTTACTTGTAATGGGCTTGTTTGGAGCGAATAAACTCAGCTTTGCAAAGTGTGGGTCCATCAGCAGTTGGTGGCATAATCTACGTAAATAAACAGAGTATAAAAAGCAGAGGTTGCAAACAAAAGAAGAAAAAACAGTTGCTTGTGAACAGCTAATAAATCTCAAAGAAGAAGAAGAAACAAAACCAGTCACCTCGGCCATCTACAAAAGAAAAATGGAGAGAAGTCTGCAGGAATGTTTTTCAGTTGAGCAAGTTGCAATTTTTCTTTCATGAGACAGTCAACGCTAGCAGCTAGTGGAAACTTCTTCTTCTTCCCTCCGATCTGATCAGTCATTTGATTTAAATGTTCGCTATGCCGCTAGGTGTTTACATTTCATATTAACCACATTAACTGTCTTTTCGAAAAAAGCAAAAATCACCTCAGGCAAGCGTAACAACTTTCTTTTGCAAAACTGGCAACTTTTTAAACATTTTTTGGAATTTCATCAACCTTTTGTAATGCAATACATCAAAATGCACATAAAGATGTGCTGATAAAAACTCTTTAGTTTAGGCATTACTTAATGCATTGCAGTTTAGAGGTGAATCATAAGCAAATAAGTTCCAAGGCTAGCCAACAGATATAGTACTCTTTTAATTCTCACTCTCACTGCTCTCATTATTGTTCTTTCCAGCCACAGCAGGAAGCTGTTTTCAACCAAACTTTTCTAATAACACACTGCGCACGAACTATCTAGCACCAATCTGCAGGTAGACAATATTAGCTGGTGAACAGTGGAGATTTAGCAGCTAAAGAGCCACATGTTTCCCTCAGAAGTTGGTGGAGACCAAAAACAGAGCTAAAATATTGTGAATATTGGACTTATCATGTTGCTGGATTTGTAAATAAACAGCTGTTTGCTAATAACTTTGCCATGTCAACTTAACCCTCCCATGTGACCTCTACCATTCCCCTAACAGGCAGTCCACTGGAGGGATGAAGAAGTCTTCCCAACAGGAACAACTTTAGGATGTATGGGGAGGCCTCTCTTGTGGGAAAAATGACTGTGGTAGCCTTCAGAGTTGGACTTAAATAGGCCAAATCAGTCTTTGTGTTGAACTGCCTTACATTTTACTATTATAAGGTGTAAAGTTATTTACAAAGGGCCGGCTGAGGTTACTGATACTGAAGCACATGGGTTACTTTGGTAGATGCAGTGCTTCACTCCACACCATAAGATGTTTTTCTCCAAACTTCTACAGATACTGACAATAGTCATGTTTGTATCAATGTACTGTTTGTACTTTTTTTTTTTCCAAGTATTGCATTACAAAAGATTAATGGAAACAAATAAATTCAAAATGACTTCCTCAAATTACGAAAAAATGTTTTTACGCTTGCTTGGGGTGGCTTTAGCCTTTTTTGAAAAATACTTAATATGCTTAATGGGAGATGGACACAACTTTTCTGAATGCATTCTGACATAGCGAATATTTAACTTACATGACTGACTAGCCATTTCCACTCCAAGAAAAGAAGCTGGTTAGCAAACAACTGTTTTTTGTGTTTTTTTTGTTTTTTATTTTATGACCTCTACTTGTTCTGCCCTGTTTAGTACAGCCATATGAAATGTAGCCTATATTGCCAACTTCTGATGAAACTTAGCTTTACTTTGCAGAGTTTATTGGTTCCAAACCACTTGATGAAAACACGCCTTATTCATTTTTCAGAAGTCTGCTTCAAGTTTACTTCATGGTTCAAACACTGCTTAGGGAACCTTGAGGACTCTGAGTGCTTTTACACTTGCAAACTGGAATGTGGGATTTCTTCAAATCTTGGTCTAACCAAGTCCAAGCAGCCACTGTCAATAGACCATGCTAGATCAGTTTTTAGATCTGTACTCTGGTAGCATAATTTTTGCCGCCTCATCAGCCAACTGGCTCACTACCACTTAATTACCCCCTCAGTCTAAACGCAAATTGTCACACTAGCCAATATCAAAATAAGTTATTCTCTTAATGAGACATGTCCTCTGGAAAAACACTGTCTCATGGGGTTACAACAAAAGCAACTTTGTTGTCTCATCAAATTTCAACAAGTCATGATTAGGGTTGGCCCACAGCTAGAAATACAGGTGGTAAAAGCCTCGTAACTGTTCTCATCTAAACCGCATGCTTGTGTTTTCCACCAGTCGCAGATATGATAATTGTCCTTCTTTTCTCTACCAACATATGCAACATCAATCACTATTTTTTTTTTTAACTTGGACTAATAAGTATATCACTGACCAGGTCCATTACTTTAACATTTCAAATCATTAGATGAAATTTAAAATAATCTCCTCCAAAATGTAGTAACATCTTTCATATGTGATTTAATGTCAACCTCTTTTCATAAGCATTATGCAGTGGTTAAATTCAAGCTAAATACCTAACTAAATATGAAATAAGTCCATTTCTAAAAGTGGACTCAGCATCTGTTAATCCAGTGTATAATATCTGATAATTACTGCATATTTGCAGGCGCTATATTACTCAAATTAGAAACCAAAGTGAAACATAACTGACTCTCTGGGTGCCGTAGCAGCCTTGTGCAGTACACTTGTTGGCCAAGCCTCTGCAATTCAAATCAACCACTAAAACATGATTTGAGAGGCAATTTAAGTTTAAATTACTTAAATTAGAATATATGCCATGAAAACACAGTGGACTTGATTAGGAAAAGTTTGTCAATGTGAGGATTTAAATAAATATCTACCCACAGTAGAAGCAGACTCTTGTCAGATGAAGCTGGTCCAAATAGTGATGAATAAATTCCAGACTGAGATAATTTAATACTTCTCTTTTCTTTTCTTTCTATGATCCTCATGTCTACTATACATTATAATGCATTATATTACACTTTTTATTTGAGACATTCAACTGATGTAAGCGTGATGTTTAACCCCCCAAAACATCATTGTAATAAAATAGAACCATTTTATAATGCATTGCGTATTATGAAGATATAATAAGATATCAATGAATGATCAGCAGTTATGAAGTATTATGACATATGACCTCATAAGTCATTATAAAATGCTTTATAAGTGTGTTAAGATTATTGATAAAAAGCATTCTAAATAGTTATGAGCTATTTTAACTATAATCACACATTGTTATTTGCACATAATGATGCATTATAATGATGTTATAATGCATTATAATGTATTATGAAAATTATTCATGCATTATGAACATTATTAATGCATTGTAATGCATTATAGACATTACATTTCAGTTATGTAATATTTCCCCAAAAAACAAAGCTGTAATTTACAATTTACACTTCTATAATGCATTATAATTACATTATAAAGCATTATATAATGGTTATATTGGTTTACAACTAAAAGAATTATAATACATTATGATCTTGCAAGAAATGTTTTATAATGGGTTATAATTATTGTTAAAGGATTGTGAATATTTATGAGTGCTTATAACTATAATTATACACTGCTATAAGCACAGTACAACACAATGTAAGTATGTTTGTAATGCTTTATAATGCATTACAAACATGGGCAAAAGTGCTACCAAACACGGAAATAATGATAAATTCAGCATTTCTTAATATTAAAAAGTTGTAAAAATTGTTGAAGAACTGTATCTTTTCATAGTGGATTAAAATCTGTATTTAGTTTCCCTTTGTCTAACATGCATATTCATGCAAACTGTCTGGCACCCTAACACATCAGCATGGTGCTTCAAACCCCAGGCTTATAACAAGGTGTGTACCAAACACTGGCAATGACCTCAAAGCTTCTCAGCAGAGGTCAGGCCACCTGGGTATACCATGCCATGTAAGATATCTGGGGTTTAGGAGAGAATGTTATTTTTATCCAGGTTTTCCACAGTAAAATCCCAGGAGAGTGTTTGTTGTAGAGGATAGTGATGTATGATGTTCACACTTTCTTTTATTTATTTATTTCTCTCTCTCTTTTTTTTTTTTTTTGAATAGCAGCTCTCAGACAGCCTTGGTATTGAGTCTGGGACTGGGACAGCTGCCAACAGACCTCTTCATCCCCTAGATTAGCCTGTGAGAAATCTGCCGCTCCAACACATGCAGTATTTTAATGTCAGAATATTTCCACGCTGTCCCCATAGGCGGTTATATTCAAATGAACGCCAGCTTATTGTACTGTCAGTCATTCAGGGATTAATGTCTACTCCTTGTTTGAATATTCCTCGTAGCACTATTATTTCAACTTTTCTTTTTCATACCTCATATGCAATGATCTTCTTGCTGCTGGACCCGGGGGGAATCGGCTCCCAGTACACCTCGATCTCGGAGGCTGACACAGCACGGGCCCATACTCTTGATGGCGCCTCAGAGGGCTCTAAATACGATGGAGATCATGAATTATGCATGTTTGCAATTAAGAGTGAAAGGATACGTTTTCTCGAATTAACAGTCAACTTTATTTCTCACCCTCCTCTGCAGAGAGCACTCTGACGACGCGGCTGAATCGGCCCTCCCCCATGCTGTTGTAGACTCCCACTTTCACCTCAAACTGGGACAGAGGTGCGATGCTGTCGTTCCTGTAAATATATCTCGAAGCGTCGGGCGATGCCAGCACTGTCTGGATCCAGGTGCTGCTGCCAAGTGGGCGGAAAGCCACGACATATCCAAAGTCCTCTCCGCTCTGCTGTTCCTCTGGAACCGGCTGAGATAGGGGACAGAGAAGTTACGCCTTTGACCCAGACAACTGTGAGCAGAAATTTAATTAGGGAGCTGTGGAAAAGTAAAGTAGGAATAGTGTTTTATGTCGGACAAACTATTGAGCAAATACAGCAACTTTCTGCGCTGTGAAGCACATCCAGAAAAAATGTAAAGTTGTCACCCAATTCTAGATTTACACATATGAAATTTGCACTGGCTCCCTATCTCCGTTTTGATTTACACAACAGGGAGAGTCAGCAGGCAGCAAATCAGAAAAACTCCTGCCTTTAATTAAAAAGCCATTCCACTGAAGCCAGGCCACTGCAGTTTTAGTAGATAAGAATATACAGAATACATCTTGTCTATGAACTGTGTCTGTAATACATAATAAACATTACATTTCACTAATACTATGCCCCTACCACTCCAAAACATTGTTGTGATACATTAGAATAATTTTATAATGCATTATAATCATATTATGACTGATAAAATGGTTGTAATGTATCACAAGAGATGTGAGAATACATGATGATCCATGCTAAAACATGTCAGTGAGTGACCAGCAGTTATGATGTATTGTGATTCTTGACCTTATGAGTCATTATAAAATGCTTTATAATGTGTAATGATTATTGTTATAAAGCTGTAATAATGCTTATTACAACACTTATTAAGTTCTATAATGCATTAAAAGAACATTTATAATTCATTATGATGCATTATAATTCACTAATGTTGTGTTACCCCCAAATCACATAACTGTAATACATTATAATCATTTTATAATGCATTATAATCACATTATAACAGTGCTTATAATGCACTATAAAATGGTTAGAATGCATTACAACTATGACAATACATTGTGATCCTTAACGAAGTATGTTCGTGAGAGACCAGCAATTATGATGTATCATAATACTTGACCTTATAAGTCATTATACAATGCCTTATAATGTGTTCTGATTTTTGTTATAAAGCATTATGAAGATTTAGGTGTGCTATAAGAACAGTGTAATGCATTACAACAATGTTTATAGTTCATTATAATGCATTATAAACATTAAATTTCACTAATGTTATGTTCCCCCCAAAAAACATAGTTGTAATACAATATTTTTTTTTTTATAATGCATTATAATCAGACTACAACAGTGATTATAATGGACTGTAAAATGGTTCTAATGTATTACAACATTCTACATTATGATCCCAGCCAAAACATGTTGATGAGTGATCACCAATTATAATGTATTATGATACTTATGAGCCTTTATGGCCTTATGAGTCATTATAAAAAACTTCATAATGTTAAAATTGATTGATTGATTGATTCATTGATTGATTATAAAAATATTTATGAGTAATAGTTATGAATTGCTCTAAGAACAGTATGATGCCTTATAAGAATGTTTAAAATCCATTATAATGCATTATAAACATTACATTTCACTATTATGTTCCCCCATACATTGTAATCATTGTAAAATGAATTACGATCACAAACATTTGAGAAAAAAAGCAGCACCTTTCAGTGCTGTGAAGCACATAAAAAATTTTAAAAGTAAAATTGTCACCCAATTCTAGATTTACACGTATAAAATTTGTACTGGCTCCCTATCTCCATTTTGATTTACACAACAGGGGGAGTCAGCAGGCAGCAAATCAGAAAAGCTCTGCCTTTAATTAAAAAGCTGTTCCACTGAAGCCAGGCCACTGCAGACACAGTAACTCTGCCAGAAGTCCGTTCTCGTCAAAAGATTCAAAGAGTGCTCTGTCACAATGACTGCCCACTCAAAAATGCCCATGATCCTCTTACCTCCCACATGATGACAAGTTCTCCTCGAGCTCCTCCACCACCGCTCACATTAACTGGTGCAACCTTGGGAACTAAACAGGCACAAAGGAAACTTAATCATCATCACTCGATTTGGACCGTTACGTCTCAGGCAGGTGCAGAGGATTCTATTAAAGCCAAAGCTTTGAATGAGGCGATCACAGCCACTCTGCAGAGCTTCTTATTTACAAAATGGGTTCATCACACAGGAGTGGAATTAGCTTTTTGTTGACAGTGGCATTAGCACTCGTGTACGGCGCCGTTATTAGCCCGAGCACCGTATGTCAGCCCCATGTGTGAGGCGCCACGGGAAACCTGTTCCCTTGTGATTCAACCAGCGGGATGGAATTACTCAACTAACCTGCTCAAAATAGACACTTTCATGTCATTTGCCTCATGGCATTTGCGGATAGGTCATATTTTCTGTTGATGCGACTATTAATTAATCATAGCACAAGTTCTAGAGTGCTGACACACAGGGGCTTAGTGTTGATACTCAAATGCTTAAAAGTGTGTTTCAATTTCCACCCATTTTGCATGCGAGTGAGTAATCAAAAGTATTGGCATGAAAGCGAACAACAGATTTGAAATGAGTAACATCGCAGGGAGCACTGAAGGAAACAGTCAAATTACATTTTCCAAGTGGGACTGATTAATTTGTTATGAAGAGAAACAACAAATTGAGAGGATACCTGCTGCTTTGGTTCGAATCTGTTTTGACGGCGTGCTGGGTTCTCCAACACCAACACTGTTGATTGCCACCACCCTGAATTCATAATCCACCCAGGGGTTCAGATCTTTCACTGTTGCATGCATCATCTGTCCAGGCACAGAATCAGGAACTAGGATTAAAGAATTTAGAATTGAGTTTTGTGCTTTTCTTACGTTTTGCTGAGACACATTTCACATTTTGTCTTAAACATGTATAAAAAAAAAAAACAAAAAAAAAAACAAAAAAAAAACATTTCAAAGGCAGTTAAGTACATCAAAATGAAACAGTGACATTTGGAAATCTTAATGTTATTCCAATTACAGTACGTTCAGGGTGTAAGCGGTCCATCAGCTCTGCGTGTTCTGCAATTATCGTGGATATCTGCATCTCACAATACAGTTTTACACATAAATGCAATTAATAAATAGAGTTAATAAGCTGTTAGACGAGGTCCCTCCAGTCACCGTGGCTGACATCTTTCTGTAATCGGCTTGTTATGTTTTAAATCTGCATCTTTCAGATAAAAGTGTAATCTTAAATAAAACAGGGTTGAGGTTAAGAAAGGATGAAATTAGTGTAGGTTTGAACAAAAACAGGCATTTCACTTAATCAGCCTTCAATTATTATTTCTGCCAAATATTCTGGTTGGTAGTATGGAGTATAAGGAATATGAAGAGAAGACACATTTCCTGATATGTTTTCATACTGACTTATATAATCAAATCAGTCAAAAAAAAAAATCTTAGAACTCATAAAGGCAGTTTTAATAAGAGAATAGAGAGAATAGAGATACACGTGTTTCTAATTTTGCCCATTCCCTTTGACATACATAAAGAGAATAATATTACAAATAACTTTCATAATGATACAGCAGCACACAACTACACTAACTACTTCAAGCCCTATTCACATGAGACTACAATTCCTTAGGGACCACTAATAATTAGTTATGAAGTAATTAAAGAGGTCGACTGTGATCTTAATCCCATGCCAGTGTGCCGTGTCAATAATTTGTACAGTGGTAGTGGTAAGGTCTTGTAAAGTGACTCTTTAGTACTCAGATGACTTTTTTCATGTCAAGTAAAATTTTATTCGTATTGCCCAAAATCACAATTTCTTGTAATGAGCAACATCACACATTATCGACTCCACTGGGCACAGCACGTCTGTGCCACGGTTTTGATCCGTCCTCCACATGGCTGCATGTCCCATCAACAGCGTTTCAGCAGCAGAGTGTTTTGGCTGCCTGATTGTGTTGACTTGCTCAGATTTTGTTGATTTGGTCCAATTTCCTTGCTTTTTGTGCTTCTAACATGGATAAGCCTGTGTCTTTATGATTCTTTCTGAGTCAGCACAGGGTCTTTTATTTTGAAAATTGACCTGATTCTCTCTGCTTTTTCTGTGTCTGACTTTGACTCGAACTTGGCGTATATTCGACGTGCCGTGGAGCTGCTGGTGGAATCAAAAGCATTATGCTGAATGGCAGCAATCAGCTCTGGCTGACTTGACGCAACCGAAACGTGACGCAGCCACGCCTGATGGAATCGAGCCGTTAATTTTGCAGTTCAGGTACTCAGTTATTTAGTTACTTTTTTCAAAGAAGAACTGCTGCCGAATGCATGTGTCAAGTCAGGTCTCCCCGCGATCAAGTCTTTTTTGAAAAGTTAACTGGCTCATTAGTTAAATGTTGAGACATTATGTATTATATGTGTGTATGTGTTTATTGTTTTCATGGAGGCAGCGGTGAAATACGCCTCCTTCCAGTTCATTGTCAGCTTGTTGGGACAATATAACCAACATACGCAAGGAATCTCAGAAAGGTTCTCACTTTCTGTAACACAAAAGTAATTAAAAAGTTGCTTTTCTCAGTAAATAACAAGTTGCTTTTTTAATGACAGTGACTTTGTATTTTAACAAGTAAGGTTCCCCAACAATGAATTTGTAAAGTCAAAATTTCTACCGTATTTTGCCCAACACGTCCCAAGTCCCATGCAAACTGGCATTTCTTTGATTTAGACTAATTTCTTTCTTTTTTTTGCTTTACTTGCTCCCTTTTTCTACCTTCTTCTTGATCAAGAATTAAGTAGGCTGCATTGGCAATTATAGATGAAGGTTTCGACAGCATTTTGGATGCAAATTCGGGAGGCTCATCTCGCTACACAGCCTGGAGAACAATTCACAGAAAGAGCAAGCTCAAATCCATCAAAAGAGCCAAATCTCGAGACGGATGACATCTGTGGCAGCATGTGGTACAGCTTTCAACAGCCTTGACAGACAACAGACCCTTGACATCGCATCTGGAGGATAATGTCAGTAAATTTGAGTAAAATACAGACGCACGAAGCACAAGCGCGGGGGGTAATTTCTAACTCATGAGGTCCCCAGGTAATACCAGTCCCCTGCGAATAGGGCTTAAATTGAAAATCCTCTCTGACATACTGTCTAAAAAACTGAATATTGTAGTATAGTAGCAAGTAGTAAGTTTCACATAAGCAGGATTTATTGTTGGGCTGGTGAAGTGGATTTCTGAAATGCTTGATCTTGTCTGTAATTCAGTCCTTGTTCAGACTTTTACCAATAAATGTCAAGTATTGTGTGATTTATGTGTAGTCTGAACTGCTGCTATTGTAACAAATGGGGAATTTAGGAAAAAATCAATGTTTTATTTTTTAATTTTTTTAATTTTAAAGGTTTGGTCGTGACAGACAGGCATTTCCTCCAAACTGTACACTGATAAATTGGCTAGTTCAATAGCAACTTATCACTGATATGTAACCAGCTAATAAGTAACAACATATTACAATACTGACATGCCCAAAATGTGTTTGCTGAATGTTGTCGAATGTTAGAAACACTGTCTTCCTAGCAAAGTTTGTCCACCACAGAGCTTTGAAAAGTATATTTTTTAACTGTAAAATCCCCCCCTCATTACTTATCTTGGTCACAATCCTTTGCAAAAAACTTAAAAATGTTAATTTAAAGGGGCACTCCACGGATTTTACACATGAAGGTCAGTTTACTTGTCATTGAAGCTACTACTCTACCTGTGAAAACAGCTGCATAACATCTTTCTAACATAATGATGATGTCATTAGGGTTATTGTAATAGTAAAATTTTAACAGAAAGCTGTGTTGTATACTGTGTTGTAACAGAAATCTTTTGAATGCATTATGGGAAATATAGGATCCAGTGTTATTGGATTTTTTTTAAAACTCCCAAATCATTGGATTGTCCTCAAAATCCAGTACGAGTTAGTCTGAACATCTTGCATCTGGGTTCTGTTTCCTGTTTTAGTTTCCATATTACTTCTCAAAATGTCAGTTTTCAAATAAAGCCTTTTATTAACTCTAGCACACTATCTTATTGCCAACATGTCGTATTATTAGTATTTTTCTTTATTCCTGGGCTTTTTTTTAAAAACTCATTTCTTTCTGTGTTACTTTAATTTCTTGACTTTATTTGACTCAGAACAGATTTGTTTTTGATTCTGTTAAAAAGCGCTGTTTAAATAACTTCAAAATAAGAAAAAGAAGATCCTCGGGTTAACAATTTCAACAGCAGGATCCTTCAGTTGTCCTTGTAAATAAATTTTTGGTGTGACTGCTCATTAAACAAACTCTAATCATGGGAGGATCTATGAAAAACTTTTTGTTATGACAAGCATCTGTGTCTAAAATAACCATAGACTCATGTATCATAGTGTACTTTCTAAGTATTGACTCACATTAATTGAGAGGAAGTGTGTGATGTGGTGCAGCTGTTACCTGTTCTCACAGACTGCCAGCCTATAGAGAAGGGGGTCCTGGCCTGCACCATGTACATGGTAACAGGGCTGTGGTTGTCAGGCCCGGAGCCCCAGGACAGTTGCACAGTGGTGTCGGTGATGTCAGTCACCATCAGGCCCTCCGGGGCGCCTGGAGGCCCTGCAACACCACCATCCCCCCCAAAAAAAACAAGGACAGACACCTGGATCAGCCTCACAGCACAGCAGCAGCCAAAACAAATGGAATCACTTCAGGTCGGCATGGCACACTCAGATCCCAGCACAGGTGTTAAGTGATTCATAACCCAGCTAACAACCTCAATTCAGTGCTAGTGGAGCTGTAATTGGTTCTATTGGGAGTGCCAGTCTAATCAATACACTGAATAGTGCAGTTCACTACGAACTCAGGTTAGACTGTCTCAGTTTACTTATATATGAGGCCAGTGAGTTTGCGCCTGTGATCATACATTATCACCTCTCAGGTCATGGACGTCAGACGTGTGATGTTGAAATCATGGTCACGAAGAAGACGCGGCAGGTTCAGGCGGGGGGCAGGAGAAGTGAGGTGGTCGAAAAGCGATTTGCAGCTTAGCGAGTTAATTTTTAAGTCATCCATCATGTTGATAAGTCGGCGAGTGTTTGTTTTTGTGAAGTTGGGAAGCTGTTTATTCCTGAACAACAAGGTTACACTGTGTTGAAATAAATTAACAAGTTCAGCATGTTCAGTGTCCTTGATGGCTGTTCAGACACATTCTGAATCATTACCACTTATGCTGTTAGCATTTAACAGGCAGCTCGCTTCATGCCCTAAAAATAGACAGTATATTTAAAAAAGTAAATTAATATCATAAACGTGTGACAACCAGTGTTGGACAAGTTACTGAAATTTAGTAATACTTATGGCTATTAGGTTCTTTTCTCAAAAAGTTATCCAATTATTTATCACTTTACATTATAAAAGTAATTAGTTAGCACTCCTTGCATTACTTTTAAATGCTTGTACACACAGAGCCATATTATTTTAGCCATATTACTTTATTTTATTGTAGCTATATTATTTTAGAGTAGTTTTATTATTTCAGCAACAACTATCAAATTTTTATCTATCATTGTACCCATTGTCACTGATGGGAGTTATTAATACTCCCAACCACCAGGGGGCAGCAACAACTAGAGTCTACCTGTGAGCTACACTTTTATTGCCAATGGTTGAGACATTAGGAGTAGAAGAAGACTAGAGATGATGCTGGATGTATGTTAACAAAGCATTGCTACAGTAAAAACATTTTCTGAACTGTCTCGTGCCAACTGACTTCACTTAGGATCCACAGGGCTTCCATGCCCCACCAGCAGCGTTTCAAAAGTGTTTCAACAGCGGCGCGTTTTGCCCACCATTTATGTTGATTATGTGTCCTTGCTAAGTATAGCATGTAGTTAAATAATTTCTTTTTTGTCTGTTTTTTTATGATCCTGTGTCTGCAGGGGTTCTTTTAATTGAAAAATTAACTGGATTCTCTGTGGTGTTTCTGTGTCTGACTTCCTGCCTGGGTTGCAGATTCACTGTGTAGAGTGGCCGCGATCAGCTCTGGCGGACGTGGCACAGCCATCGCGTGGTGCAGCCACGCCCGGTGGAATCAAGCTGTATGGTCGGATTCAGTTTTCAGGTAAGACAAATATAACAAGTTTAAAATTCTCTAATTGTAATTGCGCTATTAATTTAAGAAAAGTAGTGGTTACTGCCATAATTAGTGGAATTACAGTAACAAGTTACTCTCAACGATGGCAACGGCTAGTGATTTAGGAGAATTTTTTTGTCTTTGACAGCCCTAATAATAATAATGATAATAATAATAATAATAATAGTTCTCTTCTTCTTCTTCTTCTTCTCTTTTTTCTTCTTCTTCTTCTTCTTATAACATATCTCCCCTAAAACACTAATTTAAATCCTAGTAATTGCATGATGTCACTATCATTTTATCCTTGTTTGTATTGGTATATATACTATATATGTACCATGTCATATTGTGTTTGTCACACTATTGTTTGTTTGTTTTTGTTTGTTTATTTATTCATGAATGCTTTTTTGCTTTGTTTTTTCTCTCCTTCTGTCTGTCTGTTTGTTTGTCCTTCTGTACTACTACTACTACTACTACTACTACTATATAATAATAATAATAATAATAATAGGACTATAAATCATGGTGTTCCTGGAACAAAATATGCTCCAGAGCAGGACTGTCCAACCTAACTAACCAAGAGAATTAATTATTTAACAATAACACGAAAGACCATTAATGACTGTGGATTTTTAAAAAACAAGGCAGGATTTTCAATTGGGATCTCATTGAAATTAGGGAAAGCAGTAACATGGGATCAAACAAACAGGCTGGGACTTGGATAACTGACATGAGATTTCCTGCTAAGCCCACAAATCTGCAAAAGTAGCTCTGAGCCCTCAGCGGGACTACCTGCTGCTGGAGGAAGATCACTGGGTATCAACAATGTTTGCTTTCAGATTTATGCATACGGAAACATACAGTCCGCATGCAAAAGCTGCACCATCTGACTCTGGCTGCAGACTCTTGATGCCACGCTTTGCCAATCTGAACCTCCCAGACAACAGGATTATTTTCCTACTTGGTGAGGCCGGCCGGGACTTTCCTCTACATTTGATTATTTTCCATTACGGCTGTGCAAGGGATCACGCCAATAGTGTGACCAGCTGATAACACAATAAATCAACACCACACCCCTCTGATTTGCTTTTCATGACCTTTTTGAAGCGTACTGAAGTGCACTGCGCCTTTAAATAAATACAGCAGGTGTCCTTGTATGTGGAAGTTGCATATGTGACATCCCACTTTCAGTACTTAATTAATATCATTCCATGTAACTTTAAATTATAGAAGTAGATGGAAAGATCTCTAATCCTCCCAGCAAAAATAGGTGATGTCAGTGTTGTCAGTGGGAGCTATTTCTGTTTTGGATTTGCAGAGGGAAAAAATGGTTGTGACTTTTATTCAAATTTCTCACTACCATTTGAATGTGAGAAAACATTATTTACTCAATTGGTAATGATCAAACTAGCCAGATGACTCAGTTCCAGGGTGGCAGGAGCCAAACCCTGCAAGAAAGGCACCTCAGTACTGTACTCCCCACCAGTGATCACGGTGGGTCTCAGAGGTTGTGTTCAGTTTGATCCGGCTGTGTTCATGGAGATATTCCTGGCCTGAGTCAGCTAGATACGAATACGAATACGAAATACTTTATTGATCCCCAAGGGGAAATTCATTTTGTCTGTAGTCTCATCTATTTGTATAAGAAAATATAGAGTCTGATGGCAGTTGGTATGAAAGATCTTCTGTATCTCTCTGTCCTACAACGAAGAGAGAGAAGCCTTCCACCACCATTATTTCTTTGGTCCATCAAGGTGTTATGCAGTGGATGATCCATGTTGTTTAGGATGGCCTCCACCGTCCTCATTGTGTCTCTCTCCACAACTTCCTCCAGAGAGTCCATCCTTACTCCGATCACAGAGCCAGCCTTTTTCACAAGCTTATCCAGCCTCCTTGCTTGCTTTTTTCCCAAACTTCCTCCCCAGCAGACTGCAGCATAAAATAAAACACTTGCCACAATAGACTGATAAAACATCTGCAGCATCTTACTGCAGATGTTTAGAGATCTGAGCTTCCTTAGGAAAAAGAGGCGGCTCTGCCCCTTTTTGTAGAGTGCATCTGTGTTAAGGGACCAGTCCAGCTTGTTATCCAGGTGTACACCAAGATATTTATAGTTTGTTACCACCTCGATGTCCACTCCACAAGTGTTCACAGGCTGAAGAGGGGGCTTGGATCTACGGAAATCAATGACCATTTCCTTTGTCTTTGATGTGTTTAGTATGAGGCAGTTTTTATGACTCCAGTCACTGAAGGATTTTATCAAATCCCTATATTCAGATTCCTGTCCATTCCTTATACAAGCTACAATAGCAGTGTCATCTGAGTATTTCTGGATGTGGCAGGACTCAGAGTTATATTTAAAGTCTGCTGTATACAATGTGAACAGGAATGGAGCCAGGACAGTCCCTTGTGGAGCCCCTGTGCTGCTCATTAATGTCCCAGAAAAACAGTTCCCTAACCTGACAAACTGTGGCCTTTCTGTCAGGTAATCCGTGATCCAGGAGACAAAGGAAGAAACCACTCCCATCTCTATGAGCTTGTTTTTGAGTATGTTGGGTTGGATGGTATTAAATGCGCTTGAAAAGTCAAAAAACATAATTCTTACATAAGCGCCAGATTCTTCCAAATGAGAGAGGGAACGGTGGAGCATGTAGAGTACTGCATCATTCACTCCAATGTGTTCTTTGTAGGCAAACTGCAGGGGATCGAGTTTGTCTTTGACCTCAGGCCTCAGAAGACGTAGAATCAGCCGCTCCAGGGTTTTCATGATGTGTGAAGTAAGGGCCACCGGTCTGTAGTCATTTAGTTCAGCTGGACATTTTCTTTTTGGTACCGGGACAATACAAGATGTTTTCCACAGAGCCGGCACCCGCCCCAGCTGTAGACTCAGGTTGAAGATTTTGTGAAGAGGTTGGCACAGTTGGGCAGCACAGTCTTTAAGCAGCCTTGGACACACACCATCAGGGCCAGCTGCCTTCCCAGAGCAAAGTCTCCCGAGCTCCAACCTCACCCCTGTCTCAGTGACAAAACAAGGGTGGAGGAACAGGTGTGTGAAGAGGAGTAGCTACAGTCGCGGAAATGTACCCATGTGGAGGAGGAGGTGGAGGCGGACTCATGATGGAGATGCCCAGATGTTGTTGAAGAGGAGCCATGGTGGAGGAACACACTTGTGGAGGAGGAGGAGGAGGAGGAGCCATGATGGAGATGCCCAGATGTTGTTGAAGAGGAGGCATGGTGGAGGAACACACTTGTGGAGGAGGAGGGAGGAGGAGGAGGAGGAGGAGGAGCCATGGTGGAGATGCCCAGATGTTGTTGAAGAGGAGCCATGGTGGAGGAACACACTTGTGGTGGAGGAGGAGGAGGAGCCATGATGGAGATGCCCAGATGTTGTTGAAGAGGAGGCATGGTGGAGGAACACACTTGTGGAGAAGGAGGGGGAGGAGGAGGAGGAGGAGCCATGATGGAGATGCCCAGATGTTGTTGAAGAGGAGCCATGGTGGAGATGTCCAGATGTTGTTGAAGAGGAGCCATGGTGGAGATGCCCACATGTTGAAGAGGAGGAGGAGGAGGAGGAGGAGCGGCAGTGGAATGGGATGTGACCTCAGTGTCAAACCTGTTGAAGAACTGATTGAGTTCATCAGCTCTTTCCACATCACCACGATTGGCTGTCTTTTCTTTTTGTTGTAGCCAGAGATGGTATTTATTTCTCTCCACCTCACGGATGTTGTTATGATGTAAATTCTTCTCTATCTTCTTTTTGTATTCCACCTTTGCCATCGTCAATCTCTTCTTCAGCTCATGTTGCAACCTGTTTTGAGCCGTTCTTTGTCACCCTCTCTAAAAGCTTCCTTTTTCTGATTGAGGATTGCCTTTATGTCACTTGTGATCCAGGGTTTGTTTTGGGGAAACAGCGTACAGTCTTTGTAGGTATGACTGTGTCTCTACAGAAGTTGATGTACTCAGTGAAACAATCAGCCTGTCTATCAATGTCCATACTGTTCTCTTCTGTTTCCAGAAGCACATCCCAATCAGTGCATTCAAAGCAGTCCTTTAGAGCCTCACTAGCCTCAGGTGTCCATTTCCTTACAGTGAGTGTAGTTGTAGGTTCCCTTTGCACACAGGGTTTGTAACAGGTCTGCAGAAGAACCAAGTTGTGATCTGACCTGCCCAGTGGTGGTAAGGCAGTATCTCTGTAAGCTTCTTTGACATTTGGCATACAGCAGATCAAGGGTTTTGTTTTCTCTTGTAGCACAGTTAACAAATTGTGTAAATCCAGTCAGGTGGGAGGAGAGGGTAACATGGTTGAAGTCTCCAGATATTATTATAAGTGCCTCAGGGTGTTTAGTCTGTATCCTAGCAACAAATTCATGCAGAATTTCACATGGAACATCAGCCGTTGCCTTGGGAGGGATGTACACAAGTATTGTTATTTATATGACCAAATTCTCTTGGTACATAATATGGCCGCATTCCAACTGCCAATAATTCAATATCTGGACAGCATATCTTCTCCTTGACAGTAATATGTGCAGGATTACACCATCTCTGGTTCACAAATAAGGCCAGTCCTCCTCCTTTTTTCTTGCCACTAGCCTTTGCATCTCTGTCTGACCGTATGAGAGTGAAGCCAGGTATATCCACAATGGAATCCGAGATGTTATTATTCAACCAGGTCTCAGTAAAACACATCAGGCTGCACTCACGGTACACTTTCTGAGTCTTAACCAATATCTCCAGCTCCTCACTTTTGTTGGGCAGAGAGTTGACATTCCCCATGATGACTGATGGCAGAACGGGCTTGTATCTCCATTTCCTTGCCTTTAACTTTGCACCAGCACGGCAACCACGAAAGCTCCTCCTTATCTCAGCTGGAATAGGGTAATATACTCCAGATTTGCTCCATTTCAATGAAAAAAGTTCTTCTTTCGAATAAACTCTTCTCTCCACAGAAATATCCATCAGTAGATGTAAAAAAATCAGATAAAAAGCAACAAAAATAACAAAAATAACAAAGATTTTGAGAGCTACCAGACTTTGCTGCAACCTGTAAGTGCGCAGATTCTCTGCTCTCTCAGATGGTGACAATGCTAGCTGCAAACCTGTTTTTAAAATGTCTTAAATCAATAACATTCTGAATTAAAGCTGCAAGAAGCATTGGATGGGCCCTCACACCCCTGCGCCTGTCGGGGTGTGCTGCGGTCACGACCATGTCGCCAGACGCCAACTGGTCAACGAGGCACTGAATTTTCATGTGCTTTGGACACTGCAGGAAGGAATTCAGTGTCATTTCCTGTCTCCACTAGGTGGCACTATGACTATGACACCTGATTGTCATGTGGATGTATTCAGACCAGGACTCTTACCAAACATATGAAGTTTGGAGCAGATTGGATCTTTTTACACCAAAGTTATAGCAATTTCGTGTTTCATGGCGAGACATCAAAACTTCGGCACGGCCACACTGTTCAACACTGACGAAAATCTTTTAATAACTTCTGATCACAAACTTGTCTAGATGGCACACACCCAATTTTGGAGTCAATCAGATTAATACTGTAGGAGGAGTTTGTTAAAACAACAACAACGCATGTAAAATGCAAAAATTGACGACAAAATTCAAAGTGGCCCACTCCCTGTTGGGTTTAGCCTATGGGTCCAAAGACTTTTTTGTGCACCTGGGCATGATAAATGTGTGTACCAATTTTATAATATCTGTGAAACATGCCTGTGGGGCTGCTTCCCACCACCAAAACTTATTTTACACAAAATTTTTCACCACGACTAATGCGTGTGCCAAGTTTCATGCGCCATCAAGCACGTTAAGCCCCTTGAAAATGCGATTGAAAAGGAGGGAGAGGAAGAAATAAAACAATAATAATAATTCAAGCAAATCCAGTAGGGTCCCTGCACCCCTTGGTGGATGGGGCCTTATTAAACACATGGACTGAGCTAAGGAATGAGTGTCTAGCTAGCAAGCTGACTCTGGCAGGACTGGGACAGCCCAGTGAACAAGGTCAGACCAGGACAAAACACAGCTCTGAAACCAGCGGTTTGTAACTTTGCAACTCATCTCGGAACTGTACTCAGGCGTCAAACTGGCCTTATAACATTTAATGACATCTTTATGACAAGTCCAAATGGGATCACTTTAGTTGAAGTCAAGATTCATGACGCCGTTATGAAAGAATTTGACAGTGCAATAATACATAATGATATCTTTATGACAAGTCCAAAATGCATCGCTGTAATTGGGATCAAGGAAAATATTCCTTACACAGTCGTAATGGTCTCTTGACACCCAGTGTCAAAACCACCCACAACTGACAGTTCAACATCTCCAACATCTCAAACATTTCAGCTTCGCTTTGAAAAATACATAATTGACTCAATGACACTGAAAATACTTTCACACTTTTATTTTTGACATCAAAAGAATGGTGTTGAATTAGTTTGAAAACTCGCTTTAGAAAGTGGTTTTATTTTTGCATGAAGCTGGCCTCTGATCTCACTGAATAGCCCTGAAGCTTTCAGGGTAACTTACCTGTACGTCTTCAAGGTAAGAATGATGATCACGGAGTTTAGTTAAAAACAGAGCAATTCTTACATTTCAAAACCTTTCAAGTTTTAAGGTCTATTATAGCTGTTTTTTTTCTGAATCTGTGACAAAGTGACATGGTGGTGATATAGCTCTTATCTGACAGCAGAGATATTGTGTCATAATCTTAATGCACACACACTCACCACACACACACACACAAAAAACAAGAAATCGAAACCCTCCATAGAGAGAAGTACAAAAATGACAAGCACTGTAAGACAGGAAGAAGAGGCATACCTCTGACAATTAAGTCTGCTGCTGCTGAAACAGTGTCAACTTCAGTGTGTACCATACACACATACTTCCCAGAATGCTTCAGCTGAATGTTCCTCACCATCAGGTCACCTGCAAATCCCTAATGACAAAGACACACTTGTATGAAAGTCCTGGAGAGGAAGGGAAAAACACAGCAAAAGTAGCAAAGTCAAAAACAGAGGTATGGCAAATCCAGAGAGCGCATTGAATTTTTCTCTCGGTCCTGTGCAGTAAATCCTCCATAAAAGAATCCTGGAAGAATTCACCACAGGAGTACTAGAAAAAAAAAATGACATGACAGTCTAGCAAAACAAATTAATTCAGTTTTGCATTGTAAGGGAGGCTACACAAAAATGACTTGTTTTGAAACAGTTTTTTTCTTTGAATCAGGGTTTGTTGTGTTTATACTTTACCCTTTCAGCTCAGATGAATGGCTCTAGTAAGAAATTTCAAAGCTGCTTTCTGCACTCTGCTGTCGCGCACTAACACACACCACACACACACACACACACACACACACACACACACACCCCCACGTATAATTTTCAAAAGTTTCTTCCCAGCAAAATACAGCGATTCAGAAATCAGTCCAAAGCAAAGGCAAGTTAACAGCTGTTGTGATTATGTTCGCTGTGGAAATGTCAGTGCTGTACAGTGACTCCAGAGGGCCTGGTGTGCTCAACCAGAGGGAGCATAAATCTTGTGATTACGAAAAATTTAGGCTGCTTTTGTTCGGGGAGATATTGATTGATTTGCTCATACAGTGAAATCACCTCTGGGCTGGAGAAATGTCATCCCTGTTTACAGGTTTTCCCCTCAGACACAACACACTGCAGTGTGTGCTGCCATCTTTGAATTATGTGTACACGGTTTCTGACACATGGGCTTAAAGGCAAAAGCCACCCACCAGTCACTTCCTGGAATCTCCCCTGTTTGATGGGCAAGAGCTCAGTGCCAAGAAATATTCTGATCCATAACCCCTTCCTCTATAAACTGTCATTTTATATTTAAGTTGTTTTTGCATGGATTACACAAACAAGATATAACATGGTAACAAAAGGGCTTTAAGGCCTGAATATACAGACATGTGCATGGACAGCTGTGGACAAAATGACCGTGTTGTGGTTCTGTTTAAAGCGCGGTCACACAAATGCAAATTTGCATCTTTGCATTGAGTGGAAACAAGATGTTAATAATGTAAAAGACCTAACAAGACAAGACAGATGCGACATGACAAAAATGACATAACAAGACAAACAATGTCAAAAGTATAACAGGACGGAAATGAGACAAAAATTATGTAAAATACGTTACAAGATCAAAAAAAGATAAAAATTAAAACAAAAGAAAAACTAAATTAAGACAGACATGATGTAAAAGATGTAACAAGACAGAAACAAGACAATAATGACACAAAAGTCGTTACAAGACAAAAATCAGACAAACTGATGTAAAAGACGTAAAAAGACACAAAACAAAAACTGACATAAAAGATGAAACAAGTTGAAAATGAGACAAAAATGACAGAAGACTAAACAAAACAAAAACAACGAAAAAAAGACTAAACAATGATGAGAAAGACATACAAAACAATAAAAGATGTAACAAGATGAAAATGAGAGAAATATTACTCGCTTTGAGTGGAGTCAACTTTTGTGAACACTGACTGGCGAAGTTGTATAGTTGAACGGCAAACACACTTCTTGTTTGATTGTGTGCGTCTGCTGCAGCAGGCAGTGGTCACTCGCTCACATTCACGCAACTTTGACCGAGCTTATGCAACTTTCTGTTTCTGGGGGATGCGTTCCACAAAATGCGTGGATGCGGGCCAGTATTCTGTAGCTTGCATAGTACGCGCAGCCACAACAAATTGGAGGTACATGGATGTCCACACAGAGCCTGCGCACATGACAAAATTTACATCACACAGACACTAGCTGACCCCAGTGGACCCTCGCAGATGCAAAAAGTAAAATATTGACTTCATATGTGCAGGTGGGTGGATTATATTACCTTCGGACACATTCAGTCTTTATTTGTGCTAGCTAAGCAAACAGGCTGCTAGCTTTACCCACACATTTTAATAGACAGATGTAAGTATGGTATGGTAATATTATTGCTCAACTCTTCACCGAAAAGCAAAGCATATTTTCCAAAATGTTGCACTGATCCTTCCTTAATATGTTAAATTGCATTTGTTTAATGTGACATACACAGTAATAACAATAACTTATAGATTCACAGAGAGTCACATGCTATAACTATTAATTGGCAAACAGCAGCCTGGTTGCAGTGCAGTGCAGCGATTTTCCGCTGTATCCTGATGGTTAAAACTGACATATATCACACAAATTGTTGTTAGTTTTTGCACTGATCAAACATAAAGTGATATAATGTCTTAAATATTCAATGTGGCAGTTGGTCTTGATCTTTTGAGGTGTTGGTAGACATAATTTTGAACTTTGGACAAGGCAAGGGGGCTGTTTCCCTCTGCTTTCAGTCTTTATGCTAAGCTAGGCTAAATGCCTCCTGACCCTAGTCTCATACTTAATGCACAGACACGATAGTGGTATTAAGCTTCTCATCAACTCTGAAGAACACAAATAAGCATATTTTAGAAAAGTCTGAGCCAAGGTTTATGTTTTTGTTAGACTGCATACATTTGATAAGGTTACTTTTGGTTTTACACTGCAATTATGGTAGTGCATGAAAGACATGTACATGACATATACCGCGGCCAATATCCTGTCATCATCACCTACGCAAGCTGCGTCTCCCTATACTGGCAGTTGATTGGTTTGTAGTCTGAAGTGTGTCTGATGTTGATTTTGTCAGTTCAATTCTTCTCTCTTTCCTTTTAGAAAATAATTAAAAACAGTAAAAGAATTTTTGTGGGCAACTTGTAATAAAGTCGTCAGCCCAAATGTCAGTTAAACATTTGGTCTCCCTATGCGCAGCTCATTTTGTTTTGTTGTGTTGTTTTTCCTTTTTCTAGTTTCTGATAACATCCTGGCAGAACTTCCTGTAATTGGTCCAAAAGTCTGAACCATCCAAAAAACATTTTCTCACTAGAAACAAAACACACCATGGTTCAATTTTTTCAGCTGTTTGGTCCAGACTGTGGTCCAGGGGAGGTTTTATACCTGCAATTTTGGATCAGATCAGACTGCAAAGTCCAAAAGTCTGGACCAAAAATGGAAGGCGTGAAAACACCTTATATCGTGCCGTAAGTAATGTTTCCTTAGGTTTCACTATTATTGGATAGCTACAGTGGGTCCTCTGCTATTACAAAGCCTGTTACCATTAAATATGTATATTTTTAATTCAGGTTTTGATGAAAAATTGGACATTTTAAAAGCATTCAGGGAAATTTAATGCATAATGAAACTTAACGATTTTTTATATGAACATCACAGACTACTGTAGGCATAAAGTGGCTGTGAAAAACACAGCTCTCGGGAGCTTTAATATCAGCTCTAGCTTGTGGAGGTCAAATCCTTGGCGCTGATTTTCTTTGTCTAAAATCGGCGAGGGTTCACCCATTATACATACCCCTCCAATCATCTCAAAGTGCTCCTGCCTGTTGAAATCAATGGCCTTCCCATTGAAAAACCACTTGAAGATGGGACTCAGGGACGAATCGCTGGACACCTCGCACGGCAACACAAGGCTCTGTCCCACGGTGGCGTCCAAACTCAAGGGAGGAACGATAATCTTGGTAGGCTCTGTGGCATTATGAGAGGGGGAAAAAAGAAGAATAATCTGTTGCTGTATGCAGCACTGTATCTATATAAAATCCAGCCAAATGAAGAAGGTAATAAAGCTTAATTTGCCCAGAATAGTGAGACTGATTTGGCTCTATCAGTGTAATTAAGTGACCTTAAATAACTTCACTTAGGAAGCCAATGCCTCCCATAACTCAGTAATGAATAATTAAACACACTGCAATCACAATGTCAACTAGAAAGGAAAAAAGAACTCGCTCTCTATAATCATCATTATTTAAAAAACCCAAATCTGAAAATGCTACAGCAGCTCTTTTTAGATTAAATGTTGGTGACAAAATATTCCTCAGTCACAGCCACAGACGGCGGTGGTTTGCCCCACTCCGCTACATGAACAATAACTCACAGCTGACAAAACCATGGATGACTTATACGTCTGTCAAACCGGCGGGAACATAAAACGGCTATATATTTCATTATCAATTTCATGCTTGAGCTAGTATTTTTCTCCCTTAACAAAAGTTTAAACCCTCGGCTCAAGAGGTACAGCGGTGGAAACCTGTGGAGAAGAGAGAAATACCTTTCACCAGCAGTGTTCCTGCGCTGCTCGAGGTTCCAAAATGGTTTCTGGCCACACACATGTACCTGCCTCCGTCAGATTTAGAGATGTTGGTGATTCGTAGAGTCCCATCCTCCATGATAGTCTGTCTGAAGAGAGGGACAGAGGTGGAAAGTAATTAATTAATTAATTACTTATTAATTAATTAACAAATACTTTTCTACTGTTAACTAAGTGGAGATTTCAGTTATTTGTACTTTACTTGAGAATTAAGTTTTTTAATGCACTTTAAGGGGATTATTGATGATTTTTATTCTGCATCGTTGCACACCGCCTTCCCAACATCAAGACCGATTCCAACTTAACTGGATGGGACAAGAACACAGAGAGGATGATTCCTTGATGTATCCATCAGTGCATATTACACGTGACAGACATGAAAAGACGTTTCTCCTTGTTATGAACATAACAAGAATGAAAAGATGTAACAAGATGAAAACGACATAACAAGACAGGAAACAATGTAAAAGACCTAACAAGACAAGAGAGATGTGACAAGATGAAAATGATGTAACAAAACAAACATGATGTAAAAGACAACAAGATGAAAATGAGATAAAAAAAAGGAAGAAAAACAAGTCAAAAATGATATAAACAACATAACAAGACAAAAATCACATAAAATACGTAACAAGATGAAAATGAGACAAAAATGACATAGAAGATGTAACAAAAGAAAGACGTAAAAGACTTAACAAGACAAAAATGACGTAAAAAACATAAGAAGATGAAAAAGATGTAACAAGACAAAAGACAAGCAAGTAAGACAAAAATGAAATAAAAGATGTAACAAAAATGGCATAACAAAACAAAGACAAGACGAAAAAAGAGCAAGATGCCATAAAAACATGATAAAAATGACATAAAAGACTTAAAAGACAGAAATTATGTAAAAGACGTAACAAGATGAAAATGTGGTAAAAGGCTTAACTAGTCAAAAATTACATAAAAGACTTAACAAGACAAAAACGAGATGAAACAGACACAGAAAGAGACTCGTCTGTACATCTGTAGATATCTGCACTTTTACTTGAGTTCAGAATGTGTGTACTTTTGCAGCCCATCAGGAGTTCACACCTGATTTGGCCATAAATTCCTTAGTTGTTAATTGAACGAAAAGTCAAATTAACTCCTTCCTGGCTGAGATACAATTTCATTTCTGGAACCATTTGAGCTTTTTTTTCCCCCCGATTTATTTAATTTTGAATGAAGGCTTCAGAATCCATTCCAAAAGTCTATTTACACGCCTCAGAAGATAACAATTATCTTAGTTGAAGCAGAACAGATTTGCTGTAGGGTCAGCATAGTATTGACAGCGCAGTAGCTTAAATGCACATATTAATTGGATACACAACAGGCCACCAGGGCTGGGCAGGGCGGCGATAGGAAGAAGAGAGCAGCACCGGAGAGAGGCAATTTGAATGGGATCTTTACCTGCAGCCTTATCGCGCTACAACACGTGGAGATACTATCAACATGCTATAAGCCGTTTCTGAAAAGTAATAACATGGACATGTGCATGCAGAAGCACCGCACTTGAAAAAATGTCAGGCAGGTCTCGTGGGAGAAATAAAGCAGGAGTCAGATGAGAGTGCTGGAAAGAAATGTGACTAAAGCAAACCAACCAGCTCTCTTCAATCTGTGGGCAAATAACATGACTTTACACTTTCAAATTGCGTGCAGTGCAGACACCAGCCTTTCCCATTGCCTGTCAGGTGACCATCACTGTCATGGTAACAGAAAATAAACATGTGATTTGGGCTGGCACAATATCAGATTTTCTCCACACGATTACTTTGGCCAAAAGATTTCATCTTCAGTATAAAATCTGACCAAAAAAGTCAGTTAAATTAATCTCTGACTGTGTTTGTTGTGTTTTGTCTCTGTTTTTGGCAAATGAATCGCACTCAAAGTATGAGCGTAAGGAGGTGGAAAGAGAGTGGGGGGGGGGGGGTATACAAAGCAAGAAGAGGTGCCGGATTAATTACACTATACCGCCATATGTGTGGGATAAGGGTATTACCTTATCCTACTTATTACATGATTACTTACCAAAAAATATGTATATATTTGGCACACATTTATGTGACACAAAATATTAATTTTGATATGATTTTAGTGATTTAACAATGATTTTATTGTTCCTCTAGAGTCTATGATCAGAACTGCGTCCATAGCAAGAGTCTGTTCTTCATAACAATGGTCTGCTACAAAGAAATAACAGACCTTAGAATGCTGTAATTGACCAATCAGGATCGAGTATGCAACAAATCAATGTAATAATAAAATGATGTCAGTGTTTCATTTTTTTTAATATCATGGTTATCGTCTGGCATGCCGGCATATCGCAACATCCCTACTCATGGGATACGTTGTGAAACAGTCGCAGCTTGGTTCAGTTGAGAAAGGCTCATCCTGCCATACAGTACGTGGCCTGCTCAGGTGCTGATGCAGCATTCGCTATCTGGATTTTCAGGGTCCCCCCATTGCTACCAGAGAAACAACAAACTCTGAGCTAGCATCCTACAAGATGAAAATCGCTAACGGTGCGAATGTAAGAATATGAGCAACTGTTAGCTTTTCTTTTGCGGTGATTTAGCCATTTAGCCAGGGCTTGCCTCCTGATGTGAAAATGTTCCAAAACAAGTTCCCTCTGAAACTATTTTGCAAGGGCACCAATGCTGCCCCTTGAGCTTTGCACTTCCCAAGAGGACTGTCATTGATTTAGAGAAAGCCACAGCATTTTTTCCCCCTATAGCATAAAAATAATGTGTGGAACCAGGCCTTTCTCCAGCGCTGCAGGTTGTGGAGAGCTGGCTATGCAAGACTTTGGTTTGGGTTAAAATAATTATGTTACATTACGTTAAGTTATGTAACTTAAAACAACATTAACTTTTGATTTCATACGGAACACTAACCCTGGCCTCCTGGGTCTAAGTCCTGTGTTTGTTTGACCCATCCATCCACTCTCACCTGCACACAAAACTGGACTTTGGCATATGCACGACATGCAATTTGGAAGTCTAAAATCGTGTTATTAGATTGAAGAGAATAAGCAATTACACAGGAGGATGTTGACCCCATTGTTGTCTGAGTGTAACTGATATACTTTCATGAACTACATTTTCCTTTGTTATAACATTCCTCCAGTGGAAATGTGGATGATTAAATTAAATGTTATAAAAGTGTGAAAATATTTTTATAGGTTTGGTTTATAGGTTGTGACTTAGGTCACTTTTGGGGACATTACGCACACTTACATTCATTTCCTGGAGACTTGCCTTAACCTATCCCTAACCATTATTTGCCTCACCCTCACCGTAAACTTAAAGCTACTACAAGGAGTTTTTAACTGCTTATGAAACAGTCTCAATTTAATATTGTATGTATATGTGTGTATATATGACCCACATAGGCTAATGAAACTATCCGCGAGAAGACTGGCTGTTTCTATATAATTAGTCTTAATGGCTGCTGCTGGGTCAGATTCTCTGTGAAAGAAGATGAAATGAGCCTGTGTTTACATTTTCCCAGGTAAAGTCACTGTGAGTCGTATGTTAGCCACTTAAAAAGGAGCAGGAGATTTTTGGCATTATCTTTTTTGGTTATTACAATGAAAAAATTACCACTTTTGTCCACAGGAGGCGGAAAAATCAACACAATATAAAAGTTCCTATAGTAGCTTTAACTGCTGAGCAGAGTATCAGTCCTTTTGCAATAGTGGACACGGCTTTTGTCCCCAAATTTTTTGCGTGAAATGTGTCCCTGTAGGTAGCCTTGGTCAATCATTTTTGTTTCTTATACTTTCTGATACAACAAGCTCTATTACAGTCCTGACTTTGACTGATGATGTTCATTTTATTCAGCTGTTTTTTAAGAAAACTGTAATTGTGAATAAAAGCAGTACTTGAAAACTGTGTGTTTGAAGGTTCCATAAAGCCCCAAAAACCTTCACCAGTAAGGTAGCCTGTGTGTGTAGCCTGAGAGGCAAAGCCAAGGACAAAAAAGTCCAAAAAGCAGGTTGCTGCCTCGCTCGCTGCTGCTCATTTGCTTTTGAGCACACGGTAATAATCTCATCTTGACTACGAGACACTTCCCTGAGAGAATTTCGTAAGGAAATCAACCTGAAACAATCAAATTGGGGGACAAAAACTGAATTAAAAAAAAAAATCAGCTGCAAATGTTCCCCACATTCTCTGTGGAAATTACAGCCTTGTTTACGATACTTCATTTCCTAGCCTGGAACAGAAATTTTGGCCTTCATTCTACACATACAAGTTGGAAAGCATGTAAACATATGCATAAATGAGGCAGATAATGCTCTCCTGTTGTGACCTTTGGATCCAGTAAATCAAACAGAAATGCTGTGAGCAGCCAGCTCAAAAATCAAACAATTTCACATTGGCTCCCAAGAATAAATATGTATTCACTCGAGCCGAGCTGAGACCCAGAGAGCATGTCTGACACGGGGTGCTTTGCGCTGATTTATTGACAAAAATATCAAACACTGAGTGATGGAGGCACACTGGGAACATGACCTGAGGGGCAATGAGCTGCAAAACAAATAGAAACGTAAAGAACTATCTGCTTTGTAGACAAACTCCGTTCCATGCTGTGAATATCTATTCTTTTCCAAATGCGCTGCCCGGGTAATGCCTGGGCAATTTTTCTCCCTTTCCTCACGACCCAGCCATGGAAAACATGATAACTAATCAATTCCACCGGTCACATGTTGAGCCAGGTCCAATGAGTTATGTAAAGTCTATGGAAATCTGGCTGTGCATATTGATCTGAGACAGAACTAAAAGAAAATGAGGGTGGAAAAAAACAGCATGAGAGCAGCTACTGTTTACACTTTACACATCGGACACATAACCAGCAATCAAGTCAAAACTACCAGAGTCTGCATATGCCACAGTGTTAAATAAATACATTAAAGATCATATAAAGCAACAATAAATGTGTGTTCTGAGTTTGTCACATCACAGAAACGTCTTATTAACCAACCAGCCAAATTTGAATGATTAGAAAAATGCATAGTATATAAAATTAGGTTTTAAAATCAAAATCTGCTCTGTAACACTGGGGGCATGTCCGCTCCTCTGTTTCCACTGCCAAACGCCACTTCAACCTGAAAACGACCTGCTTTATTGGACATGTCCAGACATGTTTGAGCTACCGGAGCCAGAGGACGGTAACAGGATGTTTTTGTTTTTTTTTTCCTTCTGTGTCAGATTGTTGGAACTGAAGTGAGCTGAAGTGAACTGCCGGGCTGATTTGGACTGAGAGTCGCCGCAGGTACATTCGTAACTATCCATTAGGGAGGGTGAGGGGAGGGGAAGATGGTGTTGTTCGTGCGTCAGTTTGTGGGGCTTATAGCGTTGGGGACCATGGCAGTGGCACATCATCGAGCCATGTTTCAGGCCCGCCCAAAAAAATCCTGAACCCAGAAATGTTGAACGACAAGTCAACGGTCTAACCCCACAGTTCATTCATTCATTACTACAGTGTTTTTATATGTTTTCAGGAAAATGTATAATGCGTTTAGAAGAAAAGCTCTCTTTTTGCTGTACGCCGACTTTAAACAGTACTCTGGTTGGATTGTCATAACTCTGTCTTTTCAGCCTTTTTAACAGCTTGAGTTTGTTCTTTGACAGATAGCAGAGTCCTGCACGTGTCAAGTTTTTTAAACCTGCACCTGACCCCACCCGCAAAGCTGAGAACCAGAACCGACCCGTCACTTGCAGTTATCTCCAGGTAAAATCCGCGCCTGCCCGGAACTAGGGTGATGAGATCCCAAAAAACCAAATGTGGGAGAAAGACCATGTTTGACATGTACACTACTCACAAAAAGTTAGGGATATTCAACTTTCAGGTGAAATTTATGGAAAATGTAAAAAAATCATGCTACAGTGACATATCATGAAAGTAGGGCATTTAAGTAGAAGCATGCAATGGTGATTTCTTCATCTCAAACAATTTATTGAAACAAAAGCTAACAACAGTGGTGGGTATACCATAACAAAAAATGTCAATATCTCAATAACTTGTCATGTGTCCTTGAGCATCAATTACAGCTTGACAACAACATCTCATGCTGTTCACAAGTTGACTTATTGTCTGCTGAGGCATGGCATTCCATTCTTCTTGAAGGGCTGCTCTCAGGTCATTGAGGTTCTGGGGTGCAGGGTTACAACCCTCTACACGACGACTCAGCTGATCCCATAGGTTTTCTATGGGGTTCAAGTCTGGAGAAAGCGCAGGCCACTCCATTTGAAGTACCCCAGCCTCCAGCAGCCATTCCCTGATGATGCGACCTTGATGAGCTGGGGCATTGTCGTCCATGAAGATGAAATCAGGCCTGTGTTGCTCATGCAGAGGCACAATGACTGGATTAATGATGTTATTCAGGTAGTATCGGCTTGTCACAGTACCATTCACAATGTGTAGGGCAGTTCTGTATTGACTAGACACACCTGCCCAGACTGTAAACACCACCCCCTCCAAAGGCTCGTCTGGTGACAACAGTGGCTGATGCGTAGCGTTCTCCTTGACGTCTCCAACAGCGTTGGCGGCCATCATTTCTGCTCAATGTGAATCGACTTTCATCAGAGAACAGCACTGAGGCCCACTGGTTCCTTGTCCAGCGCAAATGCTCCCTGGCCCATGCAAGACGATGATGTCTGTGCCTGGTGGTGTGGTCAGGTACCCTTGCAGGTCGTCTAGCACGCAGACCATGCTGATGTAAGCAGTTTCGAATGGTCTGACGTGACACTCGGGTGCCTCTCACCTCCCTTAAACGTGCCTGGAGTTGAGTGGCATTCATCATCCGATTCCGCAGGGCACTATTCACAATGAAGCGGTCATCAGCATGGGATGTGGCCAAAGGACGTCCACTTCTATGCCTTTCTGTGACTCTTCCAGTCTCTCTGTGTCTCTGTTGCAACCTGCTGATGACACTCTGTGACACTCTAAGCTCAGTGGCAACTTCCCTCTGAGAACATCCTGTTTGAAGCCTCGCAATGGCCAGGTACTGTTGATCGATTGTTAGGTGTCATCTTGGTCTCATGATGTCAAAATGTGAACAGCATGATGAAGAGGATGGTTTAAATACAAATTGTCATTGAACCAGAACATTTAGTGGTCGATTCATGGATCAGACACTTGTTGTGATTTTTGTGGTTAATTACCTTGTTAGAGAACAACATGTTATGCGATAAGTATTGAAACATTGAACAGTTGGACATGTGCATTCAAAAGTTTAGAGAAGGTCAAATTAAGTTGACCTGTAAAGGTTATAGTGCACTTTAGGTGTATTCTGAAATTTCATCCGAATGCCAAATATCCCTAACTTTTTGTGAGTAGTGTATGTCATGTATGTTATAAAAATTTCTATCTCATGCTTCACTCACTGCCACCTGGGTAGCACACAATAGACAACTGGCAAGTACTTTACCAGTCTTTATTGTATTTCCTTTTCTTTGTGGTAGTTTCCATCATATTAGGACTAAATCTGCATTGCTTATGACTTTGGGGGAGGGGCTAGTTTTTCCCATTCCCCATTTCCCCCCAACCTGTGATTAAACACACATACAAGTCACTTGTCTTCTCAACTGGTGCAGCACCTGTGCTCCTGCAGCTGTCGATGTGTTTCCATAGTGACAAGCCTAGCTTGCGGCTATTAAAAGCTAATACTTTTTGAAACTTTTTACAAACAGCAAAGCCACTGACAGCATAATTCTTACAGTCTTTGAGCGAACCAAAATCCTCTCAAACGTCCAACTTGGCCTTTGACGATGTACTGTCCACATTTTGGTATCCTCCACTGGCTATTTTCATCTCCAAGTCATCAGTATAGCAAGCAGCTGGCTTTCATCTCTGTCAAATCAAACAGGGATGCCCATTGTTTGGCAGGATGTGGGGTCAAAGGATGTGTCATAGACTTTCACAATAAAATCCTGCCAGCTGATTAGGCTTGATATTACTGCAATAGCTGATGTAACTGTCAAAAACACTGCACAATCATTCTCATTTCTGCCTTCTTATGCCTTGTCTTACCTTTCTCACCTACTTCCTGCAAAAATTAGTTCATTTTTACCCATTACACAACATTTTTGAGGGTTTTTGGTAGTTTTCCAAAGACAATGAACAGCTCTTACAAAATGCACATTTTTAGTCAATGAGATTTCTGTTCATTCACTCGTGTCTAAGCATCAAAATGAATGACCATTAATTGTGTTAAGCAAAAAGATCATTATTGTACAGTTTGTTCTGATCTACTGCCAGCAAATTTAAATGAGCCACTCAGGTTTAAAAATCCAGTGAAATGACCTGCACCCTGGATATAGCTGTTCAAGGCAAAGATTTTTCCATTTAGAACTTTTTCTAGTGAAACTAATTTCAGAAATTCAGCAGAAATGTGCCTCTTTAGATTTCAACACTCAACTCAATTTTGAGAGAAATTACATTCCTGGGGTTTGATTTCCAAAAGACTAGTGCTATCAGGTCAGGTCACTGGGCTCAGTCAATTATTGCTGCAATTGAGGAGGGGGAACATTTTAATTTCGAACATTTGCAGAATTCTCAGTGGGAAAGAAATTTGTATGAACTGGTTAATAAAAATGATTTTGAAATACTGCAATTTGTGATTGTGACTGAAGGTGCAGTAAGTGATTCTGGAGAAATATAAGAAAATCTGCCCCATGATGAGAGACTTCAGTCACAGTAAGATATTTGATTGTTGAGTCTCATTCCCAGGTCTTAAAATAAGCTTTGGGGTTGGTTTTTAATGAACTGGGGATGAAACTCAGCAATCAAATATCTTACCGGCCTGTGATTGGCCAAAGTCCCCCGTCATGGGGCAGATTTTCTAAAGCCTCAAAACAGAGCCAAGAGAAGGAGCAGAAGTTAGTTAGTTGGTCGCCCAAAATAAACCGCCAAACCAGCGATAAAATAAATATGTTCCCACTACCAGAGATCTTATATCCCAATAAACACGACTGAAAATGTTTGTGAGTGATCATGAGCCTTTTGCTTGAGTTACTCATGCTTCCTGTTTTAGTTCAAAATATCATCTCTGTGTGACTTTTGAATTTTCCAGCAGTTTGAAAACAAGTACCCTTTCAAAGAGTCTTATACAGTATATGCGCTTGAAAGCTACATGATATCAGACTCAAATACTAAGGCTAAAGCTGCTAAAGACATGGAAATAAAGAAAAAGAATTCTTCTTAAGGAAAAATACGAGCATAACCCTGTTTGGTTGTTTAGCTTATGTACTTATTCACATATCCACAGGGTATCTTTTTAATGTTACAAGAGAAAAATGTTGGAGAACTTCACTAAGCATAAAGTCAAGCCTTTTTTTTAATATCCAGAGTTTTAATGTTTGTTACACGCGAGGACAACTTCCCTGCCCTTTGACTGTATGTTCACAGCTGTCTGACGCAGCTCCCTTGAGAATTAATGCTGATTTTCTCACATTGTCAGTGGTTCTGCTGTGAACTACCATTTACAACCTTGTTATAGCCGTCTATTAATATACAAGATAACTGCTGATGTTCAGCATGTGCATTCTTGAAATCCTAGTGCATTCATTTGCAGATGCACGTTATGATAATTGGAGGTTATTTTGATATTTGTTAGGTCATAGTTCCTGTTATTTTTGAAGCATCTTTTTAGAGTGGTGATACTCATTACTCAGTTCACAACAAGAAGCAAAACTTATTTAAATTACTTAGTTAAATTTAGTATTAGAGAAAATATCGTATGACCTCATGGTCAATTTAAATCGCCAATTTTGAAACAGCTAATTGGTAAAAGGTACAAGTTTCAGATAAGACAGAAATCACACTCCATGGTTCTTCTTGTTCCCTTTGTGGGAAGTTTTAAGTTCCTAAAGTTGGTGCCTGAACAGAACAAGGAAGCGAGGCTCTCACTTGATGCTATTAAGTTAATTATACAGCCTCAGACTGAAAAGGCTTTCTGATGGTGTTTTACATGAAAAACAAGCTTTCAGTTGTGTGTCTGAAGATGCGTGAGCATGTGGCCACACCACAACTATAACGACAAGAACACTAGTGAACGATATAGTTGGGATCACTTTCAGAACAATACGATGAATGTCAGAATTACTGACAGCCAAAGAAAATCTATAAAATATTGTGGTATAAAACGTTCTTATTAAACACTATAAAAGGCCTTTTTACCCAAGATACAACATTCTTGCCCCGTTTCAATGGAAAGCAAGTCAGAAATGTTTCTCAGACGCATGTCTCATGCAACTTGTTGCAACATTATTATTCATTAGCATGGATGCTCACGCTGTTATTGTCAGAAGTGGAAAAGTAACAAAGTATAGATACTTTGTTACTGTACTTAGGTAGAATTTTCAGGTATCTGCACTTGGGTTTTTATTTTTCTGACAACTTTTTACCTTTACTTCCTACATTTTAACGCATATGTCTGTACTTTCTACTCCATGCATTTTCAAAACAGAATTGTAATTTATGTTTTACTGTATTTGAAAAGAATTATTCATTATTTTGCATCATTGTGCACTGCCTTCCCAACTTCAAGACTGATTTCCACCTAAATGGATGGGACATTAACATGTAGAAAAGACAATCCCTTGCAGTCTCCATCAGTGCATATCATGCATGACAGACATGAATCCCTATAAAAAAGCTAACAAGACCTAAAAGACATAACAAGGTGTAACAAGATGTAAAAGACGTAACAAGACATAAAAGACATATCAAGATGTAAAATACATAATAAGACACAAAAGACATAATAAGACAAAAAAAAACAACAACAAAACAACATAAAGTATGGAACAAGCCGAAAAACGTAAAAAACATAGCAAGACAAAAACATCGTAAAAGATGACATGTTGCTTGTTAGCTTGTAACTGGCAGTGGCTGACATAGATACTGCTAACTCTCGCTCTCTGTACTGACAAGTCCACTCAGCCTGGAGATTTCACAGTCACGGGTTTTACAGCGATTGGTTTTCCTTTTTGTTACATACAAAGCTTACCACGTTTAAATCTCAAATTTTGGGGAACTGCACAGAAATCTCTGTCTTTCTGAAGGTGAAAACATCTCTCTAGTGGCAAACTTTGCACAGACACAGTCAGTGTAACAAGGTCAGACATTTTCGGTGATATAAACATAAGAAAAACACATTTTTGAGAAGAGGGGATCTTTAGGAAATTTCTTAAATGCTCCAAACTGATGGCATTGGGCTTAAATAGGCTAATGATGTCAATGGAACCTGTAGAGTTTCAGTTTGTAGCTGCCATCATCCCACAGAGCTGCAAGTGGATTCATGCTGTAAAGTGATTTTCACTGATTGTTGACAACAGCTAAAAGTTTTCCTGAAACAGTTTGAGTCTCTACTTTTTGAACGTTTCTATCAGTTACAAGCCCAGATACTGTTTTTCCTGAGCCAACATGAACATTTACCTCCAACACTCTTCCACCAAACATTTAATGAAAGCGGCTCTCATACTGTGCTTGAACTCTATTGGTTCTTATTGTGTGTATTAGTTGCTTCTAAGGCCGAGTGCAACAACAAACTGTTTCTTTTAGCTCATAGGAGTTGCCTCAGACCTTAAATCATGACACAGTGTGGCCTGTCATGTAGCCTGAGGTTGAACTTCGCTGAAGGATATAGTCAGATTGTTTTTCTCTGTGGTTTTCACACAGAGAGCGTCCCTACAGGATCTCTGTTCTACATCCAGCACTTTGACTGCCGTGAAGAGCTGTGAAACTGTGGGATGCTGGATGCTTTGAAGTTTCAAACAGCTAAATCATATTGTGCTCTTCATCTTATGCCTTAAAAAACGGATAGAGTAGGGATCATGGCCTCATTCTTACATCAAGTAAAAACGCACCAGACAAAACATCTATATATCAACAGAAAACCGACATCTCTTTCTGTGTGAAGAATAAGGTGTCTGTGCTAACCGCTTATTTGAAGGGGGTGTGCATAAGACTGTTATTGCACAGTTATAACCATGTCATAAACACCTGTTGTGATCATGAACATTTACGAATGTATGTCATTTTTACTGCAAAGTGTACACTGTGTGCCATGTCTTTGTTATGAGAACCTGATAGTAACCAACATAACCTGTCAGTGTCTTCATCAACTTGACATTATCAAACTCTTACGCTTTATGTTACATTACATTACACTGTCATATGTGGTTGGGTTAGACACTGGCTATCATAAGACCATTATAATTTTGTTATGAATGTTTTCCTTGATCTCAACAGTGAAACAATTCAACCTTGTCATAAATATGTCATCAAATATTGTTACACTGTCAAATGCTTTCTATAACAGAGTGACATTTCCCTAGACCCCAACTAAAGTGATATGTTTTGAGTATCTCATAAAGATGTCATGAAGTTTTATAATATTTTCAAATGATGTATTTTATAAGTGTGTCATGAATATTTTACTTGACTTCAATTAAAGTGGCACCATTTGGCCCAAATGCCATGTTACAAGGAGCTCGTTAGCTCAATTAGCTGTGGAGCTAGCAACCTTATTAGCTAACTCAGCCCTGGGTGCCAAGAGCCAAACCTGGCAAGAAAAACACCTTGGTACTGTATCCCCTGTTGTTAAACTGGTCACTGTCAGTTTTTCAAAATGGTGTACCTGACTGAATGGCACTTAATGACAGCAGTTATAAACACTCATAAAGACCCCTTCATGTTCACGACAGGTGTCATGACATGGTTATGACTTTAGCAACAAGTAAACTAGCTAACTGCTATCTGTCCATCAGGTAACAATGTAACCTCAGTCACCTTGGTACTGTACTCAGTCAACAAACTGACCCTATAACATTTAATGACATCTTTATGACAAGTCCAAATGGTCCCACTTTAGTTGAAATAATAATAACACAAAAGCATTTGACAGCATAATAAAACTTATACATTTTACATCTTTATGACAAGTCTGAATTGTACCACTTTACCTGTGGTCAAGGAAAATATTTATGACACACTTATAATGGCCTCATGACAGCCACTGTCAAAACCAACCACATATGACAGTTTAATGTAATGTTAAAGCATGAAGTTAAATAGTTTCTTTAAGTCTGATAATGTCAAGTTGTCATGAAAAAGACATCGACATGTTATGTTGTCTTGGTTCATGTCAAGCTGTCATAACAAAGACATTACTGGCTTGAATAATGTCAAGTTGTCATAACAATGACATTTCAAATGATGTCAAGTTGGCATTAAAAATGACCTAACTGACACTTAATGACAACAGTCATAAATATTCATAAAGACTCCTTCATGTTCACGACAGGTGTCATGACACGGTAATGACAGGGTAATGACAGTCTTATGCGCACTCCCTTCAAATTAAGTCTTACCAAAAAGAGTTTCTTGGAGCAAACAAGGCTGTGTTATGCTCCACTGACTTCCAAAGTCCCCTTGAGCAGAGGCATAAATAACAATGAGTCCTAGAAATGAAACTGACCACGTGAGGAAACCCTTTAACAGATGCCATCAGGAGCATGAGCAGCGGTGCATACAGTCCTCCTACCTTTTGCTGTCCTTCAGGAGCTCGCCCCCTCTCCACCAGGAGATCGTGGCCCTGGGGGAAGCGTGGGGGCGACACTCTAGGACCACCTCACCACCCCTCTGGATCACTGTGGACTTCTTCACGGGTCGGCGGGTGAAGTCAGGTGGGGACGCTGAGGGAACAGACCCGTGTTAAGGCCATTTGTCTCGCTTTGTGGAGGGGCAACAGCTGTGCATCAGCAGAAATGTCAAGTGCATCACCAGCAATTACGGAAATTATATTTCACCAGCAGACTGGCTTATTGTATGAAAGAATTATGTAAATGAAAGAGCGAGGCCGTGGCTCAGTGAGGAGCGAGTCCAGCCTCTATTTATTTAATAATTTGCTTTCAGAAAAGAACCGCTCTCACTCCACCGACAACACCATGTACATGCAGCATGTCTCAGCCTTCAGTTCACTTCATTGTAAACGATACAGAGCAAACAAACTGCTTACCTACAACCTTGAGCTCAGCGCTGGCGTAGACAGCTCCGTGTTCATTGTCTGCCACACATTGATACATCCCAGAGTCCAGCAGACTAATCCTGGATATGGTCAGTCTACCAGCTTCCACATGGATCCTCCCCTGCAAATTAGGCCAGCTCATTAATATCTGATAACATCTTTTGCTGATTTATTTACTTTTTTTGCAAGATAAATGCAAGCTTTTGGATTATCCCTTGTCCTAAAGGGATGGTTCAGTTTTTTTTAAGCGGGCCTGCATGAGGTACTTATCCATAGTCAGTGTATTTCCTACAATAGATGATGGTTGGTACATCCCCCGGAGCAGGAGCGGACAGGGATAATAATTCAGCCTGGGAATCTACAATCAGTCCAGGCTAATCCACATTGACTCCATTCACAACAGACCATGTGCACTGTAAGCATTTTGTTGAAATATTTTTTCTGTTTATGCCAGTAGCATAGTTTAAAAAAAATATCCAAAATAATTGAAAGCAGTTAACAGCTAAATTCCACCAGACGCGGCTGCGCCGCGTTACGGTTGCGCCACATCAGCCGGAGCTGATCATAGCCATTCTACACAATGCTTCTGATTCGACCAGCAGCACCTCAGCAGGTCCCAGATGCGGCTCTCTGTTCCACTCCACTTCAAAAACGCACTGAGTCTATTTTTGATGGATGCTGTGTCAATTAGCACAGAGCAGATCAAACAGGCAGGAAGTCAGACACAGAAAAGGCAGGGAGAATCCGGTTAATTTTCAAAATAAAAGACCCCGTGCAGACTCACGACCATAAAGACAGACAGAAAAGAAACTATTTAACCACGTGTCCTGCTTATCCATGGTAGAAGCACAAAGAGCAAGGAAAGAGGACCTAATCAACAAAATCTGAGCAAGTAAAACTACTGAAACGCTGCTGAAACGCTGCTGGTGGGGATTGCAGCCGTGCGGAGGACGGATCAGAACCGTGGCACAGATGTGCCAGGCTTAGTGGAATCAACCGGTAAGTGTCTTTGGTTTCAAGAGTTAGTCCATCATTAAGTCTTATAAAACATATAATCAGCTTGTGAAAGGGTGTGATATGATGTGCTGAGAGTGGCCCTGCTACTATGTGTTTTTTCTTTAAACACCAACCACGCCCCTTGCTTGTGAAGATATCTATAATTTTACAGCATTTAGCGACACATTACTCAGGCTTTTCCTCTTTGAATGTGCCTCCTCTCAGCTCTACCTTTTCTTGTTCTCTCTTTCTGCTGTGCTGTCCGCTTTTTTTGCCATACTGCTCCGGCACACACGTGCCAGGCACTGACTGATCGTTGTGTTGATGTGTATCTACGTGTGTGTGGACCCAAGCTGCCCTGTGTTTGTTTTCTCTTTGATTTACTCATTTCATTTAGCATTTTTAACACTGGCCTGACACTCCAGGCCAGTCAGCTTGCCAATCATCCCCATGGCCAATCTGTCACTGGACAGGAGTGCTGTTGTAAGAAGCTGCACAATGTACTGTATATTTAACCACCAAAATCACTATTTAATAGTACGCTATGTTTTAAATATTTTCACAGCCTTACTTTGCCGCCACATAGCCTTTTCCAGTGGGAAAACAATGTTATATAAGCAGCGGTGGAAAAAGTACTGAAACTCTGTGCTCAAGTACAAGTACTGTTACATTACTAAAATATTATTCAATTACAAGTAAAAGTACTGGTCTTAGAAAAATACTTAAGTAAAAGACCAAAGTACTTGTCTCAAAAACAAGAGTATTAGTTCCTTTGGTCACACAGTTTCATGGTACATAGGTGGTAATTACCAAGTGCTATATTTGAAATTTCTTAGAAATTACCCCCAGATTACCCCCAAATTCCATTGTTATTTATGTTATAAGTACCCTTTTCATGTATTGTGTGGTAATAACCAAGTAACATTAAATTTGCAGTTAATTTCAAGTAAAGATCAAATGTATAAAATGGTAATTACAACCTGCTTGCATAAAAACGACACTAGCAAATTACCACATACCATAGACCTTGGGGGTAATTTGGGGGTAAATTCAGAGAAATTTCAAACATGTTGCTTTGTAATTCCCACCAACTACATGAGAATGGTACTACAAAAATGCAGATGAAAGGTTTGGACATTAACTCAACTTGTACTCGGTACTCAATTATGATTTTGAAAGTAACTAAGTAGATTACATGGTGTAATAAATACTTAAGTACAAGTAAAAGTACAGACTTGAAAATATACTCATAAAAGTACAAGTACCCAAAAGACTACTTAATTGCAGTGACTTGAGTATTTGTAATTAGTTACTTCCACCCCTGTATAAAAGCCAAATATCGCTCTCTCCAAAGCCACCAGACTCCTTTGCCAAAAACAGTAATTTTACCCTGCAGAACACAGGAGTTGCGTTTGGTTGTGCTGCTGTTTGATTTTAATGAATCTGAACTAACCTTTTAAACACCAAAGTCACACAACAACACAAACTAAGTGATTGAGGCGGTGCTAGACCAGCAACTACTGAGTTCTGTGAGTAAAATCAAAGAAGTCTGGTGGCTTTGGAGAGGGTGATATATGCCTTATACAGCGGTATCTGATGGGAAGGTTAAGTGGTGAAAATATTGCAATGTAGCATGTACTTCAACTGATATTGATTTTTTTTTTTTTAGGTGGCTAAAATACGTCTTGCTGCTGACCCTATCCACAGCAGTACACCGTTTAGCTGCTTCCAAACTGGGGCCGTGTTGACTTCCATCTGCTGTAGGTAATACACTCATACAACCCCCACTTAAAAAAATCTGAACTATTCCTTTAAAGGTGTTCATTATAAGCTAAGCCTGAGTAAGATTTGTCACTGAAGTACTTACAAAGGCTACCTCTGCGGTATTGTTTGAGGGAATAGTTTATTTTTTGTGTCCTTAAATTTTGTCATAGATACATATCAAATCTCAGTGGTGTCTTACCTCTGCTGTCAGCGGCTCACCGTTCTTCAACCATTTGTATGTCGGCCTGGGCTTACCGATGGCTTTACACTCCCACTGCAGATTAGCATCAATTGCCATGTGAGCATCTTTCAGTGTCTGGACCCACTGCAGATGTTCAACATCTGTGAAAATACCAATGAATATGAATATTTATTGAGAAAAATGTCAAAATTCCATGGCAGACATATTTGATACGACCAGTATCTGACTATTTTTCTTAATATTTTATTCATATTGTACTTTATTTTTGTGACAATAAGCATTGTGGAGCTAAAAGAATAGATTGCAGTGACAGTTTTTTTTCAGTTATTTCCCAAAAACACTGCTTGAACAGTATAAAGCTTTGTTTTTTGTGTGTGTTTATGTTTTGTGAAGTAAATTTCTGTCTTATTTTGACCGCTGGAGTGATTTTGCAGTCGTCAGGTCAGATTTACATTCATGAAAGGCCATGGCAAATTCGCACTACGCTTTTCATTCAGTTTGCACTCGCAGTCTGCGTGTAATTAGCTCCTGATTGACTAAGGCAGCCGCTCATTACGCAGTCAGTGCCTGGGACTGACCTGCAGGCCCATTTTGCAGGCAGTGGATTGGAGATCACAGAGTTCAGAGCAGAAATGAGAATGTGTGATGGCACACATACTAAAATGAAGTGAAAAGATGCAATTCAACTCTGAAAATTCTATTACTCATTAAATTACAATATGGTGTGATCTGTTGGCCTCGTTGCATTACTGAAGCAACAGGGGTCAATAAACCAAATATAACTCAAAGAAAATACACGATCTGCAATCAGAGGCGAGAATACTGAGAGACAGAAGGGTAACTTGCAATGAGCTTTAGTTAAAAGCCCTTATACAGTTACGTGCTAATAAGATTACATAAGTGTTAATAATAATAAACATGTTTACTGGGAGATTATAAGACATTTATAAGCACTTATAAGAAACTTGTTAACAGTTTACTGCTTAAGAATGTTAATAAAAGCCTTCTGACTATTTTATAATATACTGAACTTAATATAACAATAATATTATAATAGCCTTACTAACACATTTATTGAGTTTAACTAACTTGCCCATTATGTCATTATTAAACCTTCACTAAGCTTTTACTGTTGCTTTATTAGGATTTCTACATACTTTTAAAGCATTTATTAGCAGTTAACTATGCACTTATTAACAGTTAATTGCACATTTTGGAGGTCCTGGATCTTAAGTGTAAACAGTGCTTATTAATGTTAACTAATCATTTATTATGCACTTATTAACAGTTAACTAGCATATTGGGGTACCAGATTTAAAGTATAAATAATGCATATTAATGTTAATTAATCCTTTATTATGCACTTACTAACAGTTAACCATGACTTAAAAAATAGTATTTTGAGGCTTTTTGCCTTCATTGGACTTAAGTACATTAATAAGGCTATTATTAACATTCTTAAGCTGTCTATAAACTGTTAAGTTTCCTGTAAACACTTTGTATTCTCACAATAAACATGTTATGCTGTTATAAATACTTATAGTCTTATTAACATATATTAATGATAACAAACATTTTATAAGGGCCTTATTACCTATTATCTAATGCTTATTACAAGCACCTTAATATGAAGTGTTACCAACAGAGGAGCAGAGGCAGAAGAGGATGGAGATGATACTCAGGTCTCACTACAATGCTAAAGAGATAAATGTAACCAAATTCAAACTATAAGTGTCTTAAAGAAAAGCACAGTTGCAGCCCACAGTGATTTTACACTTCACTTATCATTGAATTCAGGTTTAATGAGAACAAAACCATGAATCTTTTTTGCTCCTTGTTTGATGTTCTAAAGATACTGTTCATTTAGTCATTGTTCATTTTTTATTATTGCCCTGTTTTTCTTTCTAGGAATCTATTTTAGTTATGTAGCCTTTATTCATTTATCTATTTTTTGCCAACTACTGTAGATCATCGCAGCTTGCTACGTGTTTTCGTGGTGTGCTCACTTCTTGGCTGCTCCTTCAAGTTTCTCTTCCCCACCACGACCTCATTTTCAATGCAACTATGTTGTTGTTGTTTTTTTCAATTCCTCTTCAGAAAGCTTGTTTCTATGCAAAACCTGAATGCACAATCAACCACAAGTGACTCCTTCTGCTCTTTTCATGATCTAACCTTGGATGCATAGATTAGACATTAAGGAGAGATGCTCACTTTGCTGGTGACAGTTAACAGAGAGCGCTTCAGATGACAAACAAACTTCCTGTATAGATTGATGAGTGTTTGCCATACACTGCCACTGCCACTTTTTTATCACATAAAGTACTGACTCTGTGGGCTCTGCATTTTTAAATCAAGGAATGGGGACACATGTAGAAGTAGGTTGCCCTTATAGGGGATTAACTGGCATACCTGACCAGTGAGTGCATCCTGGGCTGGGTATAACCAAGGCCAATCACCCCAGCTTCTGGCATCCCCTTTAAAAGCAGTGCTCTGATGTCATAAAAATCTCAGAATAATCCTCTTGTGAATATGTGTTCTAAAACAGCCAAATTGTCTTTTCTCAAGAAAACCTTTTACTAGGATTAAGCACTATTACAAAAATAGACAAGTGACAGAGGATAAGTTAGCTCTTTAAACTTAATGCATAAAAGAGAAGTCTTTTGTTCACAGCGGCCATTGAGTGAAATCATTTTCCTCCATTAATTAGATAATACCTGAGAGGATTACCTTTAAAAAACAGCTGAGGAGATTGCTAATGAGTCACAGACAGTTTTAAAATGACAGTTCACCCAAAAATCAAAAATACGTATTTTTTCTTTGGCCTGGAGTGCAATTTATTCATCTAGTTTTGGGGTGAGTTCCCTAATTTTGGAGATTTTGGCCATAGAGATATTTGCCTTCTCTCCAGTATAATGGAACTAGATGGTGTTAGTCCTGTGGTGCTCAAAGTGCCAAGAAAATACATCTGAAAAAAACAAAAATGATGTCTCTTTTCAGAAGTCTTGACCCTGTTAGTCAAGAAAATTCACAGATATTGTTGTGAGCAGTTTCATGCCGGAAAGAAAGTAGTTTCGGTAGGTTCTAAAGTAGTTTCAAAAGATTCTACCGCAGAAAGAAAGTAGTTCCTGCATGAAACCACTCACAGCAATGTCTGTGAATTCTCAACGTAATGGCTATTTCTTGAAATCACGACCCAGTTGCTCGAAATAATCCACAGAACTTGTTGTGAGCAGTTTCCAGTAGGAACTGCAATATTTCTGCAGTAGAATCTACTGGAACTACTTGGTGGTGGTGACAGCCATGCCTACACAGGTGGGGCTGGTCACAGGGATTGCAGTAGACGAGCAATGGTAAAATAAAACAAACAACAAAACAAAACAAAAAACATTCCTTTCCCAAAATTGTTTGTTGTTTCAGTACTTAACTACACTGGATATGGTAACCATAATTGACCATTCGCTAATCACCGGCTTCCTTAGTTACTGTTGCCAAGCCTGTCAAACTTTCCATTCTCGCACTGACGTAAACAAAAGCAGCTTCTCATTTCTAGCTGACGACCATGGATTTTGTCGGCTAAAATAATGACTCACAAGCAGATTTCATACGTGTAGCTGGCTGATGTAAGCTAATGCTAACTCCTTGAGTCTGTCTCAAGCTGACATTTTCATGTTTTCATCTGATATGTTTTAAAACAAGAGCAAGTGAAAGTGTTTATGTAAAGTTATCTGACAGTTGCATGTATGATATAACATTAATGCTAAAAGACTGAGGTTAAAGTTAGCTTATGTGTCAGCATTACATTCTTCAGATGGTGAAATATGGCGGGTTATCTACATGACAGGAATAACTGCAGCGGCCTTTAAGATGGTCACCCAGCCACAACAGCCAGACCTCAATCGCAGAAGACAGCCGGGATAAGAGCTAAGCTAACTTGGGTTAGGCCTGAGACTGCGAGCCAGAGAGAGATGCATCGTCATCGACCCACTTTGATTCTGCATCAGCCCACAACCTCCTCCTCAAATCCCCCACAGAACAAATGCAGATGCAGTGGTATCTAACAAGTTTGGCTGGAGGTAAAGTTAGTGCAGCTGGTAACTAGTGTTAATTAGCCGGACATGCTAACGTTGCAGCTCATGTTAGAGCAGATGAAGACAGAGTTTAATCCATTCAACACACATGTGCTCTTGTGTTTCACGTTTTTGAGAGACGACAAAAAATATGTCATGAAATGGAGAGTATCGCTCTTTGCAGAGCCTCCTGCACACCTTCAACATGTAGAGAAATGGAAAACTTGACACCACTAGTTACGGTTGTTAAGCTATGATTGGACAGTTGCTGTTTGGAGGTGGGGCCTAGCAAAGGGTCAATTCAACTATTTAAAGGGACAGTTCACCCCAAAATCAAAAATATATATTTTTTCCCTCACCTGAAGTGCTACTTATCTGTCTGAATTTGCATTTTGGTGTGAGTTGCAGAGTTTTGGAGATCTAACCAAAAACAAACAAAAACAAACAAACAAACAGAAAACAAAGAAAAGAAAAAAATTGAAAAATTCTAAACTATATAATCTTTTTCCAAAAATCATGACCCAGTTACTCAAGATAATCCACAGACGTTGTGAGCAGCTTCATGTAGGAACTACATACGGCCAATAACTCAATAAATAGCAATAAAGGCCAGGAGGAAAAAATGTATTGTTAAGTTTGGGGTGAACTGTCCCTTTAAAACAGTATGCAAATATGAATGTAGTTGAACTACCAGTAAGCGACTCCAAAATGTAATATATTAGTTCAGCTACATGTAGTGGTACTGTGCCTTGTTTTAACTGTTTTATATGCAAGTACATGGACATGATTATG